>CM076574.1:309526172-310151949 GCA_034641835.2 Pinus albicaulis
CCCTCATAATGGAAAAATTGTCACCATTGACCAGTTGTCGTATCATGAACCTAAATCTCATACCTCACCTGAGTCCACCATCTCTACTATCACCAGTAAGAAAACTATTGATTCTTTGACCAGCATTTCCCATGGCATCTACAAAGACTCCTCTTTGCTTGGCACCTTCCCCGGTCCCCCCCTCCTCCTGTCTCTGATCCTAGCTCGGCGAATGTTTGCATAATGCAATCATCTCAAGCCGTCCTCCTGCAACCTGCTTCAGCTAGTCAGCAACCTCCACCTCATCTGACGCACCTTGCTCCTAGCCCTTCGCCTCAGCTGATTCAACCTCCCCCACCGGGTCCTTCCCCTCACACTCCGGCACCTCCTTACCCTCCCGAATCAGTTCCCTCAGGCCTCCACAATTTAGGAGTAGTCCCTCCTGGCCATTACTCCGCCGGTCAAATCCATTTCCTTGGTCCCCCCCCCCCCCCCTAGAGCATATTCGTCTCCGGCCATGGCCACCCTTTCCCTACCCAATTTGACATTGGGAATACCGGTATGTATCTACCCTCCAATTACATCCTCTCACACCGTAAACCACAGGTTGTCAGGACACCAGCTCAACCGATTCTCACAGCCCCATCAAGCACAATACCCCTAGCCCCTTCGCAAGACCCTCCTCATGATGCAACCGCTACGGGCAAGAAAAGAAAAACTCGCAGGGGGTCATCCAAAGATAAGGCCACTGCACCCGACCCTACTCCCCCTCCACCCGCCAAGCCTTGCGCCTTGTGTGATGTTATCAGTCATGCCACCCATACTTTTCCTGAGTTGCCCCGAATCCACCCCATGGTCAAAGTCGCATTCCCTGAATCGACGGCCCCAGAAACCTTTGTTTCCTCATCACCCACCACCAAGAACCCCAAGCCTCTTCGCACCAACAAACCATGTGCTTTATGTGGTGTCCATGGCCATTATTATCACCATTGGCCTCACCTCATGCATTACAGAGCCTCTTTAGAAGTCATTCGCGAGTACGAAGTTGAACAAAATCAATCTGCCTCGCCCATCCTTGCCCAATATGCATCCCGTTTACTTGAGGATCCCCCGACTACCATTGACATCCCTCCCCCTGATGTTGAGATGTCTGAATCTGCTGCTCCTCTCTTGTACCTATCATCATTCACCTAACCCTCGGAGTACATCCCCTCTAAATCCACTCTGTCTGTTTCCTTTAATCCCCCTTCAACCACAGTCTTGGGCTCTTCATATTTTGACCATCTTTTTACTTACTCCTCTGTCATTTCCCCTGCTGACCCATATGTGCATCTCTCTTCCCTGACTGATGATCTAGGTAGCTTTACAGCCTCCCGTGGCTTCCGCCACCTTTCCCTCTCTTCCCATACTTCCAATGATCCCATCCATATCTATGATGTACTTCGCCACATGAGTCCCCGCTCTTCCTCCCTTTTATTGTCTCGTGATGCTCTTCCCTCGACCCTCTCATCCACTCATTTCATTGGTTATGCTGATGGAACCAGTCATTATTCCCGAAACCTCGCCTCAGCCGCCTGGGCCATCTTTACCCCCTTGCATACCCTTGTTCTTGCAAGTGGAGTCTGCATTGGTACCGCCACCAAAAATCAGGCTGAATATAATGCAGTTCATGGTCTCTTATCTGATGCTCTCTCCCATCACATTCTCCATGTGCACGTTTATTTATATTCCCTGATGATTGTATTCCAACTTAATGGTGTCTATCATGTGCATAACCCTATCCTGTTTAGACATTATTTACGAGTAAAAATTTTGACATGAAAATTTCGAATCATTACATTCAACCATATACCTCGAAGTCAAAATCACTATGTAGATCAATTTGCAAATCATGTTCTAGACTGGCATTTATCACACACAAGACAATAACATTTCACACCATCCACAAAATAAAACTCATATATATATCATATACCATGTGCTTTTAAATTCCATACACTTTGAAACATATACATATGACATGCCCATAGCATGTTACAAAACCAAAACTACAAAAATGGGGGGCACCACTTTCCCCTACATCACCACTGGGGGGCACAGTCTGACCGGCCATCGCCATGCGTCGCATGATACCTCTCCATTCCGAGGGCACCCCAATACATAACTCTATGTATCAATCATCTAAATCCTGCCAATAACACTCTGAGACACTAGTCAGCAACCCCTCACATCTTCGACGGATGTCCTCCACCAGTGCGGCCATCTCCTCGTTCTGTCTCGTCCTCGATCCACTTGCACCTGTAGCTCTTGTTGCTACAGGTTGTCCCATATATCCGGTTAGTTTTACCGGAGCTATATCTGCATTCCAAAAATATACGAATTAGCACCATGAATACTAGTCACAAACTCTAAAATGCACATAACAAATTATTTTCTTGTCACTTACCATCAGGTCCCCATACCCCGACCAGGCGGAAGTGGAAGGTTCGGATCTCCCCATTAAATCATCCCACTGTAGGGATAGTTGTCTATGTATAATGGCATATGATCCCAATGGGCGAAGAACTCTGGACGGAACACCCACCTGACCACCCCTCCCCCTCCTCTACTCAGTAGTCATCCCCACCGATGCATCCGAGGCTCTCTTGGGCCCCCATCAGGTAACTGTATACAAGGTCGTAAGGTCGGGATCTTCTCAAAGAAGAAAGAGCACAATACCATCCCATACGCACAATCATGATTCAGTTGCCGCTTACATAGCGACAGATGTTGTTTCAACGACACCAGCATCATCTAGGCCCACCCATAGTAGGTCCTGCCCAACACACTCTCTAAAATCATCATCTGCCCTCTAGTGATGTGATGGAATGCCTGGCTACCCAAAATCCACAACACTGCTGCTGCCACTACCCGGGTCTCCACCCTCTCCAGATCCCAAATCGTTATCCGAGTCCCTTTGACTCGGACGCCTGGTCGACAATGTCGCTCAAAAAACTCCATAATGTTATGCCCCCGTGGTAACACGGGCTGCGTATTCCCCACCATCCCAAATGGTGGGAGACCAGTCAAGAAATAATGATCCTGGACTGTCAGCTCGATCCTATGCCCCTGCACTATAAACACCTCATGATCTAGATCCCAATAGTTGATAATCCGGGCCAATAAGGGCTCCCCAGCTCTCATCAACGGGTTCTCCAAAAATTTCAAAACCCCAAATCTAGCTAGTGCACGACGGACACCCTGATCCGCTTGGATTTCCGTCCGCAATGTACCTAACTCTCTCTCTCTCCATTTGATCAAAATATCTACCATATCTGCACAAAAAAATCATTTTTTTTAGTCTCCAGATCCACAAAACTACATCTCTTCACACCAAAATTGAATCTCAGCCCAAAACAACACTGAAATCACCTCCCTCTCACAGGTCGCACTTTTCAGCAAAAACCTGGGCCAAGTCGCACTTTTCAAGCCCTAACCTGCGTCCCAGGTCGCAGTTTTTGCCCCAAAAAATGCGACCCGGCCATGAGGAAGAAGTAGGGGCAGTTACTAAGATTTCAGGCCCTAATCTGAACTTTGAATCCATCAAAAACAAAGAGTAGGGTTAGACCTCTTACCTCCAACTGACGAATCCCAATTCCAACGGTCGGTTTGTCCGATACGATTGCCGCAAGATTTAGGGCCTTCTCTCCTCTCCACATTCACCATAGCTACACAAGAAAATGAATGATTTTGGAGGGAAAATACCTTATTAGAAGAAAAACCCCTGTTTTTTCTTTCGCCAGTTGCGACCAAACCATAGCCCTGTTTGACAAACCGTCTACACCGTTGGAAAGCTCTCACCGAGCACTCAAATGGGTGTCTATTAGTTTTTCATGTTTTGATACTTCACTAGGACACATTTTTTCCATGAAGGATCTTTTCATCTCTTCTCAAAATCGAATTTCTTCACTTACAACACTTGTACCTGGGGCACCACTTTGCCTCCTTACTTGTCTTTGTTCGTGTTGATTTTCGTCATGAGCTACCCTATTGTACTCATGTTTTTATGGTCCCCCATTGGACCTTCACTACGTGAAAGCACCATCGAGTCGCCCTTGTTTAGAGCATCCGAGTCGTGTCCTCATCCATCATCGAAGTCTATATCAGATCCCCTTATATCCCAACATCGCCTCCCCTCTCGTGTTGTACACTATGGCCTTCAGTACCATCGTCACTTATCCCCATTGATATTGTGTCAGCTGCCGCCAAGCCATTCATGCCCTTTATGCTCTAACAAGGGAAGTCGCCCTATCACTCATCCGTATCCCTCATTCCCACATCATCATTAGTGTCTATACGTTCATCTCTCTACTCTTTTCCCTCACGTCTTAGTTGAAGTTTCCTTATTACCTCACCTATGGCGGACCTACTTCTGTCGACATTAGCTTATTCACTCCAGAAGCTAGGTCTAGGGGGCAGTGTACTTTGGTTCAACCTCTTCTCAACATGATCGTGATCTATACACTTGATGGTCCAGTGATGCAGCAGCAGCTATTGGTGATTCCCGGGCGTGTGTGAGATGTCTCAACCCTCATGAGGGGTTGGCCCTGCAGGTAGCCCCCCACATGCCCAGATGACTTCGTCATTATAGCCCTTGATGCAGCTCCTCTTATTTGATGATATCGACCTCCACAGCTTGCAGCGTATCTTCGGTTTGCATGTATCAGTTTTATTCCACGAGCACTTCCCCGTGTGTAGGGGGCATTTGGGTGTATTTGTATCTCATGTACTAACATATTATTGTATAATTCCTGACGGTTATTCCAGGCATTACATGTATGTGGGATTCATCATTCTATTACTCTGGCTCATGTTTAGGCCAGCACCTGTTTCACTATTGCATTCCGTGGTTTTCCAAGTGCCTTATTATGTGTACTCTTGTCTCGGCAGGCATAGGTATGCCTCCCCCGCCGCCTTTAGCACAGGTACCACTTCATACACTTGAGACTTGTTGCACCTGTAAGTCTCGCCTCCTTAGGTTATAGTCCTTTACCACTTTAGACTACCTTACATTCCTCTCTCACTTCCATTTTGTTGTCCTGTGATTGAGTTCTTACAACGTACTTCGGTCATACGATTTTCTCCTAACACTCGTACGTTGGGGGGCAATCTGTTATACCATTTTTTTGGTCATCTAACCTATTATCATTAGATGAACCCAAGTACACCATGTAAGACCAATTTTACCCTAAGTAAAATTTTTTTCACCACATTTGTCTATATTGCATGGTCATATTTAACCCAAAACAAGGAAATCAATTAAATAAATCATTATTTATATGATTATTTCCTAAGAATAAGTTATTTAAATCATTATTTAAATAATATTCTTAGTTAAATTTGACTAAATCACATATAAATAATTAAATAAACCATTATTTATTTAATTAAATTCCCCTCACTTCCCTTAAATAATAAATAAATCATTTATTTATTTGTTATTTATAAATAAAGGAATTTACCCAAGTCAAAAGACCTTTTCCCTCCAACAAATATAATAAAATATTCCTAAAGGGTCCAACTAAACACATTTATTAGGAACAACCAGACAAACTCCAGGAGAAATTGTGTTTCATGTGTGAAGGCCACAAATCTCATATGGATTATTGTTCCAAAGGGAGGTATTATCATGTTGCTGAGGGGATCATAAGCCGAAGGAATTTTCAGTAGTCAAGAGAAGCATGTCGACTACAAAGTTTGGAGCATCTTTCTAGGTTCTCCTTTCTAGCGAAAAAAAAATATTAGATCCGATGGGAATATTAGCTACCATAAAGATGACTTTCAGCACATATATGGTGTTGTGGTGTGGTTGAAACATAATAGGTTATGCAACTTAGATGTTGATATTATTTGGAATCGGAGGTAGCATATATCATTTATTAATTAATGTGGTTGTATTGCATGTCATAGGCTTGCATTGAATCCACATACACAAATGATGTTGCTTAGAGTTTTGGATGATTTAGGGGTAAAGTTCTTAAGGGTTATGGGATTTAGGTGTTAGTATGTTAAGGGATTGGGGGACAGGGTTAAGGGGTTTAGGAGTTAAGGGTTAAGGGTCAAGGTTTAAGAGGATAAGAGTTTATGGCTTAGGGGTTTTGGGGATTCTAAGATAGGGGGGTTAAGGGTTGAGGGGTCAATCTGTTAGGGTTTAAGGGTTAAAGGGGTTAATGAGTTATGAGCTATGAGTCTAGGGGTTAAGGGATCAAGGGGTTATTGGGTTATGAATTATGTGTGTAGGGGTTAAGGAATTATGGTTTTGGGGTTAAGGGGATAGGGTATTTAGTGGTTATAAGTTAAGAGCTTATGGGTTGTGCTAATGGGGTCCCTTATCGCAACTATTGGGGGTTTCCCTATCAATTTCTCTAGTTTCCTTCCCTGCGGGCCCCCTACCCCATGTGCCACGAGGTGCTAAGGCCCCTTATCATTCTCTAATGCTAGGATTATAGATCTTAGTGTTAGGATGAATCCTTAGTGTAAGTGTAAGAAAAAAAGACCCTTTTAGCTGTGCATAAAAAACAGCCCTAACAACAAAATATGGTTGCTAATATCTTCAGATCTGCAGTTATTTGATCAAGACAAATGCTGCAAAAATCCAGATCTATGTATAAAAAGAAATTAAACAGTAAAAATAAGGTTTTTTTCCATGCATCCAATAGACAAGACAAGAACAATATTTTTTTGAAAAATTTTATATTAATGGCACCTGGGAGGAAAACAAGAAAGGTGTTTCCAATTCTCCTTAATGGGATGGGTTCTTGGAAGTCCTCAGCACTTCAAATCTAGAATTTCTCTCTCTTGTTGGTGTAGAAAAACCAGACAAGAATAGAACTCAAAGGGAGCTCACAAAGAAAATAATAGAAAATATGATAATGATAATGGCTCAAAGTTAGACCAAGAGTATATATCCAGAGTGATCTAAGAGGAAACAAAAGGTGGAGAATGGTAGGAAAAACCCTTCTATTTATAACAAAATATTAGATCATTCTAGATCTTGGTGCATGATTAAAATAATATTAACCAAATCTAGATCCACCTTTTATGGAATATTTTATTATATATGTTGGAGGGGAAAGGAATTTCACTTGGGTCAAATCCATTTATTTGTAAATAATAAATAAATAAATTATTTATTTATCAATTTAAGGAAGTGGTTGAATGATAATTAAATAAATAATGATTTATTCAATTATTTATAAATGATTTAGTCAAATTTAACAAGGAATATTATTTAAATAAGGTTTAAATAATTATTCCTAGAAAATAATAAGATAAATAAGGATTTATCTAATTAATTTCCTTGTTTTTGGTTAAATATGACCCGGAATAATAATTAAATTATTGTTTAATTAATTATTCCATGAGGAAAACCAAACAAATATAGATTTGTTTAATATTTCCCCTTGGGGTTTCCTGTTTAGACCATAAACAACCTAATAAATGTGTTTTATTAAGTTATTTTACATAGTGAAAGCAATTTTACTTGGGGTAAAATTGGTCTTACATGGTGTACTTGGGTCTATCTAATGATAATAGGTTAGATGACAAAAAATTGGTGTAACAGATTGCCCCCCAGCGTGCGAGTGTTAGGAACAAATTGTATGACCGAAGTACGTTGTAAGAACTCAATCACCAGACATCAAAAGGGAAGTCAGAGAGAGGAATGTAAGGTAGAATAATGAGCTGAAGAACTAGACCCTGAGGAGACGAGACTTACAGGTGCGACAAGTCTCTTTTCATGAGTGGGTACTTGTGCTAAAGGCGGCGGGGGAGGGATACCTATGCCCGCCGAGACAAAGTACAAAAGAATAGTGCATCCAGTAAACAAGGGACCGAATTGTAAAGTACATGTTGGAATAAACATGAGCCAAATAAAAGATATAATGATGAATCCCACATACATGCTGTGCCTGGGATAACATCCAGGACTTATACAATAATATCTGAGTACATGAGATACAAATACAACCCCAATGCCCCTGTAAATGGGGAAGGGCTCACAAAATCTGACTGATACATGCAAATCAAAGAGGCCCTGCAAGCGGCTAAGGCCGACATCATCAAATATATGGAGTTCAATCGAAGTCTGTGATGAAGAGTTCATCCGGGCATGTGAAAGGCTACCTGCAGGGCCACCCCCTCGTGAGGGCTGAAAACATCTCACACACACCTGGGAGTCATCGGTCTCATCTGCTGCATCACTGAATCATCAAGCATATGGATCTCGATCATGTTGGAAGGAGCTGGAATTGAGAAACAATCAAGTCAAATGACTGTAAGGAGTCTCTTTGCCTGATCCTAGGTGCCTAACAAGAGTGGAAGATGGAACCAAGATACACCGCCTTCTAGACCTATCCTCTGGAATGAATAAGCTGATGTCGACAGAAGGAGATCTACCTTAGGTGAGGCGATAAGAGGTCCTCAACTAAGGCACGAAGGAAAATAATAGAGCGACTGATAGGCTGACACCAATGATGATGATCAAATGGAGGGGACTGAGTAGCAAACGAATGACTTCCCTTGTTAGAGCATAAAGGGCATGGATTGCATGGCAGTGACTGACACAACATCATTAGGGATAGGGGACAGTGGGACTGAAGGCCATAATGTGCGACACGAGAGAGGGACCAAGGAATGAAGGATGGAGGACTATAGCGGGATGCAAAGGGACTCAGGATAGACTCCATGAATGCAATTATGACTCAACTCGGATGCTCTAAACAAGGGTGACTCGATGGTGCTGCCACACAAAAAAGGTCCAATGGGGACCACAAAAACATTAGTACAAGATGGTAACTCATGACGAAAGTCGACACGAGCGTGGAAAAGTATGGAGGCAAAGTGGTGCCCCCAGTATGAGTGTTTCAAGTGAAGAAATTTGATTTTGAGGAAGGGTGAAGTGACGCTTCTTGGAAAAAATGTATCTTGGTGAAGTATCAAATCACTAAAAACTAACAGATACCCATCTGAGGGCTTGGTGAGAGCTTTCCAATGGTACAGATGGTTTGATAAATGGAGCTACGGTTGGCTCGTAGTAGGCGAAAGAAAAAATAGGGGTTTATCTTTTAATAAGGCATTTTCCCTCCAAATTCACTCATTTGCATGTGGAGCTATGGTGAATGTAGAGAGGAGAGAAGGCCCTAAATCTTGCGGCAATCGTAGTGGAAAAACTGACCATTAGAATCGAGATCCGTGAGTTGCAGGTAAGAAGCCTAACCCTACTCTTTCTTTTCAGTGGATTGAAAGTTTGGTTTAGGTACCCAGAGCTCATGAACAGGCCAGGTCACACTTTTTGGGGTCTGTTTTGCGACCTGGGTAGCAAGCACTGGGCAGAAAACTGCGACCTGTCCCAGGAAATGACCTGAAAAGTGCGACCTATCATATAAAGGGGGTTTCAGTGATTTTTTTGGCTGAGATCTAGGATTTTTATGGTTGAGGGGTGTAGGTGGCCCAAAGCATGTTGTGGTCATGCCAAAATGTATTTAGGAAAAGGGGAAGCTAAACGCATTTTAATGATGTGGTGCGCCATTTGTTTTCGTTATGGTTATGCAGTTTGAGAAAAGGAATGGAGGATTACCAATATCTTTTAGTACTGCATATATGAATAAAATGGACTTTAAGTTTCTAGATTGGCATACATGGTTTCACTGTCCCAAAGAGAGGATTTGGAGATAATGAACTGGTGCTCTCCCAGAAAACTCATAGGTTGGTTAATGAAAATGTCGAAGGGATTGGGTTGGTTATGTAAGATGAAGGAATGATGAGGGGTATCATCCCTAGAGAGATCTGAAGTGATATGAGACTCTAGAGGTTCTTCTAAATGTGGAAGAATAATGGTACTACAGTCGACACGACCAGATACACTAGGAGGGTTGTGGATAATTTCTTCTCCTAGTCTCTCAAATATGGGTGCCCCCTTACCCAAACATTGGGTGTCAATGTAATGGCCACAAGGGGTATGTGGTTCAAATGCATGGGTTCGATGTAAGGGGGGGTAGATAAAGTCAGGGGTTGTGACTACTTCCATAATGTCATCATCATAATAGAAGATGGGGTGACTGGTGAAAGAAAGACCACCCGATGCGACGAAGCTACCTGACTCATCATCATGAGAAGAGAGGTTCACATGCGTATCATCACAAGTGGTGAAAAAAGAGTAAGCAGATAAAGGATTGACCGATGTTGAGCCCAGGGTGATCGCTGAAGGGAGGTCAAGTGAAACATCAAGGAAAGTCTCCAAGGGGACTTCCACCGAGGGTCTCATGGATGATGATAGGTAGAAAATGGTGGACGAAGGCTTCGTCATCTTGACATCAGGAGGGGGAATGTCAATGGGAGCATTTGTGTCCTCTGTTTTTTTTTAAGCAAAACGGGCAAATAAGGGAGCAGTGGACTCATTGCGCTTGGCCTCGAATTGGTGAACCTCTTTCAAAGAGGAGCGGTACTCTTCAAGGCGAGGATAGAGGTGAGTATAGTGGCCATGGAAATCACACAAAGCACAGGGGTGAATTGTGCGAAAATACTTGAGTTTCGGGACTGAATCGGGTATAGTGACATATACCTATGGGATATCAAACTCTGGAAATGTCTCATTGACCATGGACTTAAGGTGAGGCAACTCTGGACAAGTATTGGTGGCGTGACTGAAAACATCACACAAAGCACAGTAGACGGTATGCTTTGGAGGCCGAGGAGGGGTAGGGTTTGTTGGGGCAGCCTTGTCCTTTGATGCCCCCTTGCGAGCTTTTCCCTTCTTACCCGAAGTGGTCACAATAGGAGGTGGTTCCTGTTGAGGTGACTGAGGCACTGTTTCAGCGGGATAAGTCATGGGGACCGGTTGAACTGGGATCAAATCAAGATAGGGTTTGGGGCAACCAGGTGGGGTAGCAGCTAGATGGTCAAGGTACCAAACGGGTATACCTATGGTTAAGTTGGGGAGAGAAAGGGTAGCCATGATGTGAACCAAATAGATTCCGGGAGGGGGAGCAAGGAAAGATATTTGACCAACGGGGTAATGACCAGGAGGGACGACTCCAAGATGGTTGAGGCCTAGTGGAATTGACCTAGGAGAAGAAAGGGGCTCATGAGTACCAGTTGTAGGAGAACGGCAAGAAGGATTAGGTCCAGCTGGCGGAGACGAAGGGCTAGGAGTAAGTTGTGGCGGGTGAGATTGAGGTTGCTGACTAGCTGAAGCGGTCTGCTTAAGGGTAGCCCAAGACGATTGCATCATGAAAACATTCGATAAGCTAGGATCAGAGATAGGGGGAGGAGGAATACTAGGGAAGGTTCCAAGCAAAGAGGAGTCTTTGTAGATGTCGGGAGAGATACCGGTCAAAGAATCGACGGTTTGATTATTGGCTACAGAAGAGATGGTTGACTCAAGGGGGGTCTAAGATTTTGGCTCATGATACGTCAACTAGTCAATGGTGACTATCTTTCCATTATGAGGGAAAGACATCTTGCAGTATACCGCGGATGGGATAGTAGACATGGCATAGGTGTAGCTATGCCCAAAAATAATGTCATAATCAAGAGGGGCATCGATGACTTCAACGTCAACTCAAATAGTCTTGCCTGCAAGAGTGATAGGAAAATTACATATAGGCCAATGGGCTGGGAGACGTGGCCATCCCACGCTCGAAGGGTCATCGTGGAAGGGGCCAAATCAGGAGATCCAAGTTGTTTCCAAACCGAAGCAGACATCACACAGGTGGATGTCCCCTCATCAAGGATACACCGAGAAATGTTAGTGTTCCAAATTTTGACTGGGATTTGGAAGGCTACAAAAGCAGGAAGAGGAGGATGTTCTGATTGATGGGCATCGAAAACAATTAATTGGTCATCAGCAGGATCTACAGCGCCCATGGCAGATAGTAGAGCCTTATTTTTAGAAGGGCACAACTGGAGGAGTTCCAATGTTGAAATGGCAGTGGGAGATTGTGCCAAATAATCTACTATGGTATACGAATGAGCAGCTCGACTGGAAGAAGAATTTTGGTGTAATGGTCCCTTAGGAATCTTGGTATGAACCTCAAATTTGGGTTGAGGGATATGCAAGGGACCATTGGATGTCAAAAAAGGCTCTTTAGAACCTGAAGAAGGTGACTCGGGGACAGACGGAGCGGGAGGCTTGGGGTACTAACGAGACCAAGTTTGAAGGTTAAGGTCGATGGTTAGAGGTTTATCAGAGTTCATCATGAGTATTTGGTAATTGGAGGAACCAGAAGGGGAAGGTTGAGTGGCCACCTGTCCGTCAGGTGGTTGGGTAGCCACGAATCCTTGCTGGGGGAAAGGATTGGTAAACACAGCCAGTTGAGTAGTGGCCACATTGGGGGGAGCACTAGGGGAGGCATGTTGTCCTCGCAATGTGGCTTGAGACTCCCACATCTGCCACATTTGTGGTAAAAGGGGACGATCATGAGTGTAATGACCGTAAACACCGCAAAACGAACAAGGCTTATTTGTACGAATAGGACTGTCCGGCTTGGGCTGAGTGCCCTGTTGCTAGTTAGAAAAGTTAGAGTCAATACCTTGAGGATTAGGTCCACGAGTACCAGGGGCATATTGGATTTCATATATTTTCCTTTTCCTTTGAGAGGAAGGAGGATTAGTCGCGCCCTGCTGTGCAAATACTTGCCCCAGAGGGGGTGGTAGTTACTGTTTCTGGGGTTGAGAAGGAAAGGGAGGTGGAGGTGCAAATGCTAGAGGAGTTGGAGCACTAGGTTGTGGATAAGGATAATGGGTAGGTTGTGCAACAATGGGGTAAGTAGGAGATTGGGCAAAAGGATGAGGCATGTCGTATCCTGGATACATGCTACCTGGAGGGGGAAAACTGTTGGAGGTGCTGGCCCCTCCCGGAGGGAGACCATAACCCATAGAAGTTTGAGCATACGGATGAGAAAGAGCTCCAATGATATCGTCGGCAGAATGAGATGACCCCGGGGCGTTAGCGCCACCAAATCTGGGGAGGTCAGGAAGGACGGTATAAACATAACTAGACTGAGCATAGATTAGGTCATATTTCAAGGCTATTTGGAGGGCGGCTTCTTCAATTTGAGGGAAATGAGATGTGACATCTTTGCCGATGGCAGGTAAGAGAGATCTAAGGAACCAGTCCATGTATACATGATCTTCAAAGGTAGGAGCTCGACATAAGCTCTTTCTTCTCCACCATTCCTGAACATGGTCGGATAGGCGGGTCGTAGATGATTGACGAAAAGAAGTCAAGAGTTCGGTACCAGTGTCATATCAGAGAGGGAGCTGGAAATAAGATAGAAAGGCTCGAGCAATGGTCGCAAAGGTGGTATGGGAAGAGGCGGTCTGATCAACATACCACTTAGAATCTTCGCTTGTAAGCATGCGTTGGAACAACCGAAGACGGATGGAATCATCAGTAATGTAATTGGATGAACACCACATGTGGAAAGATCGGATATGGTTGGTTGGATCTTCTCCAGCAAGGCCTTCAAAATTTGGAATGTCAGAGGGGAGCTTGGTTGGCATAGCAGGCCAACCAACATCATGGCGGATAGGGTCATTGATCAACTGATTGAAATTGGGGAGACTGAGGCTTGCCATGTAAGGGAGCAAGGGGAAAACCGAGGTAGTTCTTGTGGCGGTTCCACTAGTAGAATTCCTAATAGTAGGGCCGGGATTACCTCTAGCGTTAGGCCCTGGACTAGACATAATGAAGGTGACAGGGGGAGAACTAGAAGTAAAAGGAGAACCCAATGAATTATAAGAGGAGTCAGAGTGTAGACTCGGAGGAGGACTAAATCGACGACAGAGGGAAGGAGTAGGTAGACCAACCAGAAACTAAGGATGAAGGCAAAGAAGTCTCCGGGATATACGCCTTGGGGGCATAATGATGAAAACACAAAAACGACACAGAGTGAAGAAGAAGGACCAAAAAGGGTAGGGAGGTGAAGAATCAAGTGATTACAATGTCAAAACAAGGGAACAGAGGTGCAGTGTCAATTTTTTTTTAAATGTTTTAAAGTCTTTGCCTAGCGGTGTTAACCAGCCTCTTCTTCACTTAGGGTGAGTGTGTGACGTGCATTAATTTTAATTTTTAAACCCAGACGTTTTGAGAGCAAAAGAAAAAATGTGCTGCATAACTGAAAATAAACCTACGAAGAACAATATATAATACTAAAATAATAGAAAACTAACAGCTATCAATGCATCAATCTAACCCAAGGAGGCGGGACTCTCAAAAACTAGTCTAACAAAGGGAAAAAAGCTAGTCAAAACACACTGAAAATAAACCAATAGATCTAAGGTCGGGAGGGACAGGGATCTAAAGGATAAATCTGTTGAAAAGAGGTGTAGAAAACAACAAAGAGATAGAGGCAAGGTTGTTGTAAACGAGGAGGCAAAAAGCTAAAGGCAGTAGGGGAAAGGAGGTGACCATAAAGGAAAACCTAAACAAAACTATATGAGGTGATTTGGATGGAAAAATATCTGATCTAAAAGGGATCTGAAGATGAGGTATCATATCTGCAAAAGAAATGGTTGAAACTCTAAAAATTTAGACACCTACAACAGCTAAAACTCTTCCACAAAAAGTGGAGGGTACTAAAGCCCTAAGGGGCTAGATTCCCACTTAGTTGAGTAAAACATAGCAGAACTAGGTCTAAACGGGCAGAGATGGAGGCTGGAAAACCCTGATAGAAGCTTCATACAAACCCAAAAAACGTTCAGAAAATATGCAGAAAAAAGTTCAGGTCACATGTTCTGACCTGTTTTCTGTCCAGGTCGTAGTTTTGAGGCTGAAAAGTGTGTTCTGCAGTCTAGGTCACAGGTTTTGGGCCGAAAAGTGCGACCTGCACTTCTGGGTGTCTCGACGGCAAATTTCGGAAAAAGTTGTCGTCTCAATTGCGGCTGATGTCTGTTACCTGCGCAATAGGGCCAAAAACACATGGAAGTTAGAAATCTTAATATTTAAGGGTTTTATGGGTGAAAAACAACATAAAAATAGGAAAAACAAAAAGATGAAGAGAAACCCTAGGGTTTGAAGCAGCTGGATATGCAAGAATATGAAAAACGACAGCGGTCGTAATTGAAAACCCATGTGGAGTCACCATTTGTTAGGATGAATCCTTAGTGTAAGTGTGCAAAAAAAGACCCTTTTAGTTGTGCACAAAAAACAGCCCTAACAGCAAAATATGGTTGCTAATATCTTCAGATCTGTAGTTATTTCATCAAGAAAAATGCTGTGAAAATCCAGATCTATGCATAAAAAGACATTAAGCAGTAAAAATAAGGTTTTTCTCCATTCATCCAATAGACAAGACAAGAACAATATTTTTTTGAAGAATTTTATATTAATGGCACCTGGGAGGAAAACAAGAAAGGTGTTTCCAATTCTCCTCAATGGGATGGGTTCTTGGAAGTCCTCAGCACTTCAGATCTAGAATTTCTCTCTCTTGTTGGTGTAGAAAACCCAGACAAGCATAGAACTCAAAGGGAGCTCACAAAGCAAATAATAGAAAATATGACAATGATAATGACTCAAAGTCAGACCAAGAGTATAGATCCAGAGTGATCTAAGAGGCAAAAAAAGGTGGAGAATGGTAGGAAAAACCCTTCTATATATAACAAAATATTAGGTCATTCTAGATCTTGGTGCATGATTAAAATAATATTAACCAAATCTACATCCACCTTTTATGGAATATTTTATTATATTTGTTGGAGGGGAAAGGAATTTGACTTGGTCAAATCTCTTTATTTGTAAATAATAAATAAATAAATGACTTATTTATCTTTTTAAGGAAGTGGTTGAATGATAATTAAATAAATAATTATTTATTCAATTATTTATAAATGATTTAGTCAAATTTAACAAGGAATATTATTTAAATAAGGTTTAAATAATTATTCCTAGAAGATAATGAGATAAATAAGGATTTATCTAGTTAATTTCCTTGTTTTGGGTTAAATATGACCAGGAATAATAATTAAATTACTATTTAATTAATTATTCCATGAGGAAAACCAAACAAATATAGATTTGTTTAATATTTCCCCTTGGGGTTTCCTATTTAGACCATAAAAAACATAGTAAATGTGTTTTATTAAGTTATTTTACATAGTGAAAGGAATTTTACTTGGGGTAAAATTGGTCTTACATGGTGTACTTGGGTCCATCTAATGATAATAGGTTGGATGACCAAAAATTGGTGTAACACTTAGTAAAACACTGATCACTTCTACCCATCCATGCTACCGTTATGTTCCCTTTCCTCGTTCAATACACTAAAAGATACCCCTCCCTCAAAATTCATGAGAACTAAACATTTGGAGGTCATAATTTAAAAACCACCTCTAAAATTTTAATTCTAATGACTTTTGGGGGGGTTGTCCAAAATTGTCTCCAAAAGCTACATTGTTGCGACTTTTAAGGGTGGTTTTGGGATTCTACGTTAGGGGTTAAGGGGTTAGTGGCTTACGGTTTAATGGATCAACGGGTTAATGGGTTATGAGTTAGGAGTGTAGGGGTTAAGGGATTATGACTTGGGGAATTATAGTGGTTTTATTGCATGTCATAGGCCTGCATTGAATCCACATACACAAATGATGTTACTTAGAGTTTTGGATGATTTAGGGGTAAAGTTCTTAAGGGTTATGGGATTTAGGTGTCAGTAGGTTAAGGGATTGGGGGTCCGTGTTAAGGGGTTTAGGAGTTAAGGGTTAAGGGTCAAGGTTTAAGAGGATAAGAGTTTATGGCTTAGGGGTTTTAGGGATTCTAAGATAGGGGGGTTAAGGGTTGAGGGGTCAATCTGTTAGGGTTTAAGGGTTAAAGGGGTTAATGAGTTATGAGTTATGAGTCTATGGGTTAAGGGATCAAGGGGTTATTGGGTTATTAGTTATGTGTGTAGGGGTTAAGGAATTATGATTTTGGGGTTAAGGGGATAGTGTATTTAGTGGTTATAAGTTAAGAGCTTATGGGTTGTGGTAATGGGGCCCCTTATCACAACTATTGGGGGTTTCCCTATCAATTTCTCTAGTTTCCTTCCCTACGAGCCCCCTATCCCCTGTGCCACAAGGTGCTAAGGCCCCTTCTCATTCTCTAATGCTAGGATTATAGATCTTAGTAAACCACCTATCACTTCTACCCATCCATGCTACTGTTATGTTCCCTTTCCTCGTTCAATACACTAAAAGATACCCCTCCCTCAAAATTCTTGAGAACTAAACATTTGGAGGTCATAATTTAAAAACCACCTCTAAAATTTTAATTCTAATGAATTTTGGGGGGGTTGTCCAAAATTTTCTCCAAAAGCTACATTTTTGCGACTTTTAAGGGTGGTTTTTGGATTCTATGGTAGAAGTTAAGGGGTTAGTGGCTTACGGTTTAATGGATCAACGAGTTAATGGGTTATGAGTTATGAGTGTAGGAGTTAAGGGATTATGGCGTGGGGTTTAAGGTGATAAGGAATTTAGTGTTATGGGTTAAGTTCTTATGGGTGCAACCAATGCATTGGAGAATGCAAGCCACGAGAAATGAATTTACGATCGTACACCAGCTTTTCAAGCCTGAATACGAATCAAAATCTTTAAGCTTAATGTAAGAAGTGTTGCAGTGGTGGCAGTGGTTTTTGGAAATGTGAATAGTAGTTATCTTTGTCCACATGTCAAAATCATCTTTCAGATGAGACACGTTCTACTACAGTATTTCCCATGATGCCTTGTGTCCTGCGATGGGGGGGGGGGGTATACTCCAGGTTATGAGGTTTTGTTTGTAACTGTGTTGTTAGAATTATCGAGTTACTTGCTTCCAGATGTGTAACTGATCGAATAATTCATTTATGTAAAAGGGAAGTAGTTCCTCTTCATTTCGATGCCTTGAGAATCTTGATTCTATCTCTGAAGGTGGTCATCGACGAGCTATCACATATTTTCAAAATGTTGCTTTCCTGTGTGGATCACCCAGTTCTAACACTGATATCATTAGCATTTGAAGGATAGTACGAAAGGAGGTGATCCAGTCACTATTTCAGGAATGCCGATTGGCCAAGTGAATTTGGTGTGTAAGGATGCCTCACACATTATAGTTGAAGCCAGTCGAGACTTGCATCGATGGCATTGAATTCATGGCCAAGACTACGGATCAATAATTGATTCACAACCTAAAGTAATCGCTAGGAGGTGCGACCTATGGCAAATTGCGACCAGTTGCTGAGTCGCAGCCTCAAGAAGCAGGGGTCGGTGCGACCAACCCGATTTGGTGACCAATGCAACCTCCACTAGTCGTACTATAGAATCACATATGAATGCCCTATAAAATGCGACCAGTGCGACTAGTGCAACTCTCCCTTTGTTCTGATGTTGCGTCGAGGCCATCAATATTGATTACATCAATGAGATTGAAGTTCTCACTATTGCAAGTGACATACACCATATCAAGAGACATAATTCATGTATGCCTTTTGTCTATGGTTGTTGGAACCTTAGTGAGTCTCTAAGAAGGATTGTTGAAGGAGTTTTTGTGATCAAGGCCAACGGAGAAGCTGGTACCTGGAATGTATTGAAGCAGTAAGAAATGCAAGGTCTGCCTTGGGTAATATACATGAGTTGTAGAGATTGGATGATGATATATCTCTACCTTCGTTAAATAAATTGTTGCTCCCTCTAAGCTTGGGAGGAAAACCCAAAAAAGTAGTAAAGGTTGCATGTTGTAAGTTTTGCAACAAGAGGCATCCCTACACATGCTAATGTTTCCTTGGTGGTGCATGCTGAAGAGTGTTCGGGAGTGCCAGGGAATCACAAGGAACAACTATGTGAAAATGCATGGAAATGAAAAAATAAGACTGTGTGCCAAGGAGTGTCAATGAATTCCAGGTGTCTCAAGGACAAAGTGTGTTAGGAGAAGGTCATAATAGGACTTGTAGGAGGGAGACCTATGGTTACAATAAGGGGTTGGTCAAATCAATTTTAGATAAAGGGAGACTTTGGGTTGGGCACAACATTTTTTTTCCAATGACTTCGTTGGGTTCCCAAGTCGCAAAAAAAGTAAGGCTATCTATGAGGGCATGACAACTAGGGAGTGCTAAGGTGTACTAGAGAATGCTAGGAAATACTAACACATGCTAGAAAATTCCAAGGCATGTTAGGCATGCCAAGACAAGGCAACTATTAAGGCATGCCAAGATGTGCCACGTGTTAAGGTGTGGTGTGAACACATTCTTGAGAGTGTTAGGTCCAAGTTCCAAGGAAAAACAAGGGAGAAATAGTTTCAAATGCATGGAAATGATGTCTTAACGAGTTCTAGGTGTGCTAAGGAGGGAGTGACAAGGTATTTTATGTAGTTCCAAGGCATGCTAGAGGCTTAGGGAAGCATAACAAGATGTGTCAAGTTCTAGGTTGTGCCAATGCGTGCTAAGGAGTGTTAGGGAGTGATAGGGAATCACAAGGGAGCACAAGGTTAAAATTCATGGAAATGAATGAATAGGAGTGTGTGACAGGGAGTGCCAGCGAGTTTTGGGTGTGCTAAGGAGAGAGTGGCAAGGTGTTCTAGGCAACATTGAGTCATTCTAGAGTGCCAGGGTGGTGTGCGACCAAGATGTGTTAGGTGCCAGGGTGTTCCAAAATGTGCTAGGAAGTGTTAGGAAGTGTCAAGGAAACACAAGGGAGCACTAGGTAAAATTAGTGCATGAAAATGAAGAAATAATAGTTTGTGACATGAAGTGTCAGTGAGTTCCAAGTGTGCTACGGAGGGAGTGACAAGGTATGCTAGAGGTCAGGGAAACATGCTAATATTTTCCAAGTTATAAGGTGTGCCAATGCATGTTAGGGAGTGTTATGGAGTGCCAAGGAAAGTCAAGGGAGCACTAGTTTTAAATGCACGGAAATGAATAAAAGTGTGTGACAGGGAGTGTCAGTGACTTATAGGTTTGCCAAGGAGGGAGTGATAAGGTATTCTAGGTTGTTCCAAGGAATGCTAGAGTGTCAGCGTGACATGCCAAGATGTGTCAAGTGCTAGGGTGTGCCAATGTGTGCCAAGGAGTGTTAGGGAGTTCCACAGCAAGTTATTAGGTGAAAAAGGCATAGTATAGTTGTAGTAATTGTAACTTGGTGAAGCTATTATAGTCAAGGAAGGACATGGTTGGATTCTCAAGTCTAGAAAAATGTAAGGGTAGTTGTGAGGGCATGATAGCTAAGGAGTGCCAAGGAATGAAAAGGTGTGATAACACATGGCAGACAATGTCAATGCATGTTGAGGAGTGTCAGGGTGTTCTAGGGGAAAAAAATGGAGAATTAGGTCAAAATTATTGGTAATGAACTAATAAGAGTGCGTGCCAAGGAGTGTCAGTGAATTACAGGTGTCCCAAGGATGAAGTGTTTATGAGAAGTTCAGAATAAGAATTGAAAGAGGGTAGTCGGTGGTTGTGATAATGTGTGAAAATATTAATTTCGGATAAATAGGGACTTTGTGTTGGGCATAACATTGTTTTGATAATTAATTGGTTGGGTTCCCAAGTTGCAAAAAATGTAAGGCTATCTATGAGGGTGTAACAACTAGGGAGTGCCAAGGTGTTCCAGGGAATGTAAGGTTCCCGATTAAGGCTAGTTGTGAGGGCATGAGTGCCAACTCATGCTTGGGAATGCTAATAATAGATATTTCGAAGGCATGTAAAACATGTTAAGATGTTTGAAGTGTTAAGGCATGCCCATATGTGCAAGGGTGTGACAATGTGTGTCAGGGATAGTCAATGAAACAAATAGAGAAACAAGTTTAACTACAAAGAGATGATTACATAAGAGGGTTAATAAGTCATCAATTTACCTTTTTTGTGGGGGTCATGCTAGGCACACCAACACTAAGTGCGAATAGGTGCCAAGTGCCATGTGTTAGTGCATTCTACGTGCCAAATATTCCTCTATTTCTTCTCATATACTTTCCAATAATTGATCTCAAATAGCTTTAATATTAAACCATGCCAAAGCAAACCAAGTCATATCATGAATGCATGTTAGACATGCTAAGACTTTCCAAGCACTAACATGTGCCAAGTGCCAATGTGTGTCAGGGAGTGTTATGCATGTTATGAAGTGGAATGGCATGTCGAAAAGTGCTAAGTAAAGAGTGTCAATGCATGATGAGGAGTGTTAATGAGTACTAGTACAACACAAGGGAGCACTAGATCAAAATACATGGAAGTGAATGAATATGAGGGTGTGTTAGAGAGTGGAAATGAGTGATAGTTTTCATGCCAAGGAGGGAGTGAAAAGGTATTCTAAGCATTCACACACCTTATTGACCACTCACTTCTTACCATTCTCACACCATAAAAAAAACATAAAAAATTCATTCTTAAAATTTATTATGTAGTTTTCTAATGTCATTCAAGTAGAATCTCTCAATTACTTATGTCAGTAATGGTGCAATCAATTTTTTTATTCCCTTAAAGGAACTCTTTCTATACATGCACCCCATAAAACATAAATCATCGAGTGAAAAATAACGGAAATGAATGAAAAAGAGGGTGTGTTGGGGGTGTCAGTGAGTGTTAGGAGTGGCAAGCGGGGAGTGGCAAGGCATACTAGGGAATTCTATGGCATTTTAAGAAGTGTCAGCATGTGCTAATATGTGCTAGATAGTGCCAAGGCATGCCAAGACATGACATGTGTGAATGAGGGAGTGACAAGGTATGCTAGGAAATTCCAAGGCATGATAGAGTGCTAGGAAAGCATGCCAAGATGTGCCAAGGAGTGTTAAGGAGTGCTAGAGAAACAAAAGGGAGAAGTATGTCATAATGCATGGAAATGAATGAGTAAGAGTGTGTGACAAGGAGTTTCAATGAGTTACATGTGTGATAAGGAGGAGTGACAGGGAATTCTTGGCAGTGATAAGGAATTATAGAGTGCTAGGGTGGGATGTAGCCAATATGTGCCAATGGGTACAAGGAAGTGTTAACTAGGAGTGCTAGGGAAACACAAGGGAGAACTACGTCAAAATGCATGGAAATGAACAAACAAGAGTTTTGGATTGGAAGTGTCAGTGACTTCCAGGTGTGCTAAGGAGGGAGTGAAAACGTATTCTAGGCAGTGTTAAGGCATGCTAGAGGCGAGTTCGACATGCCAGGATGTCCTAGGTGTTAGGGTGTACCAACACGTGCCAAGGAGTATTAAGGAATGCTATGGAAACATAAGGGAGCACTAAGTAAAAATGCATGGAAATGAATGAATAAGAGTTTGTGACTGGGAGTTTCAATGAGCTCTAGGTGTGCTAAGGAGAGAGTGAAAAGGTATGCTAGGTAGTGCCAATGAATGCTAGAGTGCTAGGGCGGCATGCCAATATGTGCCATGTGTTAGGGTGTGCCAATGCATGCTAGGGAGTGTTAGGGAGTGTCAGCTAAACACAAGGAAGAACTAGATCAAAATGCATGGAAATGAACACATAAGAGTGTGTGATAGGGAGTGTCAATGATTTCTAGGTGTGTTAAGGAGGGAGTGACAAGGTTATATGCTAGGCAATGCCAAGGTATGTTAAAATTACCAAGGTGTGTCAGGAAGTGCTACGGTGTGCTAGGGAGTTTCAAAATCATGTCAAGGAATCTAGGGGATGCTAACACATGCCCATAATTCCAAGGATTTTAAGACATGTCAAGTGTTATGTCATGTCAATATGTAAACTATGTTGCTTAGTTGTTTTACGACCATAGTTGGATGTGATGAGCCTTGTCTTGGTAACTTGTTAAGTGGGATCAACTGATATTGGACATGAGTAGTCTAAGATTAGTTACATGTAGTTCTTAGGTGAACAAGGAATATGTTGAATTTCCATGACACATGAGAAATTGGGTTTGGTCTTAGAATATTTGATGCAAACACACTCAAGTGCCACAACATCAACTTTTCACAAGGAAATCTACACACATCACAGAATCAATTAGTGCACATGAAAATTCTTTACTTTTTCAAACCTTTCTTCATTAAATTAAAAACTGCAATAGAATAGGCTAGAGCTCTCGTACCGAGGATCATGGCCCTTTAAAATCACACTGATACAAGGAATACAACTAGGGCTTGGTGTTAGTCGTTTGACAACCAATATACCTTGAACAAGACAAAACTTGACCCAATTTTTCATGGTGTACACACATATCCCTTTCAATCCACATGTCTTGAACACATCTGGCATGTCCTATTTCCTCCCATTATGCAACTCCTCAATCTGCCTCTATCAATGAACTCAAATACTTTATGTTACTCAAATCGGCTCAAAAAAAATTCCCTCTATCTACCTTTTTTTTTCCTTTAAGGTTTGCAACACTTAAGGTTTTTTACCAGTTGTTCACAACTCCGTTGTAAACAATTATTTGGTTTGCCCACTTTTTCCATACTGCTGATCCAAGATGACAATTCTATGGATATGGAGGTTTCCCATTTTCCCAATGACACAATCCTCTATAATATAATGAAATAGGGCTAGTTGGCTAGCTCGATTGACTGCTACTTTAGTCCTTCAAATTCTACACGTCCTTATTCCCAACACACCTACCCTTCTATCAATCTTGTTTTCCTTCACAAGTACAGGACTTAGAGCTCTTCTTTGATAGTCACCTAAAAAATCTCCAATTGTACTTGGACTGCCATCAATTTTTCCAACCACAATAATTTTTTTTATTGATCTAGTGCCCACAACACTGCCCTCATATAGGGCTCTTCAAATATGCCACCTAATAATGATTTTAGTCCTCTCAAAATCACTATTCTTGTGTACCAATTTATTTTTTGTCCAATCTATGAACAAATCTAAAATACTCATCTTATCATCCTTCTAACAATTTGTAGATGACTGGACTAGGGTCACAAATCATCCATTAATAGTCCATTGATTGACTGTCTATAGGTTGCTTCAGATCGTTGTCCAAAACTCTATGGAAAATCCAACAAAATCAACTCCTCTTCATGTTAATCCATTCCTTATATGGCACATTTCTTCTGCACCATCTTCTACTCAGGTTCCACCTTCCTTTGGATTTGTTATCTCTGCACATACTTCTGCAAACCATCTTCCAAATTTGTGGTATATATTGTAGAGACAAACCTCTCTCTAAGGGTCACAACCCCTCTTCTTCTATGCAGATTTTTCACAGTCTTAATGGCATACCTTATGGATTTAACATGCTAGGAAACCTCCCTAAATAGGGAATTATAATTCTATTCTAATTTCTTTAGGACAAACCATATCCACCCATAGAAAAAAATACAACTCTTTCCTCCATGAGAGACTTGGCCAAGCTCATATGGATCCATAGATTCTGGTCATTTATTTGACTGAATCTTGACCTAAAATTTATATCTCTATGACCCTCAAACTACAATTACCTTAGTCAATATTACACCTATGACTACTTCTTTTCTGGCCCTAAATTATAGTGCAGACCCTCCTTCATTTGTGTTGGTCTTTATCACGGACCTTGCAACCTAGTAACCACCACAAGGTAGGGTCACAACCCTCTCTACTATTTCAAAATTTGATGCAGAATTCACATAGAAACACCACTTAAATCACATGCCCAAATTCTCATGAGTCGCCTCTCTTGGGATTTATATTCCCTAATAGAAAATAAAATATGCCATCCTACTTCCTATCTCGAACCCATTAAGGTATGTGACATTCTTGTGAACCCTCGCATGATGATCTTAGTCTTGGTGGATGATCATGGCCTCGCTTTAGCAACGCTTATTCATCCCTCTAACTAGACCTACTTTAGGACTACATCTATCCTAGCCTCCTTGATAAAATGAGCTCCTTCTCACTTGATGTTCTTGCCTTCATACTAAGGCCTCCTTAAATAGCTTTTCCTAGCTAGGCCTCTTAAGAATGCTCTAGAACTTACGAACTTTATTTACTTACAACTTAGGAAATATTATTTCTCTCTTTAATTTTCTTTTAGATTTTCAAACCTCATCTCGAGTCCAAAGCCCCTTCGCTTGGGTTATTTTCCCACAAAACTTTTTGTGGTCAAACTCACACAAACCCATCTCACTAGGTTTGTGGAGTACCTCCCAAGCTACACAATTAAACAACATAGTCTAGCTGTAGTAATCGTAACTTGGTCAAGCTCCTATAGTCAAGTGAGGAATTGGTTTGGTTCCCAAGTTGAACATTAAGTAAGGGTAGTTGTGAGGGCATGATAATGAGGAAGGGTTAGTGCATGCCAAGGAATGAAAATATGTGCTAACACATGTGTTACACAGGATTTTGTCACCGTCCTTGCAATCCCTCGCCCCGCATATTGGAGGGTCTTTCCCATGACCTGTGAGCATTGTCATACTCTGCAAACACCTTCTTTGCATCCTTCTGCATAAGGACATAATTTCTCTTGTTCACCCCTCGCTTCAATAGGGAAGACTTGCACTAGAGCCCGCACCATCTGGTGCTCTGTCTCTGTGCTGTGCCTGTGCCAGCTGTTTTAGGAATGTTTTGTAACAAAATAGAGGCGGAAGTTTCCTTTAACCACCTCAGGGATGAGTCACAAGAAGTGGTTAAAATTGATGAGCCATGGATCTCTCCCTTTAGGTAGTGGTTTTTACCTCCCATGGAACATTCTTTGAAGATAGGACTCCCCTCCATGATTATAGGGATCCTAACCTCTACTTATTCCTCTATATAAATAGGCCTTCTCAGTGCTTGTTATTCTGGGTTATTTTTTGGTATGTTTTAAGTGCTTTGGGATTGTTTGTGACTGTGAACAGCCTCCTTCCTTCATTTTTCTATCCATTTCTTGTTAGCATCATGGCCCTAGGGTTTTCTAGTGCTTTGGTATGCTGAGCCTCCTGTAGGAGATTCGGTCTTTTGTTTCACAGCAACCTCCGTTCTTTGTTTGATTGCATTCATCTCTCATGATCCGTTTGAGTGTTTGCATTTGGTGGAATGAGTCTTGAATGAGTCTTGCCTCCTTCATTCGGTTGTGCTTCTTGTCACTCCAAGCATAGATTACACTTCTTGTATGGGTCCATTTCGACATCTTTCTTCGATTTGAGAGATTGCAACATTGGTTTGAGTTTTGTTTTGTTTGCTTTTGAGTTGATTGAATTGTTTTGCTTCAACTCTCGCATTGACATTCTCGAACTAGTGTGTTGGTTTGTTTTTCATGTCATTTAGTGCACTGTTTGCTCTATTACATTGAAAAATAAAAAATGCTCAGGTTCTAAAATGCTCAACATTTCAACGATGTCACTGCTTCGACGAGATAAATATGGAGATATCCACATAAAATAACCATTTCTTTATGTGAGAAGAAAAAATGAAATGGGTGTGTGATAAAATAATAAAATTAAATATTTTAGTAAGAGAAAGCGAAGAAGTAGGCACAACCAAGGCTTTCAAAGGAATAATTCTTCCACGATTTGTAGGCTTCAGCAATAGAATGAATGTACCTTATTGTTATGGGTTGGGTTTCTATAAAATCTATCATAGAGTGTTTGGCTATGATATACCATCAAATTTCCGTGTCGTGTGGGCATTACATCGAGGGCATGAATGAGTGGCTCATACGATCCCTTTTGTGCATTCATTCATCGATGAAAGCTACTTCGCTGATGGGATATAAGTGAAAAGTGATAGTTGCAAAGTTAGCCATAATGGCATCAGAGTAATATTGTTTCCATAGAGAAGAGAACCAAAAATAGGTTTATGAACATCATCAATATCTAGTGGAGGTGTTGTGATGAAAGGGATAATGAATACAAAATTTGTGTCAGCACGATATGGATCATCAAGATGTTGAACCATCCATTGTAAAGATGGTTTTTAGTGCTAGTGATCTAGTCACATAAAAATACCCCATAAATTGGTGCATTGGGATACCCCTAGGATTAAATAAGTAATCTAAAGTGATAGGATTCATTTTTAAGGTTATAGTGGCAACAAACCTGAGTTGACCCAAAGTCACACCTTGTGAGCCTTGCACAACTGGGGTGCCAGTTTAAGCATCAATAGGAGACATAAATGCACAAGTGATAACATCTCACATTTAGGGCACTTGGCCACAAATTTTTATGCATGTTTTTCCATTGAGGGTACCTTTCAAATTTCCAAAGGTACAAATCACATATTTGGATGAATTTTGGATAAATTGTCACATCAATAGCTTCATGCATGATGAGGAGCACCCATCCTTTAAGATGATTTTGGAGGATTTCATGGCGTTTTCAAGGGTCAATGTATAAAATAAGAATGACATAATCAAGATTGTGAAAATTGGCATTCGTATCATGTGGTGTAAAGGGGAATGGAATAGGTGAAGAGTAATCCATTTAGAAATATCTAAAAAGCTTGTTTATGTCCTCTTTCCAAAGAAGAGGAGATATCTTGTGAAGAAAGACCCAAATTTCCAACAGAGGAAGACTAGGGTAAGGGTTTACTTTTTTTTCGCATGTTGAGAGACATCCATGTATTTTAAGGTGTGTTTTGTTGTTTTGGTTCACATATTTGGAAGCACAATTTCACAAGTGGAAACATCTCACATTTGGGGTACTTGGCTACGAATTTTTATGTTTTTTTCTATTAAGTGTATCTTTCACATTCCCCATGGCACAAATAAAATATTTGGAGGTATCTTGTATGACTTGTCACATTCCACTAGCTTCACACATGAATAGGAAATCCCTTCATTTAAGAATGTTTTAGAGGGTTTTCATGGCCTAGTCAAGGGTCATATTTACAAAAGAAGAATGCCCTAGTCAAGAAGATGAAAATTGGCATTCACATCACAGGTGACATAAAGGAGAGGAGCGTAGGTGAAGAGTGCTCCATTTTGAAATATCTGGAACAAATTTTTTTTGTCCTCTTTCCAAATAAGAGAGGATATCTTGAGACAAAGGGCCCAAATTTTTGACACAAGAGGACCATGTATTGGATCATATGGACTTTGGTTTCTCATCATTAGTTGGACCATTATATGACCCACATCATTAATTATTAGGTGGAGATTATCATACAAGGTCATTTGTTGGAGTTAGTTGTAAAATGTTATCAATCCTTTTCAAAGAAAGAAACAAAATTCAAGAAAGGATCTTGTGCTAATTTAGTATGAAAAATCCATCTTTGAATCAATATTTTATTGGTAGAAGGGATATTTACCTTTACCCTTGTTGATATGGTCACATTTTCCCACTATGATAGGGTTGGCTAGCTAGAATAATAATGGTGAGTTTTGGTTGTTAAGATCTCTATGGTAATGGAAGCATTAAAAAACAGGTGGGGAATGAGTGATTTTGAGAAAGGAAGCCATTGAAAATTTATGTTGTTTGAAATAAATAAACACGGTAAGGAAGAGAAACAAACAATTACAAAAGGATATTGATGATGGAAGGAAACATTGAAAAAAGAATAAAATATTTACAAAGATTAAGAGATAGGGAAACTTGGGAAACTCATGGTTAAAGGAAATATATTGGTATTGGAAGTTATCACAATAAGAGGGAGTAGTGAGAAAGGAGTGTCAAAAGAGTCAAAAGAATTTATATTTCCCACGATGTTTATTACGATTTATATTTCCCGCCAATATTTTTAGTATTTTCCTGTCATTTATTTAGCATCATTTTATTTAAATTGAGAATATAAGTCATTCCTATTTAATGAAAATTTGTTTGAATATGTGTTGGAGTCCCTTTTAGATAGAGGAAGTAAGCTTGCAAGAAATGAGAAAATCATGATTACAACTAGAGGAAATGAAAAGAGGTATACTTATATTTTATAACCATGAATTATTTGGATTTAATATTTGCAATGTAGATAGATTTCAACTTTAAATTTATTAAAGTTGTCAAAAATTCAATATTTGATTAATTAACAGAAAAACAGGTTGTGTGCCACATTAGAATATAAATTTAAACATAACACAAGAGAACCCACATTACTATGTGCATCGTGTGAGTGTACCAATTAGCTCTCCAAGTGGAGCCACAATCCAAAATTACCTTAATATTCTCAAGTTGAAGAATTCTATACAAATTTCAAGAATAGAAAGAGCCTTATCCATGGTCCAACTAAACACATTTATTAGGAACAACCAAACAAACTCCAGGAGAAATTGTGTTTCATGTGTGAAGGCCACAAATCTCATATGGATTATTGTTCCAAAGGGAGGTATTATCATGTTGCTGAGGGGATCAGAAGCCGAAGGAATTTTCAGTAGTCGAGAGAAGCATGTCGACTACAAAGTTTGGAGCATCTTTCTAGGTTCTCCTTTCTAGCGAAAAAAACATATTAGATCCGATGGGAATATTAGCTACCATAAAGATGACTTTCAGCACATATATGGTGTTGTGGTGTGGTTGAAACATAATAGGTTATGCAACTTAGATGTTGATATTATTTGGAATTGGAGGTAGCATATATCATTTATTAATTAATGTGGTTGTATTGCATGTCATAGGCTTGCATTGAATCCACATACACAAATGATGTTGCTTAGAGTTTTGGATGATTTAAGGGTAAAATTCTTAAGGGTTATGGGATTTAGGTGTTAGTATGTTAAGGGATTGGGGGTTAGGGTTAAGGGGTTTAGGAGTTAAGGGTTAAGGGTCAAGGTTTAAGAGGATAAGAGTTTATGGCTTAGGGGTTTTGGGGATTCTAAGATAGGGGGGTTAAGGGTTGAGGGGTCAATCTGTTAGGGTTTAAGGGTTAAAGGTGTTAATGAGTTATGAGCTATGAGTCTAGGGGTTAAGGGATCAAGGGGTTATTGGGTTATGAATTATGTGTGTAGGGGTTAAGGAATTATGGTTTTGGGGTTAAGGGGATAGGTTATTTAGTGGTTATAAGTTAAGATCTTATGGGTTGTGGTAATGGGGTCCCTTATCGCAACTATTGGGGGTTTCCCTATCAATTTCTCTAGTTTCCTTCCCTGCGGGCCCCCTATCCCATGTGCCACGAGGTGCTAAGGCCCCTTCTCATTCTCTAATGCTAGGATTATAGATCTTAGTGTTAGGATGAATACTTAGTGTAAATGTATGAAAAAAAGACCCTTTTAGTTGTGCATAACAAACAGCCCTAACAACAAAATATGGTTGCTAATATCTTCAGATCTGCAGTTATTTGATCAAGACAAATGCTGCAAAAATCCAGATCTATGCATAAAAAGAAATTAAGCAATAAAAATAAGGTTTTGTTCCATGCATCCAATAGACAAGACAAGAACAATATTTTTTTGAAGAATTTTATATGGGTTACACTGGAGAAAACAAATAGCATAGTCATTCTCTAGACAGATGGTTCTTTAGAAGTCTCATAAAGGATTGTAAATTAATTTTCTCTTGGGGTAGAAACCTAAAACAGTGAATCATGGACAAAATAATAGAAAATAATGTATTGATATGTCTAGTTAGATTGGTGAGAAATAGATCCAGTGATTCAGATAAGTTAGAAGCAAGAAGAGAATAAAGAGAAATCTTCCATTTATAATGATATATGATCAATTATATCCTTGAAAATATTTAAAATAATATTAACCAAATCTAGATCCACCTTTTATGGAATATTTTATTATATATGTTGGAGGGAAAAGGCATTTGACTTGGGTCAAATCCCTTTATTTGTAAATAATAAATAAATAAATGATTTATTTATTATTTTAAGGAAGTGGTTGAATGACAATTAAATAAATAATGATTTATTTAATTATTTATAAATGATTTAGTCATATTTAACAAGGAATATTATTTAAATAAGATTTAAATAATTATTCCTAGAAAATAATAAGATAAATATGGATTTATCTAATTAATTTCCTTGTTTTGGGTTAAATATGACCAGAATAATAATTAAATTATTGTTTAATTAATTATTCCATGAGGAAAACCAAACAACATAGATTTGTTTTAATATTTCCCTTGGGTTTCTCAAGGAAAAACAACAACTGAATAAAATGTGTGTCTTGTTAAGTTATTTATGAAAGAATTTTATCAGGCAACCCAGCCCAGAAAATTTTAATTATCTAATGAGTGAAGAAACATACTGCACCAGGGCATTTTCTGCACAAAAGTGTTAGAGCAACCAGGAGACCTAAGCACTTGTAATAACTCAATCACCGTACATCAAAAGGGAAAGTCAGAGAGAGGAATGTAAGGTAGACTAATGAGTCAAGAACTAGACCCCGAGGAGATGAGATACCTACAAAATGGTAAGCCTCTTTTAACATAAAAATTTATGCCAAGGCGGTGAAGGACACTGCCTTTTTCCAGCCAGACAAAGGCATGAAAAATCCGTAAGTCATGACCCAATTGTAAAAGACAGAAAAATGAATGTGAATTTTCCAGAGAATGGCTGAATCCCACCAGGCACATACATGCTATGCCTGGGATAACATCCAGGACTTATACAATAATATCTGAGTACATGAGATACAAATACAACCCCAATGCCCCTGTAAACGGGGAAGGGCTCACAAAATATGACTGATACATGCAAATCAAAGAGGCCCTGCAAGCGGCTAAGGCCGACATCATCAAATATATGGAGTTGAATCGAAGTCTGTGATGAAGAGTTCATCCGGGTATGTGAAAGGCTACCTGCAGGGCCACCCCATCGTGAGGGCTGAAAACATCTCACACACACATGGGAGTCATCGGTCTCATCTGCTGCATCACTAAATCATCAAGCATATGGATCTCGATCGTGTTGGAAGGAGCTGGAATTGAGAAACAATCAAGTCAAATGACTGTAAGGAGTCTCTTTGCCTGATCCTAGGTGCCGAACAAGAGTGGAAGCTGGAACCAAGATACATCGCCTTCTAGACCTGTCCTCTTGAATGAATAAGCTGGTGTCGACAGAAGGAGATCTGCCTTAGGTGAGGTGATAAGAGGTCCTCAACTAAGGCACGAAGGAAAATAATAGAGCGACTGACAGGCTGACACCAATGATGATGATCAAATGGAGGGTACTGAGTAGCAAATGAATGAATTCCCTTGTTAGAGCATAAAGGGCATGGATTTCATGGCAGTGACTGACACAACATCATTAGGGATAGGAGACAGTGGGACTGAAGGCCATAATGTGTGACACGAGAGAGGGACCAAGAAATGAAGGATGGAGGACTATAGCGGGATGCAAAGGAACTTAGGATAGACTCCATGAATTCAATTATGACTCAACTCGGATGCTCTAAACAAGGGTGACTCGATGGTGCTGCCACACAGAAAAGGTCCAATGGGGACCATAAAAGCATTAGTACAAGATGGTAACTCACGACGAAATTCGACACGAGCGTGGAAAATTATGGAGGCAAAGTGGTGCCCCAGTATGAGTGTTTCAAGTGAAGAAATTCGATTTTGAGGAAGGGTGAAGTGACGCTTCTTGGAAAAAATGTATCTTGGTGAAGTATCAAATCACTAAAAACTAACAGATACCCATCTGAGGGCTTGGTGAGAGATTTCCAATGGTACAGACAGGTTGGTAAATGGAGCTACGGTTGGGTCGCAGCAGGCGAAAGAAAAAACAGGGGTTTATCTTTTAATAAGGCATTTTCCCTCCAAATTCACTCATTTGCATGTGGAGCTATGGTGAATGTAGAGAGGAGAGAAGGCCCTAAATCTTGCGGCAATCATAGCGAACAAACCAACCATTGGAATCGAGATCCGTGAGTTGCAGGTAAGAAGCCTAACCCTACTCTTTCTTTTCAGTGGATTGAAAGTTAAGTTTAGGTACCCAGAGCTCATGAACAGACCAGGTCGCACTTTTTGGGGTTTATTTTGCGACCTGGGTAGCAAGTACTGGGCATAAAATTGCGACCTGTCCAAGGAAATGACCTAAAAAGTGCGACCTATCATAGAAAGGGGGTTTCAGTGATTTTTTTGGCTGAGATCTGGGATTTTTATGGTTGAGGGATGTAGGTGGTCCAAAGCATGTTGTGGTCATGCCAAAATGTATTTAGGAAAAGGGGAATCTAAACACATTTTAATGATGTGGTGCGCCATTTGTTTTCATTATGGTTATGCAGTTTAAGAAAAGGAATGGAGGATTACCAATATCTTTTAGTACTGCATATATGAATGAAATGGAATTTAAGTTTCCAGATTGGCATACATGGTTTCACTGTCCCAAAGAGAGGATTTGGAGATAATGAACTGGTGCTCTCCCATAAAACTCATAGGTTGGTTAATGACAATGTCGAAGGGATTGGGTTGGCTATGTAAGATGAAGGAATGATGAGGGGTATCATTCCTAGAGAGATCTGAAGTGATATGATATTCTAGAGGTTCTTCTAAATGTGGAAGAATAATGTTACTAGAGTCGACACGACCATATACACTAGGAGGGTTGTGGAGAATTTCTTCTCCTGGTCTCTCAAATATGGGTGCCCCCTTACCCAAACATTGGGTGTCAATGTAATGGCCACAAGGGGTATGTGGTTCGAATGCATGGGTTCGATGTAAGGGGGGGTAGATAAAGCCAGGGGTTGTGACTACTTCCATAATGTCATCATCATAATAGAAGATGGGGTGACTGGTGAAATAAATACCACCCGATGCGGCGAAGCTACCTAACTCATCATCATGAGAAGAGAGGTTCACATGCGTATCATCACAAGTGGTGACAAAAGAGTAAGCAGATAAAGGATTGACCGATGTTGGGCCCAGGGTGATCGCTGAAGGGAGGTCAAGCGAAACATCAAGGGAAATCTCGAAGGGGACTTCCATCGAGGGTCTCATGGATGATGATAGGTAGAAAATGGTGGACGAAGGCTTCGTCATCTTGACATCAGGAGGGGGAATGTCAATGGGAGCATTTTTGTCCTCTGGTTTTTTCGAAGCAAAACACGCAAATAAGGGAGCAGTGGACTCATTGCGCTTGGACTCGAATTGGTGAACCGCTTTCAAAGAGGAGCGGTACTCTTCAAGGTGAGGACAGAGGTGAGTATAATGGCCATGGAAATCACACAAAGCACAGGGGTGAATTGTGCGAAAAGACTTGAGTTTCGGGACTGAATCAGGTATAGTGACATATACCTATGGGATATCAAACTCTGGAAATGTCTCATTGACCATGGACTTAAGGTGAGGCAACTCTGGACAAGTATGGGTGGCGTGACTGACAACATCACACAAAGCACACTAGATGGTATGATTTGGAGGCCGAGGAGGGGTAGGGTTTGTTGGGGCAGCCTTGTTCTTTGATGCCCCCTTGCGAGCTTTTCCCTTCTTACCCGAAGTGGTCGCAACAGGAGGTGGTTCGTGTTGAGGTGACTGAGGCACTGTTGCAGCGGGATAAGTCATGGGGACTGGTTGAACCGGGTTCAAATCAAGATAGGGTTTGGGGCAACCAGGTGGGGTAGCAGATAGAGGGTCAAGGTACCAAACGGGTATACCTAGGGTCAAGTTGGGGAGAGAAAGAATAGCCATGATGGGAACCAAATAGAATCCGGGAGGGGGAGCAAGGAAAGATATCTGACCAACAGGGTAATGACCAAGAGGGACGGCTCCAAGATGGTTGAGGCCTAGTGGAACCGACCTAGGAGAAGAAAGGGGCTCATGAGTACCAGTTGTAGGAGAAGGGCAAGAAGGAGTAGGTCCAGCTGGTGGAGACGAAGGTCTAGGAGTAATTTGCGGCGGGTGAGGTTGAGGTTGTTGACTAGCTGAAGCGGTCTGCTTAAGGGTAGCCCGAGACGATTGCATCATGAAAACATTCCATAAGCTAGGATCAGAGACAGGGAGAGGAGGAATACCAGGGAAGGTTCCAAGCAAAGAGGAGTCTTTGTAGATGCCGGGAGAGACACTGGTCAAAGAATCGACGGTTTGATTATTGGCTACAAAAGAGATGGTTGACTCAAGGGGGGTGTGAGATTTTGGCTCATGATACGTCAACTAGTCAATGGTGACTATCTTTCCATTATGAGGGAAAGACATCTTGCAATATACCGCGGATGGGATAGTAGACATGGCATAGGTGTAGCTATGCCCAAAAATAATTTCATAATCAAGAGGGGCATCGATGACTTCAACGTCAACGCAAACAGTCTTGCCCGCAAGAGTGATAGGAAAATTACATATAGGCCAATGGGTTGGGAGACGTGGCCATCCCACGCTCGAAGGGTGATCGTGGAAGGGGCCAAATCAGAAGATCCAAGTTGTTTCCAAATCGGAGCAGACATCACACAGGTGGATGCCCCCTCATCAAGGATACACCGAGAAATGTTAGTGTTCCAGATTTTGACTTGGATTTGGAAGGCTACGGAAGCAGGAAGAGGAGGATGTTCTGATTGATGGGCATCGAAAACAATTAATTGGTCATCAGCAGGATCTACAACGCCCATGGCGTATAGTAGAGTATTATTTTTAGAAGGGCACGACTGGAGGAGTTCCAGTGTTGAAATGGCAGTGGGAGATTGTGCCAAATAATCTACTATGCTATACGAATGAGTAGCTCGACTGGAAGAAGCATTTCGGTGTAATGGTCCCTTAGGAATCTTGGTATGAACCTCAAATTTGGGTTGAGGGATATGCAAGGGACCATTGGATGTCAAAAAAGGCTCTTTAGAACTTGAAGAAGGTGACTCGGGGACAGACGGAGCGGGAGGCTTGGGGTACTGACGGGACCAAGTTTGAAGGTTAAGGGCGATGGTTAGAGGTTTATCAGAGTTCATCATGAGGATCTAGTAATTGGAGGAACCAGAAGGGGAAGTTTGAGTGGCCACCTGTCCATCAGGTGGTTGGGTAGCCACGAATCCTTGCTGGGGGAAAGGATTGGTAAACACAGTCGGTTGAGTAGTGGTTACATTGGGGGGAGCAGTAGGGGAGGCATTTTGTCCTCGCAATGTGGCTTGATACTCCCACATCTGCCACATTTGTGGTAAAATGGGACTATCATGAGTGTAATGACCGTAAACACCGCAAAACGAACAAGGCTTATTTGTACGAATAAGACTGTCCGGCTTGGGCTGAGTGCCCTGTTGCTAGTTAGCAACGTTAGAGTCAATACCTTGAGGATTAGGTCCACGAGTACTAGGGGCATATTGGTTTTGATATCTTTTCCTTTTCCTTTGAGAGGAAGGAGGATTAGTCGTGCCCTGATGTGCAAATACTTGCCCCGGAGGGGGTGGTAGTCACTGTTTCTGGGGTTGAGAAGGCAAGGGAGGTGGAGGTGCAAATGCTGGAGCAGTTGGAGCAATAGGTTGTGGATAAGGATAATGGTTAGTTTGTGCAACAATGGGGTAAGTAGGAGATTGGGCAAAAGGATGAGGCATGCCGTATCCTGGATACATGCTACCTGGAGGGGGAAAACTGTTGGAGGTGTTGGCCCCTCCCGGAGGGAGACCATAGCCCATAGGAGGTTGAGCATATGGATGAGAAAGAGCTCCAATGATATCGTCGGCAGAATGAGATGACCCCGGGGCGTTAACGCCACCAAATTTGGGAGGTCAGGAAGGAAGGTATAAACATAACCAGACTAAGCATAGATTAGGTCATATTTCAAGGCTATTTGGAGGGCAGCTTCTTCGATTTGAGGGAAATGCGATGTGACATCTTTGCTGATGGCAGGTAAGAGAGATCTAAGGAACTAGTCCATGTATACACGATCTTCAAAGGTAGGAGCTCGACATAAGCTCTTTCTTCTCCACCATTCCTGAACATGGTCGGATAGGTGGGTCATAGATGATTGACGGAAAGAAGTCAAGATTTCAGTACCAGTTTCATATCGGAGAGGGAGTTGGAAATAAGATAGGAAGGCTCGAGTAATGGTTGCAAAGGTGGTATGGGAAGAGGCGGTCTGATCAACATACCACTTAGAAGCTTCGCTTGTAAGCGTGCGTTGGAACAACCGAAGATGGATGGAATCATCAGTAATGGAATTGGATGAACACCACATGTGGAAAGATCGGATATGGTTGGTTGGATCTTCTCCAGCAAGGCCTTTAAACTTTGGAATGTCAGAGGGGAGCTTGGTTGGCATAGCAGGCCAACCAAAATCATGGCGGATAAGGTCATTGATCAACTGATTGAAATCAGGGAGACTGAGGCTTGCCATGTAAGGGAGCAAGGGGACAACTAAGGTAGTTCCTGTGGCGGTTCCACTAGTAGCATTCCTAACAGTAGGGCCGGGATTACCTCTAGCATTAGGCTTTGGACTAGACATAATGAAGGTGACAGGGGGAGAACTAGAAGTAAAAGGAGAACCCAATGAATTAGAAGAGGAGTCAGAGTGCAAACTCGGAGGAGGACTAACTCGACGACGGAGGGAAGGAGTAGGTTGAAAAACCAGAAACTAAGGATGAAGGAAAAGAAGTCTCTGGGATATACGCCTTGGGGGCGTAATGATGACAACACAAACACGACACAGAGGGAAGAAGAACGACCAACAAGGGTAGGGAGGTGCAGAATCAAGTGATTACAATATCAAAACAAGGGCAGAGAGGTGCAGTGTCAATTTTTTTTTAAAAAATTTAAAGTCTTTGCCTAGCGGTGTTAACCAGCCTCTTCTTCACTTAGGGTGAGTGTGTGACGTGCGTTAATTTTGATTTTTAAACCCAGACGTTTTGAGAGAAAAAGAAAAAATGTGCTGCATAACTGAAAATAAACCTACAAAGAACAATATATAATACTGAAATAATAGAAAACTAACAGCTATCAATGCATCAATCTAACCCAAGGAGGCGGGTCTCTCAAAAACTAGTCTAACAGAGGAAAAAAAATATAGTCAAAACACACTGAAAATAAGCCAATAGATCTAAGGTCGGGAGGGACAGGGATCTAAAGGATAAATCTGCTGAAAAGAGGTGTAGAAAACAACAAAGAGACAGAGGCAAGGTTGTTGTAAACGAGGAGGAAAAAAGCTAAAGGCAGTAGGGGAAAGGAGGTGACCCTAAAGGCAACCCTAAACAAAACTATATGAGGTGATTTGGATGGAAAAATATTTGATCTAAACAGGATCTGAAGATGAGGTATCATATCTGCAAAAGAAATGGTTGAAACTCTAAAAATTTAGACACCTACAACAACTAAAACTCTTCCACAAAAGGTGGAGGGTACTAAAGCCCTAAGGGGCTAGATTCCCACTTAGTTGAGTAAAACATAACAGAACTAGGTCTAAACGGGCAAAGATGGAGGCTGGAAAACCCTAATAGAAGCTTCAGACAAACCCAAAAAATGTTCAGAAAATATGCAGAAAAAAGTTCAGGTCACATGTTCTGACCTGTTTTCTGTCCAGGTCGCAGTTTTGAGGCTGAAAAGTCTGTCCTATAGTCTAGGTCACAGGTTTTTGGCCGAAAAGTGCGACCTGCACTTTTGGGCCTCTCGACGGCAAATTTCAGAAAAAGTTGTCGTCTCAGTTGCGGCTGATGTTTGTTACTTACGCAATAGGGCCAGAAACACATGGAAGTTATAAATTTTAATATTTAAGGGTTTTATGGGTGAAAAACAACATAAAAATAGGAAAAAAAAAAATCTGAAGAGAAACCCTAGGGTTTGAAGCAGCTGGATATGCAAGAATATGAAAAATGACAGCGGTCGTAATTGAAAACCCATGTGGAGTCGCCATTTGTTAGAATGAATCCTTAGTGTAAGTGTGCGAAAAAAGACCCTTTTAGTTGTGCATAACAAACAACCCTAACAGCAAAATATGGTTGCTAATATCTTCAGATCTGCAGTTAGTTCATCAAGACAAATGCTGTGAAAATTCAGATCTATGCATAAAAAGACATTAAGCAGTAAAAATAAGGTTTTTCTCCATGCATCCAATAGACAAGACAAGAACAATATTTTTTTGAATAATTTTATATTATTGGCACCTGGGAGGAAAACAAGAAAGGTGTTTCCAATTCTCCTCAATGGGATGGGTTCTTGGAAGTCCTCGGCACTTCAGATCTAGAATTTCTCTCTCTTGTTGGTGTAGAAAACCCAGACAAGCATAGAACTCAAAGGGAGCTCACAAAGCAAATAATAGAAAATATGACAAAGATAATGGCTCAAAGTAAGACCAAGAGTATAGATCCAGAGTGATCTAAGAGGCAACAAAAGGTGGAGAATGGTAGGAAAAACCCTTCTATTTATAACAAAATATTAGGTCATTCTAGATCTTGGTGCATGATTAAAATAATATTAACCAAATCTAGATCCACCTTTTATGGAATATTTTATTATATTTGTTGAAGGGGAAAGGAATTTGACTTGGTCAAATCCCTTTATTTGTAAATAATAATTATATAAATGACTTATTTATCTTTTTAAGGAAGTGGTTGAATGATAATTAAATAAATAATGATTTATTCAATTATTTATAAATGATTTAGTCAAATTTAACAAGGAATATTATTTAAATAAGGTTTAAATAATTATTCCTAGAAAATAATAAGATAAATAAGGATTTATCTAGTTAATTTCCTTGTTTTGGGTTAAATATGACCAGGAATAATAATTAAATTACTATTTAATTAATTATTCCATGAGGAAAACCAAACAAATATAGATTTGTTTAATATTTCCCCTTGGGGTTTCCTATTTAGACCATAAAAAACCTAGTAAATGTGTTTTATTAATTTATTTTACATAGTGAAAGGAATTTTACTTAGGGTAAAATTGGTCTTACATGGTGTACTTGGGTCCATCTAATGATAATAGGTTGGATGACCAAAAATTGGTGTAACACTTAGTAAACCACTGATCACTTCTACCCATCCATGCTACTGTTATGTTCCATTTCCTCATTCAATACACTAAAAGATACCCCTCCCTCAAAATTCATGACAACTAAACATTTGGAGGTCATAATTTAAAAACCACCTCTAAAATTTTAATTCTAATGAATTTTGGGGGGGTTGTCCAAAATTGTCTCCAAAAGCTACATTGTTGCGACTTTTAAGGGTGGTTTTGGGATTCTACGTTAGGGGTTAAGGGGTTAGTGGCTTACGGTTTAATGGATCAACGGGTTAATGGGTTATGAGTTAGGAGTGTAGGGGTTAAGGGATTATGACTTGGGGAATTATAGTGGTTTTATTGCATGTCATAGGCCTACATTGAATCCACATACACAAATGATGTTACTTAGAGTTTTGGATGATTTAGGGGTAAAGTTCTTAAGGGTTATGGGATTTAGGTGTTAGTAGGTTAAGGGATTGGGGGTCCGTGTTAAGGGGTTTAGGAGTTAAGGGTTAAGGGTCAAGGTTTAAGAGGATAAGAGTTTATGGCTTTGGGGTTTTAGGGATTCTAAGATAGGGAGGTTAAGGGTTGAGGGGTCAATCTGTTAGGGTTTAAGGGTTAAAGGGGTTAATGAGTTATGAGTTATGAGTCTATGGGTTAAGGGATCAAGGGGTTATTGGGTTATTAGTTATGTGTGTAGGGGCTAAGGAATTATGATTTTGGGGTTAAGGGGATAGCATATTTAGTGGTTATAAGTTAAGAGCTTATGGGTTGTGGTAATGGGGCCCCTTATCGCAACTATTGGGGGTTTCCCTATCAATTTCTCTAGTTTCCTTCCCTACGGGCCCCCTATCCCCTGTGCCACGAGGTGCTAAGGCCCCTTCTCATTCTCTAATGCTAGGATTATAGATCTTAGTAAACCACTAATCACTTCTACCCATCCATGCTACCGGTATGTTCCCTTTCCTTGTTCAATACACTAAAAGATACCCCTCCCTCAAAATTCATGAGAACTAAACATTTGGAGGTCATAATTTAAAAACCACCACTAAAATTTTAATTCTAATGACTTTTGGGGGGGTTGTCCAAAATTTTCTCCAAAAGCTACATTTTTGCGACTTTTAAGGGTGGTTTTGGGATTCTACGGTAGAAGTTAAGGGGTTAGTGGCTTACGGTTTAATGGATCAACGAGTTAATGGGTTATGAGTTATGAGTGTAGGAGTTAAGGGATTATGCCTTGGGGTTTAAGGTGATAAGGAATTTAGTGTTATGGGTTAAGTTCTTATGGGTGCAACCAATGCATTGGAGAATGCAAGCCACGGGAAATGAATTTACGATCGTACACCAGCTTTTCAAGCCTGAATACGAATCAAAATCTTTAAGCTTAATGTAAGAAGTGTTGCAGTGGTGGCAGTGGCTTTTGGAAATGTGAATAGTAGTTATCTTTGTCCACACGTCAAAATCGTCTTTTAGATGAGGCACATTCTACTACAGTATTTCCGATGATGCCTTGTGTCCTGCGATGGGAGGGGGGGGTATACTCTAGGTTATAAGGTTTTGTTTGTAACTGTGTTGGTAGGATTATCGAGTTACTTGCTTCCAGATGTGTAATTGATCGAATAATTCATTTATGTAAAAGGGAATTAGTTCCTCTTCATTTCGATGCCTTGAGAATGTTGATTCTATCTCTGAAGGTGGTCATCGACGAGCTATCACATATTTTCAAAATGTTGCTTGCCTGTGTGGATCACCCAGTTCGAACACTGATCTCATTAGCGTTTGAAGGATAGTACGAAAGGAGGTGATCCAGTCACTATTTCAGGAATGCCGATTGGCCAAGTGAATTTGGTGTGTAAGGATGCCTCACACATTATAGTTGAATCCAGTCGAGACTTGCATCGATGGCATTGAATTCATGGCCAAGACTACAGATCAATCGTTGATTCACAACCTAAAGTAATAGCTAGGAGGTGCGACCTATGGCAAATTGCGACCAATTGCTGAGTCGCAGCCTCAAGAAGCAGGGGTCGGTGCAACCAACCCGACTTGGTGACCAATGCGACCTCCACTAGTCGTACTACAGAATCACATATGAATGCCCTATAAAATGCGACCAGTGCGACTAGTGCAACTCTCCCTTTGTTCTGATGTTGCGTCGAGGCCATAAATATTGATTACATCAATAAGATTGAAGTTCTCACTATTGCAAGTGACATACACCATATCAAGAGACATAATTCATGTATGACTTTTGTCTATGGTTGTTGGAACCTTAGTGAGTCTCTAACAAGGATTGTTGAAGGATTTTTTGTGATCAAGGCCAACAGAGAAGCTGGTACTTGGAATGTATTGAAACAGTAAGAAATGCAAGGTCTGCCTTGGGTAATATACATGAGCTGTAGAGATTGGATGATGATATATCTCTACCTTCGTTAAATAAATTGTTGCTCCCTCTGAGCTTGGGAGGAAAACCCAAAAAGTAGTAAAGGTTGCATGTTGTAAGTTTTGCAACAAGAGGCATCCCTACACATGCTAATGTTTCCTTGGTGGTGCATGCTGAAGAGTGTTCGGGAGTGCCAGGGAATCACAAGGGACAACTATGTGAAAATGCATGGAAATGAAAAAATAAGAGTGTGTGCCAAGGAGTGTCAATGAATTCCAGGTGTCTCAAGGACAAAGTGTGTTAGGAGAAGGTCATAATAGGACTTGTAGGAGGGAGACCTATGGTTACAATAAGGGGTTGGTCAAATCAATTTCAGATAAAGGGAGACTTTGGGTTGGGCACAACATTTTTTTTCCAATGACTTCGTTGGGTTCCCAAGTCGCAAAAAAAGTAAGGCTATCTATGAGGGCATGACAACTAGGGAGCGCTAAGGTGTACTAGAGAATGCTAGGAAATACTAACACATGCTAGAAAAATCCAAGGCATGTTAGGCATGCCAAGACAAGGCAACTATTAAGGCATGCCAAGATGTGCCACGTGTTAAGGTGTGGTGTGAACACATGCTTGAGAGTGTTAGGTCCAAGTTCCAAGGAAAAACAAGGGAGCAATAGTTTCAAATGCATGGAAATGAAGTGTTAACGAGTTCCAGGTGTGCCAAGGAGGGAGTTACAAGGTATTTTATGTAGTTCCAAGGCATGTTAGAGGCTTAGGGAAGCATACCAAGATGTGTCAAGTTCTAGGTTGTGCCAATGCGTGCTAAGGAGTGTTAGGGAGTGATTGGGAAACACAAGGGAGCACAAGGTTAAAATTCATGGAAATGAATGAATAGGAGTGTGTGACAGGGAGTGCCAGCGAGTTTTGGGTGTGCTAAGGAGAGAGTGGCAAGGTGTTCTAGGCAACATTGAGTCATTCTAGAGTGCCAGGGTGGCGTGCGACCAAGATGTGTCAGGTGCCAGGGTGTTCCAAAATGTGCTAGGAAGTGTTAGGAAGTGTCAAGGAAACACAAGGGATCACTAGATAAAATTAGTACATGAAAATGAACAAATAATAGTTTGTGACAGGAAGTGTCAGTGAGTTCCAAGTGTGCTACGGAGGGAGTGACAAGGTATGCTAGAGGTCAGGGAAACATGCTAATATTTTCCAGGTTATAAGGTGTGCCAATGCATGTTAGGGAGTGTTATGGAGTGCCAAGGAAAGTCAAGAGAGCACTAGTTTTAAATGCACAAAAATGAATAAAAGTGTATGACAGGGAGTGTCAGTGACTTATAGGTTTGCTAAGGAGGGAGTGATAAGGTATTCTAGGTAGTTCCAAGGAATGCTAGAGTGTCAGCGTGACATGCCAAGATGTGTCAGGTGCTAGGGTGTGCCAATGTGTGCCAAGGAGTGTTAGGGAGTTCCACAGCAAGTTATTAGGTGAAAAAGGCATAGTATAGTTGTAGCAATTGTAACTTGGTGAAGCTATTATAGTCAAGGAAGGACATGGTTGGATTCTCAAGTCTAGAAAAATGTAAGGGTAGTTGTGAGGGCATGATAGCTAAGGAGTTCCAAGGAATGAAAAGGTGTGATAACACATGGCAGACAATGTCAATGCATGTTGAGGAGTGTCAGGGTGTTCTAGGGGAAAAAAATGGAGAATTAGGTCAAAATTATTGGTAATGAACGAATAAGAGTGTTTGGCAAGGAGTGTCAGTGAATTACAGGTGTCCCAAGGATGAAGTGTTTTAGGAGATGTTCAGAATAAGAATTGAAAGAGGGTAGTTGGTGGTTGTGATAATGTGTGAAAATATTAATTTCGGATAAATAGGGACTTTGTGTTGGGCATAACATTTTTTTGATAATGAATTGGTTTGGTTCCCAAGTTGCAAAAAATGTAAGGCTATCTATGAGGGTGTAACAACTAGGGAGTGCCAAGGTGTTCCAGGGAATGTAAGGTTCCTGATTAAGGCTAGTTGTGAGGGCATGAGTGCCAACTCATGCTTGGGAATGCTAATAATAGATATTTCAAAGGCATGTAAAACATGTTAAGATGTTTGAAGTGTTAAGGCATGCCCATATGTGCAAGGGTGTGACAATGTGTGTCAGGGATAGTCAATGAAACAAACAGAGAAACAAGTTTAACTATAAAGAGATGATTACATAAGAGGTTTAATAAGTCATCAATTTACCTTTTTTGTGGGGGGCATGCTAGGCACACCAACACTAAGTGCGAATAGGTGCCAAGTTCCATGTGTTAGTGCATTCTACGTGCCAAATATTCCTCTATTTCTTCTCATATACTTTCCAATAATTGATCTCAAATAGCTTTAATATTAAACCATGCCAAAGCAAACCAAGTCATATCATGAATGCATGTCAGACATGCTAAGACTTTCCAAGCACTAACATGTGCCAAGTGCCAATGTGTGTCAGGGAGTATTATGCATGTTATGAAGTGGCATGGCATGTCGAAAAGTGCTAAGTAAAGAGTGTCAATGCATGATGAGGAGTGTTAAGGAGTACTAGGACAACACAAGGGAGCACTAGATCAAAATACATGGAAGTGAATGAATATGAGGGTGTCCCCACGGAGTGGAAATGAGTGATAGTTTTCATGCCAAGGAGGGAGTGAGAAGGTATTCTAAGCATTCACACACCTTATTGACCACTCACTTCTTACCATTCTCACACCATAAAAAAAAAAAAAAACATAAAAATTTCATTCTTAAAATTTATTATGTAGTTTTCTAATGTCATTCAAGTAGAATCTCTCAATTACTTATGTCAGTAATGGTGCAATCAATTTTTTTATTCCCTTAAAGGAACTCTTTCTATACATCCACCCCATAAAACATAAATCATCGAGTGAAAAATAACGGAAATGAATGAACAAGAGGGTGTGTTGGGGGTGTTAGTGAGTGTCAGGAGTGGCAAGCGGGGAGTGGAAAGGCATACTAGGGAATGCTATGGCATTTCAAGAAGTGTCAGCATGTGCTAATATGTGCCAGATAGTGCCAAGGCATGCCAAGACATGACATGTGTGAAGGAGGGAGTGACAAGGTATGCTAGGAAATTCCAAGGCATGATAGAGTGCTAGGAAAGCATGCCAAGATGTGCCAAGTTCCAAGGTGTACCAATGTGTGACAAGGAGTGTTAAGGAGTGCTAGAGAAACAAAAGGGATAAGTATGTCATAATGCAAGGAAATTAATGAGTAAGAGTGTGTGACAAGGAGTTTCAATGAGTTCCATGTGTGATAAGGAGGAGTGACAAGGAATTCTTGGCAGTGATAAGGAATTATAGAGTGCTAGGGCGGGATGCAGCCAATATGTGCCAATGGGTAAAAGGAAGTGTTAACTAGGAGTGCTAGGGAAACACAAGGGAGCACTACGTCAAAATGCATGGAAATGAGAAAAAAAGAGTTTTGGATTGGAAGTGTCAGTGACTTCCAGGTGTGCTAAGGAGGGAGTGACAACGTATTCTAGGCAGTGTTAAGGCATGCTAGAGGCGAGTTCGACATGCCAGGATGTCCTAGGTGTTAGGGTGTACCAACACGTGCCAAGGAGTATTAAGGAATGCTATGGAAACATAAGGGAGCACTAAATAAAAATGCATGGAAATGAATGAATAAGAGTTTGTGACTGGGAGTTTCAATGAGCTGTACGTGTGCTAAGGAGAGAGTGAAAAGGTATGCTAGGTAGTGCCAATGAATGCTAGAGTGCTAGGGAAGCATGCCAATATGTGCCATGTGTTAGGGTGTGCCAATGCATGCTAGGGAGTGTTAGGGAGTGTCAGCTAAACACAAGGAAGAACTAGATCAAAATGCATGGAAATGAACACATAAGAGTGTGTGATAGGGAGTGGTTTAATGGAGTTCTAGGTGTGTTAAGGAGGGAGTGACAAGGTTATATGCTAGGCAATGCCAAGGTATGTTAAAATTACCAAGGTGTGTCAGGAAGTGCTACGGTGTGCTAGGGAGTTTCAAAATCATGTCAAGGAATCTAGGGGATGCTAACACATGCCCATAATTCCAAGGCTTTTAACACATGTCAAGTGTTATGTCATGTCAATATGTAAACTATTTTGCTTAGTTGTTTTACGACCATAGTTGGATGTGATGAGCCTTGTCTTGGTAACTTGTTAAGTGGGATCAACTGATATTGGACATGAATAGTCTAAGATTAGTTACATGTAGTTCTTAGGTGAACAAGGAATATGTTGAATTTCCATGACACATGAGAAATTGGCTTTGGTCTTAGAATATTTGATGCAAAAACACTCAAGTGCCACAACATCAACTTTGCACAATGAAATCTACACACATCACGGAATCAATTAGTGCACATGAAAATTCTTTACTTTTTCAAACCTTTCTTCATTAAATTAAAAACTGCAATAGAATAGGCTAGAGCTCTCGTACCGGGGATCATGGCCCTTTAAAATCACACTGATACAAGGAATACAACTAGGGCTTGGTGTTAGTCATTTGACAACCAATATACCTTGAACAAGAAAACACTTGACCAAATTTTTCATGGTGTACACACATATCCCTTTCAATCCACATGTCTTGAACACATCTGGCATGTCCTATTTCCTCCCATTATGCAACCCCTCAATCTGCCTCTATCAATGAACTCAACTACTTTATGTTACTCAAATCGGCTCAAAAAAAATTCCCTCTATCTACCTTTTTTTTTCCTTTAAGGTTTGCAACACTTAAGGTTTTCTACCAGTTGTTCACAACTCCATTGTAAACAATTATTTGGTTTGCGCACTTTTGCCATACTGCTACTCCAAGATGACAATTCTAGGGATATGGAGGTTTCCCTTTTTCCTAATGATGCAATCCTCTACAATATAATGAAATAGGGCTAGTTGGCTAGCCCACTTGACTGCTACTTTAGTCCTTCAAATTCTACACGTCCTTATTCCCAACACACCTACCCTTCTACCAATATTGTTTTCCTTCACAAGTACAGGACTTAGAGATCTTCTTTGATAGTCACCTAAAAACCCTCCAATTGTACTTGGACTGCCATCAATTTTTCCAACCACAATAAATTTTTTAATTGATCTAGTGCCCACAACACTGCCCTCATCTAGGGCTCTTCAAATATGCCACCTAATAATGATTTGAGTCCTCTCAAAATCACTATTCTTGTGTACCAATTTATTTGTTGTCCAATCTATGAACAAATCTAAAATACTCATCTTATCATCCTTCTAACAATTTGTAGATGACTAGACTAGGGTCACAAATCATCCATTAATATTCCATTGATTGACTGTCTATAGGTTGCTTCAGATCGTTGTCCAAAACTCTATGTAAAATCCAACAAAATCAACTCCTCTTCATGTTAATCCATTCCTTATATGGCACATTTCTTCTGCTCCATCTTCTACTCAGGTTCCACCTTCCTTTGGATTTTCTATCTCTGCACATACTTCTACAAACCATCTTCCAAATTTGTGGTATATATTGTAGAGATAAACCTCTCTCTACGGGTCACAACCCCTCTTCTTCTATGCAGATTTTTCACAGTCTTAATGGCATACCTTATGGATTGAACATGCTAGGAAACCTCCCTAAATAGGGAATTATAATTCTATTCTAATTTCTTTAGGACAAACCATATCCACCCATAGAAAAAAATACAACTCTTTCCTCCATGAGAGACTTGGCCTAGCTCATATGGATCCATAGATTCTGGTCATTTATTTGACTGAATCTTGACCTAAACTTTATATCTCTACGACCCTCAAACTACAGTTACCTCAGTCAATATTACACCTATGACTACTTCTTTTCTGGCCCTAAATTATATTGCAGACCCTCCTTCATTTGTGTTGGTCTTTATCACGGACCTTGCAACCTAGTAACCACCACAAGGTAGGGTCTCAACCCTCTCTACTATTTCAAAATTTGATGCAGAATTCACATAGAAACACCACTTAAATCACATGCCCAAATTCTCATGAGTCGCCTCTCTTGGGATTTATATTCCCTAATAGAAAATAAAATATGCCATCCTACTTCCTATCTCGAACCCATTAAGGTATGTGACATTCTTGTGAACCCTCACATGATGATCTTAGTCTTGGTGGATGATCATGGCCTCGCTTTAGAAACGCTTATTCATCCCTCTAACTAGACCTACTTTAGGACTACATCTATCCTAGCCTCCTTGATAAAATGAGCTCCTTCTCACTTGATTTTCTTTCCTTCATACTAAGGCCTCCTTAAATATCTTTTCCTAGCTAGGCCTCTTAAGAATGCTCAAGAACTTACGAACTTTATTTACTTACAACTTAGGAAATATTATTTTTCTCTTTAATTTTCTTTTAGATTTTCAAACCTCATCTCGAGTCCAAAGCCCCTTTGCTTGGGTTATTTTCCCACAAAACTTTTTGTGGTCAAACTCACACAAACCCATCTCACTAGGTTTGTGGAGTACCTCCCAAGCTACACAATTAAACAACATAGTCTAGCTGTAGTAATCGTAACTTGGTCAAGCTCCTATAGTCAAGTGAGGAATTGGTTTGGTTCCCAAGTTGAACATTAAGTAAGGGTAGTTGTGAGGGCATGATAATGAGGAAGGGTTAGTGCATGCCAAGGAATGAAAAGATGTGCTAACACATGTGTTACACAACATTTTTTCACCGTCCCTGCAATCCCTCGCCCCGCATATTGGAGGGTCTTTCCCATGACCTGTGAGCATTGTCATACTCTGCAAACACCTTATTTGCATCCTTCTGCAGAAGGACATCATTTCTCCTGTTCACCCCTCGCTTCAATAGGAAAGACTTGCACTAGAGCCCGCACCATCTGGCACTCTGTCTCTGTGTTGTGCCTGTGCCAGCTATTTTAGGAATGTTTTGTAACAAAATAGAGGCAGAAGTTTCCTTTAACCACCTCAGGGATGAGTCACAAGAAGTGGTTAAACTTGATGAGCCATGGTTCTCTCCCTTTAGGTAGTGGTTTTTACCTCCCATGGAACATTCTTTGAAGATAGGACTCCCCTCCATGATTATAGGGATCCTAACCTCTACTTCTTCCTCTATATAAATAGGCCTTCTCAGTGCTTGTTCTTCTGGGTTATGTTTTGGTATGTTTTGAGTGCTTTGGGATTGTTTGTGACTGTGAACAACCTCCTTCCTTCAGTTTTCTATCCATTTCTTGTCAGCATCATGGCCCTAGGGTTTTCTAGTGCTTTGGTATGCTGAGCCTTCTGTAGGAGCTTCGGTCTTTTGTTTCACAGCAACCTTTGTTCTTTGTTTGATTGCATTCAGCTCTCATGATCCGTTTGAGTGTTTGCATTTGGTGGAATGAGTCTTGAATGAGTCTTGCCTCCTTCATTCGATTGTGCTTCTTTTCACTCCAAGCATAGATTACACTGCTTGTATGGATCCATTTCGACATCTTTCTTCGATTTGAGAGATTGCAACATTGGTTTGAGTTTTGTTTTGTTTGCTTTTGAGTTGATTGAATTGTTTTTCTTCAACTCTCGCATTGACATTCTCGAACTAGTGTGTTGGTTTGTTTTTCATGTCATTTAGTGCACTGTTTGCTCTATTACATTGAAAAAATAAAAAATAAAAAAAAAATGGTGCTTGCATTCTTACTTGCATTGTGGAATTGCAAAATATTTTGCATAACTAGCATTGGGCATTCTAGGAAAGATTTCTCATTTTCATTCACTTGCATCAAGTAATGTACTGGATGCTTCTGTGTGTTCTCATTATTTGCTATCGCTTGAAAACTCTTAAACTTTCTCCTAGATAGATTTTCATCTAACAAAATGGTATTTTATGGCATGTAGCTTGCATTTATGGGTTCGTGAGATTCAACATTCAGTAAGACCTTGGAATTGAAACATAAATACAAAATCAACTTAAAATTTATTCAATTAACCTAAGGCAACATTGAAACCTAATGAAACATTTAGTGGTCTAAGTTAGAGACATGTTCTAGCGTCTTTAAACCTAGCAATTGTCGCTCGCCATCTGGCTTCAGACAACACTAGTACGGACTTGTGCTCCCCATACCGTCAAGTATATAAAGGGAAACCCCTCTAGGTTGCAATCCTTTTATCTGTAGGAAGCCGAGTCTGCCTCCTTGTAACTGTGATACACCAAACACAACATTCGAGAAGACTACCTACATGTACGTCAAGTCCTTGGCTAATTCTTCTTTCATTTTATTACCAAGGTGTATATGGTAGTTAAAAGGAACCTAGTACACCATTATACCTAGACTACCTGAGCAGTCATTTTCGATCTTTACTGAATCCATAAATTTGAAAATATCATCGAGAACTTGTACTTTCATGCTCATTTCAACTTGAAAGTGATAGAGTCACCTTTTTCCTGTTTCTCGACTCTTAAAAGATGAAACAATAGAGTTTGGTTTCAATGTCTTAAAATTAACTGCCCACGAAATATTCCTGGTTAAATTTAGTTCCCTTAGTGTTGTTTTACCATTGTTTCCGATGACAATGTTCCTGGAGTTTACCAACCAAGGAATCCCCTCTGAAAGGAATCCTGACCCTTTTCATGCTTTTGGGAATGTTGGTGCTCCTTATATCGCAACGTTGTCTCTTCCAGGGTTAACTATTGGTTTGCCTATGTGGTTGTTTTCAACCTCAGTGGTCCCGAATGCCCCGATATCCATTCAAACATCACCTCCATCTGAACAACATCATGTTGATTCCAAGGTGGACCTCTCCCCTTCTTCGTGTGTTTATTCAGCCTCCTCTTCTACTTCACCTGGTGAAAGTGTGGATTCTAGTAACCAGGTGGCTAAGAAGAAGAAGAAGAAGACGAAGAAGAAGAAGTCAAATAAGCGAGAGGCCAACTATGCGGCTATTGTGCCTAAAAAACCTTCCATCGAGAAGTCATCCAACCTTCCATGAAAATTCAAATTCCCTTGCATGTTGTGCAAAGGTAACCACCTTCTTCGAGATTGCCCTGACATTCCCAAGGTACTTGAAGTATGGTCCAACGGTCGTCCGCCATTGTGTTTGGCTTCCAAAAGTCATATTGGTAGTACATATTCGACTAGTGCTGATAAGACTAATAAGAAATAGGGTAAGATTACCAATCCTTGTAAGTTGTGTGAAGGGCATCATCCCATTCACCTTTTTCCGTACATGGATAAAGCCAAGAGAGTGTTGGAAAACTCTACTATTTCTGCACCCTGCCTTCCGACTGGTTACCAAAAACTCTCTTTGAGTCCTCCGGTAGCTGAGTCCATGATCGATCAAGAGTCATCCTTGGTTGATCCCACTCCCCTGGAAATTCAAATTCAGGAATCCATTCCCGACCAACCATTGGACATGAAATCAGTTGACTGGATCCCGCCTATGGTTCATCAGATCTTTTCTATTGAGAGTGGATCTCACCCCCCCCAGGTTCTTCTTCTTTCATCAGATTCACCAGACTTGGAGAAAGATTCTTCCGTCCCTATAGTTCAAGAAGTTGCTCCTCCTACTCCCGTGATGGAAGTCCAAGAGAGTGCTCCTCTTGCTCATGGTAACACCAAGGGAAAACCATCTCAGTTTGATGGTATCCCCTCCAAGTAGTTTGGTCACTTCCTTTGATTGGAGTCGATTTGCAAGATACCGCCTTCCATCTTATGTGCCTTTTGAGATAACGTTACAGACCTTTGATCTGGTTGTACCCAGCACCATTATATATGAAGGCGCATCTGTTAGTATTTTGTCTTCCACTACTTGGAAAGCTTTTGGTTCTCCACCTCTTACACCTGTTACCCATAATCTGTTGACTTTTACCAGAGGAACTAGTCAACTGTTAGGAATCCTTCCGAAGTCGCCTGTTACTTTGGGAAGGAAAACCATCTATATAGATGTGATGGCTATTCCAGGCCCCTTAGATTTTAATTTACTCTTGGGCTGCGACTATATTATGTTATGGGACTGGTTGTCTCTTCCCTCTTTCGCGTGATCTACTTTCCACACAAAGGTCGGATCGTGACCGTTGATCAGCTTTCATTATTTGGTCCTAACGTGACATCTGGTCCACCATCATCCCTTCCGGGTCTTTACCCATCGGTTGTATCTTCCCCACCACAGGTTAATTATGTGGCTACATGTCCCGTGCCCGCATTCAGTGATAGTGCCATGGTGCATCATGTGCTGGGGGCATTGGGTCTTGATTTTCGAGATGTTGTTCTCCCATCCTGTTCGGAACTCTTGGATGCTATGAATTCTTATTCAACATGATAAGTTGTCGTCGAAGCATAGTTCGTTTTCTTGTGTCAAGCTCCTTAAAAAATGAAACAAGGTCTTCGGATCATAGTTTGTTTTCTTGTGTCAAGCTCCTTAAACAATGAAACAAGGTGTCCCGAGGATAGTTTGTCTTCTATGTCAACCTCATTTAAAAAATGAATTAGTTACGAGGATAGTTCTTTTAATGTGTCAACCTTGTTAAAAAAATGAAACACGTTCTCGTTCAATTCGAGTCTTTGATCAGATCTCGTAAAATCCCAGTCGAGTCTTTCTCTTGATCTCATAATTTGAACCTTCACTCCATCTACCTTTCATATGGACTGAAACTTGGGGGGCATGTACCTGAATTGAGTCACCATGCTGAGGGCATGCTTATTTTTTCAAGCATAGTTTTTTTTCGTTTCAAGCTTGTGTAAAAATGAAACCAGTTTCAAGCATTGTTTATCTTTTCTTCAAGCTTGTGTAAAAATGAAACCAACTTCAAGTAGAGTTTCTTGATTTCAAGCTTGTGTAAAAACGAAACCATTCCCATTTTACCTCTTGTGATTTCCATCTTATCAGCCTATTTTACCAAATGAACCTTGGTTTTCTCATTCCACTGTCACTATTTGCTTGGCCGATCATACACCTTCACTTGGTTGTTTTACCCATTCCTGAGGAACCGCTGCGATGAGTGGTCTTGTTAGCCAGCTTCTTAACCTTTACTTGTTCTAACTAGTTTCACCATTACTTGAACCCGTAGCTACCCTTAATACCACTTGTTCCTCCAAGAGGAGTCATCTTTCAGCTCTTTTCTGACTCTTGAAAATTGAAAATATTGTCGAGACTCTTGTTGTTTTGAACTCGTTAAATTGGCTGTGAAACGATATCTACCCAGTATACGTTTAACCATTTTTTGGGCTGGGATAGACTATTTACGAAAAAGGAATACCTTAGCCTATCACGACTAAGAGGTTCTCTCAGACATAGTTTTCTACCTTTTCAGATCTGTGAGACTATTTACGAAAATGGCCTTGCTGAAGTTTTCTTTTCTGCCTTCTTTTCAAACTCTCTAAATATGAAAAGATGCCGAGTTTTTCCTTTGTCAGACTTGTTAAAACTGATGACATCAGACTCCATCGTCATGACGTTACTCGAGTTCCTCCTTCCTAGGGCTCGTAAAATGTACTAGGTTGGATTTGTCCGAAGGACGAACTTACATTGCAAGCACATGCTATCCCCTTCAAGCTTGTTTTAAAAAATAATTGGGGTACTTGCTAGAAATGGTGGGGGGAAATGGAACCAGATTGTAGTCATGTTGGCAGTATGTCGCTCTTGAACATGGCACTTTCCTGCATTCGTGTCGGGTTGGGGACATCCCATCTCGTTATTTGTTTGCCTCCATGGGTTTGGGTAATCTATTTTGACCGCTCATCTACTATTTGCAACGTCACCATGACCTCAGATCCCTTGATGTCAAATTCTACCAAATCCAGTGTCGTGATGCCAATATGTTCAAGAGAAGTTTTCCTCTGAAGTTTTTCAACCTCCCTCTAATTCTCTGTTGGTCTTGATTCACAAACATCATATTCCTTTGTCTCGTGTCGATGATGTGGGAAACATTATGGCCCACCTTCAATTAGGTCACTTCCTGTCGACTCCAGCTCATTATCCAGGAAGTTGATCTAGAAACTCACTTCAGGTACATTAGAGCCTGCATGCCTTAATGGCAGGTTCTTCACATTCGACTTAAGTTCCACATAATTGGCCTTTGATCGACTCACTCTACAGGTGTTTGATGTTAGATCATTGTTCACATTCCGTGGATTGTACCTTTCATACCTTGAGATCCATTGTCATTATTGGTGGTTTCTCTCGCGTCTGTTAATAGATTTCATCATTGGCTAGTAATCAGACGATTTTCTTACATGTTCGACTTCATCTCACATATTTGCATGCTCGAATTTGTACTTTGTTCGGGTTGAGATGGAGCGCAAGACCCTGGGTTTTGTCTGATGAAATCTAGGCTACAAGTTTTTTGTGGATTAATATGACTTATTACATGGCTCTTCTGATTGGATGGCTGCGACCATACCTGAGTCTGTTTGTTGATCCCTATTATTGGATGGTTGTGTCCATACCTCAGATCTTACTGTTTATGTACCCTATTATGGATGGCTGCGTCCATGCCACATGTCATGTATCAGAAGTATCACTTGTACTTGTATTTTCAGGTCTTCAGTGTTTGGGTCAAACGCATTCTCATAAAGAATTTCACCCCTCCCTCTCTCTCGGACCTCATGCTTTAGGGGCATCTGTTACATAGAATTTTGTCAGAGTCCCTACAATATCTCGTCTCGCATATTGGAGGGTCTTTCCTGTGACCTATGAGAAGTGTCATACTATGCAAACACCTTCTTTGCATCCTTCTACATAAGGACATCATTTCTCCTATTGAACATTTCCTTAAAAAGCACACAAAAACCTATGTTTTGGCATTGGCACGGATAGCCAGTTCACCCCTCGTGCCAATAGGGAAGACTCACACTAAAGCCCGCACCACCTGGCGCTCTGTCTCTGTGTTGTGCCTATGCCAGCTGTTTTAGGAATGTTTTGTAACAAAATAGAGGCAGAAGTTTCCTTTAACCACCTCAGGGATGAGTCACAGGAAGTGGTTAAACTTGATAAGCCACAGATCTCTCCCTTTAGGTAGTGGTTTTTACCTCCCATGGAAAATTCTTTGAATATAGGACTCCCCTTCATGATTATAGGGATCCTAACCTATAATTATTCCTCTATATAAACAGGCCTTCTCCCTTTACAAAAGCTAGTTGAACATATAGCCAAGAAGCTGAACTTGGATAAGAGATACTATAGCTGAGTAATTTCTATAGAGAAGGTAGAAGCAAGGAGAATTCCGTAGAAAGAGCCCCTTCCAAATTCCCGATGAGCCTTTGTGAGACGTGCTCCATTGGAACCCTGTTGGAGGAGACCGAAATGTCGAAGCTTGGTTGTACTCTTCCTTTCTTTCATTAATATACTCGACTATGGTATTGGTTCCATCATTGTGTTATGTTTATCTGATGAAATTTATTTAGTCTTCTTCGACTAAATAATAGTTACGGATGTGAAATAGTATGTTGTATATCATCATTGTTTCTTGTGTGTGTGCAGGTATCTGAGCGTGAAAGCAATTGGATCATGATCTATCAAACCAGGAGTGAGAGGTAGCCACTCTTTCCAATGGCGACAACAGCGTAGGACCTCTGGTAAGTTATCTATCGAATCTTCGTCCATTCGTTAACTAGGAATTAATGTTATAGCATGTCTCATTTGTGGCTAGACCCACTCTAGGGTTAGTGGGATCACCTCTGTTCACAGAGGGGATTTACCTCACCAAAAACATGCTAGACAATGTCAATGCATGTTGAGTAATGTTAAGGAGTGTCGAGGCATCACAAGGGAGAACTAGGTCAAAATGCCTGGAAATAAAAAAATAAGAGTGTGTTCTAGGGAGTGTCAGTGAATTCAAGTGTGCCAAGGATGAAGTGTGTTAGAAAAAGTTCATAATAGGATTTTTAAGAGGCTAGCCTACAATTGTGATAAGGGGCTCGACAAAGAAGTTTTAAACAAAGGGAGACTTTATGTTTTAAACCCCGTCTTGGGTCCAAAATCCCTTTTCTTGGCTTCTATTCCTACAAAGCATTTTGTGACCAAACTCACACAAAGCCATCTCACTAGGCTTGTGGAGTACCTCCCAAGATACATAAGTCGACAACATAGTCTAGTTGTTGTAACTATAACTTGGCCAAGATCTTGTAGTCAAGCAAGGGCTTGGTTGGGTTCCCAAGTTGAAAATTAAGGGTAGTTGTGATGGTATGATAGCTAGGGAGGATCAGAGCATGCAAAGGAATGAAAATGCATGCTAACACATGTCAGAAAATGTCAATTCATGCTCAACTAGAGTGTTAGGGAGTGTCGGGGCATATCAAGGGATAACTAGGTCAAAATGCATCGAAAGGAACAAATAAGAGTGTGTTCCAGGGAGTGTTAGCAAATTCAAGTGTGCTAAGGACGAAGTGTGTTAGGAGAAGTTTAGAATAGGATTTATAGGAGGCAAGCCTACGATTTTTATAAGGGGCTAAGCATAGTATTTTTAGACAAAGGGAGATCACTTTGTGCTAGGAACAACATTGCTTTTCCTTTAGTGATTTTTTTTTATATGAGATATGGCACACTTTGGCTACATGCTCATGTTTTAAACTATTCTAGATAATTTCATAATGTACATTGTTGTGTATAAGTTTTGGGGTATTCATCTTGTTTCAACTTATATCTTGTGTTCCTTTTGAACCTTGTAGTTCTTGCAAACTCTCATTTAATGTTCTATTGTTTATAGGAACTAAAAATACATGTGAAATATTGCCTGTGTAAGCTATGTTGCTTAGTTGTTTTATTGTCATGGCTAGATCATGTGATCCTTGTCTTGGTAATAGTTAAGTGGGACAAGTTGAGATTGGAAATGAGTGTCATAAGATGAGTTATAGGCAGTTATTAGGTGAACAAGGCACAATCTACTTGTAGTAGATGCAATTGGTCAAGTTGTTGCGATTGAATTAGGCCAATGTTTTTACATGAACTACAGTAGCCAAGGACTTGATTGGGTTCCCAAGTCGTGAAAAAATGTAAAGGCTAGCTATGAGGGCATGAGTGCCAAGGCGTGCTAGAGAATGCTAAGATGTGCCACATAGTGTGAAGGCATCTCAAACATGATAAGATGTGCCAAGTGATAAGGCATGCCAAGATGTGCAACGGTGTGTCAATGTGTGCCAGTGATTTCAAGGCAACAAAAGGGAGAAACAAGTTAAACTAAAAGGAAATGAACACATAAGATGGTTAATAAGTCATAAATTTACCTTTCCTAATGGGGGCATGCTAGGCACACTAACACTATGCTCCAATAGGTGCTAAGTGAAAATTCTTAGTGCATTCTAAGTGCCAAGTCTTCCTTTTTTGCTTCTCATCCACTTTCAAAAAATTGATCTCAAATAAATTTAATATTAAACCATGCCAAATCATACCAAGGCATCTTAACGTGTTCCATACATGCTAACACTTTCCAAGCTCCAACATGTGCCAAGCACCAATATGTGTCAAAGAGTGTTATGCATGCTATGAAGTGGAATGGCATGTTGAAGAGTTCTATGGTGTGCTAGAGAGTGCTAATGCATGTTGAGGAGTGTTAAGGAGTACTAGGACAAAAAATTAAGGGATCACTAGGTCAAAATTCACGGAAGTTAATGAATATGAGGGATGTGTGCCAGGGACTAGTGTTAATGAGTGCTAGCTATCATGCCAAGGAGGGAGTGACAAGGTATGCTAAGAATTGGTAAGGCATGCTAGGGAATGTCAAGGCATGTAAATAAGTGACAAAGTGTGCTAGGGAGTTCTAAGGTGTGCTAATTATATGTGCCAAACAGTGCCAAGATATGCCAATACATGCCAGTTGCTAAGGATATGAAGGGTGCCAGGGTATGTCAATATGTGTCAAGAAGTGTCAAGGAAACAAAAGGAAGAACCAAGTTAAAATGTAAGGAAATTAACACATAAGAGGGTTAAAATTCATGACTTTATCTTTTTCAAAAGGGGCATGTTAGTCACACTAATAATAGGTCCAAATACATGCCAAGTGGAACTGTGTGCCAAGTGCTAATGTATGTCAATGCATTCAACCAAGGTGTTCCAGGGAATGATAAGGACTGCATGCATGCCAACACATGCTAGGAGAGTTCCATATTATGCTAGAAAATTCCACCATGTGCTTGGGCATCAGTTTCATGACAAGATTTTCTAGGTACAAAGATGTTGCAAGATGTGCGAGGTGCTAAGAAATGTTAGTGTGTGATAAAGCATTAATTTAAGGTGTGCCCATATTGTTGAGGAGTGTTAGGTATTTCTCATTAATATAATTTTCAAAGCTTGATTATGTATTAAATAATATATTTCCTACACACACTAGTGGAACTTTATCTAAAGGGAATTTGATAGATAATAAACTTAATATATATGAATCATGTGTTGACTCATAAGAAAAATCTATTCGACTAGTGATTACTTGAGGAAAATGATACACACTAATTACTTCTTAAAAAATTGATTGATTCTAACCACTGTGGCCTTGGAAATATCATAATAAATACTCCACAATAATGGCCTTAAATCATTATCTTTTGAGAAAAAATATATTAACAGTCATATAGTGTCATCAAAAACTCATTGGAATGATCAATGGTGATGAAAATTTTTTGACCGTCACCAAAAGTAACAAAAAGAGCATTGTTGAGGGTCATTAAAAGTTCGTCACTAGATGTGTCACCAAAGAGAGAATTAATGATGGGCCTTTAACGACCCTCACCAAAAGTGTCATTGAAAATGGCTTTGGTGACGAACCTTAAAGGACCATCAGTATATACACTTATAGTGACGCTTTTTTAAGGCCGTCACCATATGTGACATTGGTGATGAACCTTAAAGGTCCGTCACAAGCATGACCCTCACCAATGTCATTTTTTCCATGGAGGTGCAGTCGTGGTGCAACGGTAATGGTTAACGGTCAATGGCACAATGGTAAGCGGCATGGCGGTTTACACAGCAACGGAAAAGGATTTTCAGGGGGGGGTGTACCTGGTAAGTGGTATGGACCTGGGGGGGGGGGGTGCAAAATATATCATAGTTGACACGTTGCACGGGGAGCGGTTTCGAAAAACATCCATTTCAGACCCCTCCCCCAACTTTAACGTTCGGAGGATGAGGGGGGGCCAAAACGCTCTGTGGGTCATCGAATGAGGAGAAGGGCGCGAGGATGAGGTGAAAGGTGATGGAGGTTTAAGTGTTGATGCGATGGGTGATTTGATGGTGGGGTTGGGTTGCATATGTATGCCGGGGGGAAAACATATGGTGTCGAGACCTAGGATATAGGGTTTATGACATAGATATGTCAAAATATCTTTAAATGAACTTTAATTCTCGAACTTTGGAATGAAACTCCCATTATCCAAACTTTAGAATAAAACACCCTTTGTCCTCTGATTTTTCCCCTTTTGGTCAAAAACACATGAAATTTTTAGGATAAGCTTGGAGTAAATTTCATGTTTCCTCCCTCTTTCTTCTCTTCATCCCTACCTACCCATGTCACTAATCTAACATTTTTTATTCTTTTGTAGGGTGCATTTGGACTTCCAGACCCTAAATCACCTTTTTCTTTAAAACTCTAACCTAACATCTATCCTTATTTCTTTCATTGACACAGATTAAACTATTGAGTAAAATTTATTTCTACCTATCTACTAATATGCCAAGATTAAACAGTTTGGAAAATATTTATTTTCTAACCTATCAACATAAATTTAAAAAATTGTACAATCATGCTTAAACTGTATGATTGAACAAACCTATCTTATCAGTAGTGGAATTTTGATTTTTAGCACTTTCAATATTATTTATTTTGGGGTTTTTCTTTCTTTTTCTTTTTCTCTTTTTATTTTTTATTTATTATTTATACCCTCTTTTCTTTTCTTTTTTCATATTTTTTTTGGAAATCGCTTGAATATTGAAAATCATTCTCAATACGAAATTGAAAACTCATGAAATATTAAATCACCATGATATCATATGATTTATAGGATACTAACAGTGGCTCCAATTGGGGATGGCACTTCTCCAAATGAAGTGACAAGAACCTAAGACCAGTAGCCTTGAATGCTCCATTTTCTGCAAAATCTTCATTTGATTTCTTTTTTATTCTAAGAATATTCATGAAACGAAGCTTAGGGCCTTCTCTTAGGGCTTCAACCTTGGTTAATGAATTATTCAAATCAAAAATTGTAAAGCTGTAGTATTTAAAATGATGAAAGACCAACTTGAAATTCAAGTGAAATAATGCTTCAACATCCTGCCATTGACAAGACCTCCCGGTATCTCTATTCCATCCAAATGTTTAAGAAAATATGCATTGTTTCCTCTGAAAGAATCAATGATGTATGGCCCTTGACAAATATTGTCAATTTTTCCATGTTTTCCTTTATCTTCTCTTCTGGAATCCCATTTCAGAACTTTGTCTCCTAAATTAAAATCATCAGCCTTTGTTCTTTTATAAAAAATCTTCTTTATATTCTCTTGAATCACTTGAGTTATGTTATAAACTTCCTCTCTAGACTAATACAACTAGATAGTTTGATTGATCCTTCTATGTATATAATTTGGTTCAGCTTGAATTTCTAAAATAATCTTCATGACTGGAACTCCTAAAGAAGAAGGAAAAACTGCATCTATTCCATAAACCAATTGGTATAGAGACGTGCCAATTGACTTTTTGGTAGTAAGTCTATCAGCCCAAAGAGCATTGATCAGCTTGTTGTGCCATGATATTTTGTTATCTTCCGAGATATTTTTGATGATATTCACCAAAATTTTTTTTGAAGATTCAACCAATCCATTACCCTGAGGGTAATAGGCTGTTGAATGTCCCAAATTTATATGATACCTATGAAAAAAATCAACCATTTTCTTGGACTTAAAGGTTGCAACATTATCTGTGATGATTTTTCTAGGACAACCAAATATAGAAAGGATATTGGTTTCAAGGAATTTTATGATGATAGAGTCAATATCATCTCTAGAAGGAGTGGCTTCTATCCATTTGGTAAAGTAATCTGTGGAAGTGAGAATCCATTTATGCTGGGTAGAGGATGGGGGATGAATTTCAAGTCTCATCCCCATTGTTGGAAAGGGCTCTCAACAGACATAGGCTTTAAGGGTAAGGGCAAAAATTCTCTCTTTCCTTCAAAAATTTGGCATTTGTGGTAGGTAGTGACCATCTTGTGGATGTCAAGAAAAAGGGTAGGCCAGTAGAAACCAGCCCTTATGATCTTGTTAGTAGTGGTTTTCCAATAAATATGGCCACCATATTCACCTCCATGGAATTACTACATAAATTTATCTACGTCATCTTTTAGCAAACATTTGAGTAAAATGCCTCAAATATATTTCTAATACAAAACATTTTCCAAAATGCAAAATTTGAGAGCTTTCAATTTTATAAATCTTGCTTTAGTTTTGGATAAACCAGGAGGAGAATTCAAAATAAACAATGCATACAATATATCTGCATACCAGGGCGAATTTAGGAATGCTTCATCAATCAGTGGAGTCGCTAGTTCCTCTTGATCATCCAATGAATGGACGATGTTAATGTCTAGTGCGTGAAAATTTGATTCAACCATCAATTTGGCTAATCCTTGGCCTTTAATCAATTTGGTAGGTTTTATTTCCACATCATATTCCAAAATAAAAACAATCCTTTTGCCCCTTTTTCCATTAGGACCATTCTGTGTTAAGATATCTTTAACTACTGCATTGGGCACATAAGCAATAATATGTGAATGTATAATGTAAACTCTGAAATCCTTTAATGTTTTGACCAAATAAAAAGCCTTTTTTTCCATGATATTATATTCCAATGATGCATCTCTCAATGCCTTGCTGAAAAATACTATTGGTTGTTCATGTCCTTCACTGTTTTTCTCCAATAAAACAAAATCAATAGTATGTTCATAAGAAAAAGAAAAAACTATGAAATATTTGGTAAAATATGGGCTAATTAGGACTAGAGCTTTTGTCAATGCTTGCTTGAGTAAATCAAAAGATTATTTAGCTTTAATGTTCCATTTAATTTCTGAAAATTTTTTAAGCATGTTGGTTATATTCCTCAAAAGTTCTACAAGATTGGGTATAAATTTTCTGAAAAAGTTGAATTTACCAATGAAAGATTGAAGTTCTTTGAGATTCCCGGCATGACTAATTTTGAGTATTCCTTCAATTCTGCTAGGGTCAATTCTGATTCCATCTTGAGAAATAATGTGACCTAGCAGTTTTCCTTCTTCAAGTCCAAACAATATTTTCTTGGGATTCAAGGAAATTCCAAACTTTCTGCATTTTTCAAAAAATCTTCCCAAATGTGCTAAGTGCTCTTGATCAGTTTTTGAATATACAGTAATATCATCAAGATAGATCACAATGAAATGGTAAATTTCATCTGCAAAAGCTATGTCCATGGCCCTTTGAACAATAGCTCTAGCGTCCAGTAATCCAAAAGGCATTTTCACATACATAAAAGTTACCCAAGGAGTAGTGAAGGTTGTTTTGTCTTGATCATCAGGATGCACTAAAACTTGATTATAACCTAAAAATCCATCTAACAAAGAAATCTTGCTAGAACCTACTACCCTCTGCAATATGTGATCCATTTTTGGTAAAGGGTAGTTTTCCTTAAGAAATACTTTGTTCAAAATCCTAAAATAAATGCAAGGTATGATTTCACCTGTTTTCTTTCTTGTAGGCACAATGTTTGATACCCATTCAGAATATCTGATTGGAACTATGATTTTGGACTCATACATTTTCTTGATTTCTTTCTCAACCAAGGGCATCAAAACAGGATTTATCCTACGTAGCTTTTTTTTGAAAGGTTTTTGATCCTCCTTAATTGGAATTTTGTGTTGTATGATGCTAGTATCATAAGATTTTAATTCCTCATAGCTCCAAGTAAATACTTCTATGAATTCTTTGAACAAAGCTATATATCTTATTTTTGTAATAATAGGCAGTTATTTTGAAAATTTTATGATTTTGGTATTTTATTTGATGCTTATGTTACCCTCTTCAATATTTGTATCAGTTGGTTCCAATTTGGGTTTCTTAGCCACATCATTAAAGTCAAACATTTCTTATAAAGGGGCCAGCCCTATAGGAAGGATATTATCCTTGAGTTGCAGTACTTCAAATTCCTCCTTTTCAAGGTCTTCGTGTATTTCTGTTTTATGTACAGTATTATTTACTGAAATATTTACATTAGAAACAAAAAATTGTTTTTCTACACTAATTTGTACATCAGAATGATTGTATTATTCACAATCTAGATCTATATTTCTATCCTCAAATTCATCCTTAGATTGCAAGAAACTTTCAATTTGTTTGTCACTACCAAATACTTGCCAATATCTCATGTTATCTAGCACATAAGGACGATGTTTAACCTCTATTTTGTATTGTTTGTTTGGGTGAGGCAATTGACATGTACTTGCTGAAAAGGCTAGACCATTTGCTAGGACATTTTTATTTCTGGGGATAGCTGCTAAATGATATTCATAAAATGTTATTACGAAATCAAGTACAACATTTCTATAAACTCTCAACTTGGGATGTTTTGCAACATATTTTCATTTTATTTGTTTTATGACTAACTCAGAATCACCATTGACAAAAATCCTCTTAGCTCCTTATCTTTTCAACAATTGTAATCCTAAGAGTAGGGCTTCATATTCTGCTATGTTGTTTGTGCACTAAAAATTACCTTGTATGAGTGACCTTGTGCACAATTGTTCCCTGCATTATACACCCAAATTCCTGCTCCTAAACTTTCTTTGCCACATGAGCCATCAAAGCTCATATTCAAAAGGGGCTCATCTTCAAGACCTAGTTGTACAGTTTGCATTTGACTCTCATCATTTTCTTTAAGATCATTTTTTGCATGGGTAACCTATGAATTAATGTGTCATCATTACAAAGAATGAAGGAATCAAGGTCAGTATGAATAGAGTACAGAGGGTAATTGTGTGGTTTTTCTTGAATACTCACCATGTACTTCATTAAAGTTTCCCTATACAGTCTTCTTGATTGACCAAACACCGATATTGTAGCATAGGTCAAGTCCATTTGTAGGGTTCCTTGTACTTTTTCTCCCGATGAGCGTGATAAAAGCATGTCATACTTAGGAGGTGTTAAATTGAACAACTAGGTCCAAAATCCATGTTGTGATGCTCAGATGAAGACACCAATATTTTTATTAGGTTTCTCTTTTGGAGAGGTGAAAGCTTGATCTAAAGATCATCTTGATCCAAGGAGCAGAACATTTATTTTGAATTTATTTTTAATACTTTCAAAATATGTGCAGGTCGGCCTTAAGGTTTTACACCCCCAGCAAATGTGTCACACACCCTCAGTGATTGATATAAATAGAGTCAACGTTGGAGGACATTTCACTTATATAATCCTCACACATTCTTTCTTCTTTTCTGATTGGTTCGAGCTCCTTGGAGGAAGTTTTATTCACACGTGGGAAATAAGGACAAAGATATTTCTGCTGCAACTAGGGTTTCCACCGCAGGTATTTCTGGTCAACGTATGGTCAAAAGGAGTTGAATTTTGGCATAGAATTTGATTTTTGAAGTTCGTACATTTTGGCACAAGAACTGAGGTCAAAGGTTCACCATAGACCGAGCTGCGTTGACTTTTACTTGTTGTTGCTCTGCATTGACTTTTCTGGGCAGCATTGAATTTTCTGGGGTTGACTTTGAGTTGACCGTTTGGCTATTTTGAGGGTTTTTGTGACACATGCTATGCTGGCTGACCAAGGAGACTTTGTTGGTTGAAGCATCCTATTGATCGTCGTAACACACCAACAAATATATATTTTTCTAGGTTTTCTTCTGTTGATCCACTGGTATGTTTTATCAGCATTTTACTTAATGATTTTTGTCATTTATGTCTAGTATTGAAGAGAAAGTAAATTTTCATCAAGAATAGAAAATATACATAAATTTACATTGAATCAGAGTTGAGGTGAAGACAAAGTCCTAATTTGTAGCAATCACTAAAGAAGAAAATGGGTTCCACAAACTGTGGCTTCAAGGAGGATGACAAATTGACTGGGAAGGATGACTTCCATGCTTGGAATATGATATTGGATCTTAAATTAGAAGAATAATATGTCATGGAATATGTGCAGGGTAAAATCCAAGAACCTCCATCCACTAATATTTCTATTGCCAAAACAAAGTACAAGAAGGGGGAGATAAAAGAAAAACTGATGATTAGGGAATCCATTCAAAAGAGTCTAGTGGCCTACATCTTTGAGCTAGGCACATCCAAAGAGATGTATGACAAGTTGGTCTTCATGTTCAAGGCCAACAATGCAAACCAAGTACTATTCTTCAAGAATCAATTGAAGAATCTGAAGAAAGGCAGGGATGAGTCCTTTCAATTATACTTTCTAAAGATGACCGAGATCAGGAACAATCTGTTGGTTATTGGGGAGCCAATAGCTCATCGAGAGATGGTACTCACCACACTTGGAGGGCTCCCATCCGAATGGCATGTGTTCAACACTACCATTATAAATAATAATGTGATACCTAACTTTGATGAAGTAATATCAAGATGTGTTTAAGAAGAGACAAGAATGAAGGAGTATGGAAATGAAGGAAATGCTGCCTACACTGCTCATTCTATAAAGAAGAACTTTGGTGGTCCAAATAAAAAAGGAAACGTTGGGGCCCAAGGAAAGAAAGGCAAGTGTTTCACTTGTCATAGGCCAGGTCACTATGCTACAGAATGTCCTTTCAAGAAGGATTCTCCCGATCGTGTTGACAACAACAAAAACCAGAGGAATGGAAATCAAAGGAACAACAGGTTCAAGGGAAAGAGGAAGGCTCCCTCTGGTGGAAATGATCAACCTTTAAAAAGGTTAAGAAAATCTAGGTATGAGGAATAAAATGTTGTTGATAAAAGGAATGAATACATTCTTGTATCTTCCCTCTCTGTTTCATCTCCACCTGACACTATGGATGTTTAGTTGATAGATAGTGGTGCCTCAAGGCACATCACTAGGTTCAAGGAAGCACTCTCTGATATGGTTGAAAAGGATACTAATATGGAAATTATCCTTGGAGATAATGCCACATATCTCGTGAAAGGGACAGGGACTATGACCCTCCACTTATCTCAAGGTCAAGTCGTCCACTTGCATGATGTACTCTATGTACCAAATTTTAAGAAAAACCTTGTGTCTATATCGGCCATGGAAGACAAAGGTTTCAATCTGGCATTCACTGATGGAAAGGTGCGCATGTGGAAGAAGAGCTTCAAGGAAGCTTTCACGATTGGGTTTAGAGTTGATACACTCTATCGGGTTGGAGGAAGTCCACTGGGAGAAATGACATGTGATACTATCTGACAGACTGAACTATGGCACCGAAGGTTTGGACACCATCACTACAGGGCCCTTCCCAAAGGAAGGAAGGTGGTGATAGGGATGCCCGAGTTTTCAAATAATCATGAAGATGTATGTAAACGTTGTGTTGAAGGAAAGCATACAAGGGGACCTTTCCCCTCAAGTGTCACAGGGACATCTGATGTCTTGCAATTGATCCTAAATGATCTATCTGGTATGTTGCCTGTGACATCCTTGGGAGGATTCTCTTATTATATGACGTTCATAGATGACTTCTCTCGAAAAACCTAGATATACTTATTAAAGAAGAAGGATGAGGCTTTCATGTGGTTCCGTACCTTCAAATCCTTGGTGGAAAATATGACAGGGAGAAAGATCAATGTTTTGAGAACCGATAATGGCACTGAATATCAAGAAAATGAGTTCAAGGACTTTGCAGAGAAGCTGGCATCAAGAGGGAGACCACAACTGTCTATACTCCTAAGAAAAATGGCATTGTTGGATGAAATAATAGGACCATGGTGGAATTTTCTCATGCCATGGTATGTGACCAAGGTCTATCGAATTTTCTGTGGGGAGAAGCTGTGAACATTGCTGTGTACATACAAAACCGATGCCCGCATTCCGCTCTGGACTCCAAAAACTCCTGAAGAGGTTTTCTCTGGTAAGAAACCTGACGCCTCACATTTTAGAGTTTTTTGATGTCCTATTTATTTCCATGTGTCGAAAGAGAAGAGGAGAAACCTGGATGCTTCTGGGAAGAAAGGAATGTTTGTGGGCTACAACAAAACTTTGAAGGCCTATATATTTTATGTTCCTGGTCAAAGGGAAGTGGAAATATGAAACGATTTCACTTTTGATGAAGATGCTTCCCTGAGGAAAGTAGTCAATCTTCCGAGATATGAGAAAGATCATGAAGAGGAGCTTGGAAATCAAGAAGGACCGAAGGATGAGATGATGCCCAATGTTAAAGGACCGATGGATCCGATTGATCCACATCCTTCACTAGGAAAGAGACCATCATGGCTCAAGGGCACTCTCAAGGATGTTGAGGGACATATGGCCCCAAGGGGACATTCCGTGAAATCAAGAAGTCGAGTGGATACTATGGGTATCTAGTAGCCATGAGTACTATTGTACAATCTGAGCCTGGATATTTTGAGGAAGCCATAAAGCATCAATTCTAGAAGGATGCTATGCACAAAGAGTATGAGTCCATAATGAAGAATGATGTCTGGGATGTGGTTCCAAGACCGAAGGACAAAGCATTTGTCACCTCAAAATGGCTCTACAAGATCAAGCATGGATCTGATGGAAGTGCTAAAAAGTTCAAGGTAAGGTTCGTTGCTCATGGCTGTTCTCAAAAGGAAGGCATAGACTATGATGACATATTTTCACCTATGGCCTAATATACCACCATTTGATCTATTATAGCCCTTGCTGCTACAAAAGGATGGAGTCTCCATCAGATGGATGTGAAGACTACATTTATGCATGGTTCGATAAAGGAAGAGATATATGTGGAGCAACCTCTACGGTTCGAAGTCCAAGATCAGGACACCCATGTCTGCAAGTTGAAGAAAGCCCTCTATGGACTGAAGCAAGCACCTAGAGCTTGGTACGAGAGGATAGATAGCTACTTGATGAAGTTGGGCTTCACTCGTAGTAATGTTGATCCAAAAATTTACTTCAAGGTTGGTAGGGAGAAGCCTCTCATTCTGGTGATGTATGTGGATGAACTCTTCCTGACAGGTGTTGACCCTCTCATTCATCAGTGCAAGGGGGAGCTCGTTGTTAAGTTCGAGATGAAGGACCTACGACTGATGCATTATTTCCTAGGCCTAGAGGTATGGAAAAGACCTGGCGAGATTTTCCTTTCTCAAGGAAAATACATTGTGAAGCTTCTTGAAATATTTGGTATGGTGGACTGCAAGTCTGTGTCGACACCGATGGAGCTCAACTTTAAGAAGTTGAGCGGCAGCGCTGCTGGGCCCGTGTTAGCAAATCCGACTGAGTATCGTCAACTTGTAGGGGCCCTTATGTTCTTAGTAAACACCCATCCAGATATATGTTTTGCAGTGAACACTTTGAATCAACATATGCTTGAGCCTCATCACTTTCACTCAGTTGGTGCCAAGAATCTTCTGACATATCTTCGGGGCACAATAAACCATGGGCTGAGATACACTGTCGGGATCGTGACACTCCTTGGATATACTAATTCCAATTGGGTTGGCAGTGTGGTGGATCGTAAGAGCACATCGAGATGCTACTTCAATCTTGGTTATGCTTCGATATCATGGATGAGCAGGAAGCAGAAGTCAATGGCTTTGAGCACCGCAGAGGCCGAATATATTGCAGTAAGTATGGCCTGTTGTGAAGCAATTTGGTCGCAAAAATTTAGTGAGCTATTTTTACATGTGCTAGATACCACCGTGATACTTTGTGATAACCAGAGTGGGATTCACTTGTCCTAGAATCCCGTATTCCACAATCGATCCAAGAATATTGATATCAGGTACCACTTTATCCAGGATATGGTACAGCGAGGTGTCATAAGGCTCGATCATATAGGAACTGGTGAGAAGGTCATGGATATTCTCACAAATCCCCTGGGGAAGGTCAAGTTCCTAACCTTCCGTGAGAGTCTTGGTATCATGGAACGACCCTATGATGTGGGTCTTGTTGGACGATGAGCTCTGGGAGCTCTAGGGGGCTTTGGGGATAGCTTCTCAGAGTTATAAGCACTCACGAAAATAGGCTTGCTGAACCTTGTGGTGCTTCTGCCCCACTATTGGCTCGAGGGGTCCTGAGCCAGGTTCTAAGGTTAAGGTTTGCCAACAAACCCCTATACTATTGGCCCTTTGGGGAGTGACCTGCTTGCGCAAGCCAAAGTCCCACCCGAAGTAGTATGGGAGGGTGCTGGAACCAGGTTTCCACACCCTAGGAGAGAGCACGTAAGTCAAGAAAGTCTGGAGCTATCAAATCTATACAACCAGAGGTCGTTCGCAGGAGTTTCAATAAATAACCAGAATGCAGCTTATCAGATCTAACCAACAGGCTCGCATCCATGTGCGTAATATTAGCTATAATCACATAATAGAATATTTACAGTGGATTAACAAATCACAGATACATTTACCATAACACAGATAGTTAACAGCTTACTAACAGATACATCATCATATAACTTAAGTCTGCATCAACCATAACATGACAAATACATATAACATCAGGTATCCATAATACTTCTGTATGTCTATATCATTACTTAAAAATCCTCTTACATTCCCCAAATTACCACCTGCGCACACAGCCAATAGGAATCCTAACCCAAAAAACCCTACCACATATCTAACACTTCGTACTTCGCATCAATATCTATTCATTCCTACTTTATGACTAAAAAAGGGTTCATCTATTTATAACAATTTATCCTATGCATCCAATGGTCTGCAAACCATGGTTTTTGGACTCTTGGTCTACCCTTGACCCATTTAAAATGCATTAGGAGTTTTTACCCACCCCAAAACCCCTACGTTAGACTAAACAATACAAAATTATACAAAATTGGACAAAATTCATAGCCTTTGGGAGACCTTGCTCCAACAGTCCCCCAACACAATCTTGTGACTCCTCCCGAGTCACTGTGCCGGTGGGGCTTCAACCTGTGCTTGCAATACTCTGATCACCTCAGCTAACAGAGGCAGGATGCCTTCGCTCTGGACAATTTTATTATGTGCAATGTTGACCAACTTCTCAGACAACGGTCCTTCAGTCACGGTAGTGACACTTTCCAAAGTTTGGTTTAGCTGCTTGATAGCAACATCTACATCTTGTGAAAGTTTGAGAGCTTCATTAGCCCACGGCTTCAGTAGGTCACCAAGAATCTTCTTCTTTTTCCAAAGGTCATCAATGTCTGCTTGGAGCGCTTGGCTAGTGCGCAGTTGTTGCAAGCGCTGAGTAGGTACCAGAGTGGGCAAGGTGGCTTCGATTGTCTCGAACTCTTCTTCTTTTTGTCACAGATCTTGGTTCATCCCTCACAAGATTGGATCACGTTGGAACTTAGTCCATAGTTGCATGGTAGTCTCCAATAGATGGGCTCCCTACGCGATCTACCTCATGATGACATTCATAACTATGGTGACCAGCATAGTTTGCTGGGCCTGGACCTCCAGAGGTGTTTCATGTTGTAACTTAGCCTGCAGATCTACAATATGCTGCTCCTTGCGTGTCTTGACAACTTGAACTTAATCCCAAGAGGCCTTGAGTGCTACGACCAATTTTCTACTTTTTCCTGAGGGGTGGATGATGCTAGGATCTTTGCAGGAACATCTGTGCAAAGTTGTTGAATCGTGTCTTCGATTTCTGCATGCTTCGTAGTGGCGAGGTACACCTCAGCATTCTTTTCAAGGAAGGCTTGTTCAGCTACACCGAGCTATTGGTGCACTTGTTGGTCTCGATGGTGGATTTCCTTAAATACAATAGTGTAGAGACCCTACAAGGCCTCATGGGGGAGCCGAGCTATGCCAGGGAGAGAACAAAGGAGGCTATCATCTGTAACTAGTGTTGTGCTACTGATAGTGGAGGGTGGGTGTACTGGGGTGGCACTAAGTTGCAACATGTCTGTCTTTAATTGTAGCGCTCACAACTCAGCCTAAATTGTGTCGACCAAGGCCCGCTGTTGTTCCTCTATGGCGGTCCATCTATCCTCCACGGTCATAGTGACTGCATCAGCGATTTGTTCCAGGTCTTTCTCAGTCAATGTGATTGTTTCGTCCCATGTCACTCACTAAGATCGCTGCTTTTTGTGGGGCATTCTGACCTGCTCACTTGTGTGCTTCGTGCTTCGGGGGGAGGTAGGTCCGCCTATCTCCAAACCTTCTGTACCCAAACCGGTCTATGAGTCCGTCTGGGTCTCTGCCTCAACGTCCTTCTACTACTACACATCCTTTTGGGTGGCTGCATCAGTGTCTTGTCTGGTACTCTTGGGCACACTTCTGATATCTGGGACGACGACAGGGGGTTTGACTTGGGATGTGCTAGTGCTTCCAATGCCCTTCACACTAGTTTTGAAGCCAATTTTCCAGTTAGGGAGCCAGAGCACAATGACATTGTCAATTTCTTCGTCCATCACCATGTAAGGGAGCGAATTCCAGGCTTTTTCTATGTGTGCTCTGATCTGAACATTGTGTAGAGTGACCTGAAATGTGACAATGCCCTTGTATTTGTCATACACGGCAGGGGACAACCGTGGTTGGGAGTTAATAGCTGTGGCCACGCTACTCTGAAAGAGGGCCCAGAACACTTGGTCATCCTCGAGCCATTGCAGATCTGTGGAATCCCATAAGTGTGCATAGCGAGCCCCTTCACCCATGTCTAGGGTAATCTCAAGGAGGATGAACTCTGCAGGAGCTTCCCAGGCAACCACTGCTATAAGAAACAACAACCAAGAGTAAAAAAAGGCGTAGCCCTGCTCTTGGGACTCATGAACGCTGGTTAGAAACTCATCGCACAAATACTATGCCCAGTTAAAACATACCCCTTTCGTACATTCACCGGCTAACCGAATGACATAAGCTGGAACAGAGGTGACCTGACACTTCCTCATCATTTTACATGCTAACAACATGGTGCCCAACTACATACCTTGGTCACTGATGGTCTTGATGATAAATCCTTGATTATTACAGTCCACATGATACTTTTGGTGCACTAACTCAGCAATATCCACCTCATATTTCTTACCCACATGCTCCAGGGGGTTTGGGTCGCTCATGGGGAGACCAGTAATTCGATGCATGAGCACAACGTCAATGGGGATCTTGTCCTGGATCCACAGACATTCGTCATCAATTAGAGTGAGAAATTGTCATGTGAGCCGGTCCATTACATTGTAATGTCCAAAGTGGGGCATCCTAAGCAGATTTAGGAGCCTGGACCCTACCAAACCACGTACCCAGTGTTGGGGGACAACTTTGACCCCATCGTTTCCATGAACTGTATCAAGGTATAATTCGGGTGTGAGCTCAGGGAAGGCCTAAAAATTGGCCAAATCATGATTTTCAAACTTAACTTCATGAAGGCGACCAAAAGGTTCACCTATGATGGGGACCTCCCCCAGGGTCAGCAACATCTGCAGGTAGGTGATCAAGCCATCGAGTTTATTTGGCATGCGCATCGATGCCCTGCGTTGTCGCATGAAGGGGGCAGCCAATATATCGGCTCAGTGGGCTAGGCCTCCTCCAGCGCAGCCCTTAGGGATTCCAAATTTCGTGGGTAGGTACGGGGCTTTCATGCAGCCCATTTCGTAGGCATCGGGGGATTTCCTGAGCCCTGAGCTTTTTCTTTTCCTTTCCTAGTGGTAGGGCTGGGTGTGGAGAGGATTTCTTCAACTTCGGATTCATCCTCCACCACTTCCTCAGTGTCTTGGTCTATTGAGGTTATTAGCTCCAAGAGTTCGGCAGGGTTCGTGGCTGTCATTTTGGCACGAAATATGAACTCAGGGTTGCTACTGTCAGAGGGGGCAGGATGCTCAGACATGAACGAGATGCTAGTGACACAGAATTTCTTACAGCACAATTTTGTCCAGGACAACTATGCTAAGTACAAGCTATTTCAACAATACGAAACCTGTGTCTGATATATCTCACCTATTTTATAGCCTTGGGTACCGCCCAATAGTAGGGTAGACTTCGCGCAGGACTTACCATCAAGTAAATGGTAAAAAATCTTCCAAAATTGCCACATTAAATATTTTCCATCTACTCCATCCAATGGTAATTTGTTGTTTTTACTTGATTTGACTGTTTCAACAGCTAGTTTTCACACCCGAGGTGAGCTCAGCATACCCCTGCGATCCCAGCGTACCCCTATGCTTGCCAACTTCACTCAGTTGGGATTCCTTCCAACTAAAATTCTATGTTTCCATAGCCTAGCCTTCCAGACCTCTTGCGCCGTCGTCGTACCTGTGTAGTGACCCCCTATTATATCTTCGTAGTTTACATACTTTAGGCCATTGTTGCGCAGTACTTCCTAAGGTACGATGATGATAAATTCCACCGTTCGATGTGCCAAATCCTTTCTTTTTCATACCAAATATTCAGCAGGTATGATTTCTGTGGTCAGGAATAGAGAGATCTCGGTAAAATACGCACCCACAACCCTACTTGCGAACAACTGCATATCAGGCAATCCTTCGTCGCCCGTCTCAACTTGGGACACATGATCCCGCTTTGTACTCAACTTTTCTGGCTCGACGATGATTTCAACATCATATTCCTAAAGTCAGACTTCCTCCCCCAACATGAGTCACATTCCTCAGGCGTTCTAAAACCCAATGATCTGCAATCATTTTATAGTGGTGTCCTAACAGAGGGCGCTGATACTTCTGTAGCTCATAGGTCAGGTCCAACCCTTCCCTCGCCATGGTGGCATAATTGTGTTTTTCACTCGAGATCGTCCGAATAGTATATGTGATTTTGTGATTACTGTCCCTGGTGCCAAGATGTGTACTACAGACTTCACAGGTAATTCCTGAAGTATCCTTATGAACTATCATCACCATAGCGGGGGAAGTGAGAATAGGTGCAGTGACCATCCTGTTCCTAAGTTGTTCAAAGCTCTTTTGGTGCACGTCATCCCAACTAAATGAAATATCCTGCTTAAGCAGTGTTCTCAAAAGTTTAGTGATCAGTGCGTATCCCCGACTAGATTTTCTATAGTAGCCCATATGTCCCAAGATCATGCGCAACAACTTCGTAGTCATGGGATTTACCTGTGGGACTGGTGCAATAAGTGTATTACCGATTTCCTCCCTCACCCTCTGCATATGATAAAGTCGTTGTTCTTATGGCCGTGCATCTGAGTTGAAAGTGACGTGTGTACCGCCCAAGTTCCCCATGACCTTCTTAGATCCTGAACACTTATCTGGATACTTCATGATTAGTCTCGTAATCTTGCCTGTTGTCACATCATCCCAACAGTTCCCAATCATAACCCGCTTGGGTGGTACTGTCGTATTGACATTAACGCTTCGTGGTTTTAGTGATTTTATACTAACCACCTTATGTATCGTAGGTCCCACAACTGTGTGTTCCTCCCCTGATGCTATGATCAAGACCTTGCGCAGATCTGTGTTGCAATTTTCCATGGTGGCCTTGTGGAGCTCAGCAATATCCTGAATCTGTGTTTCCCATGTGGGTCATCCTCTTATTGTGTCGGGGCTATATTCACCAATCACAATGGTGTCAAGAGCCTGCAGATATTTTTCAAGCACCTCCAAACCTCTCGTTAATCCAAATGTCCCCAAGAATTCGTCTCTTAGGGTTTTCCACTGGTGGGTGCACTGACATAGCTCCACATCAAGATACCAGGCAGTGAGAATTGGTCCCAAGGTATGAATAAATGAGTGAACCCATTCTTTTGTAGTACGATCGCACCATCGCCCCATCTAAGCGAATAAGTGTTCGCACGGATCTCCTGGCCCCTAGAATCTCTTGATGCGCACATCGATTGGAGATTCAAACCATAGTACTATCATATCCTGACATTCCTCCCATTCCTGGAACGCCCCCTTATGTGTGTCCCACCAATTCGCAGGCATTGTGCGCATAGCCTAGTTAAGAGCCCATAGCCTTCGTTCTTTGGGAACCTCAGCTTCGAAGGTTCGCAAAAATTCCTTTATACTACCAGAGCCATCAAAGCAGGGTAATTCTCTTATGTCAGAAGATATATACCAGAAGTTCCTACTAATTCGTAGGCAGCGCAGTGTAGACATTTCCTGCATTCGGTTCTACCAATCTTCTAATTCTTCGTCAGATTCAGAGACACATTCGTTGTCCTTCTCCCAGTAAGGCATACCATTGGTCATGGGGTTGATCTAGTCTTTGTCCTTCGCAGTTAGCTTATAGATGTGATCCATCCCATATTCCTCATGTGCTAGCTCGGTGTACCTTTCTCCTTCTGCAGGTTCTAGTGGTACGATCACCCGAGTTCCCTCTCTTTTAAACACCATGCTTCATTTCTTCAAGTTGATAATTCCACCCATATCAATGGCCCAAACCAATCCCAAGAGGGCTGGGTAAGGGTCCACATCTTCTATAATCTGAATGACTTCAAAGTCAGCTCGTACCTTAGCCCCGACGATATCTACGACCATATTTGACAATCTCCCCAATGGTATGATCTTTTGTTGATTATCCATGTGCAGCTGGATAGTAGATCATTCCAATTTAGGCTCTCCCATTTGTTGCCAAGTATGCTTAGGTAGTACATTCGCATCTAATCCTAGGTATATAATTACCTAGTCCATCTCATAATCACCAATCTACGCAGTTAATCGCATTTCATGGCCAGTGTGTCTCTTCTGCTCGTAAATTTTAGCCCATCCTTAATTTCCATGACTGGGTCTGCTTTTCCTACACAATCGTTGAGTAAGGCTTGGAGGTTTTCTACAACCTGTTGGTTGTGTAGCAGCTTCATGGACACCTGCAAGAATGGTTTTACCTCATCTTCAATTCCACTGTTTGGATTCGATGTCTCGTTTTGAGCACAATATTGCTGGGCTGCGATAGAGGTCTCCTTCTCCTCCTAGAAGCCCACACCTTCTGGTTTAGTAACTGCTTTATGGATCAGAGACTCCGTCGCAGCTCTTTCCGTAGATCCTCCAGTGGCCATACTACTACGTGTTATTAAATTAATGCTCAGGTCCTCTTCATGAGGTTCTGCCTTCACTCGTTGTACATTCTGTGTAGGATTCTGCTTCTTTTTCTGTACCTTGGCCATCAGAATCAGGCAGTCCTCAATCACATGGTCCAACTGTCTGCAACATCTGTAGGATTGCCGAGTTGGGTTCATGCAGTCCCTCTCAAAGTGACCTATTTCCCCACAATTATATCATATTAATTGGCCTCTATCCCTGCCTGCCCTTCATCCTCGTCCCCCTCCCCTTCCCCTGGCCAGAGATCCTCCTATACCTACGGGGGATCTAGGTGATGAGGGGTTCGACTGCACCCTATATAGGTTTCCCCGATCGATCATCAAATCATACGTTTGGCAGTTTTGTTTGTCATATCCTACAGACCTAAAAAACCAACACCACTGTTGTTTTACTTTTGGTATATATGAGGCAAGGCGGGGGCAGTGGTTGGTATTGTGTAGCCCAACAATACGGCAATCATTGCACCATAGCGTCGGCCCACTTGGTCCCACAGCTACCCTGGGGTGCAGCGGGCTGGGTCCCTTAACCTAGATGTAGTCTGCAGGTAGTGGACAGTTATCTTTGGTTTGGCCATTCACCCTGCATCGTATGCACCATCTTTCGGGGTTGGCCTCTGTCCCTCGCTCCTTGCGTAGATTCTGAATCTCCATGTGCATTGCTTCTATCTGGCCTTGTATCTATTTTACTCCTACTTGGGTATCATCTCTTGGGGTAGCTTCCATTTTCATGGCAACCTCCAAGGCCTTCTCTTTTGTTTCAATGGCTTGGCGACCCATAGGTACGCACAGGTGGGGCAAAAACATAGCAATGAATCACTCCATGTGTTGCCTATCATCATACTGGAATCCTCCTTCTCTAATCACTTTCTTTAATCGTTGATCTGCTTCCCATACAGACTCAGACGGTCCTTGCTTGAAGTCCTTCAAGTCATTTACTATCTGAGAGTAGGATTTAGGTTTCTTGAACTATTGTTTTAACGCATTCTTAATTTCCACAATAGTCGCATTCGCATGTTGGTCAATGTATCCCACGTACCAGTCCAAGGCTCTCCCTTCAAAAGCAAGGGATAACTGCGTGCATTTCACTACATTTCTTACTACGTTTTGCGTAGTCCATACCGATCCTGCGAAAAACTAGAATCGATCCATGTCCTCATCACCCATGCCTTTGAAAGTAGGTAGCTTCATATGCTCAACCATATCGTCTTCTGGTGGGGGTGGAGGTGATTTTTTACCCCTATGAGGGTTTGACAGTGGCGTTGACGGAGGGTTATGCATAGCAAAATTTCTTACTGGACTATAGATAGATCGATCCCCCTCTTGGTTAGTTATATATTACTTACCACTGTGTGTTGTGCCCTTGCTCTGATCGGAGCTCATTCACTCCGTATGGCTACACAAAATGCTTTTTTCGCACAACAAGATCTTAAACAGTAATGGAAAAATTTTCAAAAACATACCCTGGAAACCCTTGAAGAACCTTTGCTCCGCTTCCGAGTAGGATACGAATTGATTGACTGCAAATTTAGTCACAAATCCTCCTATCACACTATCCACCCAGTGATCTACCATGCGAGTAATGGTGTTGTCAATCTCTTCTAACTGCAGGATCCGTTCTGGGGTCCATTGTGTGACCCGCTCGTCTTTCCAACACTTCTACAATTTGACCAGCCTTGCGAGCCACTCCTGGAGCTCGATCATAATTTTTACAAAGAAGATCTCATAGATATCCGTGAAAATATACTTATTCTTCCACTTTTTAGTGGTCAACTTCTTACTGCGGTTTTATTTTATTGCGAATTCCTAAACTTGTTTTCAAACCATTCATCGATTTATTTTCTTTCAGGTTTCCAATACGGCCTTGGAATTACCCGATCTCTCTCAAAATTCTCCCGATTCTGACAACGAAACCATTTATTGTCTCAACGGGTCCTGACCCAGGTTTGGAGGTTAAGGTTTGCCAACAAACCCCTATACTACTAGCCCTTTTGGCAGTGACTTGCTTGCGTAGGCCAAAGTCTCACCTGAAGCAGTATGGGAGGGTGTTGGAACCAGGTTTCCACACCCTAGGATAGAGCAGGTAATTCAAGCCGGTCCGCATCTATCAGATCTATACAAGCAGAGGTCATTCGCAAGAGTTTCAATAAATAACCAAAATGCAGCTTATCAGATCTAAACAACAGGCTCACATCCACATGCGTACTATTAGCTATAATCACATAATATAATATTTGCAGCGGATTAACAGATCACAAATACATTTACCATAACACAGACAGTTTGCAGCTTACTAATAGATACATCATCATATAACTTAATTCCACATCAACCATAACACGATAAATAAAAATAACATCAGGTATCCACAATACTTTCGTACATCGATATCATTAGTCAAAAATCCTCTTACATTCCCCAAATTACCAATTGTGCGCACAGCCAGCAAGGTCCGCACATAGCAGGACAGAGGATCTCCGTGCACACAACCAGCAGGAGTCCTAACCCAAACAACCCTACCACATATCTAACATTTCGTACTTCACATAAATCTCTATTCATTCCTACTTTATGACTAAAAAAGGGTTCATCTATTTATAGCAATTGATCCTATGCATCCAATGGTCCGCAAACCGTGGTTTGCAAACTCTTGGTCTACCCTTGACCCATTTATAATGCGTTAGGGGCTTTGACCCAACCCAAAACCCCTATATTAGACTAAAAAATACAAAATTATACAAAATTGGACAAAATTCATAGCCTTTGGGAGACCCTGCTCCAACACCCACCATTATGATGTTTGATTTGGTTCACCTCTCATTATTTGTGCCCCGTATGCATCCTACCCATTGAGTTCAGGGCTCATGAGAAGTACCTCTAATTTGGCCAGTGAGGTGGGAAAATATAGAGACTAGTAGCAAAGACTAATGGATGCATAATAGATTTCCGTACTCTCTATCTAGGATGGCAAGGTCCAACCACTTGATCTAGGATCAAGTCTATTGAGGTTTCAAACCTCCTTCTGACTTTGGGTCAGATAAACCAACTTCAGGTTGGTGTGAGACTCTTTGTGACTCTTATAGAGGTTTCAGACCTTTGGAATAAATCTGTCAGCCAGGAATGATGTCTTTGTAATTGACCCACTTCTGTTCTAAAATAAAGAGGCCAACAAAGAAAGTTACGGTGGGATGATGCACGATGTTTGATTGCACAGGTGGATGGAGTTCTCCTTAGTTGAGAGGGAGTGTTAAATTGGACAACTAGGTCCAAACTCCATGTTGTGATGCTCAGATGAAGACACTAATATTTTTATTGGGTTCCTCTTTCATAGAGGTGCAAGATTGATCTAAGGATCATCTTGATCCGATGAGAAGAACATTTATTTTGAATTTATTTTTAATACTTTCAAAATATGTGTAGGTCGGCCTTAAGGTTTTACACCCCCAACAAATGTGTCACACACCCTCAGTGCTTGATATAAATAGAGTCAACGATGGAGGAAATTTCACTCATCTCATCCTCACACATTCTCTCTCCTCTTCTGATTGGTTTGAGCTCCTTGGAGGCAGTTTTCCGTTCACACATTGGAAAGAAGGACGAATATATTTCTACTGCAGCTAGGGTTTCCACAGCAGGTTTGACCAACATTGACTTTGGTCAATGCATGGTCAAAAGGAGCTGGATTTTGGCATAATTCGATTTCTGAAGTCCGTACATTTTTTCACAAGAACCGAGGTCAAAGGTTGACCATAGACCGAGTTGTGTTGACTTTTACTTGCTGCTATTTTACGTTGAATGTTTTGGGCAACGTTGAATTTTATGGGGTTGAATTTGAGTTGACCGTTTGGCTGTTTTGAGGGTTGTTGTGACACATGTTGGGCTGGCTGACCAAGGAGACTTTGTTGGTTGAAGCATCCTGTTGATCATCGTAACACACCCACAAATATATATTTTTATGGCGTGTCTTCTGTTGATCCACTAGTATGTTCTATCAGCATTTTACTTAATGATTTATGTGATTGTTGTCTAGTATTAAAGAGAAATTAAAGTTGCATCAAGCATAGAATATCTACATAAATTTACAAGAGGGATGTCAGATACAACTATATCCATCACTAGACTCTTTGCTGGTATCTGAGCTAGAGTGACGCAAAGATCTTTGATAAGACCTAGAAATCTAACTTTGCTAGAATCAAATGAGTACAAATCTTTGTAGGGTCTAGTGATTTCAAGGCCAAGCTTCTCCATAACGGCCGTTGGCATAAGATTATGTGATGCACCTGAATCCAACATGGCATTATGGAGAATTTTTTCATGAACATTAAGACTGACATAAAAGGAAGGGACACCTCCTTCTTGAGGTTTGCCATCAACTTCTAGCCCAAAAAAAAGTTCAGGCTGACCATCATTTTAATTAACAGTATCAATAATCTCCCCTATGTTTAGTACCTTTAGGACCTGAGACCTATACACATTCTTGTTGATCAATTCAGTGAGAGGAATGGATATTTTCAATTTAGCAAGTTCATTCTCAATAATGAATGGTGTTTGAACTTTGAGCATATTTGAAAAATTAGTTCTTTTAGCCACTAATTTTTGGGTAAATTCAGTTTGTTTACTTGTAATAGGAACATTTGTTTGATCAATTTTTGTAGGGATATCAATTGTTATTTTAGCACTATTTTTTGTGTTCTTATTTTCCGAATTATTTACATTTTTCTTTGAATTTTCTGTTTTTTTATTAAGATTAGATTCAGATACTTTCTTGGCAGAATTTTCTGAATTATTTTTATTGGAATTGTCTAAGTTTTTCTTGCTTCTAAGATTGTATTTTTTGTGAACCTCCATTATAGCATTCTAAAATCCTTGCTTATAATCATCAGATTCCTAATATTCTAACTCTGTTTGAGTTAATAAAAATAATTCTTATTCTTGTTCAGTGAGAAAAACAGAGTCATCTTCATTAACCCCCATTATATTTATCTAATTTTCTTCTACTTCCTCAACTACTACCTCATCTTCATCAGCATAACTCTCTTGGAAAAGAGGACTAATTTTCTGATCAATACCTCTTTTCTCTCTTTGTCTAATCCGAGGGTTTCTTCTAATATTATGATTTCTATTTTGAGGAGCTGGTTGATTTTATCTAGGAATAACTCTCTAATTTAGATTAATCCTCTCCATTCTTTCCATAATTCTTACCAAATTGTCAATTTTAGCATCAGATGTAGAAGATGCAAGTTCATCTCTTATAGTAACTCTTCTCTCACTTCTCATCCTAACTCTTTTTGCTAACAAGTTGGCTTCTACACTCACAGCATCCCTCTACATTTCTTCTAAATTTGATGAATTTCTCTCCCTAAGTTGATAAGCCATGTCTAGGTCAAAACCATCTGGGAATTCAACTAAGACTAAACCTTTCGGTGGTTTCATGTGAGTAGGAAGTACATTGTATACACTGTTGAATCTAGTGCAATAATATTGAACACTCTCACCAGGAGACCTCTTGATGCTTTCATATTCAGATAAAATCTGAAGAGGATTTTTCTTAATTTCTCATATGTTAATGAATGTTTGATGAAATGCAGGGAGATCATTAATAATGTTTTCAGTCAAGCCCTTGAACCATTTTCTGACTTCTCCACCTAAAATTTGAGCAAACATCCTCAACTTGACACTTTCTTCATTAATTTCTTGAAGGTAAAAACAATCATTAATTTTGTCAACATGTTGTTGGACATTTACAGGACCAGTCCCATCAAATTGTGGAATTCGAGACTGGTAATCCTATGGCATAGGTGGAAAAGGTGTTGGCAGCACCAATGGAGAATATCTGGCTGCCATGATTGGTGGAGGTGGTGGAGGAAGGTGAACAGTGGATGAAGTAGGATGGATAGTAGGAGAATATTCTTGTTTAAAGGTTTGAGTATGGGGATGAACAAAAGTAGTGGTGGGGATTGTGGAAGTAGTAGGACTAGCTGACTTAAGATGGACAGTTTGAGAGGTAATTTAAGAAGTTGCTATAGTCAATGAAGTTAATTCTACAGATTGATGGAGGTAAGAATCATCAACAGTTGAAGTAAAATATGTTACCAAATCTTGGAGAGTGTCAAAACAATGTAGAAGCTGAATATCCTATTGAATTTGTGAGTGGGCTTCTCTTAGTAGAATTTGTTGCAAGATAGATGGATCAAATATTGTATGGTTAGTCCAATTCTCAGATTTGGTCCTGAATAAAACTTGTTCAAAATGTAAATCAAATTGAATGTCTTGTAAAGTGATAAAGTTTTCAGGGAGGGAATTTGATCTGTGGAGAACCCTGCTACTTGTTTGAATTTTAGTTCTAGGAGTCTTTCTTAAAATGTTCTCAGGATTGTCCGCTATAGGAGGAGGATTTGGATCAGGATGGGACCTAGTAGATATTATTTTAGGAGCTAGGATTCATATTAGAAGCATAGAAAAACTGATTATTTTTCAAAAAATGAAACAAACCAATCTTAGAAAATACTTCTATCATACAATGCTTTTAACCGAGGTTTCTGAATTCTAATGAAAATACATTTTTTTTAGTTCAATTCCCAAATATGGTCGCCACTATGTTATCATTCTATAATTTTAAGATTGGAAAGAATAATCATAAAATGACAACATCAAAACCACTTTGGAGCCTAGGATCTAGCCCTCCTAGACTCAGAGAGGGATCTCTCTGTAAGATTTATCTTTGTTTTTAATGTTTTATGATATTATGCTAGTTAAATTGATTTTTAAGGTTTATTTTTTGATTGATAGTTTTGGTTGGATTAAAGGATCTATTTAAACTATTTTTATTTGGCTATGGAGTCACCACAGGCTGGGTTGTTGAATCAATTTTTCCAGAGAAACTGCAAGGCAAGCTAACTATAGTTACAGGATCTTAAAAACATAATGAACTATGGAATGAAAGAAAAGTGATTTCAGTAGTATTTAAAGAGAAATTAAGTATTTTTCAACCAAACTTCAGAAGAATAAAACTTATGTTGTAAACATAGCCAGAATTAAGGTTCACTACTCATCAAATCTCAATCTTTAAATTTCTAATTTACAATTAGAATCAAATGATACATTGAAATAAATAATAGAGGAAAACATTAAAAAAAGTAAAGGAAAGACATCACCAGATAAAAATAGCACAAGAATATTGCAAAATGGTCTTTTATTATTGATGCTCCAACTCCAAAATTACAATGCTCCAATAGAAAAGTTTACAATATAGGGTCCAACCCCAGATATTGAACATAAATGAAGTATTTAACTAATTCGTATTGATTGCCATATCTACATGGGAAATCTGCTATTTATTACAATAATAATGGAAAATTGACAAATGTGACCACAACATGGACACATTGGAATATCTGTGACATGTGGCTGTAATCACCAGAAGGTCGTTACTGTGTGTTTTGACTTGTTGTTGTGCTGGCAAATTAAAGAGATCTGAGGAAGATTTAAGTAATCTATTGCTGAAATGTTGAACTGATACATTGGTCTGTGGAATTAATTGATAAGCTGAATTGGTTGTTCCATTGATGTGTTGAGTTGTCACCCTTATTGGTAGTCACACAACTTCTCCCATTGTTGTGGATTTGGGACCTTGATCCTGATTAGCTTCATGTAGATTTCATCGGTCTTTGTGTATTTCATGAATGTTGGCCTTAACCAGAAAATATGCTTGATTTTCAGATGAATATGATAAATCATTTTCCATAGCCTCTGAGAAGGCTCTTCCAGTCATTGAAGCTTTAATTCCTGCAAATTTTGTTGTGTCTTTAGCAATCTCCTTTAGCTTCTTGACATAATTTGGCCTATGCACGAGCTTATCATTGATCACAAATAGAGAAGGAAGTCCTATTTTAATCAATGGTTCAATTCTATTGAAGAATATACTAACACCAATTTGTAGTTGATGAAACTTTTCTTCTACCTGTGTGACCAAACTTTTTTTGTTGAGTAACTTTTTTACTTCTAGGATGATTGTTGTTATGTCCTCCACTCCTAGTGCTTCCAATTCAAAACTGCTTTTATAATTCAAGACTTTGATGATATTTTTGGTTGTTTCAGGCATCCCTGTTAGTTCTATGTTTGCTTTGTCTATGGCAACACTCACTAATCCAATTAGATCTCTTTGTTCAAAATTTATTTCGATAGAAGGCCATATCTCATTCATGGAGTCAATAATACTAGTCCAAATAATTTCTTTTGCCTACCCAATAGTTTTTCCAATAGAAGATTCATTCTTTGCCTTGATTAAATTCTCAATATGCTTTTGAGCTCTCTATATCTAAATTTCATGAGCATTGTCTAATATTTTCTTCAAATCTTTGAGGGTGTTGATTTTTACTTCAAGTTTTTTTATCTCTGTTGTTTTTACGGTCATGTTTTCCATAGATTTTTCTAGCTACTCTGCACCACCTAATGAACCTGTGGTTGTTGATGTTTCTATAAGGATGGATGCAATTGGGACAACCTCCAATGGAATAATGGTCATTTCTACTACTTTATCCTTTTCTTTCACTATTTTTTCCGTCTACGTTTCCATCTGCTTTAGCTGTGCAGACTGCTTCATAATAAACCTTATCATCTCATCTTTTTGTGCTTCATTTTCCTCAATGTCCTTTGTCAAAGGATCTTCAGTTACTGATAGTTTGAGATGTTCCTTGAGGGCTGCTATATCACCATTCTTTTTCTTCAATATTTCTTCCACAGCCTCCACATTGGTTGGGTCATACCCAATATTTATCACTAAGCCCTCAAGAGATTTTATTCCAGTATCTTTGGCTATAGAAGAAATCTTCTCCATTTTTAGCTGATATTGAAAGTTAGCGAAAGATACTTGAATTTTAGACAAGCTCATGTCAGTGTTGGGCAACGTGGAAGAAATCATCTCTCCAGTATGTTTATGCATCCCCATGTGATCTATTGGATGGATGTCTTTCAAATCAAATTCAAATGCAGTGTTCTTGAAGTCCAACAGTGTTTTAGTTTGAGTGATTTTTGCTTCTAGGAAATCCATTCCCATCTTCCCTTTCTCCGAATCAAAGGTTGATAAAATCTTGCTCTGTGAACTTATTATCTACTTCCAGAACTAGTTGTAGGTGTTGGTTTTGAGGATTTCATTCTTGTTACACAGCATTTTGTCACCGTCCCTGCAATCCCTCACCCCACATATTAGAGGGTCTTTCCCGTGACCTGTGAGTAGTGTCATACTCTGCAAAAACCTTCTTTGCATCCTTCTACATAAGGACATCATTTCTCCTATTAAACATTTCCTCAAAAAGCACACAAAAACCTATTTTTGGCATTGGCGCGGGTAGCCAGTTCACCCCTCGCGCCAATAGAGGAAATTTACACTAGAGCTCGCGCCACCTGACGCTCTCTCTCTTTGTTGTGCCCACACCAGATTTTTTAGGAATGTTTTGTAACAAAATAGAGGTGGAAGTTTCCTTTAACCACCTCAGGGATGAGTCACAGGAAGTGGTTAAACTTGATAAGCCATGGATCTCTCCCTTTAGGTAGTGGTTTTTACCTCCCATGGAACATTCTTTGAAGATAGGATTCCCTTCCATGATTATAGGGATCCTAACCTCTCCTTCTTCCTCTATATAAACAACCCTTCTCCCTTTACAAAAGCTAGTTGAACATATAGCCAAGAAGATGAACTTGGAGAAGAGATACTATAGCTGAGTAATTTCTATAGAGAAGGTAGAACCAATGAGAACTCAGTAGAGAGAGCCCTGTCCGAATTCCTGACAAGATTTTGTGAGATGCGCTCCACTGGAACCCTGTTGGAGGAGACCATAACGTCGAAGCTTGGTTGTACTCTTCCTTTCTTTCATTAATATACTTGACTATGGTATTGGTTCCATCATTGTGTTAGTTTTATTTAATGCAATTGATTTAGTCTTCTTCGACTGACTAATAGTTACGAATGTGAAATAGTATGTTGTATATCATCGTTGTTTCTTGCGTGTGTGTGCAGGTATCCTAGCATGAAGATGAGCAGATCATGATCTGTCAAACCAGGAGCGAGAGGCAACCACTCTTTCTGACGACAACAACATAGGACCTCCGGTAAGTTATATACCAAATATCCGTCCATTCGTTAACTAGGAATCAATGTTATAGTGTGTCTCATTTTTGGCTAGACCCACTATAGGGCTAGTGGGATCGCCTTTGTCCGTAGAGGGGATTTACCTCACCAACAATTCTTCCTCTTGATCTCCCTAAATATGTCATAGATGTCCTCATTCTTTCCCCCTGTAGTAGCAATAGATGTAGGAGTTTGCAAGTTTTGTTGTTGGAATGGAATGGTGGTTGAAGATGTGGAGAAAATAGTCTGGCCACCTACTGGAGAAGAGCTTGGAGAATCCCTGATGGTGATGACTGTATGCTGCTCTTTTTCACTGCTATGATCAATGTCCATGTCAACTCTAGCTCTCTTTCTATACTTCATTTTAAATTCTCTGCTAGATGTATCAGTATCCATATCAGATAGATCATCCCTTGGCCTCTTCCATGATGTCCCTTTCTCTGGCTATTTTCCCTTGTCCTCTTCGCCTTCTGTACTCTACTTTTCTTGTGGAGTAGGGGTTTGAATTCTTGAGGTGGAGATCACTTGTTCTTCAGCTTCTTGCAGTACATTTGCAACCCACTTTGCTTGATTCATATATTGTTTTATCTCAGGCCTATGTGTGTGGATTTATGGGGTTGATTTGTTTTCCGCTCTTTTCTTGGATATGATCCCCAATGGGTCATATGACCAAGTGAAACTGTGATTTAATTTCATGTCCCTCAGCATCTTATCTGCCTCTTCTCCTGCTAATCTACTATTACAAATAAAAGGACCAATTTGGGACTTGATCCTAAATTGGGATTTCTTCTTTTGTAGATATGAAATGCACCTCATCCGCGTTGATCATCTGCCTTATATATTCCAGGGCAAAGATCCTCATGGAGAGGAACTTTGGAAGCTTGTAGGGGGCAAAATCACATCCATAGATTTTGATCTCAGTATAGTTTTGGCACAAGTACCAATCTCTAGTTCTCACTTGATTTAATAACTGCATAATCTTCTTGATTTCTTAATTTACCCTTGGCTCTATTGTACTACCGAGTAATATTCATTGTTGGATGTACAAATGAATCAATAAACTCTTGTATGTATAATTATTCTGCTCTTTCATTAGCATAGTGGTCCAAAATATGACTGATTGAGGCTGAGAGTCATCATTAACCTTTATCGTTTCAAATTGGAATCTGCTGGCCTGAAAATAAACAAACATATAGACCAAAAATGAAGTGTATTTGAACACTTCCTCTGTGTGAAACTTTAGGAAATGATCATATATGGCATCAGCTAAGAATTGGCTAATTTTGAACATGATTGAAGACTTAGAATCTAATGAAAGATTAGACATAAAATCAATCATGGCCTCATCTATCCACTGGTTTGAATGATACCCAGGAAAATATGAGAGGACAATGACAATATGTTGGGTTTTATCAGGGAAATTGGATGAGGGATATGGAGGATTCTTTTTGGGCATTGGGGCATCAATATCCATGAAAATCTCTAATGTTTTAGCTCTTCTAGCAAAGTCCATCTTTGATACAATTCTCTAAGGGCCTCATAGGAAAATGGGACGGTTTCTTCAAAAGTGGAAGCCTGCATCATCTGCTGGATTGACTGGGCACTGACAGTGAAAAGGACTTCCCCTATGGGGGCTACTACATCTCTTTGATTGATGTCATAACATGCATTGCATTTCCTAATGAATTCATGACATATATGGGTATTTGGGAATATAAAATGGGGCAATTTGGTTTCCCATAATCCTATATCATCAACTGCATCTAAAAATTTATCCTCAAGCCAGCAGTAGACATCAAATAAATCAAAATCTGACTCTGTCTCATGGATCATATAATCTCTGTCAGCCAGAGCCACATGATCTAGGTATACATGAGGGTAAACCATAGGATTAAAGGGTTGTTGATCCTTCTTAGGAGGAATTTTTGTTCATTGTTAATAATCTGATTTAAATTTGCACAGAAAGGGATTAAAGAAGAAGGGAATAAAGAAGTGGATCTTATGCAAATCAGAATGGGGAGGGGAATTGTGAAGAGGGACTTGTGATTCATCCTACAAAGAACTGAAAGCTTCTTTGCGCCTATTTTTTGCTGTAAATATTTAAAAAGTGATCACCTGCAAGAAATATAATGCTATAACAATGGTAAACCTTGCCACTGGTGTGGGATTTTGGTTTTATGGAGTGATTGGGCGACCGTTAACATAGCGCGGGCCCGTTGGGTAACAACGTGAGCCATTAATTGTCTAACGGGCCTTTGGTGGGAGTGCAACTGATTGGATGGAGGGGACATGGAGGTGAAGTCTTGGCGCAATGTAATGGTCAATGGCACAATGGTAAGCATCATGGTGGTTTACACGGTAGCGGAAACGAATTTTAGGGATGTGTAACCGGTAAGTGGTATGGGCCGGAGGGGGTGTGAAATATTTTAGGGTTGACACATTGTAGTGGGAGAGGTTTCTAAAACCGTCCATTTCAAACCGCTCCCTCAATGTTAATGTTTGGAGGATGAGAGGGGGGGGGGGGCAGGCGAAAAGCTCTATGGTTCGTCATATGAGGAGAAGGGCATGGGTATGAGGTGAAAGGTGATGCAATGGGTGATTTGATGGTGGGGTCGGGGAGCGTATGTATGGCGAGGGGAAAACATATGGTGTTGGGACTTAGGATATAGGATTTATGACATAGATATGTCAAAATGTCTTTAAATGAACTTTAATTCCTGAAATTGGGAATAAAACACCCTTTATCCTTTGATTTTTCCCCTTTTGATCAAGAACACATGAAATTTTTCAGATAATCTTGGAGTAAATTTCATGTTTCCTCCCTTCTTTCTTATCTTCATCTCTACCTACCCCTGTCACTAATCTAACATTTTTTATTCTTTTGAAGGGTGCATTTGGACTTGCAGACCCTAAATCACCTTTTTCTTTAAAACTCTAACCTAACATCTATCCTTATTTCTTCCATTGACTTAGATTAAACTGTTGAGTCAATTATATTTCTACCTAACTATTGATATGCCAAGATTAAACAGTTTGGAAAATATTTATTTTCTAACCTATCAACAGAAGTTTAAAATTGTAAAATCATGCTTAACCTATATGATCAAACAAAACTATCTAATTTGTATTACTATTTTGATTTGCAGTACCTTCAGTATTATTTCTTTTGGGCTTTTTCTTTATTTTTCTTTTTTTCTTTTTCTCTTTTTCTTTATTCTTTATACCCATTTTTATTTTATTTTTTCATATATTTTTTGGAAATCACTTGAATATTGAAAATCATTCTCAATATGAAATTGAAAACTCATGAAATATTCAATCACCTTGATATCCTATGATTTATAGGATACAAACACCTCTCAAGCCCATAGTTGTTTCTGCACCTTTCCAACAATGGGGCTTAGATTTAATTGGGGAAATTCATTCACCTTCAAGTGGACAACATCATTGGATTCTTGTTGCAACTGATTACTTCACCAAATGGATTGAAGCAATACCTACTAGGAATGCTACACATAAAGTTATCATTAAATTTCTAGAGGGAAACATAACCAGATTTGGATGTCCATCAAGGTTAGCCGCAAATAATGCAGCTACTTTTAAAGCTACACCATTGGTCAATTTCTGTGAAGGGTATGGTGCTCAGCCCACTCACTCTACAACTTACTATCCACAAGGGAATGGTTTAGTTTAATCATCTACAAAAGTTTGGTAAGAATCATCACCAACTGTTAGATCAAAACAAGAAAGCTTGGGACTCTAAACTAAAGTTTTCTTTATGGGCTGACAATCAAAAAATCTATTAATACATCACCTTTTCAAATGGTTTATGAAACTAATAATGCTTTTCCAGTCCAACTAGCTATTCCTGTAGCTAAATTTATGCAAGATCATGAGGCTGAGCCAAATGACATGACCAGGAGAATTTATCAGATCATATAAGTGTAGCAAAAGCAAGAACAACAATATGATTTGTTGAGAAAATATCAGCAAGCTGTAAAGCAAGTTTTTGATAAAGGGACTAAAAAAGAATATTTTTAGATTAGAGATCTGGTATTGAAATGGGATGCAAAGAATAAAGATCCAGGTAAGAATTCCAAATTTGATGCTTTATGGCTTAGTCCTTTCAAAATCTCCAATATTTTGTAGAACGAGTTGCAACATCTTAATGGTACATAAGTGTTTGGAGACCCATTTAATGGGCGCTTTCTCAAGAAATTATTTTACTAAGGTTGTTGGTGGCCTAAGTTCATTGTAAATGACGGTGTGTTTCATAATAAGACTCCCTAGCCCAATGACAAGGCAATGAAACTATTAAATATTCTTAGAGCCTCACAGGAAGAGCTCTATCCCCTGTGGAGCCAATGTTAGCACAGTTCTTTGCTAATTCATGAGTCTATTTTAAATTTTTTTGTTTTAAGGATAAAAAATTGTAAATTTCAAAACAAAATTGAACGCTACAAAAATTTCCAGTAGCGTATTTTTTAGCCTTTTTCATACAGTCTGTTTAATTATGTTTTATGTCTATTTTTCTTTAACCCGATGCTACCGAAAATTATGGTAACTTCCCCTGTTAAAAAAAAATTGTGCATCCACTTTATGTTAAGCCACATGTTCCTTTTATAAATACATTTTAAATATTTTATCATGAGGTTAGGTCACATGATAGCGAAATTTTATGGTCAATAATGTTGAGTTGAGTCATGGTTATACGTGTAGCAGCTAGGTGTCAATCCATAGTTAATCACAACCAAGAGTTGTCTGTCCTGTCTATCAGCTAAGTCATTTCATACACATGTCAAAATACATGTTTCATGGATCTGTAGTTTTAATGCAATGACCGTTTGGTTGATCATGCATAGACATTGCCGTAAATTTAAGCATGTAATAAATATACAGTGAAGGTCACTTCCAGTTACAGCTCTGCTCATCTCCAGCAACATGTATCTTACCATCTGAAACTCTGCAGCCAACTAAAGATCATAATGACTATCATAGGGTGTATGCTATGGTCTAAGATACTTACCATAATGAAAAATATCTTGCATGGGAAGGTGAACCAACATATCTGTTTTAAACCACCGAAAATGAAGGAAGACTATTAGTTTTGAGTTTAATTGTTGTTGAACGATATTTTCCAGTGAGTAGCTTGATAAGGGAGCCTTAGATTTCAAAAAAGATCTCGTAGAATACACATCAACACTTGTTAGATGAGCTCCTCTAGCCTTGCCACCTATCATATTTCAGCATACAAACTTATTTATTACTGAAGATGACTAAGAAAAGAGGAAAGCTAAAATGAAGTGAACCCTAAAGAGCTGACCTAGTTGATGTTAATCTAAATGTGAGAAGGTTGTTTGTCCAAGCAAGGTGGTATCCACTATGTTCAATACTGGGAAGCTCTCATTTAGGAGTATCTCAGTAGTTTTCAAACTCTTTCAATGGACAGGAAGCATCCATCTATGGTTTCATATTGCAGGTATCAGTAGATTCAATTGTTGAAGATTTCAACCTTCCACGTGAAGGAGAAAAATGGTTTAAAGGCCAAGTCATCACTGGTGGAGACCTTAATAGTTTCCTTAAATATGGACAAAGAGATCCCAACTAAGCCAAAGGAATTCCTAGCAGCTACCTCAAGAATGAATGGGCTGAGGCTGTTAAGCTCATCAAAGAAAAATTCCGCTGTGAGAGGAGATACATTGTGGTTTTTCTTTATCGTATGAAATTTTTCTTTCATGTTGCAGCTATGAAGACCCTCAATTTTCCATTCTTTCTACTGAAGATCTTGAAAAATATGTCAGTTACGATTCAAACACACAAAACTGCATCAGAATACAACTTATATCATCAAGATCTTATCAAAGTGTTAGTTGAGGAAGAACTCAGGAGAAGAAATCAATCATGGGACCATTTTCTATTTTACAGGGCAGGACAACCTACACCTACACCAGATGTTCCATCTCAACCATCTTTAGCTTCACATAAACACCCTCATCCTGCTAAAAGAAAAAAGGGAAAGGCTAAGAAGGAGAATATCCATAAAAAGACTAAAGGAAAAAAATAGAAGGCTCCTTCAATCAAGGTTGAGAAAAAGTTGGAGAAAGGAGAAAGTTCATCAACCACCAAACCTAAATCCATGAAGATGGTGCCTCCCATTTCTCCTTTTCCTAATGCTTATACTAGAGCTCAGAGATAAAGGTCTGCAACTGCAGAAAAATCCAAAGCACAGGTGCTACCAAAAGTTTTGGAAGCAGACAATCAATAGAAAACCCAGAAGGAATATAACCCCATTAAGTTTGATGAAGAGCTCCTAAAAGATACAGGGTATGAAATCAGCAGAAAAATAAGGAAAGAGCATGCCAAACCTATTGCTGGTAGCAGAAAAAGACACACCAGATATAGAAACAAGTTTAGGCTCAAATCTAAGGCCCTTCATAATCCAAGTTTGTTGACAGAATTCATATATGTAGAAGGAAAATATGAAGGGTTACAGACTAATGAATCCAAGAATAAAGACAAAGGAAAAGCCCCTACACACCAGCAAATAGATAATTCAAAAAGAAGAAAAATTCAAAATGGTTCAAAGGAGAAAAATACCACTATCAAAGAAGAAGCCACCAGGACCGCAAGATTAAAATCAGCTATTGAAAACAAATTAGACTTGGACAAGCTTGCAAAAGTAGTAGCCCATATGGAAGAAAGCTAAAAGGGTTTCCTAATAAAACACATTTTTGCTTACTAAGTACGTTTTTGAAAAGCAGCTCAAGTTTCAAAGTGTATATGTCTACACAGGTTTTTCAAGTGTTTGTTGTGCATTTTTGAAAAGAAACATAGCGCTACCAGAAATTCAGGTAGCATTACACTTTTTGCGCAATTACAGGTTTTTACTGGAATTTCTGATAGCACCTGTTTTAAATGATTTTAGATAACTGTCAGCAATTTTTTCGAGGAAGTTCAGGAAAGATACGGACTCATAACGATATGGCTATAACAAGTGATGGTTGATAAGTGGTTATGAGGTTGTTGAAGGTCATATTTAATGAAGACACATGGTTATTAAAGAACCAAAGTCATGAGGAGACAAATCAACAGAAAAAGGGGCAGCATGTCAACATACTCAATAGTACAATCCAAACTGTCTTCTCTTCTCTCATCTACATATGTCATGTTAGTTAGATTTCGATGAGATACATATTTAATGTCCTATAACACCTATGTAATGTGAGAAAGAGTGTTCCCTTCCTTTTAGGAGAGATGGAGTTGGTTCCTCTCTCTCTATATATATATATATCATTTGTAAATACCATTTCCGGTTTGGATGTTGGTCTACCTAAAGACTTAATATAATAAATAAAACTCCATTTTGCACTTCATGTTGGAGGATTTTGTGATTCAAGGAATATCTATTGTATATTGTGTTCCTCTCATTTTTTATTTCTTCTTATTTATGAGTTGCAGTAGCTAGTAAGGTGTGAGTAAGAAAACTGTTAGAGGATCTACTAGTAAATTATCTGCTTTTTAGTCTTCTAAAAAATCATATGTATGTTGTAGAGCATGTTAGTGAAGGTTTCATGAAGGATTTATGAAATTATTTATACATGTATGCTACTTTCTAAATGTTTTTTACTTTACATAAAAAAACGTTTATGTAAAGAGCCACTATTGTAGCTATGTGACTGATTTAGGATATGCATATTTCTTAGAGTAAGTACCAGCTATCTATCTCCTTTCATTTGTTACAATCTGCTCCCTATACTACCAATTTACCCATACAATTCATACTTGCCACAACTTGCCAAATGCATGAAATTCTAAAAGAAAAAAAATAATTTCAAACTATTTAAGAAGCCATCCCACCACTCAAAAACTTTAAATTTGAAATGAACTATGATGTGTAAGGCTTACTCCTTTTATATTCAAGGAGTGACTCCTTGCACTAACACCTCAGAACTTCATGAACTTTCTATCATAAAATAGTACAATGTCTCCTTCCTTGAATCTATTTTTCTTAATGTGCCTGTCATGCAAGGATTTATGGGTGGTGGTGGAGGGAAATTATGGGGAGGGGGATGGGATGTGAGGGGAGTAGCGGGATGGGGAATCCCAGAGGTGCCCTATTTATCTCCAAATCCTAACTTCCACGCAACTTTAGGGGTTGTGGGGTCACTTTTCTCTTCTTCGCTTTCATATACACTCAACAATGGACTATAATCAGTCTTAATGAAGTTCTCACAATCTACTCGGTATCGCTTTCCACTTTGGGTAGACCCAGACTTACTTCTTCCAAACATTAATTTGATCACATGTGTAGCACACCCTTTTCACATAAAATCATCTTAATCCATAACTTTAAAGAATTCAAGTACTTGCCTCATGGAACCTTAAAAAATATTCGCTCAACTTCGCTGTAGGATATAGACATTTCTATGGAGAACTCGGCTATACATCCTCTCAAAATATTGTCGATCTAGAAATCAACAACTCTTAATATCTCGTTATAAGTCTCCTTCAGTCGATGTAACAATTCAGGGATCCACACAATAAGCTAATCATTCTTAAAAAAAGTCTTATTCTCAATCAACCTTGATAACCATTCACGCAGTTCATTTGAAAATTTTGGACATGTGACCTGTTGACCTTAGGGGTCCTGACCTAGGTTCGCACGTTAAGGTTTGCCAAAAAAACCCCTATACTATTGGCCCTTTAGGAAGTGACCTGCTTGTGCAGGTCAAAGTCTCACCCGAAGCAGTATGGGAGGGTGCTAGAACCAGGTTTTTGCACCCAGAAAGAGAGCAGGTAAGCCAAGCCACGTACAACACATAGATATATGGGAACAGAGCTAGTTCGTAGAATTAATAGATACACAGTGCACACAGTATTACATATCTAGATCTTAGGTCTGCATCCACGTGCATTTGACCCATAAAATATATAAATTACAGTATACGCAGTAGACCAGATAGCATATCTTATAGATAAACATAGCAGATAATACATATAATTTGTACCTTATCATAGACCTAACACAGAGCGCAAATTCATATAACAGTTAGATCTTAGAACCAAATATCATAAATACTTCTCATATATTATCAACAAATTCTTACATAACCCCAAATCCCACTTGCGCACACAACCAATAGGGTCCACACACAGCAAAACAAAGGATCTTTGTGCACACAGCTAGCAGGAGTCCGACCCAAATACCCAAAACCCAAAACTAACAATCTGCACTTAGAATTCCCTTCTATTCATCTTCTCCCTATCGACTCAAAAAGACTTACTATTCATACCAATTTAGCCTAGACTTACCATGGTCCGTAAATCGTGGTTGACAGACTTCTAGTTTTACCTATTTACCTGCTTACAACATATTGGGGCTTTTATCTACCCTATCACCCCTGCACTAGACTAAATATAATCAAAATAATACAAAATTAGACAAGCTTTCATCAGTGTGGGAGACCCTACTCCAACAGTCCCCCAAAACAATCTTGTGACTCATGCCGAGTCACTGCGGTGGTGGAGCCTCCACAGTGGTGCGTAATGCCTCAACAACTACAACCAATGGGGCCAAGACTTCTAGGCTCTACACCGCAACATTATATGCAATATCTACTAAATTTTGCGATGTTGGACCTTCTGTTGTAGCGGTGACACTCTCCAGTGTCTGATTGAGTATTTTTACTACAGCGTCTGTGTCCTGAGAGAATTGAAGGGCCGCGGTAGACCATGGCTTCAATATCTTCCTGATGGCATCCTTCTTGTGTCGAAGTTCCTCAATCTCAGCTTGGAGGACCTCACTATTCCTTAGACGGGCGATGCACTGTGCTAGGATTAGAGTGGCGATGGTAGCCCCGATCTGTTCATATTCTTCTTCCTTCTGACAGAGCTCCTGATTAATTTGTCGCAGGCTCAGATCATGTTGAACCTTTGTCTAGAGCTACAAGGTTGTCTCCAGTAACTTTGTACCTTGAGAAATCTATCCCGTAATGGTGTTCGTGGTAGCCGTGACTAACGCAGCCCGTTGAGCCCTTACCTCCGGAGGCATCTCAGGTTGTAACTTGGCCTGAAGATCGCAGATTTGATGCTCCATTTGTGTCTTAAAGGCCTGCATCTCTATTCAGAAAGCCTTCAATGCAGTCACCAGTGCTTCAATTTTAGCTCGCGGGGTGGCATCGGGTGATACGTTGACTGTTATGTCCATATACACCTGGTGTATCACTGTTTCCAGTTTGACTTGCTGGGAGACCGCGAGAAGCATGTCGGAGTTTTGTTGTGCTATCGTCTGCTCGGCCGTACATAGTTGCTGATGTCGATGGTAAATTTCATGGAAAATCTCTGTGTGGATATCCCTTATTGATTTGTGCGGCAGATGGTCGAGATTCAGCTGTATTCCTACTCCTGCTGGGAGATGCATTACCGGGTCTAACGGATCCATGATAAGAGTAGCACTGGGGGTCGCACAAAGATGCCTTTCCTATGTAACTAGTGCGGGTTAGCTAGGAGGCAGAGGGTTTCTTCATTGGGTGATGCTTGTCTACAAAGTATCTATTTTTAATTGTAGAGTGTGCAGCTCCGCTTGAATGGTGTCGACTGCATTTTTTTTTTGCTCTGCTAAAGCTACCCATTTCTCTTCTGTGGCCAATGTAATGGGATCCGCAATCTGCTTGAGATCCCCGTCATTCAAGGTGACTGTTTCATCTTTCTCTCATCGCTGGGGCCATTGCTTCTTCCGAGTTCCTTGTACCGACTCTCCTGTCTTCTTGGTACCCCCGGCACTTATATCCTGCGGCATGGCCTGGTTGGTAGCTGTAGTATCCTTGTGGGGATGCTGCGTGGAAGGAATGGTCATTGTGACTGTTGCGCCAGCATCCATTCCTGTCTGTCCACTTGGGCCTGTAACAGTTGTGCTTGTATCCACGTTACTCTTTGCAGGGGTTTTGAAGCGGATCTTCCAGGAAGGTGGCCATTGTGCAATCACCTCATCAATCTCCTGCTCTGTTACCATATAAGGAAGAGTCATCCAGGTTTTATTCTTAAGACTACATATTTGAATATGGTGCATTGTGACTTGGAAATTGGCAATACCCTTGTATCTGTCGTATATTATAGGAGATAGCTGTGGGTGTGAATTGATGGCTACTGCTGCATTACCTAGAAAATAACCCAGAAGACTTGGTTATCCTCCAATCACTGTGCATCTTTGGAATCCCATAAGTGAGCATACCAGGCTCCTTCACACATGCCCAGATTGAGCGGGAGGATGACTGATTACTTAGGTGCTTCCCATGTGATTAGAGCGATAAGAAACAGCAATCAGGAGTAGAAAAAGGCTTTTCTTTGTTCTTGTGATTCACGGACATTGGACAGAAATTCATCCCGCAAGTGTTGTGCCAAATTGAAGAAGCCCCCTTTTGCACACTGACCTGCCACCTGTATGACATATGCAGGGGCCATTTCAACCTGGAATTTTTGCATTAATTTGCAGGCTAATATCCGGGTACCCATTCGCATAGCTGGATCACTGATGGAATCAATGATAAAACCCCTCTTATTTTTCTTTACATGGTATGCCTGTCGTACTTTGGTTGCGATTTCCCCCTCATATTTCTTACCCACTTTCTCCATGGGGTGTGGTCCTTGAATGGGGAGACCAGTTATTTTGTGGATTAATGCAACATCAATGGGGACTCTTTCACGAATCCATAAACAGTCGTCATGAATCAGGGCAAGCAACTGCCGGGCTAACGAATCTGTGACATTGTAATGGCCAAAGTGGGGCATTCATAATAGGTTCAGGATCCCAAATTTGGCCAATATAGATACCCATTGCTGAGGGATGACTGTGACTCTGTCAGGTACATGGACTGTCTCGAAATACAATGCGGGAGCCAGATCAGGGAATGCTGCATAATTTTTCAAGTCATGATCATCAAATTTAACTTCATGGAGCTTTTTACAAGGATCACCAATGACCGAGACCCCCATAGGGGTTAGCAGTGTTTGTAAGTAAGTGATCAGGCCATCTAAATTTTGTGGCGTTCAGGTCAATGTCCTTCGTGGCTAGATAAATGGGGGTAACCAGTTGACTGGATTAGCTGGGAGGACCTCTTCTGGCCCAGGTGGGGCATGAGATGACTTGGGTGTTCTTGGCAATGTCCTCGGCTTTCCCGTGGCCCATTTTTCAGTCTTCGGAGGATTTTCTGAGCTTTGGGCTGGCTCTTTTCCTTTTCTGGTAACGGGGGTTACGGGTACGTCTTCTTCCTTAGACTGAATCTCCATGACTTCGTCACTTTCTTCCTTCGTGGGTACCGAAGATTCTAAGGGGCTCGTAGTTGTTGCTCTTACCTGGAAGACAAATTCAGCTTCTGGTAGGCTACTTGCAGGGGGGTTTCGGGCAGACATGATTGACATAGTGTAGACCCAAATGCTTTGATAGTTTACAGCTACGGGGTAGAAGTTATGCAACTGAGATAGAATTGTTCTTTGGGCCATCCCAGTGGTTTTATAACGTCTTTCGTTGTCCAACTGGTAAAATCTACATAGGGCTTAGGACTTTTCCCAATTTGCACTATTAATTGTCAAGTGAATGTTGCCTCCAACAGTAAATTTTTATGTTTACCAGACATTATAAAGCTAACGGCTAGTTTTCGCAACCCCAGTGTGTTTGGCACTTCTACTGTCTTAATCATCTTGAGTGATGGTGTGTCCTCCCCGAACAAAGTCTTGTTCCCTCAGGGTTCTAGGGTCAAGGATCTGTATGTCATACTTGTGTCATCATGATAAGCTGGAGTTGCAAATCGTAATACCAACATAGTTCAACATGCTTCCCATACCTAGAAGGTTTACCCGTGTAGTCCCCACCACTGTGCTGGCGCACCCCATAGTGTCATTTTAAGGGCTCCCAACCTGCATTCCCTTGGAACCATGGCTTCAAAGGCTTGCAAGAAGTCCTCACATATCCCAAACCATCAAACCGGGGCAGATCTCTTACCTCAGCTTATATGCACCTGATATTTCTGGTAGTTCAAAGGCATCGTAACATGGAGGCGTTCTGTAATCAGAATTACCAATGTTCCAGCTCCTCGTCTGAATCAGAAGGGTCCTCTTGATTTCCAGCGATGGTACCCCTGGTCGCAGGATTGATTCATTCACCATCCTGCATGGATAATCTGTAGAGGTTATCTATTTCTTCATTCCCGTGGTTTGTATACCTTTCCCCCTCGGTGGGGTCTAATGGGATGATGATGCATAGTCCGTTATTCTCGAACATCATATTTCATTTTTTTAATTTGATGATACCTCCCATGTCGATTTCCCAATCCAAGCCCAGAAGGGCTGGGTAGGGGTCCGTATCTTCTACTGTCTGGATAACTTCAAAATCAGCTCGTACCCTGACTCCAGCAATGTCCACCACTACTTTTGATAACCTTCCCAATGGTACTATCTTCTGTTGATTAGCCATGTGTAGCTATACAATGGACCATTCGAGCTTAGGCTCACCCATCCACTGCCAAGTCTGCTTAGGGAGCACGTTCGCATCTGATCCCAGATCAAGGATAACTTTATCTATTTCAAAGTCTCCAATTTGTGCTGTCAGCCGCATTTCCCATCCCGTTCGTTTCTTCTGTTTGCATAGCTGGTGCACATTGTGTATTTGCATGCTAGAAGGGGTCTTCTTTGCGCACCCATCGATCAGCTCCTGAAGACTTTCCATGGCTTTTTGGTTGCACAGTAGTGTCATACACACTTTCAAGAATGGTTTGACCTCCTCCCTTCGTTCAGTGTCATACACTCCTCTTCTGCCATGATCACCACCCATCTTGATCATGGGGTTGATTTCTTTTGGGGGATGTCCCTCTTGTGTCGCAGCTTCTTTTATTGACCCTTCTTGGACTGATCCTGCCTCACGAGTGTTGGAAATATTGTCATTGATGGCAAAGGAGAAGAAAGGAGCAGCACCTGAACTATCACTAAGGAAAAATAACAAAGAAGAACCAGCAATAAGACAAAGGAGATAGACAAGGAGCAGAGGAAGCAAAGGCAGCGAATTGAAGCAGAGAGCTATTCAAGCGTTGAATAATAATGAAGCACAAAATTGCCTGAAAGTATTGCTGGGCATAAAGAAAAATCGATGTTAGGTAATATCGATATTACATTTGTTAATTGAATTGGTCAGAGATGGGTTTTAATTCGACGGTTTTATACATCGGAGTGGCCAGAAAAGTAATTGGGTTTTGGAACAAACTCCGTCATTTGGTTTGAAATCATTTGGGATTTTACTGTGGATTAAACCATAGAGACTGGATATGGCAATCATGGTCGCATTGCCAAAGTTGATGTTTTATATGTCGTAGGTTGTAATTAAAAGAAGTGTTGATATCATATATGAGTAGACCATTTACATATACGAAGGTAACCAAATTGCGTAGAATGAATGTCTGTGTGAGTTGAAGGTCAAACCCTGGCCTTGATCAAAACTGTGCGTGGAATGAAGGCATAAATTTTGTGTTAAGGCACAATTGTGAGCAACCAGCAAAATTGTGGATAGAGAATGGTTAAGAATTAAGTCTTAAGGATGCAGTTGCAGAATGGAAAGTCGAAGGTTAATGCAATTGAAGAAGAAATTGATGAGTTATTTTATGAAGGATGCAAGCAATACCAGTATCTGATTATTAAATATGTTTGATCTTGCATTAAAACTCTGTTTGTTTATATCGGTTGAAGCCACAACATTAACGTAGAAAAATAAATGGAACCTTGAGCAAAGAGGAAGTCGGAACCATGAAAGGTGGTTTTGAAGACCCAATACCAGTGGTCTCACGTGCCTTTGCAAGTGGTAAGTTGTTTTCGCTTTTCGAACGCGATATCGGTCAATACTTGACACGTGTTGTTAGGAAGTATAGTGAAACCGGTTATATCACGTAATTTTTTAAGATTAAAACTCATGCATCTTGATAGCGCGATTATCGTTGGATTGGGAAAATCGATGCGATCAATAGTGAGCCGTTGGATGTGAAGGGTACATTAAATGTTGGGCCCCAGATGCATTATTAATGTGATGTGTTGGTTTAGTTTAATGAAAGTCAGATTTTATGTATGGACAATATTCATAGGTGGTGGCATATGGCATTGGTATTAAATTAATCAAATCCGAACTTTTGAACTGAAATGTGCATGTGATTACATGCTATGGTAAAGCCTTGGGGGGGTTTAATCATAAAGTTGGGTAAATAGAAATAAAACCGATGGTTGTTAACACATGCAGTGGAAATGAAGTTTATACTTTGGATTTAAAATGCTAATGGTCGAGCATTGATTCAATACTTATAAGCGTATTGACTAAGGTTTATAATTTGGATTTTATTCCGATTGGGAAAGGTTGAATTCACATTATGATTTGGGTTATTAAATGAAAATCAATGTTGAGAAGGGAGTTAAAATATGGTATGTAAAATATAACTCTGTATATGAAGGTTGATGGGTCTTTATGAAATGTGGGTTTTAACCATAGGCTTGAAGCAGAAAAGAAATTAAAGCTTCCACATAAAAGAATTTTAATATGGGTTGGATGGTTTTATAACAATATAGAATTTTATTTAATATCTCAAATATATGATTTGAGATATAAAAGTTTCAGCATTAAATTGTTAAGTTTGCCCAGATTTGAGTTTGGTTGGAGAAAAAATTTGGGATCCATTTTTATATGCAAAAGGAACTTGGAGAATGAGGCTCTGGCAGGGGTACATGCATAGAAAGCAGGAGAGTATGCAGATCTGTTACACTACAACAGCCAAAAATACAATCACACAGTGAGCCAAGAACTGAAAGGGTTGAATGAGATATATCTGTTGCAAATGTAAATGTAAATGTTTTAATTAAGGTTATATTGTTTGTGATGCAAAGGTAAGTCTCCGTAGGCAAAGAAATACCCCACTATAATATTGAAATGTATACATATTGTTATATTTTTCTGAATGTGCTAGGCAAGAAAATGAGAAGGTGGAAGGCAAAGAGTCATACATATTCACTTCGAATTCCCTATGGAATACAAACAGTCATGAGGTGAACTCTATAAATGATATCACATAGGTATGCATAAAGAGATGTTAGAGAATGGAGAAATGAGGAGAGAGAGTAAGAATAAGGAGGAGCAGATGGAGAAGTTGTGAAGACTCAGAGATGATATAAGGTAGATATGAAGGCTGGTGGACAGCAGTGAAGAAGGAACAAAACAGAGTTGATATGCAGGTAAATCAGCATGTGTTTTTTATGAAAGAGTGAGGAAGATGGTGCTTCCATATCAAGTTGTAGCTTGATAGATGTCAGTTGTAGCTGGCTCAGGTAGGAGCCTCTTGTAGGTTGTAGCCTACATAAAATAGATGGGAGTTGGAGCTTCCTTGTAAGTTGTAGCTTGCAGAATTGAGGTTGTAGCCTCCTGTAGGTAGGTGCCTACAGAAAATCAGTGGTGAGAGGGAGTTGGAGCTTGCCTTTGCATCACAACAATAATAAGATGTGGTTTTCTCCCTTATGGGTTTCCACTTATATCTGTTGTCTATATGCATGATGATTATGTGATGATACTCTATATTTATTCTGCTTAATACCTGCTGCTCCCTTATTAATATTGTTGTTCCATTGTATATTAAGTTGATCACAAAATGATGATGTGAATGAGTATAAAAGAAATTTTAATAAGAACTTGACTACATTAAACTGATTCACCCCCCCCTCGCATTTTAACCAAGGGTTCAACAACGGGGTTCTGTTTTCATCCTCTGCACATTTTGCATAGGGTTCTGCTGCTTCTCCTGAACCCTTGCTACTAGAATCGGGCACTCCTCAATCCAGTGATCCCACTATCTACAATACCGACAGGTTTGCTGAGTTGGGTTTAAATAGTCTTGTGCAAAATGGACTACCTCCCCACATTTGTAGCAAATCAGTTGACCTCTTCCTCGACTGGCGCTGCCTCCGCGGCCCCTACCTTGGGCTGGGGAGCCCCCCCTTCCCACAGGAGACCTGGGCGAAGCTGGATCGTACCGAACCCGGAATATGCTTCCCCGTTCAGTCATTAAATCGTATGTGTGGCAGGTATGTTCATCGTGGCCAACTGATTTGCAGAACCGGCACCACGGTTTGTTAACTTCCAGGCAATATGTGGTCTTGTGAGGGCAGTGGCTAGTGTCGTGTAGCTCGGCAATGCAGCAATCATCACACCATAACATTGACCCACTAGATCCCATGGCCTCCCTAGGTCGCAAGGGACTGGGTGCTCCAGTCTATACATACGCAGCAAGTAATGGACAATTATCCTTGGTGTGACTATTTACCCGACATCGGATGCACCATTTTTTGGGGTTGGCTTTTGAACCTCACTCCTTGCGCAGATTCTAGATCTCCATATGCATTTTTTCCAGCTGAACTTGTATCTTCTGTACCCCCATCTATGTATCATCTCTAGGGGCATCTTCTAGCTTCATAGCTACTTCCAATGCTTTCTCCTATGTTTCGATAGATTATTGCCCCATAGGTACCCGTAAGTGAGGTAGCAGCATAGCAATGAACCATTCTATGTGTTGCCGGTCATCATACTAGAATCTACCTTCTCTGATTGCTTTATTTAACCTCTGATCTGATCCCCATACAGATTCTGATGGTCCTTGCTTGATGTCTTTTAGTTCATTGACTATCTATGAATAGGACTTAAGTCTTTTGAACTGCTGCTTTAGTGTCGTTTTCATCTCATCAATAGTTGCATTTGCATGTTGTCCAATGTATCCCATATACCAATCCAGAGCTCTTTCTTCGAAAGCCAGAGATAGCTAGGCCTGCTTCACTGAATCACTTGTGATGTTTTCCGTCGTCCATACTAATTCAACAAAAAACCAAAACCTATCCATAGCCTCATCACCCGCACCCTTGAAGGTAGGTAGTTTTAAATTCGCAGCCATATCTACCTTCTTTTAGCATTCTGGCGTTACTTGACTGCTCTTTCAAAATGCTCCTGGTCCCAGAAATAGAACCATTTTTTAGCCTTAGGGATCCTAACCCAGGTTCGCACGTTAAGGTTTTCCAACTAACCCCTATACTACTGGCCCTTTCGGCAGTGGCCTGCTTGCGCAGGTTAAAGTCTTACTCGAAGCAGTATGGGAGGGTACTAGAACCAGGTTTCCGCACCCAAAAAGAGAGAAGGTAAGCCAAGCCACGCACAGCACACAGATCATGGGAACGGAGCTAGTTCGTAGGCTTAAATAGATACATGGTGCACACAGTATTACAGATCTATATCTTAGGTCTGCATCCACGTGCGTTCGACCCAGCAAAGATATAAATTACAGTATACGCAGCAGACCAGATAGCATATCTTATAGATAAACACAACATATAATACAGATAATTCATACCTTATCATAGACCTAACACAAAGCACAGATTCATATAATTGTTAGATCTCAGAACCAAATATTAGCAATACTTCTCATATATTATTAGCAAATTCTTACATATTCCCAAATCCCACCTACACACACAGCTAGCAGGGTCTGTACACAACAGGACAAAGGATCTCCATGCACACAGTTAGCAGGAGTCCGACCCAAATACCTGAAACCCAGAATTAACAATCCGCACTTAGCATTCACTTCTATTCATCTTCTCCCTATCGACTCAAAAAGACTTACTATTTATACCAATTTAGCCTAGACTTACCATGGTCTGCAAACCGTGGTTTACGGACTCCTGGTTTTACCTATTTACCTGCTTACAACATATTGGGGCTTTTATCCACCCTATCATACCTGCGCTAGACTAAATATAATCAAAATAATACAAAATTTGACCAGCTTTCAGCAGTGTGGGATACCTTGCTCCAACAGGACCCCTCGATGAAAGAAGTTAGAGAAAAGACTTTGTAGATCAAGGAGCAGAGCGTGTAATGCAAAGTCCATTTTGAGTCTTAGGGGATTTGAGGTGAGTCAAAGACCCTTATTATGTAATGGGATGGGATTATTTTGTGAATGTTGAAATCCACCCATGGTTTTTGGACCATGGTATTGTAAATAAAAAATCCATATAAGGAGTATAAATAGAAGTGATAGAGAGACATGTATGATAGAATTGATGAAATTATTTTGGATGTAAGACTGTTTTAAGTTAGAGTTTGTGGTTTTGGGTTAGAAGAAAATCTCCTATAGCTGAGTGTGTGAATACCTTAGGAAGTCTGCAGCTGAGTGCACAGACCCCTGCAGCTGAGTGTGCAGACCCCTATAGCTGAGTGCGCGGGGTGGAAGTGAATGTATGAGAAGGATATGAGCATTAATGAAAGACTTGTTGATATACATCTGTGTTATTTTGATGTGTTGTAATTTACTTACTATTTATGAATATTTGTGCTAAGGGCTTTGATCTATAATTACATAGCATAGTTATGTTTATGTTTTTTTACTCTTTTTTATGCATGATTAAGAAAGATCATGCAGTATGCTAGTAAGTTCAACATATTTGTTGAACTATGCTTGTATAATTAATATATATGTTATACGAAGCTCTTCCAAGGAATAAAATCCCTAAATCCACTTGCCACTGTCCCTTTGGATGCATAAACCTGGTTGTAGCATCCCCCTATATTGCCTCGAGTTAAACTTCAGTCTGCGCAAGCAGATCATTACCGAAAGGGTCGGTAATAGTGGGTTTTATTGGTTAGCGCAACCACATTTGAACTTGGGTCTAGACCCCATCAATTTTGTTGCCAGGACCAGGATCTGACTGAGGGATAGCTAGATGTGGTATATGTCTAACAAAGAGATTGAAGATTGGGTAGATCTAAAAGAACACGAGTTTTTTGTGCAAGAAAACAAAAATCTGCACATCTCTACTGAACATTGGTTACAAAAGTATATTTATACAGATCGGTACGAGATATATTTCTCTTCATTTTCTAGCGATTTGTACAAGTGGATATCAAGACTAGCTGTGCAGATGAGCCATTTAAATAATAAGCCTACTCCATGGACTCCAGATCTAATTAAGCAGCTGAAGAATATTGAGGATGATATCATGAGAGCTATTGATTATTGGATTGATAGTATCCTTGGAGGGTTTATTATGGAGTTCATGATCAATACCTCGATATCCTATAGCGAATTGAAGCATAACGTTTTCAAATGTTTGCGAGGTAAGTACCTAAATTCACTACAGTTCTAGATTAAAATTTTATTGTGTGAAAATGGTATACTACAAATGCTCTCAAATTGATGTTCAGGGAAAGAGAACCTGGTGCTACGCGAAGCAGTAAAATATTCAGATAAAATTAGGGTACTTACGGTGAAAATAAATATAGTATGTTTTTTGTATCTTAAGGAGGGGAAAGCAACCCCGCTACCCTGAGAAGTGTGTCACTGAGATCTGAAAATCAGCAAAGAGTTGCGGAGATTCCCTAATCTTCCACCCCTATCACCGCCAATCACCTTACTATTCCTCCTTCTCCACCTCCACTTCCACCTCCCAAATTCACCATGGCCCAACCACCAAATATGATTGTATTCAAGGGATCAAAGGATCCTAAATAGTTCTGTTTTGTTGTAGAAGAAATATGGAGTTTGCAGAATATTACGGATGAAAATATGAAGAAAGCACAGTTGGTTGCAATGCTGCAAGATAGAGTGTTGTAATGGTATATGAAATATACTACAAAGAATGCAAATGCTACAATGGCCGAGAAAAATACCATGTTGAAAACCAAACTCGCAGTCTGAGTGTGTTATCCTTGATAACAAATAGGTTTGTCTAAGTTTTTCTTAGTTAAGTTAGGTTAGGTCATTAGGATGAAATAAGGTCATGAATTTTATTAAATTTGTGTACATAGATTAAGGGGCTAAGTGGTAATTGGTAATGCAATAAAAGTCTCATCAAATGAAATTTCAAAAAAAAAAATCTGATTGCATGAGTTAAAAAGGCCATTTTGTGACACTTGGAAACTTTTTCTGGAGTCTGCAACATTTTCTTTGTAAAACAATCTATTTTCTCTACGGAAGTTCCTGACAGTTCCGTAGTGAATTTTCCCTCCTAATAACTGAAAATGCTAAGAACTGTGTCTTTTCTACTAATGGTCGGATAAGTGTTATCTTGACATAATTCCAATGGTCAGAACACACTTGGTCATCATAGTGATGATGATGATGGTTAATGTCCACTGAGACCAAACTTTGGTCTATCGGACCTATAATTTTCTTAGTTCTTAATTTTCTGGCTTTTTGTCTTTCTTGGCGAGATTGGTGTTGTAGCTTTCTTTTTATTCTCGATGGTTTTCCAACTTCCTTTATGTTGCAACTCCATCTCTTCTGATTCCTTGGAAACTGGTGTCTTATCTTTAGGATCTAGGAGACCTGCTTTGCTGCTAAATGAATATTTCTTTTGCACGGTATTCGAATCCTCATAATTGTTTGAGGGGTTGTCGAGTTCATTTTTTTGTTGTTGGGCGGGGCTTTCCCCCTGCTTGTCTTGAGGGTTGTTTCTTTCTTGCTTGATTTCTTACAATTCAGAGTTATGTGTCATCATGTGCCATCATGTGCCATGTTTCATCATGTGTCATCATGTGCCATGTGCATGTGTGGTAATCATTATGCCTTCCATCATTTCATTCTTCCCACTCATTCATCTTTCCTAATTTATCCTGATCCCAATTCGAAAAACAACACCTTGCCTTTCATCCTTGTAATTTGTTAGAACCTTTTGCTAGCCATCTTGAGTCTTGGTTTTTTTCCAGTAGTTGTCTTAGGCTAGGAGTTTTCTGTGTCAAGGAAGGAGCTTGTTGTCTCAAAAAATTTTGCAGGTGTCAAAGAGGGAGCAGATCAACATTGTGTTTGAAGGTATGGCTTCACATAAAAAGCCAAAAAATGGTGGCACTGTGGTCAGATATGATCTCGTGGATATGAAGTTGATTGCAAAAGACCCTAGCTTCTCACAAGCCTTTACAAATGTAAGTGGTATCAAGTTTTTCTAGAAACTGCAAGGATATCATGCACAAGTGTCCAAATATTTCGTTGTAAAGTTCATTGGCACAAGTTCGAAGCTGAGAATCCTCAATTTTACTATTTCTCCTAAGACCATTGCACAGGCAGCCGAGATTCCAAGGTTTGGAGAGGATTGGTTCAAGGCAACAAAGTTTAAGCTTCAAAATTTTATTGAATTTATAAAGGAGGAGCACATAGGCATTGACATGAGCTCAGACATCTCCAGGAATTGCCTCAAGGACAACTATTCGAAATTGTTGATGGTGATTCAGAAATATTTTACTTGTGAAGGAATATTTCACATAATATACCAATACCACTTCAGATTGTTTCTTCATTTCACAGGTAAAAAAACTCTAGATCTACCATTATCTTTGTTTAGGATTTTAGGAAAAATCATTGACAAGGTGCAAGCTAATCCTGAAAGCAATGATACTTCTATTTTTCATAATGGTTTAATTAAATTGTTATTTATGGAGGAGTTGAAGAAATTTAAGAGGGTTTTGTCCAGATTCTATTCTTGAGTGGGTATGAGGTGGATTTCCTCACTCCTAGAAAGACACCTAGGTCAAATACAAATACTCCTAGGAAGGACAAAGAATCAAGGGCTGAAACATAGGTTGAACATGAGGTGGAGGTACAGACAGAGGTGCAACCCATGGTGGAGCTAATGGAGGTAGAATTTCATCAGTTGTAGGAGACAGTGGTGCCTCAACAAACCCCTACTAGCAGTAAATTCAAAACTGATATAAGAGCTCATAGAATGATCACTAGAATTCAAATAGAGGGAAATGTAAGCTTGAAGATATCTTCCAGGAAATTGATATTAAGGAAAATCCTGTTGTAAATCTTGAAGAGGTTAAAGGAGAAAAAACCAAGAAAAACGTTCTTAAAGCTAAGAAGCTAGATTTTTCCAATGAAGATTTAGGATTTGCTTTTAAACCTAGGAATCCACTCACTAGGTCATAGCTATTAAAGGGATAAAAATATGAGAAGCTGCATAAGGAACCCGAAAAGAAGAAACAACCAGCAAGGGAACAAATCATAAAGTTATATCCAACAGAGGTAGAAGTGATCAAGACAAGGAAAGGCAAAGAAAAAGTTCAAGAAAATTTTGAATTGGAAATTTTAAGAGAACAACTTAAGGAAGCTAGAGAAGAAATTTTAGAAGCTAATCTAGAGTTAGCAGACTTTAAACAAGAGAGACAGGAGCTCACAGACTTCAAAAAGGAAGTGAGAAAATAGATTTATTTTTATGATGAGGTTGCAGAGAGGTCAAGGAAGATTTTGAAAATAACATTACCTCTGCACAGAATGATGAAACATATCTTCAGGAGGAACATCTGGTTGTGGTCAAAAAGAATGAAGTTATAAGGCAAATTCAAAGAATTAGAAATACAAATGGAGATTGTTCAAGCAGAATTGAAGAAAAAGGGTTTAAATATTATTGTAATGGATGACCCTGTTCCCCCTTGAAATATGGTAAAACACACATTTTTTGGCCACTTTTTGTCTTAGGATACTATATCAAGTCAGCTACAGAGCTGAAAACATGTTTTTTGGAGATAAGGAGAAAAATTGCAAATTCTGGTGAAGTTAGGCAAGTTCGTAGTGAGCTCCAGGCTTGAAGCTGAGTTTTCACTACGAACTCGTTGTAGAATGTTTTGAAGAAAAAAATCCAAAAAATAGCTTTCAAGGGTGAATAAAGGCATTAGTTTACCTTATCTTACCTAGTGTAGACCCTCCAACATGTAGAAAAGTCAGAAAAGTTGTAGAAGGTGGTGTAGTGAAAATTCTACAAAAACTACACTAAAAACTTGCCTAAAATACTTTATTTTTCCAGTGAGCTAGAGTATTAGTATTTTTGAAGCATTTAATGTATTTAAGGGAGCATATGAGTCATCAAAAAATATTGAGGAGTATCATTGGGACACCTGTTGATGAATACCACTAAGCAAAGGCATGACATGGCTTCCAGCACACCATTTTTTCCACCTCACCAATACACAACTCATATTCAAATTTGGAATATCAGGGCATAAAATCTAGCATGACAATTTGCCACCTGATCATAGTTGTTTCCACCTACACAAGATTTTTTGGTTCGATAGCCATCATTAGCATGGGATATTTAAAGTTTTGTTGATTCAGTTAATAGTGATAGAGTCCTTTTAGACAACACACTCTTTCCAACATAATTATCTCTATTTTTCCTCAATGTAATGAATTCCTATTTGGATTAAACCTCTAGATCAGTTTCGAGAGTCTATCCCAGGTGGCAAACCTATGTAAAATGGGTTTCACTCTATAAATAGAGGATTTTTAGAGTTAGAGAGGGTTGATGGATGTAATGACCAAAGATACTATTGTAATATGTTTTCTACTCAGTTAATAGACAGTTGTATAAGTCTTTTGTTCAAACCTGAGATTATGATTGAGCTCTTATGTGTTTGTATCCTTTATCTTTTCAATGTTAATTCAGTTTACTCATACATAATTACTTTGAATTCATAAATATTATCATACAACTTCCTTTATGTAATATGTTTGCTGTCAAAATTATTTTATAATAGCTCATGTGCCTCAGCTTCCATGAATGATACTTGTTTATAATTGATTTTTCATGCTGACTCCATGCCCAATGGTATCCCTCACTGTTAATTTTGGAAAACTATGTCCAAAATCCATGTTGTAATGCTCAGATGAAGATGCCAATATTTTTATTAGATTCCTCTTTCGGAGAGGTGCAATATCGATCTAAAGATCATCTTGATCCGATGAGAAAAACATGTATTTTGAATTAATTCCACTTATGTGCAAGGTCGGCCAGAATTGAAATGTAGGCTTGGAGCCCCAAAAAATGTGTCACACACCCTCACTGATGGATATATATAGGTCAACATTGGAGGTCATTTTCATCCATCACTCATCACACATTCTCTCTCATCATATGATTGGTTCGATCACCTTGGAGGCTCTTCTTCTCTCACACATGGGAAAACGCAACAAAGGAATTTTCTATTTTGACCTAGGGTTTTCATTGCAGATTTGACAAGCGTTGAATTTGGTCAATGCATGGTCAAAATGATCCAAAACTCTCCCAAATTTATGATTTCTATAGTCCACATTTATTAGCATATAGATCGAGGCTGGACGTTGACTTTTACGGGGCTACGTTGACTTTTGCTGTTGTTTATTTTGCATTGACTATTGACTGGGACAATGTTGACTTTTGTTGACTTTGGGTTGGCTGATATAGAGCTGTCCAAGAGGTTTGTGTGACACATTTTGGTTGGATGACTGTATTGAGACTTTGCTGGTTGAAGCATCCTGTTGACCGCCATAACGCACCACAACACATATATTTTGTTGATCATGTTAAGTGTATTGTTGGTTTGTCTTCTATCGATCTATTGGTATATTCTATCAACATTTTACTTTCTTGTTTATGTGATTGTTGTTTTATATTGGGAATAAAAGTAAAGTTGCATCAAGAATAGAACATCTATCAAAATTTACATGGTATCAGAGCTGAGGTGAAGAAAAAACCCAAGTTTGTAGCAATCACTGAAGAAGAGCATGGGTACCTCAAACTATAATGGCTTCAAAGCAGATGACAAGTTGACTGGGAAGGAAGAATGCCATGCCTGGAAGATGACTTTGGATATAATTTTGGAAGACCAATATGTCATGGACTATGTGCAGGGTAAAATCCAAGAGCCTCCATTATCTGCACCTACTGCCACCAAGTCAAAATATAAGAAGGGGGGAATCAAAGAAAAGTTGATGATCTGGGATTCAATTCATAAGAGTCTAGTTTCCTACATCTCTGAGATACACACATCCAAGGAGATGTATGATAAGTTGGTCAACATGTTCAAGGAAAACAATGAAAATCAAGTCCTTTTCTTTAAGAAACAAATGAAGAATCTAAAGAAATGCAGGGATGAATATGTTCAATCTTATTTTATGAAGTTGATCTAAATCATAAATAATCTTTTGGCCATTTGGTAGACAATAGCTAATCGAGAAATGGTTCTCACTGCACTTGGAGGTCTCCCCTCTGAATGACATGTATTCAATACTACCATTCTCAATAAAAATGTGATACCTCAGTTTGACGAAGTATTATCGAGATGTGTACAAGAGGAAATAAGGATGAAGGAATATGAAAATGAAGGAAATGATGCCTTCACTACTCATGCTAAGAATAAGAACAATCGTGGTCTGAGGAACAAAGGAAGAGCAGGGGCCCAACGAAAGAAAGGAAAATGTTACACATGTCACAAGACTGACCACTATGCTAGAGAATTCCCTTTCAAGAAGGATTATCCTAAGGATGATGACAACAACAACAACAGGAAGAATGGAAATCAAAGGAACAACAACATCAAAGGTAAGAGGAAGGCCCCCTCTGGTGGAAATAGGAAACCTTTAAAAAGGTCGAGAAATTCTAGGTATGAGGAATCCAATGTTGCTAATGAGAAAAGAAATGAATTCATTCTTATATCTGCCCTCTCTGATGCATCTCCACTCGACACTATGGATGTCTGGTTGATAGATAGTGGTGCCTCAAGGCACCTCACTAGGTTTAGGGAAGCACTTTCTGATATGGTTGAGAAGGATGCTAATATGAAAATTATCCTTGGAGATAATGCCACATATCCCATGAAAGGCACAGGGACTATGACCCTCCACTTATCTCAAGGTAAAGTCCTCCACTTGCAATATGCACTATATGTATCTGATTTGAAGAAGAACCTTGTATCTATCCTAGCCATGGAAGACAAAGGCTTCAATGTGGCATTCGTTGATGGGAAGGTGTGCATATGGAAGAAAAGTTTCAAGGAATCTATCACGATTGGGTTTAGAGTTGATACACTCTACCAGGTTGCAGTAAGCCCACTGGGAGCGATGACATGTGATACTATCTGATAGACTGAACTATGGCACCGGAAGTTTGGAAAACTTCATTAAAAATTCCTTCCCGAAGTAAAGAAGGTGGTGATGGGGACGCCTGAATTCAAGAATGATGATGAAGGTGTATGTCAGGGTTGTTCTAAAGGAAATAATACAAGGGGACCTTTCCCCTCAAGTGTCACAAATACATCTAATGTCTTGCAATTGATACATTTTGATTTGTCTGGTATGCTTCCCGTGACATCCTTGGGAGGATTTTCTTATTATATGATGTTCATAAATGACTTCTCTCGCAAAACCTGGATATAGTTTTTGAAGAAGAAGGATGAGACTTTCATGTGGTTTCGTACTTTCAAAGCCTTGGTGGAAACTTCAACAGGAAAGACGATCAAGATATTGAGGACCAATAATGGCACTGAATATGAGACGAATGAGTTCAATAAATTTTGTTGAGAAGCTAGCATCAAGAGGGAGACCACAACCATATATACTCCTGAGAAAATTTGTGTTTCTAAAAGAAAGAACAGGACCATTGTGGAAGCTACCCATGCCATGCTATGTGACCAAGGTCTTCTGAAATTTCTATGGGGAGAAGCTGCGAACACTGCTGTGTACATACAAAACTGATGCCCGCATTCCGCTCTGGACTCCAAAACTCCCGAAGAGGTTTTCTCTGGTAAGAAATGTGATGTCTCACATTTTAGAGTTTTTGGTTGACCTGTTTATTTTCATGTGTTGAAAGAGAAGAGGAGCAAGCTGGATGCTTATGGGAAGAAGGGAATGTTTCTAGGATACAATGAAACTTTGAAGGCTTAGAGATTCTATGTGCCTGGTCAAAGAGAAGTGGAGATTTGCAACAATGTTACCTTTGATGAAGATGCTTCCCTCGGGAAAGTAATAAATCTGCTGAACTCTGAAGAAGATCATGAAGTAAGGCTTGGAAATCAAGAACAACCGAAGGATGAGACAATGCCCGATGTTGAAGGACCGATGGACCCTATTGATCCACCTCCTTCAATGAAGAGAAGACCGTCATGGCTCAGGGACACTCTTAAGGATTCTGAGAGACATATGGCCCTAAGGAGGACATTCCGTGAAAGCAAGAAGTTGAACAGATACCAAGGGTATCTATCAGCCATGAGTACAATTATACAATCTAAGCCTAGATCTTTTGAAGAAGCCATATAGCATCAAGTTTGGAAGGATAATATGCACAAGGAATATGAGTCCATTATGAAGAATGATGTACGGAATGTGGTTCTGAGACTGAAGGACAAAGCATTTTTCATCTCGAAATGGTTCTATAATATCAAGCATGGATTTGATGGTAGTGCTGAAAAGTTCAAGGCAATATTCGTTGCCCGTGGCTTCTCTCCAAAGGAAGGCATAAACTATGATGATATATTTTCACCTGTGGCTCGATATACCACCATCCGATCTATCATAGCCCTTGCTACTATGCAAGGATGGAATCTTCATCAGATGGATGTGAAGACTACATTTCTGCATGGTGCAATAAAGGAAGAGGTGTATGTGGAGCAACCTCTTGGGTTCAAAGTCTAGGATTGAGACACCCATGTCTGCAGGTTGAAGAAATCCCTTTTTGGGTTAAAGCAAGCCCACAGGGCTTGGTACGAGATGATAAATAGCTGCCTGATGAAACTAGGCTTCACTCGTAGTAATGTTGATCCAAAACTTTACTTCAAGTTTGATAGAGAAAAGCCTCTCATTCTGATGTTGTATGTGGACGACCTCTTCCTGACAGGTGTTGACCCTCTCATTCATTAGTGTAAGAGGGAGCTTGCTTCTGAGTTTGAGATGAAGGACCTAGTATTGATGCATTACTTCCTAGGCCTGGAGGTCTGGCAGAGACCTGGCAAGATTTTCATTTCTCAAGTAAAATATATTGTGAAGCTACTGGAAATATTTAGAATGGTGGACTATAAGTCGTCGTCAACACCGATGGATCTCAACTTCAAGAAGTTGAGTGGCAGCGTTGCTGGGCCCATGCTAGAAAATCCTACCGAGTATTGTCAACTCATAGGGGCCCTGATGTTCTTAGTGAACACTAGTCCAGACATATGTTTTGCAGTGAAAACTTTGAGTCAACACATGGTTGATCCTCATCACATTCACTGGGTTGGTGCCAAGAATCTATTGAGATATCTTTGGGGAACAATAAACCATGGGATGAGATAAACTGTCGGGAGTGTGACACTCTGTGGATATACTTATGCCGATTGGGCTGGCAGTGTGGTGGATCACAAGAGCACATCTGGATGTTGCTTCACACTTGGGTCTACTTCGATATCATAGATGAGGAGGAAGCATAAGTCGATGGCTTTGAGCACCATTGAGGCCGAAATACATTGCAGCGAGTATGGCATGTTGCGAAGTAGTTTGGTTGCATAAGCTCTTCAGTGAGTTGTTCAGGCATGTGCTAGATACCACCATTATCCTTTGTGATAACCAGAGTGGGATTTGGTTGTCTGATAATCCCTTGTTCCACGATCGATCCAAGAATATTGATAACATGTACAAATTTATCTGGGATATGGTGCAGCGAGGCACCATAAGGCTTGATCATATAGGAACTAATGAATAGGTCGCGGATATTCTCACAAAGCCCTTGGGGAAGGTCAAGTTCCTAACCTTCCATGAGAATCTTGGTATCATGGAACGACCCTACGCTGAGGGTCATGTTGGACGATGATCTCTAGGATCTCCAGGGGGCTCTAGGGATATCTTCTTGGAGCTATAAGAAACCACATGGCTAGGCTTGTTGAACCTTGTTGGTGTGCTTCTACCCCACCATTATGATATTGAGTTGGTTCACCTCTCATGATCTATGCCTCGTATGCATCCTACCCATTGAGTCCCAAAATCATGGGAAGTACCTCTCATTTGGCCAATGAGGTGGGAAAATCTAGAGACCAATAGAAAAGACCGATGGACCATCGAAGATTGTCATAATCTCTATGTCTAGGATGACACATGTCCAACCACTTGATCTGCGATCAAGTCTAGTGAGGTTTCAGACCTCCAACTGACTTTGGGTTAGGTAAACCAACTTCGGGTTGGTATGTGACTTCTTTGAGTCTTATAGAGGTTTTGGACCTCTAATTTGAATTTGTCAGCCGGTAGCGATGTATTTATGACTAAAATTTTGTTCTAAAATAAAGTAGCCAGCAAAGCAAGTTACGACGGGATGACGCATGATGATTGGATGGCATAGGTGGATGGAGTTCTCCCTAGTTGAAAGGGAGTGTTAATTTTGGACAACTAGGTCCAAACTCCATGTTGTGATGCTCAGATGAATATGCCAATATTTTTATTGGATTCCTCTTTCGAAGAGGTGCAAGATTGATCTAAATATCATCTTGATCCAATGAGCAGAACATTTATTTTGAATTAATTCCACTTATGTGCAAGGTCAACCATAATTGAAATGTAGGCTTGGAGCCCTAACAAATGTATCACACACCCTCACTGATGGATATATATAGGTCAACGTCGGAGGTCATTTTCATCCATCACTCATCACACATTCTCTCTCATCATCTGATTGGTCCGATCACCTTAGAGGCTCTTCTTCTCTCACACGTGGGAAAACGCAACAAAGGAATTTTCTGTTTTGAGCTAGGGTTTTCAGTGAAAATTTGACCAGCGTTGGCTTTGGTCAACGCATGGTCAAACTGACCCAAAATATCTCAAATTTCCAAGTTCTGTAGTCCACATTTATTGGCACAGAAATCAAGGCTGGACGTTGACTTTGACCAGGCTGCGTTGAATTTTGATGCTGTTGTTTTTGCGTTGACCGTTGACTGAGACAACATTGAATTTTGTTGAATTTAGGTTGACTGATATAGAGTTGTCTGAGAGGGCTATGTGAAACATTCTATTTGGTTTACTGTATTGAGACTTTGTTGGTTGAAGCATCCTGTTGACCGCCGTAACGCACCACAACACATATATTTTGCTGATCAAGTTAAGTATATTTTTGGCTTGTCTTTTGTCGATCTATTGGTATGTTCTATCAACATTTTAGTTTCTTGTTTATGTGATTGATGTTTGATATTGGGAATAAAAGTAAAGTTGCATCAAGCATAGAACATCTACAAAAATTTACACTCACTCATCTTTCACCTGCAAAAATTATCTAAAATACATTTAAGAGTTATTCGTCTTCATTTTAAGCCTGCTTATTTAATATCTTACCCTGTTTCTTGAGAGATCCCTCTCTAGTTGGAAGGGATAACTTCCAACCCCAAGTTGTTTGAAATAGACATCAATTGACTGTTGAATAACTCAATTAGTCCCAATTTGGTGATAACATAGTGTATCATAGAGATCAAATAAATTAAGGAGTTGGGTATTGAGACTATGTGGGAGGTAGACGAGAAATTTAAGACATTACAAAGCCAAATTAACTTCAATATCCCTGGAAAACAACATAGAGAATGGTTTATTTCTACATTTTTTTTGGCTTGAGGGGTCTTGACCAAGGTTCACAGTGTTATTCACAACCAACAAAACCCTCCAACTACTGGCCCTTTCGGCAGTGATCCGCTTGCGTAGACCAAATTCTCACTCAAAGTAGTATGGAGGAGTGTTGGAACCATGTTTCACACTCTAAGGGAGCATAGGATGTGGATATTATCCCTTCTTAACAGATCTAACAGTTACTTCCTTATGCAATGACTTCCTTAACCCAATTCATATCTAACACAAAAAACCCTTAACTTTACTACAATCCTACGTAAAAAAAGAAAATTATCTTTGTTCATATCAACTCAACAGGAATAGGAATAACTCTTTCGCAACTACAAAGATCTATCCCTTAACAGAGATCATAACCAATCATGCAACATTTTCACGAAGGCATGAATCTACTATCATATGTGTAACTTTATATAGATGCGCATTCATTAACAACAACATATATATAAGTAAATCGATGCATTAACACATAAATATAACATCACACAAGTAGATCGTAATTCATCAAAACTCTTCTCTTTATTGATATATATTTAACTAGTACAATATTATTTTTCTGTGCACACAGTAGTAGGGTCCTTACACACAGCTCAAGACTGTATCTCCGTGCACACAGCCAGCAGGAGCCTATCCAACCGAGACTAATACAACTTTCCCAAAATCGAACCACATAAGATTATTCATTCACAAAATAACACCTAAGATGATTTATGACTCAACTTGACTCATACATATTTATAGGACTAATACGTGCAAATACCATGGTCTAAAACTATGGTTTGATCCCCATGTTTTCCTTTTAACCCTTTACAATGATAAACGAACTTTGACCCACTGCAAATTTCCTTGACTTTTCTACGCGCAACGCATTTTAACAAAAGTTAGCCAAAATTGTACCCAAAACTTGACCCTAGGGGACCCTAACCGAACGGTTGTTACCTCATATTAGATTTTCATTATCACATTTGAAGATTTCAACCCAAGCGGAGGTGCTAGAGATAGCAATGAAGTTCGAAGCTTCACCAGTAGCTAATATTAGCGTAGGAGTTCAGCAGATTTGGACCCAGTTGGTGAGCTTTCATATGGAGCTCCAAGATCTAAGGAAGGGAAAGGAGGTTAGGTCTGATATAAGGTTGGAAGTCTCATGTATCAAGTGCAAAGCAGAGGGTCACTATAAGCAGTAGTGCCTTGTTTATATGGATTATTTGGGCATTGGGATGCTGAGTCCATTGAAGCCTAAATCGAGTGTTGGGCCAAGTGTACGGCCTAATGTCCGGTGTAGCATATGCAAAGTTGCAAGCCATCATTCCACTAATTATTTTCATCTACTGCAAAAATATGTCAGATCACTAAAGCAATTATTCTATAACTACTGAAGTTCGATGGGACATGATGAATAACATTATCGAAGCTACGATCTCATGATGCAGCATAGTCCTAGGGCATATAGAATGCAAGTAGAAGGTTGGGAAGCTCCAGGCTCACCAACGTCATGAGGAGGTTTCCAAGGTTGAGGGCATGGATGAGGAAGAAGTGTTGGTCATGGATGAGGGAAGACCATATGTTACAACTACGGAAAACTTGGACATTTTTCTAGGGATTTTCAAAATCCTATTGCGACTTCTTGTAAGTATTATCAAGAATTTCTTCATGAAATCTAAAATTGTAACATTTTATTAGCTAAAATTCAGGAGAATCACAACCAACAGATGACTCAGAACATACAAATGATGAGGTCTGAACCACGTCAGGAAGATCCAAGCGTTAACATAGTTACATGCAACAATGTGCATACTGGAGAGGACCGTGTAGAGGGAAAGTAGTCTATGTCAAATACATGGGCCCGTAAGGCTGAAGATAAGAATGTTGGGTTTAATGTACACTGTGAGAAGGAGACATTCATGGAAATGAAGAAAAAATTTATGAATCCTTAAGCTTCCTGCATAGAGACATTTTTTCCTGCTAAAGAATAAGCCTGAGGAGAACATTGAAGTGAAGGAAAATGATATTTCTACCTTAGCGTCCTTTTTGCAGACGTGCATGAAATTTTTGAGGGATCAAAATGTTGTAGAGGGGTTATAGGAGCTAATAGATAACTGTGCTAGCAAGGCATGGCCATGATTGGAGCAACGCACATTAAATAAAGTATACCAAAATAAGAAGAGAACCTGCTGAGAGATGCAATTGAATTCACAAATCGGGGATTATGAGATGGATCAAGTTGTTCTGGATCTAGGATCATATGCCAACTTTCTGCCGAAACAAACATGGGAGAGGATGGGAAGGCCTAAGTTGTAATAGTCACCAATTCAGTTGAGGATGGAAAATCAGTAGAAGATCATTCCTATGGGGAAATTGCAGGGAATCAACATAGATATTGATGGAGCAAGTGTGTTAGTTGATTTCGAAGTTATTGAGATCATCGATGATAGAAAACCTTATCCCGCATTGCCTAGATTTGATTGGGCTTATGACATGGATTCTATAATAAACCTAAAGAATAGGTAGATGATATTTGAAAAGAATGGTACTCGAGTTGTCGTGCCATTAGATCCTTCTGAAGGTGCATGCTATACAGAGCCTCTCCAGCATGGGTATGGGGATGCTGATATTGGCCAGATATATAAGTTTACTACGTAGGATGAATACTATATTAACCCCACCACAGAGGGATTAATATGTTGGGAGCACAATAGTTCATGTGTTTCAGATTTTGATGAAGAGCTGGAGCATTAGCAGAATCACTTTCATGAAGTAATTACTAATTGATATAGCATAGTTACCAAATATCTACACTGTGTCAGGTCGGAAGTTTGTGACTTGCCTTTTTATGATGGAACGGGGAATATTGTCTTGTTTTTGGAAGAATTTGAGCAAAAGGTGCCCGAGGATGAGAGATACAAAGCTTTGGAGTTTTCATTGAGGTCCACTCCAACCCTATGGTGGGCATGCACAAAGAGTGTTTAGGAGGATGGAAGGAGTTATGAAAATTGATAAGACTGAGGTTTTTTCATGTAGACATGAAGATCATGGAGAATTATAATGGTCATAAATATCCTCGCAAGTATTTATCTCGTTGGAATGCGGCTTGGGGTCCAAAAACTTAACTAGAGTGGGTGCACATGTTCTTTCATTCCTTGGATACGATACCTCAACAGTGGTATCTTGAAACAGAGCTGCACCATGGCACTATGTATTGGGATGAGATGATGGAAGGATTCTTGTTAACTTATAGCTTTTTTAACGGTTGGGAGTGTATTAATGAGACACTCTAAGAAGTCAAAGTGGGAGTATGTCAAATTTCCAAGGAGGTAAGGATGTTGGTACACCCTGATTGGGCTGCACAATTGGAAAAAACTCGAGAATGTTACAAAAAGTCTACCTGGAAAGACTTGGTCACCAAGTATGTGTTGGGGGATGAGATCTGTGGGTGCCTATGTGAACTGGCACATAAGACTATCAATGATTCTGCTGAAGAGTGGTTGCATCGAAGTAGAAGTATTGTGCGGCAGAACGAAAGCAGGTGCAGTTGGAGAGTACTGTGTCAAGGAAGGCAGGACTTCACCGAAGGGGTGAGTATAGCAGATTTTTTCCAAAAAGTGACCATTGGAATAGTAAAGGTTGATTGGAAAATGACTTGGCCATTAAACATAGTGGGAGGGATGCAGTTATGGAAATATCTTGGTAGATCTTCCACCAAATCGGCATTTATGAGGAATATCTAAAGTTGATGATGGGATTTGAATTTGAATTTCGCTACAATTCAGGCACCCCACTCCCCATTCAAACACTTTGTGTGCTAATATTTAGAAGTGAGATTTTTTATCGCCAAGAGCATTGAGCTAGTTGATGTATGTCAAGGAGGAGCTACGAGGAGATTGAGAAGGAATTTCTCCACCGAGGATTTGGATTCATAATGAAGACTACACTGCCAGCAACTATCATGGGGCCGAGGTCGCCAAAGAAGTAGACCACTTCAAGTGCAACTCCATCCGCCAAGACAAAGAATTTGGTGTTAATTTCGTCGCCCCGAAAGAATATTCCTAAGGAACAACAGAGTAAGGGGGGAAAAGATCAACAGAAGAAGGCTGTGGAGATTGAATCTGATGAAGAAGAAGTAACACTGGAGGAAATAAATTTTGAGGAGGTCAAGCCTATCTCTAGGTTTCCTCCATATATTACGCCCTGGAAGGCAAACACTAAGAATCCTACTAAGGATCTGGATGCAGTGAAATCGAAGGTACTTATGCCTTTGATCCTAGACAAAGTGCCAGTTGAAGGGGAGTTATTGATAAAATTTCCCTAGTTGTGTATAAAGGACCTGGAATTCAATGATCAAAATAAATACCCACAGTTCGAGCCCAACAGGTATCTGCACCAACAAACCTATGAAGGAGAAGTAAAAATATTGGAGCCAATCAAATGGGTGACTAATATCCAGGAGGTCAGGATATTGAATATGTTTTATGTTCACACCTCGGGTGAAGTGTTATTAACACCATTTGTGTGTGCGAACTGTTGGAATTGGTGCACAATGACTAGTTGTGGCTAGGGAAGAAGATCCCTATTGAAACAATGCTCATAAGGAAGATTATGAACCTTCCTTGTCTTGGATTGTACCCCACAAAAGCTTCCGTGGGAAAAGATCAAGACAAAGAACTTGCAGGCCAAATGAAGAAATATTTCAATCTGACAAAGGGAACCTAGGGTTATTCAATTAAATCCATCTTCGATAGAGCAGTGCGCTTCGCCGCACACATTTTAGCGGGGAAAATTATGAGAAAGAATCACGAACAAGAGTCTTTTGAACCGGTCATATACTTAGTGTCAGAGTGCACCAAAGGTGTCATGTATAATTGGGCCGAGTATTTATGTAGTGAGTTCATCATTGATTTTAGAGCATCCGAAGAAGAGGGAAAGAAGTTCAACTATGTGTGGCACTTACTCCTTATTGCATTAATGGCTTGGAGGGAGCCCAAGGAGTCGTAATTATCCACTGTGGACGACTATCTGTGTGAGGCCGACGGATATGCCTCAATGTGGCATTCAACAGAGCCAACCAGGGTCATGGAAAATAAAAAAAATTGGGTTGGATTTGAGATGAGTCTACAGATGGTAATTAATCAAAAGCACCGGTTATCACCAAGCATTGCGAAATAGTATCAGCAAATTGTGTATTTTAAAGCATACTTCCACCACATTCATATTCAGGCAAAGAAGGACCTTGTCGAGGTCTGGCACGAGCTGTCATACCTTGTAGAAGAAGAGGATGTGGAAGCCATCATCAGTAAATAGGCAAATTATTTGTCAACTCCTCTTAGTGAAGGCGCGTAGCAGGCAGAAACAAGTGGTGCGAAGCTCACCACACCAAACGGAAAGAAGGATAAGAAAGTCACATTCGCGACTGGCAAAGAAACTGAAGCGGGGCTACAGATAGAGATGAAGATTCTATAAATCTGAGGGGGTGATATTATTGTCGGTGATATCAGTGTGGATCCATACGACCCCCCTCCCCTTTTACTCTCAAGAGTTGACAACCACAGAAGTTTGGTGTGAGGAAGAAGGTGAAGTATGATAGGTTCACTGGCCTAGAAGAAATGGTCCTTGCAAAAGGGGACCTTTACAAGATAGGTGATACTGGCAAGAAATTAACTAAGAACTTATGGGGCAACATTGAAGAAAAATACAAGAAGGTATTCACGGACTTTCATAAGGGCTAAAGGATTTGTAGGTTCAGACGAGCATAGTTCAGGCAAGCGTGAGTCAAGTAAGCAGGTTGCAAGCGAGTGTGGTTCAACTGAGCGGTGTACAAACATGACCGCACATGAGCTAGAAATGACAACTGGTACTCGTGTAGTGTTGATCCCTATAGGCACACTATGTTTCGACACTGCAGAGCAGCTAAAGCAGGCGGTCCACTACAAAACATGAAGTTGTATCTTTCTGTGGCGCCACTCCAAGATTTGTGTGAGTTCCACTTTTTCACTGAAGATCAGGGAGCAGCACACCCTCATAGTCATTCAGGATGTCAAGTGTTAGATTCAATTTTTCAGTGATCAAAGATAACTCTTTTGAGAGTTTTCCATCAGGTCATTAGTCAAAATTTTTTAATTTTTCAGTTAGAATTTAGCGATAATTTTGGTCACTGAACAAGTCATATCATGATATGCTTCTCCTTCACATTATTTCATCTCCATTTAGAGGTATAAAATCATGTCACTCCATCTCATATAGGTCAAGTCAGGGTCAAAACTACCCCATGAAAAATCTTCAATTTTTCACTAAAAAATAAGGTAGTGAAACCTCCATTTCATCCCTAAAATTCTAGTTGAAGGAGCAAGTTTATTTTATAGTTCAAAATAAACTCTATATGTCATAATAATTCCATATATTTTTTCTATATTTGAAGAGAAATGCATATCTATGCAGGAGAAATTTATTTTCGAAAACCGCATATCTATCAAGGTTTCAACAATTCGAAAATTCTCCCTCAAAACCATAGGATTTAAATCTTATGCGTTATTCTCCACTACTGTTATTCTCCACTACACATGTGACATGTTACATTCCCTATCTCGTCAGTTATCCATGTCATATTTCCTTCATTATACCCCCTACCCCACCATTTATTAAAAATTTGTTGTACATTAAATACCCCACACCTTATCAATCATCCATTGCATCCCGATCACATCCGATGACTCACATCCGACTTCGATCCCCCCTCATCGTTTGAAACTTAATGTTAAGGAGGGGGTCCTAAAAGGGTGGTTTTAAAGCCCGATCCCACTGCTACGTGTCAAAACCATATGATTTCATACCCCCCACCCCCATGCATGAAACCACTTACCGCCATTGTATTCGCCCGAAATCCCACTTATCTGTCAGTTGAAACCATTACTTCTATCGCCAATTATTTCATGCCAACATGGACTGTGGGCTTTCCAATCAAGTTAATTCCCGCCTTTCCATATCCATTAGCCAATTAATTCTATCTTAACCGTTAGGATAACGTACCCATGTCCTTTTCAAATGGGAATCAAACAAATTGTCCATAAATTCATCACTAAACACCTATTTTAAACTTTTATTCTCCTTTTCGATTTTCTCTGCGCGGGATTACAAATTCACAGTAATTGACCAGAACTCTGGAGATCAACCTTGCCACTTATTAAATAATTCCTTTGCAACTGTTCACATTCTTTCAATTTGCAGATCTTTTCCTCATTCTCAGCTCTGTTTCTCCATCAGAAATTCCTATTTCTGCCATTTCAAAAAATCCAATCATGCCTCCAAAGAAAAAAGGACCAGAAGAACCAGTAATTTTGCTATTATATCCTCTAATTGACTTTCATCACATACCATTAGCAGACAAAGACCATAAAATCCATGAAACCCTTTATGACCTTGAATTATTTGAATTATATTTCTGGTTATAAGATAAATTCTTAGATAAATCTGATGATATGGGACTATGGGATTCTAACCTTCCACACTTTATCTTTCCTCACACCCATAGTGCTCTAGAATTTGTTAGAATATGCCAAGCTTGGTATATGCCCAACTAGAGAGACATTATCGCTCCTACAGGAGATATTTTAGTGACCATCACTACCCAAACCATTGAACAAATTATGCAAGCCCAACCATAGAGAATTCCACACCATTTTCCCAAGAAACCTTGATTGAAATATACCAGAAGTTAGATTTTCCAAAGAGAACTCAAACTCTTGAGTTGTTTATGACTGAAAATGATCCATTACCCAAGAAAAACCCTCCATTTCCATCATCCATTTTCCCTGAAAGATCCAAACTAATCATCACAGTCATTTCCTACCTTATTGATTATTATTCATACCAATGGGTACATGAAGCCATCATAGAATTCATGTCCATTTTCTTCATAGATTCCAAACCTTCCATCATTTTCAACTTCAGTCAATTCATTGCAGATTCTATCCATGATCAATTTGTTAAATTCACAATTTAAGATATTTTCAGTTATGCCTTTGTGTTAGTTTACCTGTTCTTATATTCTAAGGGAGACAAGTTTAATTTTTCCTTGCAGAAATTGGATGAAGAAGGCAATCAACAGTCAATAATTTTCTTGACTTCATTAGTCATGAAGGAACATAAAGAGTATTCATATAATCAATTTGTAGAATTTTTTCTTCATCCAACACTGAGTTTACTGAATATCACTACAAAGCCCGGGATTACTGAAGAAAACAGGAAGGTATTTTAGTTTTCAGATCAATCTAGAATAGGAGATTGGTATCTTGATCAAAATTATACATAACTTAGAATTTATGGTTGTGATCTCCCCCCTTACAAGCTACAAAACTTCCTCCCAATGAGGATTTTTTTCATTAGAGTACATCAGACAAATGATTAATGTTGATGAAGTGCGTTTTTTCTCTGCTAAAAAGAAATCACAATTCAAAATCAAAAAACAAATAGGGCCTTTTATCTGTAATAGCAGGACACCAGGGAAGGAAGCAGATAAATTGTTGAAAGAGATGTAGTTTAGCCCAAGGTTCACATGGTCTTATGATCTAGTTGGTGTAATTTCTAAACTAAGGGTAGAGAAAAAATCTACACGTTATTTCCATACACCTACCCCAAATATTGAAAATATATGAATCAAATTGAATGGTCTGAAGGTACTTTACAGGAGGCTGAAGAACAAACACTATCTACATTAGTAATACAGACTCCTGTTCCACAGGAAAGAGCAGGGAAAAGAGTTAGAGAAGATCAGTCATCTCCAATGACTGATTCATCTAGAAAAGAGTTTAAAATTCATTACAAGAATAAAACACAGCTTAATCCAAAGGTAAATCCTAGCAAGGAGTAAGAGAAAGAAGTGATTATTATTACTGAAGAAACAACTCCTTCCACACAGGCAGGTGATCAAAGTACTTCTACCATTCATACTACTTCTACAGTTTATAAATATCAGCAATCGGCAACTTGTCAAGATCAGCAGAAAGCCATTTAGACTAGTACAATTGCTACAGCTGAGAAGGAGAAGACTATCTTTGACACCTTCAAAAAGATAAAGTTGAAGAATGAAATGTTAAAGACCAGTACATACAACTAGTTTTGGAAACAAACTCCCAACTCTCAGAGCAGGTTTCTCTCATCTTTTGACACAAAAAAGAGAAAAATGTAGTTTTCTTTTCTTCAAGCAAAAATACCACAGCCAAAATCGGAAGCAGATTTCAAAAAGACTGTATTTGAGTTTGATACAAAATATATTCATCCAATAGATAAAATCAAGTTACACAAGCAAACTGGTGAGATGATTTCATCAAATCTCACTAACACTTCTATGAATTTATCAAAATTGTAGGTCTCATTGACTAATGTACAATCATAGTTGAAAATGGAGAAAGTGTCTTCATTTGCAAAGGACACAAGAATAAAAAATCTAGAAGATCTGGTGATTAAAATTGGATATGATCCTTCCAATTTCAATGCAATAAAATAAATCATCAAGAAGAAAAATGCATGCATAACAGCATTGAGAAAAAAATTGAATATTTCAGCTACAGAAGATCATTTGGAAAAATATATTGAAGAGACTGAATCTCTAAAGACAGAAATGATGAAATTGATTATGGAGCAGAATGCTCAAATAAAGAAAATGGAATCATAATTATAAAAAATGATAAAGGAAAAGGAACACACAACAAAAACATCAAAGGTTCCTTTAGAAGCATTTCCTCTAACAGTCATCCCTATAGCTCAAACTTCTACAACAAGTACTGTAGATAGAGCTGAGAATCTCACCAAAGTAGTTCAAAAAATGTACATTCAAGAAGAGGAGATAAATAAATTATAGGATCAGGTAAAATTATTGCAATTTCAGAAATCTAATGCTGAAATTTCACATGCAGCGGAAGCACAAAGAGCTAAAAATTTAATTGAGAGGTTGCAGAAAGATAAAAAAGAATAAGCTATTGGAAATACTTTGGGCCAAGTAAAAGAGATAATTTGGGCAGACATCATGGAATCTCTTAATGATATTTGGCCAAGTATACAGATCATATTTGAGCAAAGGGAGATGATACATAGAGCAAATGAGGCTATTACAAAAATCAAATCACAACTAGGAGATAAGCCTGCTATAGCAAACAATATCATCAAGTTTCTAAATGAAAAAAATAGGTATGAACTGGATGATTTGGGTATAGATTACAAAAAAAAAACAATCATGGAAGTGAAGAAGGTGCTCACAAATAAGAATTTGATTCTTCAGCTTGAGGAAAAGTGTCATAGTCTGGAGGTCATAGTTCAGAGATTTTTCAGTAGAATAAAGCCTCTGACACAGAAAGGGTTGCCTTCTCTTCTTGTGGTTAATGATAAATTGATGACCAAAGAGGATTATTGGAGAAGACTGAAGGAAATTGCCAAAGATACTTCCAAGTTTTAAAATATTAAAGGCACATTGACAGGAAGGGCATTGTTGGGAACATTAAGCAATGACATTTATATTCAATATGAGGTTAAACATGTTTTTGTTGTGAGGACCACTTTTTCTAAATACACTGAAGAAGATGAAGTTTACCGTAAGGTAATGAAATTAGTCATCCCTGATGAAGAGCGCTAGGAGAAGATGTGTGAATTTCAGGAGTAATTTGTAAAAACAGAAAGTAAAAACTCTACCAAATCATCAATCAACTGACAACCAATGCAGCCCATAATTATCACCTTCAGCAACATTTTTTTAGTTAAAGCAGTGAGAGCACAAAAAATCGAATTTCTTTCCATGATGCATTCATAATTTAGCTGGAAAATAAAATGCTATCGGTTATGATAGCCTTTAATGTAACTGTTGTATTTTTTCTTTTTCTATAAATACTTTGTTGTACGAAGGATTTTTGCTAGAAAATCGGGTTTTTGAGACTCTATGTAATTGCCGTGGACCTATTATTAATGAAATCAAAGGAGTTGCAGAAATTTTTTTGATGTTCATGTGGTATTTATTTTGAGCACTGTACTTTTTCCTGTTATTTCATTTCCATTTCATTTTCTGTGTAAAAAATATTATCAGTTTATAAACATAGATCATTTTTGTGTTCTATTTATTAAGATTTCTACAATGTGTATTTTATTCTGATGAATGGATTCAGTAAAATGCTCATTCATACCCCTGCCTTTTTCTACCACTATACACAAATGACAACTTAATTGTGCTCAAAGAGTTTTCCTATCTTGCCTTACTCTATTCTCTGCAATTCAGTCTTTGAAATCAGTTTTAGTTTCACTGATCATAATTTTTATCCAACAAACAAATTATTAAACAAATTTCAAAACATAATAAATCATATCTAGCCTAAAATTTGGTACTAAACCTAAAATTGATTATTTAAAAAGTGACATAGAGAGAGCCCTCTTTGGTTAGGTAGGGCTAGCTACCTAGCTAAAACTTGGTTTGTGGTTACCTTTCTTCACTCCTATTTTCAACCTAGGAAGTTGGGGAGAGTGATAACATTTCTAGCGTCGTTTTCGGGGAACGATTGTTAAATATTCCCTAGGAAAGTTTTTCTGAACAGGCTGAAATAAAAACTTGAGAAAAAACATATAATTTAGATCTAAAGCTGGCTCCTAAAAGATATACCAAGTCAAACCCTGACCCTAATCCATCACCACTAGTATACAATCCAAATTTAATTTTTAGAAAACAAAAGACTAAGTCTCGATAGTCAGGAAGCTTTTTTCCTCTACTAATTAAATCAAATTCCCTGCCTACGAGGTTTGTCTCAGAAGATTTAGCTTTCTCTCCACAATCTGAAAAATCTTTAATTAGAACCAAGTCTGAAACCTTTCTCTCAGAATCTAATTTTGACCCTTTTTATTTTGAGTCCTTTTCACCATTTTCTGAAACCCTTCAGTCTGAAACTAATACTAAAGTTTGGTCCAATTTCTATAAAGTTAAAGGTTTACCAGAAAAATTGCAAGAAACCTCTGAAAATACCTATTTTCAATATCAACAATAGCCTTTTGGTGCTTCTTTTACCTCACCATCTTATACAGCTACATCATATGTTCCTCCTTTCATTCCATCATTACCTTTACAAACTTTTATCCAATCCACAACACAATTCACACCTCCACCACCTCCTCCATTAACCATGGCCATATTTTCTCCACTGATTCTACCAGGTAATCTTACTCCTCTACCTAAAAATTATGGTCAAAGGTTGCCTCTCTTTGATGGAACATTAAAAATCACACCCTATCAGCATGTGGATAAAGTAACCAATTTTATAGATCTTAAAGAAGTAGACAATGCTGATGCTAATATGTGTATTATTGCTCAAATTTTTTCTGGAGAAGTAGAGAAATGGTTTCACTCTCTTGGATTTGGTACGATTGGTACCTCACAACAACTAATTGATTTATTCATGGAAAAATGAGAAGATAATAAAAATACAATGCAAATCTTAGCTGAATATAATGCACTGGAAAGGAATACAAATGAATCTGTCCAATAATTCACAACTAGATTTACAATAAGATATATGATTCAATTCCTAATAATATCAAACCACCCCCAGGCCTTGCTTTACTCCATTATCCTGATGGTTTTGACCCTGATATGGCCTATCAGTCGAGGGAGAGAAACCCATCAACTTTAGAAGAGATGCAAAGAAATGTAGTAAGTGTAGAGGCCAATCTAATTATTAAAAAGTATAAGGTCAAAACAGAGAAAAGAGTCACGGTAAAAGAAGAAACATCCACTTCATCAGAAGGAAAAATTGATACTTTGATTAAATCCATGGAGAAAATGATGGATAAGATGTCCAGTGCTGATAGACAAGTTGAACCTTCTATAAGAAATCCCAATTTCAGGGGTCAAAATCAACAACCCCAATACAGGATTAAATAAAGGGAACAGAAGGGTAAGGATCCACAAAGTCAACAAAAAGTTCAGACACCATTCGAGCAGAATTATACCGAAGGCCCTGATGAAGATGATGAAGAAGAAATTTTTGGAGAAAACCATTTATTTGAGGAAAATCAAATATTCCCCATTGAAGAAGATCAATATTCTGCAGAAATTTTTCCATCAGAAGACCAACATATGCCATGTAAAATGAAGAATTAATGTGCACTGAATATTATCAGAGAGGATATCAAAATTCCCTCACCCAAGTTCAAAGGCAGTATGGTTTGAGGAATAGAAATTTTCCTCTAGTTGCCAATCAAAAGAAGAAAAACTCTCAAACCAATACTTGGAAAAAATAAGTTGCTGCACCAAATAGAAGCAAAGAAAAAGAACCTGCTACTTCTACTTCTCCTAAAGCTAATGAAGCATCCACCAACAATCAAATAAAATATCAAGAATTTCAAGAAGGAGGACAAAAAAAATATTCTTCATCCAAATAACTACCTGAAAAGAAAGACACATCACTAAAAGAGGTAGATAAACATCCTGCTCATTTTTCCCTTGAAAATTAAATTGATAAACTTAAGTTTTATATTCCTCTGACCAAGATAATAAATAATGATCAGTATAAGTTTCATGTTACTAAGCTGCTTAGAGTTGATCAAACATATGATATGGTTAACTTGAGTGATGATCACCTTGAGCTTCTTTTTGGCCTTGTTGTTGATGGAAAATCATAAGATAGTGAATTTCCTCCCTTTTACTCCAGTCTCAAGATCCATAATTTCATCCTTCATGATGAAATTCTTGACTCTAGAGCATCCCACAATCTCATGCCTAAAGCCATTATGGACAAGTTAGGACTAGACATCACAAAACCTTACCATGACCTCTATTTATTTGATTCAGGGAGGGTGATATGCCTTGGTCTTATCAAGGACTTAGTGGTCTCATTAGAACAAATTCCAGTAAAAAAATGTCCTTGTGGATGTTTTTGTGGGTAATATTCCACCTAGGTATGGAATGCTACTTTCTAGATCATGTGGAGCAAAGCTTAGAGGAACATTACAGCCTGACTTTTCATATGAGACAATTCCTATCTTTGGACAATTTAGGAAACTTTACAGAGAAAGTAAGATGAAGTATATGATCATTACAAGAGAAAAGCCTAACAATCATCCCATTCATGTTGTACATAAAGAACTAGAATATTTTATTTTATTCAATGAAGAGTTTTTGATTGAAGAAAAATCAGAATATCCAACAAATTCAAATTATATTTTAGAATTGGCAGAGAAAGAATTTTGTAAAAAAGTGCCAAACAGTTTGGAATTGAAGACATCCCCTCAAGAATAAAATAAGAAGACAATAGAAAAAACATAAATTTTGGATACAACAGAAGTATCTCAAACAGAAAACAAAAATCAGTCATCTGATTTACACCTTCCAGATGAAGAAAATATTCTTTGGATTGGATTTTTATGGAGCCATGGGCAAAGAAGGTGCTAGTATTGGAATATGGATTCACAACCCAATTGATCAATCATTGGATATCCCTCCAAATGTTAGAATGTATTCCTATAAACTAGTATTTGACTGCACAAATAATGAAGTTGAATATGAAGCCTTAATTGATGGCTTAAAATTTTTGAAAAATCTTGGTGCAAAGAAAATTTATGTATATGGTGACTCCGAGTTAGTTATCAAGAAATTCAGGGAGAGTACCAAGCCAAGCATCCCAGAATTAGAGCTTACCAAAATACAGTCCTAGATATCCTTAAAACATTTCCTGAATATGCTATCTCATTAATTCCTAGAAACAACAATGTTATTGTTGATTCCCTTTCCACTTCTGCTAGTATGTTCAAAATTCCTCTGTATCCAAACAAAAAATATGAAATAAATTTCAAACATCGCCATGTTGTCCTTGAAAATGTTCAATATTGGCAAGTGTTTCAAAATGATGAGAAAATCAATAACTTCTTGTAGACATAAGAAGAATTCATTAATGCCCAAATACATGATCAGGAAATTCATGCCACAGAGATGCAAGAACTATAGCTTAAGGATAATTCTATTCCAAGAGGTTTGGTACCTTTGGAATAAATTTTTGATTAGGATGATGCTGCAAGGAAACCTATTGTGTCACCAACATAGGTGGGAGTGGAAAATCTAAATCTTGGCACTTCAGAAAAGCCAAAGATGGTGCAGATTTAAAAATCCTTGAGTCTAGAAATGAAAGCTAAGTATGCAGTACTTATGTCTCAATTTTTAGATGTATTTTCTTGGGAATATTCATATTTGAAGGTCTATTATAAAAGCATTATTTAGCACACTATTCCTTTGAATCCAAATCAAAAACCATTTCTCTAGAAGTTGAGAAGAATGAATCCTAAATTGTTGCCTTCTATTCAGAAGGAAGTAAACATATTATTCATGGCTGGAATAATAGTTCCTATTCGTTTCTCTGACTGGATGTTTAATTTAGTACCTGTGAGAAAGAAGATAGGAGAAATTAGATTTTGCATTGATTTTAGAAATCTAAACAAAGTATCCTTAAAAGACAGTTATACACTACCAAAAATGGATCACATTCTGCAAAGGGTAGTTGGATCATCTAGACTTTCTTTGTTAGATGCATTCTCAGGATACAATCAGGTTCTTGTCCACCTAGATGATCAAGAAAAGACAACTTTCACCACACCTTGGGGTACTTTCATGTATGACAAAATGCCTTTTGGTTTGAAGAACGCAAGAGAAACTTTTCAAAGAGAAATGGATATTGCTTTTTCCAATGAAAAATATCTATTTTTGGTTAATTACCTTAATGATATCATTGTTTTCTCAAATACAAATGAACACCATTTGCAACATCTAAAGACAGTTTTTCAAAAGTGCAAAAAGTTTGGTATTTCATTAAATCCAAAGAAGAGCCTCTTTGCTATGGAGGAAGGTAAATTGTTGGGGCATATTGTATCTAAAGATGGCATAAGAGTAGATCCTTCAAGGATTGAAGCAATTCAGAACTTAGATTATCCTAGGAGAAAAATGGAGATTCAATATTTCATTGGTAAAATTAATTTTCTGAGAAGATTTGTTCCCAATCTTGTTGAACATTTGAGGTAGATTACTGATATGTTGAAGAAAGATACTGAATTAAATGGTCTGAGGAAGCAAAAAATTCATTTAATCAAGTCAAGTTAGCTCTATCTCATGCTCCTATTCTCATTAGCCCAGAATATACACTAGATTTTATAATTTTCTCATTTTCTTCAGAGCATACACTTGTTGTTGTTTTAATACAAAAGAAAAAACAAAATACAAAAAGCCTATTGCTTTCTTTAGCAGAACAATAAGAGATGTTTCTTTAAAGTAAAATATCATTGAGAAACAATATTTAGCATTAGTCAAAGCATTGAAATATTTCAAAGTGTACATTTTACATTCCCATGTCATTTCTTATGTGTCAAATGTTGTTGTTAAACAAGTTCTCACACAGAATGATCCAGAAGGTCGTAGAGGAAAAAGGATTGTTGCTTTGCTAGAATATGATTTGGAGATTAAACCCACAAAATTAATCAAAGGACAAGGCCTAGTAAAGATGATGGCAGATTCTAATCTTCATGCCTTAGACATAAAATTCATTGTTGCACTGTCTAACAGACAAACTGCTAAGACATTACCTAAGGTAGCTGAAATTTTTTCTTTATCTCCCTGGTATGTTGATATTGTATCTGCAACATCTGAATCCTCCTCCTGGCATGCCAATTAGTAAAGCAAGGTCACTGAAGTTAAAAGCACTGAAATACTACATTCTGAATGGTGTCTTATACTGGAAAGATCCTGGTGGAATATTGCTAAAATGTTTAGTTGAAGGTGAAGTTGAGAAAGTCATGATAGATTTCCATAAGGGTGACTATGGAGGTCATCTTTATTGGAAAACCACAACAAATAAAATTTTGAGAGCGATTTTTTATTGGCTTACCTTGTTTTCTGATGTTTACAAAATAGTTAATAGTTGTCATGAGTGTCAAACATTTCAAGGAAAAAATAAGCTTTTACATTTTCCTCTTAAACCAATAGAAGTTCAAGCACCATTCCAGCAATGGGGACTTGACTTTATTGGTGAAATTCATCCTCCATATTCAGCTCAACACAAATGGTTTGAGGCTATTTTCACTAGGCAAGCAATTGATTATGGTGTCATTCAGTTTCTTGAAAATAATATTTTGTCTCGATTTGGTTGTCCATACAAGATTATCACTGATAATGCAACATTGCTTTCAAATCCAAGAAGATGATTATTTTTTGTGATAAATATCACATTAGACTTGGTCATATATTATCCTTAGGGAAATGGGCTTGCAGAATCATCTAATAAGTATTTGGTGAATATTATCAAGAATATGTTACAGGAAAATAAAAAGGAATTGGAACAACAAGCTTACAAATGCTCCGTGGGCTGATAGAGTGAGCACAAAAAGATCAATTAACATGTCTCCATTTCTGCTTGTTTATGGAGTTGATATTGTTTTCCCTTCTTCCTTGGTTGTTCCAGTAATGAATATTTTTTAGGAGGTTGACAATGAGCCTAATGAAATTCAAAGAAGGATCAACCAACTGATACATTTGTAACAATCAAGATATGAATTTTTTAGCAATACTTCAAAGCTACATGAAAAAATTAAAAATAATTTTGACAGAAAAACAAAGGCTGATGACTTCAAGATTGGAGATGTTGTTCTAAGATGGGATGCCAGAAATGAAGATATGGGTAAGCATGGAAAATTTTACAATCTATGGAAAGGACCTTACAATATTGTAGCATTCATAGGAAATAAATAACTTTTTCTAAAAGATCTTGAAGGGTAGGAAGTGTTGGGAGGACCTATCAATGGTAGGTTTCTAAAGCATTACGTATCTTGAAATATTGAGAAATAAATTCACGGTCATTGTATATACAAGTTTACATTTGATACTCAAAAAATATGGGAGTTTTATAGAAATTTGAAGCCCAAGGAGAAGGCTATGAGACTTCTACAAACTGTTCATGTTTTCTTTTAAAAAGTTCACAAGTTTTAGTCTATTGTCAAGTCAAAGTCAAGTCTATTATTTTTATTCAAAATTTTCAGTTTGTTTTTCAAATTCGAATTGACTCCATATCCCAATGGTAACGCTACCTGATCTACGATGTTCTTGACACCTCCTGAAGGAGCTGCCATCCCCATTTGGAGCCAATGTTTGAGTCAGTTTTTCAATGATCAAAGATAGCTCTTTTGAGAGTTTTCCATCAGGTCATTAGTAATTTTTTTTTCTTTTTCAGTTAGTCTTTAGCAACAATTTTGGCCACTAAACAAGTCCTATCATGAAATTATTCTCCTTCACATTATTTCATCTTCATTTAGAGGTCTAAAATCTATGTTTAACAAATTTGACCTTAAGAGAGGATTTTGGAAGATAGTGATCAAACCATCTGACAAATACAAGACTAGTTTTGTGGTGCCACACGAAAAATTCCAATGGCGAGTAATGCCATTTCGATTGAAGAATGCACCCTCTGAATTTCAGAAAAGGATGGAAGACATTTTTGGAGATAATTTGTTATTTTTTATATTCATGATTTACTAATTTGTTATTTTGATTTAAAAGAACACAAAAAACACTTAGAGATAGTTCACCACAAGATATTTAAACATGGGCTTGTCCTCAGTAAGCCTAAGCTTGAGTTTGCAAAAACTAGAATTGAATATTTAGGACTAATCTCTTCCAAGGAAAAATTGAATTACAAGAACATGTGTTGAAAGCCTTAACAGAATTTCCAGATTCCATTTATGATCATAGGCAACTGCAGAGGTTCTTGGGAAGCCTTAATTACATTTGACAGTTTTATGAAAATCAAGCCAAATATGTCAAGGTCCTACAGAAGAGGCTCAAAGGAATAGAATGGTCCCCATATATGACTACTGCAGTTCAAACTATCAAGAAAAAGGTCCAGAATTTGCCAAGTCTAGTTCTTCCAAGACATGAATTGCCTTACATTTTAGAAACAGATGCATCCAATGAAGTATGGGCAGGATTTTTGATGCAAAAACATGAAAGAAGGGAAGAATTTTTCTCATATGCATCAGGATGTTTCAATGACACTAAACTCAAGTATCCATCTTCTCATAAAGAAATTCTTGCTGTAAAAAATGGAATCAAAAGATTCAGTTTATTCCTAAAGCCAGTAAGATTAATTATAAGAACATACCTGAAACATATGGTTGGGATGCTTAGAAACATAAGATTGTTAGAACAAGGCAACTATAGGATACTAAGATGGAGCCTATGGTTGGATGGATCCGACTTTGAAATTGAATATAAAAAGGGAAAAGATAATTTCTTAGCAGATTTTCTTACAAGAGAAGTAGCTCCAAAAAAAATTAAGATGTTCAATTTTCCATCATCTTCATCTTCATCATCACCTCCCCCTGCTCCAGAGGGTTTTCAGTGGGTTTTAATATGTAAATATTGTCATATGTCAATTTTTTTTCAGTGTCTCATAGATAGGGTCAAGGAGATTCCTGCATATGAATTAATTCTTGAAAAATGTATTAATAGTATCCATAATAATGCAAGTAATCTTATGTATTTTATAGAGTCACCCAAGATGTTTCAAGGGGCCATTAGATTTGCACCTTTTTCTAGACAAAGATATATTTGTCTTTATGAGCCATGGTTGAGCTATGAAGACTATTGTAATATCTTGATCTACACCAAATATGCCAAAAGAGTTTGGCTAATGTTCGAGTGTAGCTCTATGAGTAATCCCTACAACCATTGGTCATCTTGGTTCAAAATAATACTACATGACTGGTGCCCAAGGGAAGGAATATTTTGGACCATGAGAAAAAATGAATTTATTTATTACCTCCGAGAATACATCAAACCAAAAACTCAGTCTGAGGCATGGTTTTGCTTGCAGATAGAACACTTGTTCAACACACTTAAAGTACATAGTATTCAGCCACAAGGAAAACCCATCTATAAGGAAATATATCAATTCTTTGGATCAATTTGTAATCCTGTAGATGAAAGAGTACCTAGCATGTATGTATCTCCTTTCTTTCTGTGCTATAATATCATGCCACCTCATGCAGAAGCACGTTTTCACCAAGTCCGCAACATATGTATTAATCAAGTGACAGTGATAATTATGGGTATCCTATCGACTTCCAGGATATTTTTAAAGTCATGTCTAGTCACCTGACAGTGATTGTGACCAGTATCATGGGATTTTGATAAAATATCCACTATGTAAATTTTAGGAGAGTTTAAAATGACTAAGTGGAGAGGTTTATCCTCCAAATTAAAATATTATGTTAACTTTCTAGACGAATATCTGATGGAATAGGTGGGTGGCCACCAATATCCACCTGGATCAGCATCTATAGAGGAGTCATGGAGAATTTGGATGATAACTGTTGTAGAGGTAAATCCCCTCTGCGGACAGAGGCGATCCCTACTAGCCCATATCGGGTCTAGCAACAATCGTATCACGCTAAGGTGCAAGTTCCTAATTGCAATAGACCAAATTACGAAGAAGGCCTACCTTGAGTCCAACGCTGTTGTTCATGGAGAGGATAGCACTCCCATTTCCTTGCTCTGGCAAATCATAATTCTCCCTCTTGTCACGATCAAACACCTGCACATACAAGAAACACGACGAACACACAAGCATAAAACCCAAAATATAAAATTATGTATCAGTCAGAGAAGACACAACTCATGATCATAATGAAAAATATGAGTGGAACCATAACCAAAGTCGCTTATCATTAATTCATACAAAGGAAAATACAACCTAGCTCTGACGTTGAATCCTCCTTCGGCAGGTTGTCAGCGGAATACATCTCGGTAAAGCTTGTCGGGAATGGGGACAAGCCTCTCTCTTCGATCATCAATCTCCTTGCTACTGATTTGGCTCTATGAGGACTATTGCAGCATTCTTTAGGCTATCAAGGCTCTTGGAGATTCAACCATTCAGCCCTTCAGCTATTCAGCCCCTTCATCAATGGATGAAGGCTATATTTATAGAGGAGAGGAGGAGGTTGGGATCCCTACAATAGTGGAAGGGAGGCCTTAACCCTTGGGAGGTTCCCCATAAGGTAGAAACAAGAGGCCAAAGGAGGAAGGCCATGGTTATTCAGTCGAAACCACTCCTCATGACTCATCCATGAAGTTGTTGTAATCGAAACTTCGCCTCTTTTTTTAAAAAAAATTCCATAAGCAGATTGGTGCGGGTGCTTAACTCGAACAGAGCACCAACTGGCGTGGGCTTAGTTTTAATTTTCCTCATTGGCGTGAGGACATAACGGGCTACTAGCGCCAAGGAAAAAACAGGTGTTTTTAGGGGTCTGCTCAGGAAATGATCAACAAAATGAATGTTTTCCTCATGGCAAGGGATGCAATGATGGTATTTGCAAGGCATGACACTACTTATTGGTCACAGAAACGACCCTCCAATGGGCGAGATGGGGATTGCAGGGACGGTGACAAATTACTGTGTAACAGATGCCCCCTAAATCATGAGGCCCGAAAGAGAGAGAGGGGTGAAATTATTTACGAGAACGTGTCCAACTGAAAAACACTGCCGTCAGAAAACCTGCGTAGAGAAGTACAACTAATATCTCAAATACATGATATGTGTGGTATGGTCCCAGCCATCCATAAAAGAGTATACAATAATCCAGATCTAAGGCATGGACGCAGCCATCCAGTAAGGATCGATAAATAGACTCAGGCATGGTCGCAGCCATCCAATCAATGAGTCATGTAACCAATCATAATAATCCACAAAATCACAGCCTGGATTCTAATAGATAAAATCCAGGGTCTTGCGCTCCATCTCGACCCGAATAAAGTACAAGTTCAAGCATGTGAATAAGTGAGCTGGAGTCGAACATGCGAGAACATCATCTGATTACCAGCCAATGATGAAAGCTATTAACAGATGTGAGAGGAACCACCAATAATGACAATGGCCCTCAAGGTACTATAGGTACAATCCACGGAATGTGAACAGTGAGTTGGCATTGAACACCCGCAGAATCATTCGATCGAAGCCAATGATGAAAGCCTTGCGTCGAATGTGAAGAACCTTCCATTGAGGCATCTAGGCTCCAAGGTACCAGAAGGGAGTCTCTAGATCAACTTCCTGGATAATGAGCTGAAGTCGACAGGAAGTGACCTTGATCAAAGGTGGGCCATAGTTTCCCACATCATCGACGCGAGACAGAGGAACATAATGTTGTGAATCAGGACCAGATGAGAATCAGAGGAAGGTTGAAACTTTGCAGAGGTAAACTTCTCTTGAACATATTGGCGGCACGAGAGTGGATTTGGCAGTATTTGACATCAAAAGATCAAAGGTCATGACGACGAGGAAAAGAGAAGATGAGAGGTCAAAAGGGATTACCCAAACCCACAGAGGCAAGCAAAAAACAAGATGAGATGTCCCCAACCCGACACAAATGCAGACAAGTTCCATGTTCAAGAGCGACATACTGTCGACACGACGATGATACTGGTTCCATTTTTCCCCCACCATTTCTGGCGAGTACCTCTTTATTTTTACACAATATTGAAGAGGATACCATATGCTTGTCATACAAGTTTGTCTTTCAGACGAATCCATGCTAGTACATTTAACGAGCCCTAGGAAGGAAGAACTCGAGTATCATCATTACAACTTAATCTGATGTCATCAAGGTTTAACGAGTCTGACAAAGGAATAACTCGGCGTCTTTTCATATTTAGAGAGTTTTAAAAGACAGCAGAAAAGTAAACTCCAACAGTCCCTTTTCGTAAATAGTTCCTCATATCCGAAAAGGTAGAAAACTATGTATGAGAAAACCTCCTAGTCGTGATAGGCTAGGGTATTCCTTTTTTGTAAATAATCTATCCCAGCCCGAAAAAGGGGCAAATGTATACTGGGTAGATGTCGTTTCGCAGCCAATTTAACGAGATAAAAATGACAAGCGACTCGGAAATATTTTCATGTTTAGAGAGTCAGAAAAGAGCTAAAATTTGACTCCTCCTGGAGGAACGAGTGGTATAAAGGGTAGCTACTAGTTTCGGTAATGGTGGAACTGCTCAAAACAAGTAAAGGTTAAGGGGTTGGCTAACAAGACCACTCATCGCAGTGGTTCCTCAGGATTGGGTGAAACAACCAAGTGAAGGCATGTGATCGGCCAAGCAGATAGAGACAATAGAGTGAGAAAACCAAGGCTCATCTGGAAAAAACAGGCTGATAAAATGACAATCACGAGAGGTAAAATGGGAAAGGCTTCATTTTTACACAAGCTTGAAATCAGGAAACTCTGCTTGAAGTTGGTTTCATTTTTACACAAGCTTGAAATGGAAACAAACTATGCTTGAAAAAGTAAGCATGCCCCCAACATGGTGACTCAATTTGAGGTACATGCCCCCCAAGCTTCAATCCATATGAAAGGCAGATGGAGTGAAGGTTCAAATTACGAGATCAAGAAAAAGACTCGACTGGGATTTTACGAGATCTTATCAACGACTTGAATTGAACAGTAAAGTGTTTCATTGTTTTAACGAGGTTGACACATTAAAAGAACTATCCTCAGAACACCTTGTTTCATTTTTTAACGAGCTTGACACAAGAAAACGAACTATGCTCCGACGAGCTTGTTTCATTTTTTAAGGAGCTTGACATAAGGAAACGAACTCTGCTCCGGCAACCTTGTTTTATTTTTTAAGGAGCTTGACACAAGACAGGGAACTTTGCTCCAAAAGACTTCATCATAATGAAGAAGAAGTCATCGCTTCCAAGAGTTCCACTCCCAATGGGAGAAAAACATCTCGGAAATCAAGACCCAATGCCCCCAGCACACTATGCATGACGGCATCATCACTGAGTACATGCACGGGGTAGGTAGCCACATATTTGACCTGTGGTGGGGCAGATACAATGGGTGGATAAAAACCAAGAAGGGATTATGGTGAGCCAGCTGCCACATCAAGACCAAAGAACGAAAGTTGATCAATGGTCATGATCCGTCCTTGATGTGGAAAACAGACCACACGAAAAAGGGAGGAGACAAGTGCTCTCATGGCATAGGTGTAATCGCGCCCCAAGAGTAGATTGAAATCCAAGGGGCCTGGAGCAACCATCACGTCCATATGGATGGTTTTACCTCCCAAAGTAACAAGTAACCTTGGAAGGATTCCTAACGGTTGACTCGTTCTTCTTTTAAATGCCAACAGATTCTGCATAATAGGCGCAAGAGGCGGCGAACTGAAAGCTTGCCAAGTATTTGAGGATAAAATACTAACAGATGCGCCTTCGTCTATAATGGTGCTAGGTACAACCAGAGCAAAGGCCTGTACCGTTATCTCGAAAGGCATATAAGACGGAAGGCGGTATCTTGCAAATCGATTCCAATCAAAGGAAGCGACCAAACTACTTGGAGGGGCCACCATCGAACCAATATGGTCTTCCCCTGGTGTTACGGAAGAAGAAGGAGCATCCTCCACGACCTTCATCTCGAAGGTGGGAGGGGTATCCTCCGGGACCTCCATCACGGGAGGCGGAGGAGCAGCTTCTTGAGATATAGGGATAGGAGAATCCTTCTCCAAGTCCGAAGAATCTAAAGAAACAAGAAGAACCTAATGGGGATGAGATCCACTCTCAACGGAAAAGACCTGGTGCACCGCAGATGGGGCCGGTTCAACTGATCCCATGACCAATGGTTGGTCGGCAACAGATTCATGAATTTGAATTTTTGGGGGATCGGGATTAACCAAGGATGACTCTTGACCAATCATAGGATCAACTGGTGGAGGACTCGAAGAAAGCTGTTTATAACTAACCGGGAGGCATGGTGTATAAATAGCTGAGTTGTCCAAAAATCGCTTGGCTTCATCAATATATGGACAAAGGTGAATGGCATGGTGCCGTTCACACAACTTACAGGGATTGGTAATCTTACCCTGCTTCTTAGGAGCCTTACCAGCAGCAGCTAAAGACGTGCCCCCAACCTGACTCCCGGAAGCCAAAGGCATCGGCGGACAACCATTGGACCATACTTCAAGCACCTTGGGAATGGCAGGGCAATCTCGAAGAAGATGGTTTCCTGTGCACAACATGCAAGGGAACTTGACTTTCTGCGGAGGGTTGTAAGGTTTATCAAGAGGAGGTGTTTCGGAAGCAACAACTGCAGCTTTAGCCTCTCTCTTATCGGACTTCTTCTTCTTTTTCTTCTTCTTCTTCTTCTTAGCCACCTGGTTACTCTAATCCAGACTTTCACTAGGCAAAGTAGAAGAGGAGGATGCCGAAACAGGCAAAGAAGGGGAGAGGTCCACCTTGGAATCAACATGATGTTATTCAGGCGGAGGAACCGATTGAACAGTAGTCGGGACATTCGGGACCACAGAGGTCGAAAACAACCAAACATGCAACCCAACAGTTAACCCAGGAAGGGAAAACATTGCCATATAAGGAGCGCCAACATTTCCAAAAGGAGGAAAAGGACCAGGATTCCCTTCGGAGGGGATTCCTTGGTTGGTGAACTCCGGAAAAATTTCCATAAGAAACAACTAAAAACAACACCCTAAGGAAACTAACTTTAACCAAGAATATTTCGTGGGCAGTTAATTTTTTAAAACATTGAAACAAAACTCTACCGTTTCATCTTTTAAGAGTCGAGAAACTGGCAAAAGGTGACTCTATCTCTTTCATTTTTGAAGCAAGCGTGAAAGGACAAGCGCCTGGTGATATTTTCAAATTTAAGGAGTCAGATAAGATCAAAATGACTGCTCAGGAATTCTAGGCAAAGGGTGTACCAAATAACCGTGAACTACAATATACACCTTGGTTTCAAAATGAAAGAGAAAACAACCAAGGACTTGACGTACGTGCAGGCAATCTCCCCGAATGTTGTGTCCGGTGTATCATGGGTATAAGGCAGCAGACTCGGCTTCCTATGGATAAAGGATAGCAACCTAGTGGGGTCTCCCTTTATATACACGACGGTACGAGGAGCACAAGTCCATACTAGTGCTATCTAAAGCCAAGAGGCGAACGACAGTTACTAGGTTTAACGACGCCGGAACACGTCACTAGCCTATAGCTCTAAATATTTCGTTAATGTTCCAATGTTTCCTTAGTGTAAATTGAATACATTTTAATTTTTATCTTCAATTATGTTTCAGTTTTCAGGCCCTAGCAAGTGTTATGTCTCAAAATATCCTAAATGCACACTGCATGCCACAGAATATCATTTCATGTTGAAAGCTAATTATGAGAGAGTTAAGAGCTTTTCACACAATAACAAAATGATCAGACAACAACCAATAATGTCTCTAATGCAGCTAATGGAAACTAAATTCTTTTCTTTCAAAGTTACAAATCACTAATAACTCAGAAAAGACTCGATTTTCATTAACTAATCAAAAGAAAAAGAGATTTTTTGTATTTTCAATGTTTAAGAGCAAAATGCACTAAACAAAATGAAAACTAATGAAAAGAGAAATTTGAGAAGCGATAGAAAAAGAGAAAAGATAAGCAAGTTTCACTCAATGCAAACACACAATCAGACCTCAAATTGGAAAAATAATCCCTCAAAACCAAAAGAATCCCAAAGAGTCAAATGAACCATGTAATCTAGGCCCAAAGCAAGACAAAGCAGAATTCGAATGAAGAAGAAACCAGTCACTCAAATAGCGCAATAAAATGATAAACAACCACCAAACGAATGCAGAGAATAAATCACAAGGTTGACTGAATAGATAGAAACCAAAAACTCCCAAGGGAGGCTCGACACACAATAGCACCTAGATGCCCTGGGGCTAGAATGTAAAATTGATAGAAACGAGCAAACAACCAAAGGATGAAGATCACAGTCAGTCAAACAAGGCTCCAGAACACTCAAGCAGTCGTAAAAATAAGACCAAACACCTAGCTCAAGCTCAGAAAGCTTAAAACAGAGTAAACCCTAGCACCTTACAAGATTGGCACGACTGTGAGGTGGAATCTAGTGCCAGAATAGGATTGGCGCAGGTAATACACTGGTAACATGCACCAATGGGCGCGACTGTCAGGCTAATAAGCGCGCCAGTCGAGTTTACTAAGCAAAAAATGAAAAAGACCAATCCAAGGAACATACTAGTGATGGTAAAGCTAAACAAAATCCAAACACATGGAAAGAGCCAGCCAAAAGAACTGATCAAGCAAGCAAAGTCAAGAATCGACCGAAAACACAAGACAATACTCCAAATGTTTAGTTCATAAACTAGACCGGAGATTTACTGAAGCAACATTCATCTACTTTCGCTAATGCGGAGCAAGAGTATTTCGAAGGCTAGCTGGCTAACTTTAGGCTTCGTCTGTAGTTTATAAAGAAAACAACAAACTGGACATTCCCCAGTGGAGTCGCCAATTTGTTGTAGAGGTAAATCCCCTCTGCGGAAAGAGGCGATCCCTACTAGCCCAGATCGGGTCTAGCAACAATCGTATCATGCTAAGGTGCAAGTTCCTAATTGTAATAGACCAAATTGTGAAGAAGACCTACCTTGAGTCCAACGTTGTTGTTCGTGGAGAGGATAGCGCTCCCGTTTCCTTGCTCCGACAAATCACAATTCTCCCGCTTGTCATGATCAAACACCTACACATACAAGAAACACGATGAACACAAAAGCGTAAAACCCAATATATACAATTATGTATCAGTCATAGAAGACACAACTCATGATAATAATGAACAATATGAGTGGAACCATAACCAAAGTCGCTTATCATTACTTCATACAAAGGAAAATACAACCTAGCTCTGACGTTGAATCCTCCTTCGGCGGGTCGTCAGCGGAATACGTCTCGGTAAAGCTTGTCGGGAATGGGGACAAGCCTCTCTCTTCGATCGTCAATCTCCTTACTACTGATTTGGCTCTATGAGGACTATTGCAGCATTCTTTAGGCTATCAAGGCTCTTGGAGATTCAACCATTCAGCCCTTAAGCTATTTAGTCCCTTCATCAATGGATGAAGGCTATATTTATAGAGGATAGGAGGAGGTTGGGATCCCTACAATAGTGGAAGGGAGGCCTTATCCCTTGGGAGGTTCCCCATAAGGTGGAAACAAGAGGCCAAAGGAGGAAGGATTTGGTTATTCAGTCGAAACCACTCCTCATGACTCATCCACGAAGTTGTTGTAATCGAAACTTCGTCTCTTTTTTAAAAAAACTTTCCATAAGCAGATTGGCGCGGGTGCTTAACTAGGACAGAGTGCCAACTGGCGTGGGCTTAGTGTTAATTTTCCTCATCGGCACGAGGACATAACGAGCTACTAGTGCTAAGGCAAAAACAGGTGTTTTTATGGATCTGCTCAGGAAATGATCAACAGAAGGAATGTTTTCCTCATGGCAAGGGATGCAATGATGGTATTTGCAAGGCATGACACTACTTATATGTCACAAAAACGACCCTCCAATGGGCGAGATGGGGATTGCAGGGACAGTGACAAATTACTGTGTAACAATAACTTACTTGTATTATTGTACTACATGATCTTTGAGGAAGAGCCACCTTGCATGTCCAGTGACGTTATGGAAGAAGTAGCAGAACTTGTCAAATGGTTTGCCTCAACTAATGGCACTTACCTTAGGGTGTTGAGTTGTTATAGTTCATCGCATTTGTTAACTAGATATTCCATCGATAAATTGTTCATGTAGGAGGTTTTTTATCATCTTTCCATAGGTTTATTAGGAGTCTTACAAAGGGAGAAGAAATCACCTTAACCCACTCTTCCTTTACAGATAGGATCGTATGCGATTAAGAATATGAATATTGCAAAAATTGAAGGTAATGAGTTAGATAACTCCAGGTTCGATATTATGGAATATCACCCATATGATCCCATAATTTCTTGCAAGAAACACTGTGAAAAGATACACTTCAATTGGGAAAGCGGAACTTATTCTAGACCAAAGCAGGAAAAGATCAAGAATTGTTATAATGCCTCTAAGCGGTGTGTAGTAGTAAGCTTTGAGGTCCATCACATGTCACTCCACAATAGGAAGCCACTTTAGAAGTAAAACCATCAAAGAAACACAACCTTGTGCGTGTAAATTCTAAGAGGAAGGTTGCACACAATCTAGGAAAAGAGAGGAGACGCAAATAGAAAGCAAATCTAGTTATCTTGAAAGCGGCTATGGCAGGAAAAAGGAGGAGGAAATAGAATAGGTAGGGGGGGATAATTAAGGAAGAAGAAAGAATAAGAGCATAAAGAACAAGAAGAGAGGCATAAACAAGAAGATTAAATGAGGATAAAAAAAGAGGAAGAAACAATGTTGAACCAAGTCGAAGAAGAAGAACAAAATCAACTACTTTAAGAAGAAAGCAAGCAACTACAGGATAAATAATTTTCCCAAGAGATCGAAGACTTGATGGTTATCCAAGAAATGGAGGTAGAGCTGGAGTATCAAAATCAGGATGTCAATCTCATGCCTTGCACATAGTAGATCACCAATTAGTCTCTCCCTTATCCTACAAAAGGGAAAGATCCAGGTGATGAAGAGGAAATTTCTCCTCTTGTTGAAGGCCCAATGATGGATATCTGCAATTTAACTTATGATGAGCTACAGAAGAATATTGTACAATATATAAAGAAGCACTTTCCAGACAACCTCACACATCCCACTTTTATCAAGGAGAAGGCGATCGTGATAGGCACTAGGAAGAATCCAAAAGCTGGTGTCACAACCAACTTGGCCTTCGCAAGATCTTCTAAGTCAAACACAAAATACTTAATGGCCAAGAATAGATAAATGGTGAAGAATTTAGAGGTTGTAACACAACATATTGAACATCTCCAAGTAGAGGTTCAAAAAGCAGCTCCCACACAAGTGTACTCAGAATAACTTAAGGTAACTATACTTAGTGAAGTATTAGCATTGGGAGAAACCGTGAGGAACCTCTATGAGGAGTTAGTCACCATGCACAAAGAATTTGTCCCTTTTCACGAAATGTGGCATAAATCTAGAGATAATTCAAAATATCTCAAGCTTTTTCTCACAGCTATTACCGCAGTTCATGAGTGGGGGATGTAATATGGAGGTGCACCTCCTGAGTTGGTAAAGAAAACAAGGCAACAATTTGAGCTAGAAAAATTTGAAGTCTAAATGCTTAAACAAACCAACAAACAACTTGACACTTTCATCACCGACATTTTTTCCTCTTATGCATGATTGTATAACAATGTGGATTCTATGGTGAAGTCCCATAAGGTTCTGTTGATGGGAAGAAATGTCCGACCAACAGTAAGGGATCTCCCTGATAAAAAGTCCAGATTAGACTCTAAATCATTTGTGATAGGGATCTCGTCCGGGGTGTGGGTCTGGCTACCGCTGAATATTCCTTTTCTCAGACACAAATGAGCTCTGCAGACCTATGAACACATGATTATTTGGATGATACAAGACAAATGGTTGATGATTCTTAATGAACATAAAACACTACAAATAGAAAGATGAGTTAAAGCATGTAGCCAAAGGGAATGCTGTTAGCAGCACATCATTAGGGTCATGCCTGTAAAAAGCTATTCAAACCACAGAAATAACAGCTCTTTATGGTTAGAGCACCCTTCGCTTCCTTAAGCGGTCTCAAAGATAAGATAAATTTTAGTAATGAAGTTGCTAACATCTCCTAAGTAAACAACCTAACATCATTAACACATTTGGTGAGCTGAAATGTATAAATGATATAAGCAGAAAACGCAGATTAATTAATCATAAATATATCAGATACATAAGACAAAAATATTCATAGTTTTAACACATTAGTCCTCATTAGAACCAAGAGTGGAGTCAAAACATCAGTTTTTATTCATTCTCAGAAAGTTGTATTCAATGATATACAATTCTCTTTGCTCCTTTGGAGTCCCAAAAAAAAGATCCTTTACAATTTCCCGAAGGAAGTATTTATAGAAAAAAATTGACCCTTGGGTATCCTTGACTTTTCGCCATCCTGACCGTTGACATACTCTGTAACTCGAGGGAATTTGCGACTTGGGACCTTGGCTTTGACTATGACCTACGACCCCTTGTCTGTTGCGACCTACGACCTCTTCTGTTTGCTACAATATGCGACTTGGTCATGGAAGCAATTGGGTGATTGTGAGATCAGGGACATCTACCTATTGTTTTTCCTCGAGGTAACTTCGCCATGCTCGATAATCTGCAGCAACTAGGGAGACCCGAGGAGTATCTTCTCTCAATATGTGAAGGCACTAGAGAGAATTTGGGATCAAAGTGTCTCTCTTGATCGTGATCTGGTTTGACAAGGAGGCCAGTATGGTATAGATCTAGACTGGTGTCACGATGAATTGAACAAGGCTTTCTTGTGATGCTGGAAGGTTTTGGGAGGCGACTGCTTGCCTTATGGGCTATAGAAATGCTTGAATGTCTTCGACAACTTCTTCCCATGTTTTCTCTTCGCCCAATGCACCTAGAGAAGGAATATGGTGTACTTTAGCCATTGAGTCAATGTCGCTAATCAGATGTTCATGTGCGGACATTACTTTCTCCAAATCCTTAATAAGTTTCTATTTGGATTGTACCTTTATCCAGATTTGAACTTTGTCATTTTGGGTGCCAATCTAATATTTTCTAGGCAAGGTGTCTGAACCCTGTGGATACATATTTGACCATCCTAGTATTTTTTCCAAGGCAGTAGAGGCTTCCTTTTGAACTATACCGCCACGCTCTGCATCCCAGTTGTGTACCCACCCCTCAAAATGGCATCTTGCACATACTACATCCAAAAGTTAGGAGGCCATATAAAATTCTGATGCATACCCTTCATCAGGCACTAGTGTTGAATACATGTTTGATTTGTGGGCTACAACTATCAAGTTGGCCCAGTTGAAGCAGGTTCCATATAAAATGATAGCATACATGAGTGAAACCCATGTGTCGTTGAAAGTGAAAGTGGTTTCATCTGGTTGGCCATACATCCTACATAACATTGCCGCCACGAGCTTGTAGACCTTCCTGAGACCTGTTGTCTTATATTCCTAGTCCTTTTTAAACTTGAAATTTTTTGGGTCCTCCCACCATCCCCTTAAGGTGTGGGGTATGGGAATTTCATGAGTGGTGGCCCATTCCTCGGTGAAAGTATGCTCTCGGGTGGGAAGTTCATAATAGAATTCTGCATCCTGTCCTTTCATATTTGCAAATGATTTCTCTACATGATCCCGAATAACCAAAATCTTGGGGTCAACCTTTTGCAAGATCGATTAAATCAGCTTTGCAGATGGAAATATAGGTGGATGGGCCCTTGCGTAGTGGAGCTTGGACCTCTTGACCTGAATATACACCTGTCAGTCTAGGAGGTCTTCTGGAAATTTAGGCTTTGTGAATTCTTGGTATACCTGATACCAACTCATACTATCCCCTTTGCTGAATGTGCAAGCAGTATCTCCATAGATAGGGGGCAAAGAAAGAGAAATTTCTTCTTCCAATATTTCTATCTCAAGGATTTTGTTCCTTTTTCCGAACTACCAGAGGCCCCATATCGCTTGAGGCCAATGAGATGGATACGCACTCGAGATCGGCTTCGAGGTTCCCTTGCATATCCATGAAACAATCCCACGATAAGATAGATTTCATATTTATAAATACTTGGGATGTTCCGATCTCTACTCAACTATTTTTCAAGGAAATGGATGAACTTGTGACCCGACGACCTTGTGACTGGGTCGCTGGGTCGCTATGTCGTGTTGGTGTACACTTTCATAGAAAAGTGACCTAGCGACTTAGCAACTTGCGACTAGGTCGCAAGGTCGCTGAGTCACAGAGTCGCGCTAGTTTATATTTTCACAGGAATGAAACCTAGCGACTTAGCGACTCATGACTAGGTCACGAGGCCATTGAGTCACGAAGTCGCGTCACTTTAAAATTTCACGTATATGTGACCTGGCAACCCTGCGACTTAGTGACCGAGTCGCTAGATCGCGAGGTCATGGAGTCACGGGGTCGCTCTAGGGCTCAACAGACGAGTTACGTGGTGATGCAAACTTTCTACTTGATTTTAAACAAAAAGGGAAGGTAAGGGAACATATCAAGTGGAAAGCATACATGAAGCTCCTCATTGAAGGGGGCAGGGAAGGGAACCTAAAACAGACTGATGCAAGGGAAGCTTATTAGAGGAGGTAAACAGGGAAGTCAAGCTGTGGGGAGGAGCAAGCTTAGCAACATAATTCATGGGAGGTTTAAACATAAGATAGGATGAGTTTTAAATAGGTGAATGTGAGGCTGATGGAGGCAAAAATCAAACAAAAGGAAACAACAGGAGGATTAGGCAACTTACCCAAAAAAAATGCGCTCCAACTGGCTTGTTAGAGGCATTTTCTTTCTCTATCATGCAGGTTGAATACAACCTATGTGACCCTTATATTTATAAAGGGGTCACACATGTGGTCAATAAATGAGGGTCACAGGGTTGCAAATGAGTTGAGTTGATGAGATATGCAACCTTGCGACTCTGCGAACTTGCGACCTGAGGGTCGCAAGGTCACAATTCTTTGGTTTCTGGATTAGGTGCGACCTTGCGACTTAGTGACCTGAGGGGTCGCAAGGTCTTGAGAGTTTGTTTTGACCATATCTGTGACTTTAAAACTTGAGATTTTAAAAGAGTGAACCTAGGCCAAACTCTATTTTTCAAAAGGTTAGGGGCTCAAAAATTTTAAAAAGGGCAAAATTTTGGAGGGTGTTGTAGCGGCTACAACAAATGGCGATTCACTGGTAGGGCCCAGGATCTCTGTCGGTGCTTCATCTTGACGGGGCGGCGGGGCTTAGCACGCTGATCCTTTCACCCCATGGGTCCCACTACTTTCATCCTCGGGCCTTACGCATTTGCTCCACCTATATGCATGTCCGAGGGTGCTGGTCCACCATGTTTTCATTCCTGGAGACCAAACGGAAAAGATTGGAGTAACCTCAAGGACTTCCAAGATATATTATAGTTACTTTGTCCTCATTGTGTTGCTCCGCTGCCAGCGAACCTGGTGGTTCTGGCGGATTCACTGCTTAGGAGTCACAGACGTTGCTCTATTGTTAGCGAGCCTGGTCAGTACCCCGGCGAAGTCCTCGTATCGCCTCTTTGTGCAGGAAGCCTTTCTCAATCCTTTACCCTTTATTCATGTGCTAATTTCACTTATTTAAATGTGCTCAGGGCATTTATTTGATTGTGTTCAATGCACTTATTTGACTATGGAAATTATTGCCTAGGCGGATGAGGGATCCCAACTTATTTTTCTTGCAAGAGAGGTTGCTCTTGGTCTATATGAGGGCTTTCCGGTTTTCCCGGATATCCTTTCATCTCCTGAATTTTTCTCTGTCCCCTTTTCGTCCAGTGACTGATTACACCGAAACTTTATTTTGTACAACGGTCCCTTGGGCCAGCATACTAGGTAACCTACTTGCACTTGGTTCCTACGACTTGGTCATGTTTCCCCATTGGGTTCCTATCACAGGCAAGCTCGTGCTTTTTTTTTTCATTCCAGGGGTGATTCTTCACCATCATAGATTCTGGCACAGCATGCCAATTGAGTAACTTCTACATCTCTCCTTCAACCTGAGATTCCAAAGGGAAAGGGCCAATGAGAGCCTGCTTGAAATAAGAGATTTATTGAAAACATAAATAACGAAAAATAGCAAAAAACAAAACAAAACAAAACTATGGTACAGGGTATGGTGATGGCCCCTTCGGGCTATCAGGTGAAATAGTGTTTAAGGTCATGCCCGTTTTACTGGGAGGGCCTTAATCCTCCCTTCAAGGGTATGTAGCCTATAAGTGTGGGAGCCAACCTTTTCTTTAATTTGGAAGGGACTTGTCCATAGGGCCTAGAATTTGGAGTGTTTCCCTTTATCCTCGTGAGCTTTGTCCCATTTAAGGACAAGGTCGCCTACTTCAAAAGACTTGTTTTCGGTGGACTTCTGGTTGAACCATCGTTTTATTCAACTTTGGTGGATGGTGAATTTTTCCCAGGTTTTTAGCCTTTCCTCCTCCAGCTTCAACAGGGTATCTATTCGTGCTTCTAAAGCAGGGAAAGGAGTGCCATCAGTTTCTTGAGATAATTTAAGGGCTAGGAGAGGCAATTTGGGAAGAAGGATAGCCTATTTTCCGTACACAAGAAAAAATGGGGAGGTGTTGAAAGATGATTTGGGTGTGACCCGTTCAGCCCATAGGGAATTATGGAGCGTGTTATGCCAATTTCGTTGTTGGGACAATAGAGTCTTTTTGATGATGTGGATGAGGTTCTTATTGGTTGACTCGACTAACCCATTTCCTTGGGGATAATAGTTGGTAGATTGTTTGAGCACTATACCATTTTCTAGAGAAAAATCATATAATTTAAATGATGAAAAATATGTTGCGTTATCAAAAACAAGGGAGGTCGGAACGCCAAACCTGGTCATGATGTGTTGAGGGATGAAAGCTATTACCTCTTGATCGTTTATTTGACGCAAAGGTATTTCTTCAACCCACCTTGTGAAGTATTCCGTAGCTGTGAGGATGTATCTATGTTTCTTGGAAGAGTGTGGCAAGATTTCCCCAATCATGTCAAGTCCCCACTGCTGAAAATTTTCTTCCACTGTGACAGACTGCAATGAGGCGGATGGCCATATTTCCCTGTTGACGAACTTTTGGCATTGTGGGAATTTCAGAACATAAGCGTGTGCATATTTGAACATAGTAGGCCAATAGAAACTGGTGCACATGATCTTGTGAGCAGTGGTGTCCCCTGCATAGTGCCCACCAGCTGGACCATCATGGAATTCTGTCAAAATTTTTTGTGCCTCATCATACTCCAAACAGTGTAGCAGAACTCTATTGTGGTGTTTGCAGAACAACTTACCCTGCACTAGCTGGTAGGATGCAGCTCTCAATATTATCACATGTTTCTACTGGGTGGTTAAAGTGAGGTCCATGATATTGTGGCTCAAATATTGCTGAAGATCAATGTACCATGAGGAGAAACCCTGTCGGGATATACTGTCAGTTTGATACATGTCAATTTCATGTTCCCAACTCTCTTCTTCATTGCCTCGCGAGTCTATGACTTCCGTGGCCATCCGACATAGCCCTTGGCCCTTTATAGTAAGTGTCAGCTTGAATTCCAGGTCAAACTCTTGAAGGCAAGTCATCCAGTTGCCTCGTCTCTCGCCTAGCTCTTGCTTTACGAAAAGTGCATGAACAACTAGGTGAGGTACAAAAACTATGATGTGACTCTTCAAAATATATGGCCTGAAGTATTTAACCACCTTGTACACCTCTTAAGCTTGCTTATCAATATCTGGATAATTCAGCTCGGCACCTTGCAACCCAGCGCTCATGAATGATATGGGCTGCTCATCATTGTTGCCATATTTCTGAGTGAGGACGGCTGTGAGAGATGAATTTGAGGCAAAGGTGTACAAGATAAAGCCTTTGCTGAAATCCAGACTATGAAGGGCAGGTGCTTCTACGATGGCCCACTTGATGTTATTGAACGCTTCTTTCTCGGAAGAATTCCATTTGAAGTTTGTGTTCTTCTTGATCATACCTTGCAAAGATTTCACTATTTGGGCGAAATCTGATATGAATTTTAGCATGAAGTTGATTTTCTCGAGGAAAAACTGCATGGCCTTCTTACCACTTGGGGAAGGAATCTGGGCGATGACTTTTGCACGTTCTGGATCCACTACTATGCCATCCCAGGTTATGATGTGCCCCAACAGTTTTCCTTCAGAAACGGAAAAAATGATTTTCTTTGGGTTTAGTGAGATCCCATATTTTCGGCACCTCTCAAAAATCTGCTTGAGGTGATGTAAATGGTCACACCAATGCTTCAAAAATACAGTTACATCGTCAAGTCATACTACCATGCTTTTCCCTATGAGGCCTCGAAAGGCGATGTCCATGGCTCTCTAGAAGGTTGCGTCGGCATTGATCAGGCCAAAGGGCATGCGTCTGAATGCGAAAGTCCCCCATTTAGTTCTAAATGTGGTTTTCATCCGGTTGGGTTCAACCACTAGTACTTGGTTATAACCTGAAAAACCATCCAATAGAGAGAACATTTCTGATCCAGATACTGCTTGAAGGATCTAATACATAGGGGGCACTGGCTAGTTGTCCTTGTCTGAAGCTTTGTTCAAGTTTCGGAAGTCTATGAATAAATAGATTTTGCCAAATTTCTTACGAACTGGGACCAAATTTGACACCCAGGTTGAATGCCGGACTTTGAAAATTATATGCGCATCCAAGATTTTTTTCAGTTCCTTTTGGATCATCGGCTCTAAAGTGGGGTGTACTTTTCTCAGTTTCTGTTGGAATGGTTTCACTCCTTCTTTCATGGGTATCATGTGCTGGATGATCCATGTGTCATAGGTTTGTAACTCATCATAGGTCCAGGAAAATACATCTCGGTATTTCTTAAATAACTCAGTGAAAGATTACCTCTCTTGAGGGGTGCATTCATTTCCGAGATTGATGAATTTGGGTTCCTTCTCCATCCCGAGGTTTATTTGTCAGTACACTAATGTGGAACTCCGCACCTTCATGTTGGGGGGTCCTCGAAAATAGTTTTGTAATCAAACAACTTTTTGAGCGACACAATCTCTTTGGCTATGGGATTTTCCTTACAATCCCCTTATTCCTCTTGCAAGGCCTGATCATGATCCTCTTCTTCTATAATTGTGTCCTTGAACACATCCGTATTGAGCATGAAATCCAGTACCTGTTGATCATCATTAAAAACGCACAGATTAGTGACATTGTCTGGTACAGATGGCTTGTAAATGATTTCAATAGAGAATCCATCCCTAAGTGGGGTGAACCTAGCAGCAACATTGGCAAGTGTATCGGGTGCTGCATTGTGCATTCTAAGTACAGATTTAATACCAAAAGCGTCAAAAGCAGAAATTAAACGCCATACCTCTTGTTGGTAACCTTTCAAATGTGAAGACAAGCAATGGATGGTGTTATGTACCTAACGGGTGATAATCTCGGAGTTTCCATTTACCTTTAAAGAATAGACCTTGATATCTATGGCTTTCTTGAGCCCGAGAATCAATGCTTCATACTCGGTTGTATTATTCATGCACTGGAACTCTAGCCGGGAGGAGATTAGAAACTTGTTCTTCTGAGGGTCTAGAAGAATAAAGCCCATGCCAGCTCCATCATGGGTTTTGGAACTGTCATAGTACAAGGTACACATTTCATCTTCTAATTTCACAAGGTTGTCTAAGCACATAGGAGACGTACTTGGGGTAGCCGCTTCTAACGGGTCTTCCGTTGAGGTGGAGTGGTTGCCAGTGACCAACAGTAGTTATGACTGGACGTCTTGAGCGATTGGCGAGTGGGGGATTTGGTAGCACCCAAAAATGGATTCTAAGAAGCACATACCAAGTTCCTCTTGTGAAAAACTGACTGGTTCGTTAATTTCATCTAGGTCAGTCACCGTGTGTTTCATGTAAGGATTACTTTCGACCCAAATTTGATTGTTCCTACCCTTGTAAGGGAGCCACAGGTTGGACCAATCAGTGGCAAAGTATCCTTGCAACTTGCTAGACCAATCTCTGCTCAAGAAGACCATAGGCCTCGGGGATATCCACGATCACTATGTCAATGCACTATTGCACCCTATAATTAGAGGACAAACGGATGATGACATTATTTAATTCACCTACTACAAGAACCTGAGATCTGTTAATTTGAATGATCCTAGCGTCAGTTTTCTCAGGGCGGATGTTTAACTTCTTGCATACAGACAAGAGCATAACATTTGTGGATGCACCAGAATCGACGAGGAAATTATGGACATTGAAGTTGAAGATCTCGAAGGATAGAAGGAAAGGTGGTGTGGATCCCCTGGAGTTTACATTAACGGCATTCACGATAGATTGGGGACTAGCAGCAGCTTGGGAAGATGTGGTACTCATGGGTTTGGTCGCCGGTAGGTTGGAAAGTGATTTGAGGGTATTATCTCGCTGGTTAGTAATATGAAAGAGTTTGTAGTGAGAAATATTGGCCTGCGTTTTCTTCATGTCCTCGATAATGCTATACTCTGAGTCTGAGTGTGAGATAAGTTCGATGGAGGCTTTCGGAGAAACTGATGATGATTTAGCCTTTGGGCTTACTCGGGGATTGGTTGGGCTAAATTTCTTAGGAGTCTTAGTTTGGTTCTATGTGTTTGGTGGCAGAAATTTCCTTAAGAAAGCTTTACTCTTTTCCTCGAAAGATTGTTCAGGGACCAGGCCTTTTCTTCTTAAGCCATAGTTTCGAGGGGGTTTGGATTTAGGGTCGTCAGCCAAGTTTATTTCTATTGTGGAAGGGGGGCTTTCCCCACAGACAACCTCAAAGGCAAGGACAGTGGAACCCATATCCTCATATGGGGGAGAGGGTTCCTCATTATTAGAAATAGACTCCTCCAAATCCCCAGGGATCTGGTCTTCTAAAAGTTGATTCACCATGGTGGTCATGCTATTGATCCACTAGGGGCAGGTTTTCTCTAAGTGGGAGGCTTGATGGAAAGAACAGAAATTATCCTTGTCGATTTCTTCAATGTTGAGGCCGGTACTCGAGTTTGATGGAGGTCGGTTGATAGTGGGGTTATTCTTTCTAAAGAAAGTTTTCTGTGTTTTGGCACCTGAGGCAAAGTCATTGTTTTTCCTCTTCAAATCAGAGACTTAATTAGTTAATAGTTTGAGAGACTTTGTGATGCTTTCGAATTCGAAAGGGTCTTTGTCTTTATCTCCGACCTTATGAGTTGAGGATTGGACTCTTTTCATAGCCGTATTTTGATCATCCTGGCCATCATGATCAATGGCTCCTATGGATAGCATGTCCCTTTCGACAATGAGGGCGGTGGTGTAATTTTCCGCTAAGGTAGCTCTAGCTTCACGTTTTATGAACATGGCAATATCCCGAGGGAGAGCCCGTGTGTAGTAGTCAATGGTGATGAAATCATCTAGGGCCATGTTCGGAGGGAATTTGTTCAATATAGTAGAAAAGCATTGATTGAAGTCTTTGAATTTCTCCTTCTTCTGGCATTTCAAAGTACTAAGTTCTGTGAGGAGCATAGAAGGAGTTTTGTCCTCCGAAAAATTTTGGAGGAAGGTTCGGAGAAATTTCTCCTAGGAAGAAATGGAAGCAACGGGGAGAGACTGGTACCATGTAGCAGATTTATTTTCTAAAGTATGAGGAAAGAGTCAGCAAGCTACATCGTCAGACTGCACCCTCATCATTTGTAAGGCCAGGTAAAAGTTGCTTATGTGATCTTCGGCCAACGTACCCTTTTTTGGGTTGAACTTAGGGAGGTGCTTCTCAAGGTGTCGGGGCATGTCATGGAGGGGACCCTGGAGGGAGATTGTGCCATCCAAGCTAGCGACTACACACGCCTAGCTTGTTGGTGTCGTGGTATGTAGACATTCCCTACTTCACTTTTAGATTCGCTCCCTATGCCTGATCTGGATGCTTCGCCTTCATGATGTGAGTGCATGTCTTGATTTCTCCCGCGGTTCCCCAAATTCCTGATGTTTTTCTAGTTATAAAGGAAAGGGAACCTGTTTTGGTTTCGGTTGTGGTGAGGGTGTCCCATATTTCGACCTTGCCCACAACCTCTATCTCCCCGGCCCCTGTTTCCCCTGCCCCTCCCAGTTGCACCCTCAGGCTAGTTATTTTCTTGAGTGTCATCGTTCACAGGTTGGTCGGGTTAGGTTTCGGTGATTTCCGGGCTGCCTCCTTCATTCCCTCGGGGACTGTAGGGGGGCTCTACCGAATTACGCTCTTATGCATCTACATTATATTCTATCATAAGACCTACCAGCTGATGTAGGGAATTGACCAGGGCTCCTTGGCGATTCTGGTTGGCCGCGAGAGTTCGAGGGTTGACCAGGGAACTAGTGGTCGGGAGTTTTGTAAGCCTCTGATGAGCTCACGGGCGATTCGGTGAAAGGCCCTTAGCTGGTCAGAGGTGATCTCATAGAAAGGGAGTTCTTATTCAAGAGAATGTTCAGGTGGTGGTGGACCAGTGTTTCGTACATGATTTCCCCCTACGGGGTTTGCAACAGAATGTTGCTTGTGTATTGGGAGCCTTCCATTCAGCCCTCCTTCTAGCGCCAAATCTATTTTTGAGAAGAAATTTCCAGCCAATAGTAAGGGATCTCCTTGGTAAAAATTTCCGATTAGACTCTAAACCGTTTGTGATAGAGATCTCGTCCGGGGTGTGGGTCCAGCTACAGTTGAATATTCCTTTTCTCAGACACAAACGAGCCCTGCAGACCTATGAACACATGATTATTCAAATGATACAAGACAAATGTTTGATGAGTCTCAATGAACATAAAACACTACAAATAGCAAGATGAGTTAAATCATGTAGCCAAAGGGAATGTTGTTAGCAGCACATCATTAGGGTCATGCTTGTAAAAAGTTGTTCAAACCATAGAAGAAACAGTTCTTTATGGTTAGAGCATCCTTCACTTCCTTAAGCAGTCTCAAAGATAAGATAAATTTTAGTAGCGAACTTGCTAACATCTCCTAAGTAAACAACCTAAGATCATTAACACATTTGGTGAGCTAAAATGTATAAATGATATAAGAAGAAAACGCAGATTAATTAATCATAAAGATATCAGATACATAAGACAAAAACATTCATAGTCTTAACACATTATTCCTCATCAGATCCAAGAGTGGAATAAAAACATATGTTTGTATTCATTCTTAGAAAGGTGTATTCAATGCTATACAATTCTCTTTGCTCCTTTGGAGTCCCCAAAAAAATATCCTTTAAAATTTCCCAAAGGAAGTATTTATAGAACAAAATTGACCCTTGGGTATCCCTAACTTTTCGCCTTCCTGAACGTTGACATACTCTGTGACTCAAGGGAATTTGTGACTTGCGACCTCGTCTTTGATTGCGACCTGTGAGCCCTTGTCTATCACAACCTGCGACCTCTTCTATTTGCTGCAATATGCAACTTGGTCATGGAAGCAATTGGGTGATTGTGAGATCAGGGACATCTACCTATTGTTGTTCCTTGAGGTAACTTCGCCATGCTCGATAATCTGCAGCAACTGGGGAGACTTGAGGAGTATCTTCTCTCAATTTGTGAAGGCACTCGAGAGAATTTGGGATCAAATTTTCTCTCTTGATCGTGATCTGGTTCGAAAGGGAGGCCATTTTAGTATAGATCCAGACCGGTGTCACGATGAATTGAACAAGGTTTTCTTGTGATGCCGGAAGGTCTTGGGAGGCGGTTGCTTGCCTTATGGGCTGTAGAAATTCTTGAATGTCTTCGATGACTTCTTCCCACGTTTTCTCTTCGCCCAGTGCACCAAGAGAAGGAATGTGGTGTACTTCGGCCATTGAGTCAATGTCGCTAATCAGATGTTCATATGCGGACATTACTTTCTCCAAATCCTTAATAAGTTTCTCTTTGGATTGTACCTTTATCCGGATTTGAACTTTGTCATTTTGGGTGCCAATCCAATATTTTCTAGGTAAGGTGTATGGATCCTGTGGATACATGTTCGACCATTCTAGTATTCTATCCAAGGAAATAGAGGCTTCCTTTAACTGTGTGTTCCTCCTCTTTGTTTCTGCCTGTGCTTTCAGTAGTGGCGCGACAATCTATTTTATTGTAAACAGTTCTTCATATACTTGCTTCATGGTGGCTTCCAAAGTGACTAGATCTCTTTGAATAGTGAGTGGCACTTCATTAGTAGGGGCATTGTTAACCTGGAGCTGTTGGATTTCTTCTTCTAGCACCTTATTTTCTTGTTCCAACTTAGCTGTCTTTTGTTCGAAGGCTTGTAGTTTATTCTGCAGGGACATAATTTCTCTACTCATTTTGCTTATGTTCTCCTCTGTGGCTGCTACAAAAGTAGTGCCAGCTGATGTAATCATAACTGGATTTCTCCTGGTATCCAAGACTATATCCTTTTCTGTTGTGGCCGTGAGAGGTGAAGCAGGGTTCTCTGCTAAGAATCTTCTCTTCTCCTGCCTGATTTTGTGCGTGAGATGATCATAGGTTAGTCTTGTCAGATCAAACACTTCCTCATCCTGGTCCTCGAAGGTACCTAGTTCTAAGAGAGAAAAACACATGCTGGTTGCAGGATTTGTCTGGGGCACCTCGATGTGTGGTAGCTCCGTCTGTTTCCTTGTCTCTGTAGGAGGTGTCTTGCTGCCACCTGCTTCCTTGGAGGAATCTTCCCTTGACTTCTGACTTTCTTCCTCCCTCCTCTTTCACTCTGCTTCTACTCTATCTTGTTCTGTCTTTAGCTGGCACTCAAATTCTGCTTTATCTTGCTTTATCTTTAGCTGGTGCTTAGCTTCCACCTTTTCTTCCTCTGCTTTCCTCCTTTGTTCATCTTCCCTTTTCTTGCAGGTTTCTTCCGCCCGCTTCTTTCTTTGTTCTTCCTTCAGTTGCCTCTTTCATTTATCCTCCTCTTCCTTTTCCTTATCCTCAGCTTCTTTTTGTGCTTTAGCCTCCTTTTTTCTTCATTGGGCAGAAGATTTATCTCCCGTACCGATCCTTTGCTTCTTGGCTTTGGAAGATGAGGCTCCTCCTAGCATGCGGATTCTTTCCTCTAAAGTTTGATTGTCTTGATATTCTTGATCGGTTGATTCCTCTGGAGTGGCCTCCCCATCTTTGTTTTACCAGTTCTTCATTCTATCTTCAGCTGGGATTCAGTATGCTGGTAACTCCGTTTAAATTTGGCCCGTTTACAATGGGTGCGGATGATTCTCTCAGGATCATACGTCCGATCTGTCACGGGAGGCAAACAAAATCCCTTGACTTGCTCAGCCTCTGCCTCTACTTCCCTGAAATATTTGACTGTGTAGGTGCCAATAGTGAGTAGAATAGTGGGCCATGTCTTTTTCTTGCCCTTAGTGAGAACCTTTGAAAAAACCTCCTAACATCTAGTAACATGTTTCTTGAAGGAGTAGTTTTTCGGTGACAAACTGGGGCAGTGCATGGGGAGCCTTGAGCGATTCGAAGACTCAGATGAAAGTGATATTCATGATAAGAAACCAGTTGGCCACTCGGTTTATAGTCCCCATGGCTCACCCGGACATACATGGGGTGTCTTTTCCAAACATTTTTCCGTAGAGTGCGAGGATGAAGCTGTGCGAGATTGAATCTATATCTTTCTTATACCTGGAGTCCCAGAACACCCACAACTCCTTGTGAATTGGACTGCCACGCTCTGCATCCTAGTTGTGTTCCCACCCCTCAAAATGGCATCTTGCACATACTGCATCTAAAAGGTAGGAGGCCATATAAAATTCTGATGCATACCCTTCATCAGGCGCTAGTGTTGAAGATATGTTCAATTTGAGGGCTGCCACTATTAGGTTGGCCTAGGTTAAGTAGGTGTCGTATATAGTGACAACGTACATGAGTGAAACCCACATGCCATTGAAAGTGGTGGCATCTGGCCGGCCATACATCCTACATAACATTGCCGCCATGAGCTTGTAGACCTTCTTGAGACCTGTTGTCTTATATTCCCGGTCCTTTTTGAACTTGAACTTTTCTGGGAACTCCCACCATCCCCTTAATGTATCGAGTATGGGAACTGCATGAGTGGTGGCCCATTTCTCAGTGAAAGTCTGTTCTCGGGGGGGAAGTGCATAATATAATTTTTCATCCTGTCCTTTCAGATTTGTAAATGATTTCTCTACATGATCCTAAATAACCCAGATCTTGGGGTTAATCTTTTGCAAGGTCCATTAGATCAGCTCTGCACATGGACATATAGGCGGATGGGCCCTTACGTAGTGGAGCTTGGACCTCTTGACCTGAATATACACCTGTCAGTCTGGGAGGTCTTCTAGAAATTCAAGCTTTGTGAATTCTTCGTATACCTGATACCAACTCATACTATCCCCTTTGCTGAATGTGCAAGTGGTATCTCCATAGATAGGGGGGAGAGAAAGAGGCATTTCTTCTTTCGAGATTTCTATCTCAGGGCTTTTGTTCCTTTTCCGAACCGTCAGAGGCCCCATATCGCTTGAGGCTGACAAGATGGATACACACTCGAGCTCGGCTTCAAGGTTCCCTGGCATATCCATGAAACAATCCCATGATAAGATAGATGTCATATTTATAAATACTTGGGCTGCTACTATCTCTGCTCAACTATTTTTCAAGGAAATGGATGAACTTGCAACCCGACGACCTTGTGATTGGGTCACTGGGTCACTAAGTCATGTTGGTGTACACTTTCACAGAAAATTGACCTAGCGACTTAACGACTTGCGACTAGGTCACGAGGTCACTGATTTGTGGAGTCATGCTGGTTTATATTTTCACAGGAATGTGACCTAGAGACTTAGCGACTCGCGACTAGGTCGCGAGGTCGCTGAGTCATGAAGTCATGCCACTTTAAACTTTCATGTATATGTGACCTGGTGACCCTGCGACTTAGCGACCGAGTCGCTAGATCGCGAGGTCGCGGAGTCGCGGGGTCGCTCTAGGGATCGGCCGACGAGTTATGCGGTGACGAAAAATTTTCGCTTGCTTTTAAACAAAAAGGGAAGGTAAGGGAACATATCAAGTGGAAAGCAGAAATGAAGCTCCTCATTGAAGGGGGCAGGGTAGGGAACCTGAAACAGACTGATGCAAGGGAAGCTTCTTAGAGGAGGTAAATAGGAAATTCAAGCTGTGGGGAGGAGGAAGCATAGCAACATAATTCATGGGAGATTTAAACACAAGCTAGGATGAGTTTTAAATAGGCCAAGGTGAGGTTAATGGAGGCAACAATCAAACAAAAGGAAATAGCAGGAGGATTAGGCAACTTACCCGAGAAAAACGTGCTCTAGCTGGCCTATTAGAGGCATTTTCTTTCTCCGTCACGCAGGTCGAATGTGACCTATGCGACCCTTCTATTTATAAATGGGTCGCACATGTAGTCAATAAATGAGGGTCGCAGGGTCACAAGGTCAAAATTATTTGGTTTCTGGATAACGTGTGACCTTGCAACTTCACGACCTGAGGGGTCGCAAGGTCGTGAAAGTTTGGTTTGACCATTTCTATGACTTTGCGACTTGAGATTTTGAAAGAGTGAACCTGGGCCAAACTCTAATTTTCAAAAGGTTAGGGGCTCAAAAAATTTTAAAAGGGTGAAATTTTGGAGGGTTTTGTAGCAGTTACAACGGGTCCCTTTAGTCAGAACACTCATTAAAGCTAAAGGCAGAAATAAGTTCAAGCAGAAAGTTGAATAATACTTGGACTAATTCAGGCAGATTTATACCAAAGGGGACCTAGATTTAAACATATATGATATGCAGAAGTGTATTTGTGGCCTTACCAATATTAACACCATGTTTTTCTTGTTCAATAAGGAAACAAAAATTGGCTCCAATACCATATACCCATATGGAATGGAGGATAGAGTTCAATTTCAGCTTGATCCCAGTACAAAGTTTGAGGGAATCATCATAGATTATAAAGCTTGGCATCCCTATGTGACTGAAGAACTACAAGTTGAACTCATGGAAACTTTTAGGGGCTAATATTCGCAGGTGGGCTAATTTTCCACATTTTTTCCAAAAAAAAGATTCGCCAATTTCCATTTTTTATAAAAATGATTCGCCCAAATTTTACAATATAAAATTGTTTTAACTTAAAAATCGCCAACGTTATATAGAGAGTAGATATAAAATCCTTATAAATTTGAATAATTCTACAAATATATCAATAAACATTTTATGGTTTGCATATTAGGGACTAATGAGATTCGCCAATGTTTCAAACTTCAAAATAATTTCTCATCCTTAAAATTTTCCCTGGCTGAACTTGTTGAGCTATAGTTTTCCCAAAATCAAGCTTGACATGTTGTTTGTCTTATTAGGCTTGTTTTATTCGACTCTATCCAATTTTTTCCTATATGGGTATTTGTAAAATTGTATTTGAAATAAAATTTTAAGTGGAAGTGCAAGTGTTAATTTTGGAATATGAAAGGTCATTATTTAGAAAGATGTAAAAGAGTCATGAGGAAATTCCAAGTCACAAAGGAAGATTGATAGTCATCTCATATGTTATAAATTTACCCTCATAACTCATGTAAGGGTCTTTTGGCTTAGGATAGAAATACTAGGAGTGTGTTTTAGAGCAGTGGCTTCTACTTTAGAATATAAGGATTATCTTTATTTGGAGAAGAAATTGTTGGCTTCATGTTCCACTATTGGGGCTAGTGTTTGTCGATTGTAAATTTATGTCTGGAACTTTCACTTTTAATATAAGCTCGGAGTCGGCATGTCTTCATGCAGATTTCATGGATGTAGTAAGAATCTTCTTGTTATGTTTGTGATACATGTTATTTCATTTACAATAACTATTATGAACTATTTTGTTTGCCTTAGTATGAATCATGTCGAATGCGTGTTGTTATGTTATTACGATCATGGTTACCTTGTGAAAAATTTTGTAGGTTAAATTATGATTCTCTTACTACTCATGTGTCCCTTTTAAGATAAGTACTATTACATTATTCTAAGGGGACCACTCTCTTTCCCTTCAATGTGATAAAAATTATCATACATTGCACTTGACACTTCACAATTTTCATACACTTGTTTCCGCCAAGGTCATATATATATATATATATATATATATATATATATATATATATATCATTCTATGCAGTTATTGTATCCAATACATATTATTAAAACCTGCCACTTTGGAAACTGGTCGTATTCTGGTTGGGGCTCCTACTCCAAACGATGTGGGTTATAATTGAGACTTCACATCGAGGAGACCCCCTTCCACGTTGGAGGATTCCATAGCCATCAATAGCTTCCTCTTTAACCATTTCTAGTTTCCTCTCTTGTGTCTTTGGTTTGCTTGAAGTGGATTTTCCTTGTTCAATATTTGGTTCGCAATCTTCATCAAATGTTACATTGATTATTTCAACTACTTTGTTAAGTATTTGATTATAACATATGAATGCTTTCCTTTTGCATGAATGACCAAAAAAGATGCCTTATCTACCCGAGAGTCAAATTTTAGTGTCTTCTGGCCTTCCCTTTTGATGTAGCATTTTATTTCAAAAACTCAAAAAAAAATTGACATTTGTTGGTCTTCCTCTCCATATTTAATATGGGGTCTTATCACAATTTCTCCTAAGTAATCCATTGTTCAAAATGTATACAAATGTATCAACTGCATGAACCCAAAATTTGTTATCCAATTTTGAATCATTTAGCATTTTTTTGGAATTTCTTATACAATTCTATTCATCCTTTTGATATCTCCAGTTTGTTTTGGTGTCCAAGCTATTGAGAACTTCCTTTTTATTCCATATTCTTCATAGAAATGTTGAAATCCTTTGGGTTTGAATTTTCCACCGTTATCCAATCACACACATTTGATATTCAAATAAGTTTCATTTTCAACCATTTCCTTGAAGATTATGAAAAATTAAATTACTTAATAATTTTTCTTCTATTATCATCCTAGTATAATCATCAATCATTAACATGAAATACAACTCACAATCCAGTCCTTTAGTCTACATTGGTCCATACGTGTAGCTTGAGTCTGCTTTAGAACTTACTACAAAAGGTTCTTTGGAGTATCTTCCTTACCTTGCTATATTCATGACCATGATACAATGGCCAAGCTTCAAGCTTGCACCAAAGGTCGACTTTATTTTTGTACAAACATGTATGTATACTTTGATTTAGATATGAACTTAGGTCATAAATTTATCTTTTGAAGTAAATGTGATAAATTTTATTCCAAATTCAAGAATGATTGTGATCTGCTGGATATACATTGGGTTCCTGGTGGTTCCAGTTGTTTAAAATGTCTTGATATGCTTCTTTAAAATATACTTTGGCCATAGAGATAGATCCACATAGATATTTTGTTCATACTTTGATTCTCTAAAGGGTCAAATTCACAAAGGCTAATTGCAAAGGTTAGAAGTATTGTTTCTTACTAGATTCTATGACAAGTCTTCAGATCCTTCATAAGAGACCAAAATTCAAGGATGATCATACACCATTCATTGTTCTAAGATATATAGTATTTCTTTAAACAAGGCCAAGAGACTTTGACCTAGTTTTTGTAAATAGAATATTTATCTTTTTGACCAGAGAGTCGAAGTAATACCTTTCAAGATATACCAGATCTTTTCTCTCCTATTCTTGCAATAATGTTTTCCCAACTAAATCTCAAGTATATTGAAATAAAAAATAAACACCCTTGTTCAAAGATCCATCACAAACTTCGATCTGAGTTGCACATATATTTTGGGCACTTTGTTGATTGTGAATTTACACATAGAACTAGCCCTAACAGAAGGTCACGGTGATAGATGATGATGACATGTGTTTTGATGCCCTAACTGGGGGTATTTAGGGCTTTCAGATCCTTTATTTTTTTAACGGTAGTCTTGAATTTGTTATGTAACAAAACGAGGATATCATTTAGAAATTTTTTACCACTTGAATCTGCAAGAAGAACACCCCAACGAACCACCAAAACCAACAAACAAACAAAAAACCAAACCTTTCCCTCTCTCTTGATCTCTACGTTTCTCCTCAGGGGGGAAAATTTTTCACAATGATCTCTATTGATTTTTTTCAAGTGCATGCATGAAGTAGGATACTAGGTACCCCTATTATAGAAAACGGCTTGGACTTAGGATGTGCTTTAAGAAGACCACATATCCTAAGTTGGAGGAGTAATTTTCTAATAAACACTAGTAAATTTATTACCTTAATTCCTAATCAAGAAGCTCACTGACACTTTGGGATAACACCAATTCATGATCCAAATTCTCGATTAAGCTCGATATTCTTTCATCTCGACATCAATTCCGTTACTTGGGATCCATGAAAGGGCATCTTAGATTATGTGTTGAATATTGTACATATTATCAAATTAAAGAGCCATGCATTATTTGGATATGGATTCCAAGTGATCTCCTTTCTCCCATATGAAAATACTTTTCAACTAGGGGTTTTTCCATCACCTTTTCTTGATGGGTGTATAACTATTTTTCTACATCAATAATTAGTTGTATCAATAATTGTGTGCATACATTCTTATTTATGCACCTTTTGGTAATGAAAAATCAACATTAGGTTCATCAAAACCATACTTGTAATAATCAAGATAAACTTACCATGCCTTAGTTAACCTCTTTAGATCTTATCATGAATTGGTGTTATCCCAAAGTGTCAGTGAGCTTAATTTCTAATTTATAGAGAAATCCACTATAAGCAGAACATAAAATGAACAATATAGAATAAATAATTTTATTAATCAGAAATAATGATGACTCCAATCCTCTTCTTTATAATAAATCAAGTACAATAATGTTTAGGGCTCCAACTCTAGTTGGAGACACAAATATTCAATCAACCAAGCTCCAACTTGTATGATGTGAAGTTCCAACTTGGTCTTTATGAGGCTCGAACCCTATCTTCCACAAGGCTTCAACCTTGTCTTTATGAGGCTCCAACCTCTAGGGATCCAACCCTCTCCACTGCCACAGGCTCCAACCTGATATTATTGAGGACACCTATCCTCTAGGGCACCAACCCTATCAATCTACTTTATCTCTTCATTGTAGTTTTAATGGTTCTTCAAGGCTTCCCAAAAAATTATGCAATAAGCCTTAAAATATCTTCAAATTAGCCTTCAACAAATTCCCTCACTTAGAACATAAATGACAACTTTATCAACCACAAAAGGTGTCTCCAAGACTCTTCATGTTCCCTAAATAGTTTTCTCCAAGATTACTTCATCAGAGTTTCAAAAAAGCATCATGTCTCCAAGATCAACTTCTACTAGTCCTCAACAATTTTTCCAGGTCTTCAATTTTTTTTTAGAGGGATGCTCTAAATATGACCTCAAACTTTCCTTTGAAATACATTCAATAGTTCCTCTAAGTCTTCTTTCAAGGGTTTTCTCCTCAAGCTTCAATAAGTCTTTCCCAATGCTTCTTCAAGTCCACTTAAAGTCTGAATTAAAGCATTACTTAAGGCTCATTCATAAATGCTCAATTGGACTTATCAAAACACTTCAAAATTTCTCAAAAGACTAATAGAAATAGGCTTCAAATGATTCTGAATCTGCTCCTACCAGTCTTCCAAGCAAACCCTATGTCCGCCTTCAAAAGGAACAAATTCTCCTTAAAGGAGTTTTCAAGATATACCGTCAAAAATAGCTCCAAAGTGATGCCAAATTCTACTCTCAAGGAAGATTAAAATTTTCTTTAAAAATTCCCTTAACTACTCAACAATAACTACTCCAAAAGGGTTGTTTTGAAATGATCAAATTAAGATTCAACATTTGGTACATATTTTCTCAAAAATTCTCTAGGAAGCATGCTCAGCAGTCATTTTTTCCAAATGATCAAATTAATATTCAACATTCGGTACAAATTTGCTCCAAGTTTTCTCTAGGAAGCATGCTCAGAAGTCACCCATGTTTGTTAAGAAATTCCCTCAAACTAGCTGAAAGGGGTCTGCAATCAATGCTTTAGTATCCTTCTAAAATGTGCTCTCAATTGTCTTCAAAATATTCTTAAAACCTTGACCAAATATTTGTCTTCAAAGTGCTGAATTATAGGCCAGTATTAGACTTTGTAAATCCCTCGATTTTAGCACTGAGGAGAGAGTGAATGACATAAATATTCTAGTTCCAAATTGTAGGTTTGTTACAGGTGAATTGAAGGTCTGAATTGCAAGTCTATCATAGAAACATTGCAAGTCCAAATTTTATTTTTTCCACAACTGTCACAGATCCGAGACAACTACTCTTTCTACAAATTGTGTCATGCATCCAAAAAATTGTTGCCACAAGTATGAAGTATATTGCACATTCAATCTCATTTTTTCTCCAAACAAAAAATATAAAAACCCAATGAAAACCACTTCACAACTCTTCCTTAAGCCGATATTTTTAACTTTGTGCTTAAATAAATTTCTTAATGAACTTGACCGAAAGTCTTTGTTGAAATGGAAGATTTTTAGGCTATATTTATAGCGGTTTTTCCATAATTTGAAAGGGCACATCCCTTGGAGGAGTTGTCATGTCTAAGGCGAGCCTACTCAAGTTAGCTTGCCAAATTTTAATTTTGGAAATTTCTCCAACTTCAAAAAATTACTTTCTCTTCAATGGTAGGTAGTTTGGGGGAAAGTAGATACTCATTGGAAAGCTACAAATCTCATCAATAATCTAGTGTGGTATTCTTCTGAAATTTTCACCTCTTATGATGAAAATTTTAATTTTTTCTCTATCATCTACATATTTTTCATGACAACCCTAAATGAATAATTATTTTATGGAATAAGGGCATTAATTAGTTTAGGGTTTTTATGCTTGGATTTGGGGTTTTAAGAAGTGTTTTTCAATATCTTGTTATAGCATATAGGTTTTCTTTGATATTTTTAGGGCATTATTAATGTTAGGGCATCATTAAGAATAAAAGTTCCAAGGAAAAAAGAATAAAGATAAACTTCAATACGGTTTCTTATTTAGGGAAACTTTAATACGATTAGGGCACCTAAGGCTTATACAAAGGCTTTCCATACATCACACAATTTAGGGAAACATGTGGACATCAAGGACTTGCCAATTCTACAATTTTCAACTTCAATGACACATAGGACAAGGGTAATGTTACATTTTTCTTTTAGGGTTTGAACATTGGGTTAGGTTTTGCTCCATATTGACATCAATGACAACTTTACCAACAATATCCCCCTTTTTCATTGATGGAAAAATCTCCCATTTTTGAATTCTCTCCCCCTTTGACATCAATGGAAAATGGGGTGTTATTCTAAAAATTATTTTCTCATCGAGTGCTCCCGCTATCATCAAGTATCTTCTTGTTCAATTCATCATGTTCCTTCATCTTATTTCTCATGTCGTAACCCTTTTTCATTTATTTATCAAGGATAACTCTTCAAGATAAGTATATTTATCCCCCTATCATAACTTTGGTCTTCAAGTCATAAGTTGCTTCCACTAACATAGTGTTTGGCCAATTCTCCCCCTAACTAGATGCATGGTCTTATGAAGCCCTTAAATTGATCACTAAAAATTATTGGTGCCTTGAAAAAGTAGGGTACATTAAACATGTTCTTCTGGTGTAACCTTCTTCCTCCTCCAAACTTTTGTGACTCTCTTTTATTTCTTAATTTATTATTCATCAAATTGTCTACAGACCCATTTTAATTTGTAATCTCTAGCTAAATGTCCAGTGTTATGGCATTTGAATCAATATTTTCTAAACATGAATGTTGGATCATAATTTTTCATGGTAAATGTATTGGAGTATCTTCCTGCAATCTTACTTATAGAAAATTGATTGGATTCTTTATGGATTACATTGTTATATTCCCTACAATCCTTTTCCATGTGCACAATAGTGTTCTTTTTTCTAGAATTTCTTTAATGATCCTCATTTCTCCTTGAATTTTTGACACCATCTGCATATCTTCTTGGAGTAGGGTTTCTTCCAATTCCATCTTAACTCTTCTCTTTGCTTCTATTGGAACTAGGGGTTATATCATCACTTTTATTCTTCTTCACATCCTTGTTATTTGGTGCATTATGCTTTGCATTAATTTTTCTAGAGGCCTCACCTGCATAACCAAGACCAAATTTATCAAGCGGGGATATTTGATGACTTAGGATTTCATCCAAGGTTTTTGAACTCCTTAGATTAAGATTTAGTTGATCAAATTATTTACTTAGGGTAATAATTTCTTCCTTAATCTTTTCACATTCTTCATCCCTCTTTACTAGTTGGTTCTCCATTTCTTCCCTCATCCTTGTCACTTCACATGTTTGGGTCTTGAGAGAAGTGACATCTAATTTAAATTTGAATATTTCTTCATATTTTTCTTCAATTTGGTATGCCCCTTTTTTTATTCACCAACTTTTCCTTTCGGGAAGGCAAAACCTTCCATCACTATTTTAGCTCCTTGTGCTTATTTCTTTGCTTCTTCCAACTGATTTTTAAGAGAGGAAACTTCTTCTTTATATTGAAAAAAAAAAAAATCTTCAACTTTGTTCAATTCCTTATATCTTATATCAATATATTTTTTTAAACTGCCTTCCATTTTCTTTGCTTCCTTTAATTGGTTTTTCAAATAGGTTACTTCATTTCAGATCTTCTCCATTTGATGCAATCCCTTGATAATTTTAGATCTTTCTTCCTCTTCAAGTTTTAAGTGAGAAACTTATTTTTTTGACTTGTTGAGATCATGACCAACATCTTGTACCTTCTTCTTGAGCTCCCCATTTTCTTTTTTTATCCTCTTGATTTCTTTTAGGGGAGCCACAAGCTGCCTTGAGGTCTTCTTTGAATTTTTCTTCATATTCTAGGTCTTCATTGCTCTTGGTGTCTTCAACTTTTCTTTCAACTATATTTTCTGGTTTCATATCATCCTTATTTTATTTGCTATCATCATTTTAGGTTATGAGAAAAAGTCCTTTTGAATTCATATCTTGAAGTTCTTCATAAAGCTCTTTTGTTGATGACCATTTATTTAGTTTGACCTGTATAGGATTAGGAAGGCCACTCAATATTTCCTTAATTGCTCTTGCATTAAATTGACTGGACTCATATTCCATTGTAGTTCCAATAATCAATGATTCCCAAACTTCAAAACCTTGATCCATCAGAAGTAATTTCATTCTACCCTTCCATATTTCAATTTTTTTTCCATTCAACATAGGGGCTTTCTCAACTTGGTTTTCATCTAAATTCTTGACTGAGAAAGAGACATTTTCACACTATTTGGAGCCTTTCTTCCTTGATATTTCCATTTATGTTCTAAGGATCTACCTTCTAGTTGTTAGGTTGAGAATGCATTAGGGGAATTTTGAGGTCTAAAATGGGCCTCCTTGGGAAATTATAAAATAATAATGGAAATAATAAAATAATATTTGATTACATCATCAAGTTTTAGAGGGAAAAAAGAAAAAGCTACGTTTTCAACTTATCTCCCAAATGTTTTACTCAAATTTTGAGTAGTACTCGTTGGATGCAAAATTTAATTCCTCATCCAAGGAGTACCCATGTTGCATACTTTCGATGGACCCTGCTACATGAAAAATGAGAAATACATGAAAAAAGTGATTGCAATCACATTTTTTAATGTTTTTATCATTTTTCATATAGCAAGGTCCATCGAAAGTATAGCACATAGGTACTCCTTGGATGAGGAATTAAATTTTACATCCAACGAGCACTCTCACTCGAAATTTGAATAAAAAATTTGGGAAATAATTTGAAAATACGAGTTGAAAAAATAGTTTTATTATTTTATTATTTTTTAATATTTTTACCTTTTTAATTAAAAAATGGTAAATCATCCCCCATGGTTGACATCATCATCTTGAATCCTATTGGTTCATATAAATTTTATTTTGGTTGTAAATTTTTCTTAGGAGGCCCATTTTAGACCTCAAAATTCCCCTAATGAAAGGTATTGGCTCTGATACCGATTGTTTGAAATACTAAGAGGGGGGGTGAATTAGTATTTCCTTTATAATTATTACCTTATGAGTTTAGACCACTTATAAAGAAAACACAAAATGAACAATATATAACAAAGAAATTTATTAATCAGTAATAATGAGGAATTAAATCCTCTCCATTACAATAAATCGATTAAAATAATGTTTAGGTCTCCAACCCTAAATGAAGACACCAAAATTCAATCAACCTAGCTCTGACTTGTATGTTGCCAATTTCTGAGTTGGTATTTATGAGGCTCCAACCTCTAGGGCTCTAACCTAATCTTATTGAGGACACCTATCCTCAAGGGAACCAACCCTATCAATCTACTTAATCTCTTCAATGTAGGTTGAATGGTTCTTCAAGGCTTCCCAAAAACTTCTGCAATAATCCTTAACAATATCTTCAAATTAGCCTTCTCCAAATTCACTCTCTTAGCACATCAATGACAACTTTATCAACCACAAAATGTGTCTCCAAGACTCTTCATGTTCCCTAAACAATTTTCTACAATATTACTTTATGAGAGTTTAAAAAAAGCATCACATCTCCAAGATCAAATTCTACTAGTCTTCAACAAATTATTCTAGATCTTCAATTTTGTTTCAGAGGGTTGCTCTAAATCTGACCTCAAACTTTCCTTTACAATTTTTTCAATAGTCCCTCTAATTTTTCTTTCAAGAGTTTTCTCCTCAAGAGTAAATAATTGTATCCCAATGCTTCTTCAAGTCCACTTAAAGTCTGACTTAAAGCATTATTTAAGGCTCATTATTAAATGCTCAATTGGATTGATCAAAACACTTCAAAATTTCTCAAAATACACAAGATAAATAGGCTTCAAATGACTCTCAGTCAGCTCCAACCGGTCTTCCAAGCAACCCCTATTTCCTCCTTCAAAAGGAACAAACTCTCCTTAAAGGAGTTGTCAATAAATTTCCACAAAAATAGCTCCAAAGAGATGCCAAACTCTGCTCTCAAGGAATATTCAATTTCTCTTTAAAAAATCCCTTAATTTCTCAGCAATAACTACTCCAAAACGGTTGTTTCAAAATGATCAAATTAATATTCAACGTTTGGTCAAAATATAATCCAAATTATCTATAGTAATCATGCTCAGAAATCATCCAAGTATGTTAATAAATTCCTTCAAACTAACTCAAATGGGTCTTCAATCAATGCTTTAGTATCCTTCTAAAATGTGCTCTCAATTGTCTTCAAAATATACTTGAAACCTGGACCAAAAATCTATCTTAAAAGTGGTGAATTGTAGGCCATTATTAGAATTCATAAATCCATGAATTTCAGTACTAAGGAGAGAGAGAATTACATGCATGTTACATGGAGATTGCAGATCCAAATTGCAGGTTTGTTACAAGTGAATTGCAAGTCTGAATTACAGGTATGTCAGGTAAGTCCAAATTTTATTTTTCCCACAGCTGTCAAGAATATGAGGCTACTGAGATTTTTTCAATTGTATCATAGGTCCAAAAAATTGTTTGCACAGGTATGAAATTTGTTGCACGTTCAATCTCAATTTGTCTCCAAACAAAAAATAGAAAAACCCAACGAAAACCGCTTCACAACTCTTCCTCAGGCCCAAATTTTTAACTATGTGCTTGCTTGAATTTCTTATTGAACTTGACCAAAATTATCTATTGAAATGGATTATTTTTAGGCTATATTTATAGTGTTTTTTCCATATTTTGAAGGGACAAATACCTTGGAGGATTCATCATGTCTAAGGTGAGCCTACTTAAGTCGGCTTGCCAAGTTTTAATTTTGGCAATTTCTCCAACTTAAACAAATTAATTTCTCTTCAATGGTAGGGAGTCTTGGGGAAAGTAGACACACATTGGAAAGCTACAAATCTCCTCTACAAGCTCGTCTAGTATTATTATCAAATTGTGACTTGTAATGATGAAAATTTTAACTTTTCCTCCATCATATGCATATTTTTCATGACAAACCTAAATGAATAATTATTTCATGGAATAAGGGAACTAACTAGTTTAGGGTTTTTATGCTTGGATTTAGGGTTTTAAGAAGTTTTTTTCAAGGTCTTATTATAGCATCTAGGGTGTCTTATATATTGTTATGGAATTATTAATGTTATGGAATCATTAAGAATAGAGATTCCAAGGACAAGGACATAAAGAGAAACTTCAATAAGGTTTCTTATTTAGGGAAACTTTAATAAGATTATGGAACCTAGGTCTTACACAAAGGCTTTCCACACATCACACAAGTTAGGGCAACATTTTGAAATCAAGGACTTACCAATTCTAATTTTTTCCACATCAATGACACATAGGACAAGGGTAATGCCCCATTTGTATTTTAGGGTTTTCACATAGGGTTAGGGTTTGATCCATATTAACCTCAATGAAAACTTTACCAACACCTTTGATGTGATGTGATTGGTTAATTCATTGTTATACTAAATTGTAAGAAAAAGTGAAATATTGGTTCACCCCCCCCCCCCCACCTTGTATTTACAACATCTCTCTCATTAGCCTTGCTAAGATTAGATCTTCCTTCACTTGAGATCAAGGGCTAAGATTAAAACCTAATAATTAAAGTAATTATTTCACATTTTTAATTTTTTCTTCAACTCAATTATACAACATAATAATTATGTACTTCACTAAGTTAAAAATTAGGCTAAGTTACAAAATAAAATTTCTCACACTTGAGCAAGTGTCCTAAGGAGATATGTGGGTGACTTCTACACACCCACCCATTAAAGCCAATGCAAAACTACATGTTTGAGATATAAACATCAACACTCTCTTAGTGAGGGAGGTACTTTTCCCCCCTAAAACTAACTTCCATCATGGAAATTCATTCTCTACCTTGGTTTCTTCTTCTAAACTGGAATTCTTCCCTGTCGCCTTGTCTAGAAACATTATAGAAGACTTTCTCCCCTTGGTCTAGTTCCTAGAAGCCTCCTACTCATGAACGTCCTATAAGTTCATATCATATGATGAGACCTTCTTAACAGAATTGGAGGAATCTTTGAACTACACTCCACCTAAACTTGAAGTCTAACTCTCATTGAGTTGCTCAACTTTCAAATATTCTCACACCTTATTCGTTATCACCTCTTTTCTTCTTTCCATCGCTCAATAAACTGGCCCTTTAGTATATACAACTTTATTTCTCTAACTCCTATGACATGTCCCACATCTGAGCTAGATCATGTGGGTCTAATAAGTCCTTTTTTGTCCTAAAACACTACACTGAACCCCTTCTTCTTTATCATAAAGACTAAGATAAATCTCCACTCTAGTTCTAGAACCCATAGCATGTCCTTCACTTCTAGCCTGCCTCCTGACTCAATCTAGAACATCTATGGACCCAAGACACTAGAGTATCACACTCCACACTAATATGCATCTCTCAATGTCATGTGTCGTTGTATGGTATGCATTTTCCTCTCCTTAGAATTTTTTTTATAACTTGACATTGAGCTTAATCCCTAAACCTAATCTCTAAAGTGATTGTCAACCAATATTATATATCGCCTCACTTGAGATCTAGGACTAAGATTAAAACATAGTCATTGAAGTAATTATTTCACCTTTTTCTAAGTTTACTTTAGCTCAATTATCCAACATAATAATTATGTGCTTTCCTAAACCAAAAATTATCCTAAGTTACAAAGGTAACTTGCTCACATTTGAGCAAGTTTCCTAAGGAGATCTTGTTAAAATTTCACCTACAAGCTATTTTCTCTTGTAGGACTTTTGTCAAACACTTAGTCAAACTCTAATTTCAGTCTCTAATAAAAAAATTCACAATTAATTTGCTAAACTTAAGAACATCCAATTTGATTTTATGAGTTGAAATATATGACTAAATCACACTTTTAATAGATGAAAATGTACAGTAGATGACACACATTAGACATGGGATTTTGGGCAAATCCCTTAAAATAACCCTCAAGGGAACACTAGTGAAAATATGAAAGTTATTTCCTTAGAGAATAACTTTTACAACAGTAAATTTCTAGCAAAGCACATAAAATTATCTCTTGAAGATTCTCCCCAAAAACTCCTTGTAATTCATACCATAATTCCCCTTGAGATTTTTGTTGTCCACTTCTCGAAAACTAAGTTGTACAGACTTCAAAATCTATACCAAACTTAGCTCAGAAAATCATCCCAAATTGTTACAAATGCCTTGATTTCCATGTTGTACCTCCTTGAAATCCATGTTGTTTTACGAATTTCTCAGCAAAAATTCCCCTTGAAAATTGTGCCTTCTTGAATTTCAATTCAATATCCACCTCAAAATTCATGTTGGACAATACTCATACTGCTAAATAAACTCCTTGATTTCTATGTTGCACCCTGCCTCATAAATTGTGCCCTCGCCTTGTTGTATGCCACACTTGGTTGCAAGAAACTACATGATTTTTTAGCCCTCCTTTTCCTTAAAAATGGTGCTCCTCTATAGTGTACGCTGCACTTGGCTAATGTAAACCTAGATTTTTTAGCCCTCTTTTACCTTTAAAATCATATCCCTCTATTGTACACTGCACTTTGTTGTTGGAATCTCCTTGATTTTCGATCCATACTTTTCCTTGAAAATCATGGTCCTCTTTTTTGTACGAATTCTCTCCTTGCTGCCCTCTTCTCCTCATCCAAAACTCATGAATGAAAATGGTGTGCCTCTTCATTCTCCCTCTCTTCTTTTATTTCTCATCAATGACTAAAACCCCTAACCCTATATTTTTTTGGTTGAGATTAAAACTATCTATCTCAAGATCAATGGCCATGACTTAATATCACATTAGGCCTACTTGAATCATTTAAGTTACCCAACTTTGTAAAGTCAAACTCACTTTATAAAAAAATCACTTTTTAGTCATTAATTGAAAAGGTACACTTCACAATTTTATAAAATCACTTTATAAAGTAAAGTGTCTACAGAGTGACATGTGTTCAATCACTTATACATTCTAAGCACCATTGATGTAGAAGTACCTATGAGCTACCGAAAAATAGAACTCCCTCTTAGCAAGGGAGATACTTCTAGCACCTCAACCACCTGAATTTTTATCCAATCCCATCTCATCATCTGAAGCTACTCCCTCTAGACTTCTAGCTACTCTTCCTAGCCACCTATCCCCTTTATGGCACTGACATTGATCCTAAATCTAATATCCCCTCGTATCCACCTAAAATTTGTCCTAAAAACTTGTATGATTGCCCTTTTCTGATGCCAAGCACTACCACTGCATCTAAGGTTTCTCCCTCAGAACATAAAATAACTTATCCATCCCAGAACAAAATTGTATATCCATCATCCTCAAAGGTTGATACTATGAGTAAGTGTACCATCATCCCACGAAAAAATAACATCCCTCCCACCTCAAGAGACGCTCCTGAATCTAGCTAGAATCTAACACATCAAACCCCCTTCATTGTATGTATGGTGCTAGCGCCACAATTCACATGGTAATTTGAGCTCGTCTTTGAAATAATGCAGACATTGGCCTCATCCTCGTCATGTGACTGGATTCTCTATTTTCCACTAGCCATAACCCATTGTCCTCATACACAATATTACTAATTCCCAAAATATAGGTGATAAGAGAAAACTATTTCTCAAATTTCTCGTTAAATTCATCAGTCTCAGATGAAATTGTTGTTGCTACATGTTCCTCTTTCATCTTCTTCTTGTATGGACATTGGCTCACATAGTGACCCATCTTATGACATGAAAATAATTTCACTTTTCTCATGTCCTTCACAAAATAAAATTCCCCACTTCCCTTGACCTTACCTTTTCCCTATGTCACAAGAGAAACATTCTCTTCATCATCCCCACCATGCTGTCCTCCACTCTTGGCATTTTGCCTTATATTCTCCTAATTGAAATCGTCCCACAATATCCTCCAATATGGAAGATTTCACGAGCTACAATCCCATTAATAAAGTCATCCCACTTCTTTTGAAAGCCACTCAAGGCTATCATAATTGACTACTCATCCAAAATGACCTCTCCCATTGTTTCCAACTTATATCTCACTTGAGTGATTATATTGATATATGATGAAACCGCGTCAGTCTTGGTCATATTTGCATTCCTCATTTTTTCCCACAATACCATTTTCATGTTCTCATTGGTACTTTGGTAAATATTTTTTAAATAATCCCACATCTCATAAGAGATTTTTTTCTGAAACATGGGAAATGAGGTGATCCTTAATTGCATCTAGGAGAAGTATCTATGCCTTAAAATTATTCTTGTTGAACTCAACCAACTGATCTTACGGAGTGGGTGGTGTCACTACCTTATCAATAATGTTCCATGACTCAAAATTAAAGTACTAATATGATTATCTTCCTACATGGACTAAAGTTATCAGTCCCATTCAACCTATCCTCAACACTCAAAAAGTGTAGCCATGACTTACTCAACTAACCGACAGTAACTTTCCCTTCTCTTTTCCCTATCAAAACCCTCTTACAATCCCTACAAATCATTGTGTCAAAAAATTTCCACTAAACCTCTGAGTCCCAGCTCTAATACGATGTTGAATTTCACTTACAAGCTAGTTTTCTCTTGTAGGAATTTTGTCAAATATTTAGTCAAACTATGATTTCAATCTCTAATAAAAACTTCACAATTAATGCATTAAAATTAAAAACATCCAATCTAATTTTTATGAGTTGAAATACACATTGCTAAATCAAAATTTTACCAATTAAAAATGAGTAGTATACAACACACATTTGACATAGGATTTTGGGAAAAGCCCCTTGAAAATCCTCAAGGGAAAACCAGTGAAAAGAGGAGTTTTATTTCTTCAAAGAAAAAACATTACAGTAGTAACTTTGTAGTAAAACAAACAAACTTATCCCTTGAAGATTGTGCCCACAAATTACTTGGAATTCATGCCAAAATTCCCGTTGAGGTTTTTGTTTTCCCCTCCTTAAAATATGTGCTATACAGACATCAAAATATGTACTAAACTCAGATCAGAAAATCATGCCAAACTATTTTACAAATGCCTTGATTTTCCTTTTGTCATGCCTCCTTGAAATTCATGCTATTGTATGAATTTATCAATAGAAAAACCCCTTCAAAAATTCTACCTTAAACTTTGATGCATTCTCTACCTCAAAATTCATGTTAGACAATACTTAGACTGGTGGAGAAACTCCTTGATTTGTGTTGTACCCTACCTCATAAATTGTTCTCTCTCCTTATTGTACACTACAATTGGTTGGTAGAAACTCCTTGATTTTTTAGCCCTCCTTTGCCTTGAAAATCGTGCTCCTCTCTGTTGTACACTGCATTTGGCTACTAAAAACTCCTTGATTTACAAGCCCTTGTTAGGCTTGAAAATCATGCTCCTCTATGTTGTACACTGCACTTGGTTGTTGGAAGCTTCTCCTTGAATTTTTTTCCTCCTTTGCCTTGAAAACTATGATCCTCTCTGCTCTCTGAATTCTCTCCTCACTACCCTCTTCTCCTCATCCAAACTCATTAATGAAAATGGTGTACCTCTTCACTCTCCCTGTTATTTATCATCAATAACTAAAAATCCTAACCCTAGATTTTGATGGTTGAGATTCAATCTAGCCATCTCAAGATCAATAGTCATGAATTAATTCTCACATTGAGCCCACTTGAATCATTTAAGTGACCCAAATTTATAAAGTCACACTCAATTTACAAAAAGACATTTTTTAGTCGTTAATTAAAAAGGTGCACTTCTCAACTTTATAAAATCACTTTATAGTGTCTAGGGAGTGAAATGTGCTTGGTCACTTCTACATGTTAGACACCACCAATGCAGAAGTACCTTCGAGCTACCAAATAGTAACAGATCTGTGGGTGACTTCTACACACCTAGATACTTAGGCTTACATTCATGAGCTATAAACATCAATATACAAGACATCCATAAATTGAAGACCATCCTTAACTCACACCCTTAATTATTAAAGGGTGTTCCTGACATCTCCTGAAGGAGCTACCATCCCCATTTGGAGCCAATGTTAGAGTCAGTTTTTCAATGATCAAAGATAGCTCTTTTGAGAGTTTTCCATCAGGTCATTAGTAATTTTTTTTTCTTTTTCAGTTAGTCTTTAGCAACAATTTTGGCCACTGAACAAGTCCTATCATGAAATTATGCTCCTTCACATTATTTCATCTTCATTTAGAGGTCTAAAATCTATGTTTAACAAATTTGACCTTAAGAGAGGATTATGGAAGATAGTGATCAAACCATCTGACAAATACAAGACTAGTTTTGTGGTGCCACACGAACAATTCCAATGGCGAGTAATGCCATTTCGATTGAAGAATGCACCCTCTGAATTTCAGAAAAGGATGGAAGACATTTTTGGAAATAATTTGTTATTTTTTATATTCATGATTTACTAATTTGTTATTTTGATTTAAAAGAACACAAAAAACACTTGGAGATAGTTCACCACAAGATATTTAAACATGGGTTTTTCCTCATTAAGCCTAAGCTTGAGTTTGCAAAAACTAGAATTGAATATTTAGGACTAATCTCTTCCAAGGAAAAATTGAATTACAAGAACATGTGTTGAAAGCCTTAACAGAATTTCCAGATTCCATTTATGATCATAGGCAACTGCAGAGGTTCTTGGGAAGCCTTAATTACATTTGACAGTTTTATGAAAATCAAGCCAAATATGTCAAGGTCCTACAGAAGAGGCTCAAAGGAATAGAATGGTCCCCATCTATGACTACTGCAGTTCAAATTATCAAGAAAAAGGTCCAGAATTTGCCAAGTCTAGTTCTTCCAAGACATGAATTTCCTTACATTTTAGAAACAGATGCATCCAATGAAGTATGGGTAGGATTTTTGATGCAAAAACATGAAAGAAGGGAAGAAGTTTTCTCATATGCATCAGGATGTTTCAATGACACTAAACTCAGGTATCCATCTTCTCATAAAGAAATTCTTGCTGTAAAAAATGGAATCAAAAGATTCAGTTTATTCCTAAAGCCAGTAAGATTAATTATAAGAACATACTTGAAACATATGGTTGGGATGCTTAGAAACATAAGATTGTTAGAACAAGGCAACTATAGGATACTAAGATGGAGCCTATGGTTGGATGGATTCGACTTTGAAATTGAATATAAAAAGGGAAAAGATAATTGCTTAGCAGATTTTCTTACAAGAGAAGTAGCTCCAAAAGAGATTAAGATGTTCATTTTTCCATCATCTTCAACTTCATCATCACCTCCCCCTGCTCCAGAGGGTTTTCAGTGGGTTTTAATATGTAAATATTGTCATATGTCATTTTTTTTCAGTGTCTCATAGATAGGGTCAAGGAGATTCCTGCATATGAATTAATTCTTGAAAAATGTATTAATAGTATCCATAATAATGCAAGTAATCTTATGTATTTTATAGAGTCACGCAAGATGTTTCAAGTAGCCATTAGATTTGTACCTTTTTCTAGACAAATATATATTTGTCTTTATGAGCCATGGTTGAGCTATGAAGACTATTGTAATATCTTGATCTACACAAAATATGCCAAAAGAGTTTGGCTAATGTTAGAGTGTATCTCTATGAGTAATCCCTACAACCATTAGTCATCTTGGTTCAAAATACTGCTACATGATTGGTGCCCAAGGGAAGGAATATTTTGGACCATTAGAAAAAATGAATTTATTTATTACCTCCGAGAATACATCAAACCAAAAACTAGGTCTGAGGCATGGTTTTGCTTCCAGATAGAACACTTGTTCAACACACTTAAAGTACATAGTATTTAGCCACAAGGAAAAACCATCTATAAGGAAATATATCAATTCTTTGGATCAATTTGTAATCATGTAGATGAAAGTGTACCTAGCATGTATGTATCTCCTTTCTTTCTATGCTATAATATCATGCCACCTCATGCAGAAGCACGTTTTGACCAAGTCCGCAACATATGTATTAATCAAGTGACAGTGATAATTATGGGTATCCTATCGACTTCCAGGATATTTTTAAAGTCATGTCTAGTCACTTGACAGTGATTGTGACCAGTATCATGGGATTTTGATAAAATATCCACTATGTAAATTTTAGGAGAGTTTAAAATTACTAAGTGGAGAGGTTTATCCTCCAAATTAAAATATTATGTTAACTTTCTAGATGAATATCTGATGGAATAGGTGGGTGGCCACCAATATCCACCTGGATCAGCATCTATAGAGGAGTCATGGAGAATTTGGATGATAACTGTTGTAGAGGTAAATCCCCTCTGCGGACAGAGGTGATCCCTACTAGCCCAGATCGGGTCTAGCAACAATCGTATCACGCTAAGGTGCAAGTTCCTAATTGCAATAGACCAAATTGCGAAGAAGGCCTACCTTGAGTCCAACGATGTTTTTCATGGAGAGGATAGCGCTCCCATTTCCTTGCTCTGGCAGATCACAATTCTCCCTCTTGTCACGATCAAACACCTGCACATACAAGAAACACGACGAACACACAAGCATAAAACCCAACATATACAATTATGTATCGGTCAGAGAAGACACAACTCATGATCATAATGAAAAATATGAGTGGAACCATAACCAAAGTCGCTTATCATTAATTCATACAAAGGAAAATACAACCTAGCTCTGACGTTGAATCCTCCTTCGGCGGGTCGTCAGCAGAATACGTCTCGGTAAAGCTTGTCGGGAATGGGGACAAGCCTCTCTCTTCAATCGTCAATCTCCTTGCTACTGATTTGGCTCTATGACGACTATTGCAGCATTCTTTAGGCTATCAAGGCTCTTGGAGATTCAACCATTCAGCCCTTCAGCTATTCAGCCCCTTCATCAATGGATGAAGGCTATATTTATAGAGGAGAGGAGGAGGTTGGGATCCCTACAATAGTGGAAGGGAGGCCTTATCCCTTGGGAGGTTCCCCATAAGTTGGAAACAAGAGGCCAAAGGAGGAAGGCCGTGGTTATTCAGTCGAAACCACTCCTCATGACTCATCCACGAAGTTGTTGTAATCGAAACTTCGCCTCTTTTTTTAAAAAACTTTCCATAAGCAAATTGGCGCTGGTGCTTAGCAGGACGAGGCACCAGGCGGCGTGGGCTTAGTTTTTAATTTTCCTCATTGAGCGCGAGGACATAACGGCTACTAGCGCCGGAAAAAAACAGGTGTTTTTAGGGGTCTGCTCAGGAAATGATCAACAAAAGGAATGTTTTCCTCATGGCAAGGGATGCAATGTTGGTATTTGTAAGGCATAACACTGCTTATTGGTCACAGAAACAACCCTCCAATGGGCGAGATGGGGATTGCAGGGACGGTGAAAAATTAATGTGTAATAGATACCCCCTAAAGCATGAGGCCCGAGAGAGAGAGAGAGAGAGGGGTAAGATGCTTTACGAGAATGTGTCCAACTGAAAACACTGCCGTTGGAAAACCTGCGTAGACAAGTACAACTAATATCTCAAATACATGATATATGTGGTATGGGTGCAACCATTCATAACTGAGTATACAATAATCCAGATCCAAGGCATGGACGTAGCCATCCAGTAAGGATTGATAAATAGACTTAGGTATGGTCGCAGCCATCCAATCAGCGAGTCATGTAACCAATCATAATAATCCACAAAATTCAAACACGGATTCTAATAGATAAAATCCGGGGTCTTGCTGTAGCTCCATCTCGGCCGAATAAAGTACAAGTTCAAGCATGTGAATAAGTGAGGCCCAGGTCGAACATGCGAGAACTCATGCGATTACCGGCCAATGATGAAAGTACACATTGCCAGTGTGAGAGGAACACTAATAATGACAATGGCACTCAAGGTACTATAGGTACAATCACGGAATGTGAGCATTGAGTTGGCATCGAACACCCGTAGAATCATCTAATCGAAGGCCAATGATGAAAACCTTGCGTCGAATGCAAAGAACCTGCCATTGAGGCATGCAGACTCCAAGGTATCGGAAGGGAGTCTCTAGATCAACTTTTTGGATAATGAGCTGAAGTCGATAGGAAGTGACCTTGATCAAAGGTGGGCCATAGTGTTTCCCACATCATCGACGTGAGACAGAGGAACATAATGTTGTGAATCAGGATCAGATGAGAATTAGAGGAAGGTTGAAACTTTGCAGAGGTCAAATTCTCTTGAACATATCGGTGGCACAACATTGGATTTGGCAGTATTTGACATCAAAGGATCTGAGGTCATGATGACGAGGCAAAGAGCAGATGAGAGGTCAAAAGGATTACCCAAACCCACGGAGGCCAGTGAAAAACGAGATGAGATGTCCCCAACCCGACACGAATGCAGACAAGTGCCATGTTCAAGAGCGACATACTGCCGACACGACAATGATGTTGGTTCCATTTTCCCCACCATCTTGGTGAGTACCTCTTTATTTTTACACAAGATTGAAGAGGATACCATATGCTTGTCACATAAGTCCGCCCTTCGGGCGAATCCATCCTAGTGCATTTAACGAGTCCTAGGAAGGAGGAACTCGGAGAACGTCATTTCGACTGGATCCGATGTCATCAGGGTTTAACGAGTATGACAAAGGGAGAACTCGGCGTCTTTTCATGTTTAGAGAGTTTAAAGGCAATGATAAACTCCAACAGTCCCTTTTCGTATATAGTCTCGCAGATCCGAAAAGGTAGAAAACTATATCTGAGAGAACCTCTTAGTCGCGATAGGCTAGGGTATTCCTTTTTCGTAAATAATCTATCTTGCCTTGGAAAAGGAGTAAATGTATACTGGGTAGATGTTGTTTCGCAGCCAATTTAACAAGCTCAAAATGACAAGCGACTCGGCAATATTTTCAATTTTAGAGAGTCGGAAAAGAGCTAAAATTTGACTCCTCCTGGAGGAACAAGTGGTATAAAGGGTAGCAATTAGTTCCAGTAATGGTGGAACTGCTCAGAACAAGTAAAGGTCGAGAGGTTGGCTAACAAGACCACTCATCGCAGCGGTTCCTCAGGAATGGGTGAAACAACCAAGTGAAGACGTATGATCTTCCAAGCAGATGGGGATGATGGAATGAGAAAACCAAGGCTCATCTGACAAAACAGGCTAATAAATGGCAATCACGAAAGGTAAAATGGGAAAAGTTTCATTTTTACACAAGCTTGAAATCAGGAAACTCTGCTTGAAGTTGGTTTCATTTTTACACAAGCTTGAAATGGAAACAAACTATGCTTGAAAAATTAAGCATGCCCCCAACATGGTGACTCAATTCGAGGTACATGCCCCCCAAGCTTCAATCCATATGAAAGGCAGATGGAGTGAAGGTTCAAATTACGAGATCAAGAAAAAGACTCGACTGGGATTTTACAAGATCTTATCAATAACTCGAATTGAACAATAAAGTGTTTCATTGTTTTAACGAGGTTGACACATTAAAAGAACTATCCTCAGAACACCTTTTTTCATTTTTTAATGAGATTGACACAAGAAAACGAACTATGCTCCGACGAGCTTGTTTCATTTTTTAAGGAGCTTGACATAAGGAAACGAACTCTGCTCCGGCAACCTTGTTTTATTTTTTAAGGAGCTTGACACAAGACAAGGAACTCTACTCCAAAAGACTTCATCATAATGAAGAATAAGTCATCGCTTCCAAGAGTTCCACTCCCAATGGGAGAAAAACATCTCGGAAATCAAGACCCAATGCCCCCAGCACACTATGCATGACGGCATCATCACTGAGTACATGCACGGGGTAGGTAGCCACATAGTTGACCTGTGGTGGGGCAGATACAACAGGTGGATAAAAACCAGGAAGGGATTATGGTGAGCCAGCTGCCACATCAGGACCAAAGAACGAAAGTTGATCAATGGTCATGATCCGTCCTTAATGTGGAAAACAGACCACACGAAAAAGGGAGGAGACAAGTGCTCTCATGGCATAGGTGTAATCGCGCCCCAAGAGCAGACTGAAATCCAAGGGGCCTGGAACAACCATCACGTCCATATGGAAGGTTTTACCTCCCAAAGTAACAAGTAACCTTGGAAGGATTCCTAACGGTTGACTCGTTCTTCTGTTAAATGCCAACAGATTCTGCGTAATAGGCGCAAGTGGCGGCGAACTGAAAGCTTGCCAAGTATTTGAGGATAAAATACTAACAGATGCGCCTTCGTCTATAATGGTGCTAGGTACAACCAGAGAAAAGGCCTGTACTGTTATCTCGAAAGGCATATAAGACGGAAGGCGGTATCCTGCAAATCGATTCCAATCAAAGGAAGTGACCAAACTACTCGGAGGGGCCACCATCGAACCAATATGGTCTTCCCCTGGTGTTACGGAAGAAGAAGGAGCATCCTCCACGACCTTCATCTCGAAGGTGGGAGGGGTATCCTCCGGGACCTCCATCACGGGAGGCGGAGGAGCAGCTTCTTGAGATATAGGGATAGGAGAATCCTTCTCCAAGTCCGAAGAATCTGAAGAAACAAGAAGAACCTAAGGGGGATGAGATCCACTCTCAACGGAAAATACCTGGTGCACCGCGGACGGGGCCAGTTCAACCGATCCCACGACCAATGGTTGGTCGGCAATGGATTCATGAATTTGAATTTTTGGGGGATCGGGATTAACCAAGGATGACTCTTGACCAATCGTAGGATCAGCTGGTGGAGGACTCGAAGAAAGCTGTTTATAACTAACCGAGAGGCATGGTGTAGAAATAGCTGAGTTGTCCAAAAATCGCTTGGCTTCATCAATATATGGACAAAGGTGAATGGCATGGTGCCGTTCACACAACTTACAGGGATTGGTAATCTTACCCTGCTTCTTAGGAGCCTTAGCAGCAGCAGCTGAAGACGTGCCCCCAACCTGACTCCCGGAAGCCAAAGGCATCAGCGGACAACCATTGCACCATACTTCAAGCACCTTGGGAATGGCAGGGAAATCTCGAAGAAGATGGTTTCCTGTGCACAACATGCAAGGGAACTTGACTTTCTGCGGAGGGTTGGAAGGTTTATCAAGAGGAGGTGTTTCGGAAGCAGCAAATGCAGCTTTAGCCTCTCTCTTATCGGACTTCTTCTTCTTTTTCTTCTTCTTCTTCTTCTTAGCCACCTGGTTACTCTAATCCAGACTTTCACCAGGCAAAGTAGAAGAGGAGGACGCCGAAACAGGAAAAGAAGGGGAGAGGTCCACCTTGGAATCAACATGATTTTATTCAGGCGGAGGAACCAATTGAACAGTAGTCGGGACATTCGAGACCACAGAGGTCAAAAACAACCAAACAAGCAACCCAACAGTTAACCCAGGAAGGGAAAACGTTGCCATATAAGGAGCGCCAGTCACTCAAATAGCGCAATAAAATGATAGACAACCACCAAACGAATGCAGAGAATAAATCACAAGGTTGACTGAATAGATAGAAACCAAAAACTCCCAAGGGAGGCTCGACACACAATAGCACCTAGATGCCCTGGGGCTAGAATGTAAAATTGATAGAAACGAGCAAACAACCGAAGGATGAAGGTCACAGTCAGTCAAACAAGGCTCCAGAACACTCAAGCAGTCGTAAAAATAATACCAAACACCTAGATCAAGCTCAGAAAGCTCAAAACAGAGTAAACCCTAGCACCTTACAATATTGGCACGACTGTGAGGTGGAATCTAGCGCCAGAATAGGATTGGCGCAGGTAATACACTGGCAACATGCACCAATGGGCGCGATTGTCAGGCTAATAAGCGCGCCAGTCGAGTTTACTAAGCAAAAAATGAAAAAGACCAATCCAAGGAACATACTAGTGATGGTAAAGCTAAACAAAATCCAAACACATGGAAAGAGCCAGCCAAAAGAACTGATCAAGCAAGCAAAGTCAAGAATCGACCGAAAAGACAAGACAATACTCCAAATGTTCAGTTCATAAACTAGACCGGAGATTTACTGAAGCAACATTCATCTACTTTCGCTAATGTGGAGCAAGAGTATTTTGAAGGCTAGCTGGCTAACTTCAAGCTCCGTCTGTAGTTTATAAAGCAAGCAACAAACTGGACATTCCCCAGTGGAGTCGCCAATTTTTTGTAGAGGTAAATCCCCTCTGCAGAAAGAGGCAATCCCCACTAGCCCAAATCGGGTCTAGCAACAATCGTATCACGCTAAGGTGCAAGTTCCTAATTGTAATAGACCAAATTGCGAAGAAGGCCTACCTTGAGTCCAACGCTGTTGTTCGTGGAGAGGATAGCACTCCTGTTTCCTTGCTCCGGCAGATCACAATTCTCCCGCTTGTCACGATCAAACACCTACACATATAAGAAACACGATGAATACAAAAGCGTAAAACCCAATATATAGAATTATGTATCAGTCAGAGAAGACACAACTCATGATCATAATGAACAATATGAGTGGAACCATAACCAAAGTCGCTTATCATTAATTCATACAAAGGAAAATACAACCTAGCTCTGACGCTGAATCCTCCTTCGGTGGGTCGTCAGAGGAATACGTCTCAGTAAAGCTTGTCGGGAATGGGGACAAGCCTCTCTCTTCGATCATCAATCTCCTTACTACTGATTTGGCTCTATGAGGACTATTGCAGCATTCTTTAGGCTATCAAGGCTCTTGGAGATTCAACCATTCAGCCCTTAAGCTATTTAGCCCCTTCATCAATGGATGAAGGCTATATTTATAGAGGAGAGGAGGAGGTTGGGATCCCTACAATAGTGGAAGGGAGGCCTTATCCCTTGGGAGGTTCCCCATAAGGTGGAAACAAGAGGCCAAAGGAGGAAGGATTTGGTTATTCAGTCGAAACCACTCCTCATGACTCATCCACGAAGTTGTTGTAATCGAAACTTCGTCTCTTTTTTTAAAACACTTTCCATAAGCAGATTGGCGCGGGTGCTTAACTGGGACAGAACGCCAACTGGCGTGGGCTTAGTGTTAATTTTCCTCATTGGCACGAGGACATAATGGGCTACTAGTGCTAAGGCAAAAACATGTGTTTTTAGGGATCTGCTCAGGAAATGATCAACAGAAGGAATGTTTTCCTCATGGCAAGGGATGCAATGATGGTATTTGCAAGGCGTGACACTACTTATATGTCACAAAAACGACCCTCCAATGGGCAAGATGGGGATTGCAGGGACGGTGACAAATTACTGTGTAACAATAACTTACTTGTATTATTGTACTACATGATCTTTGAGGAAGAGCCACCTTGCATGTCCAATGACGTTATGGAAGAAGTAGCAGAACTTGTCAAATGGTTTGCCTCAACTAATGGCACTTACCTTAGGGTGTTGAGTTGTTATAGTTCATCACATTTGTTAACTAGATATTCCATCGATAAATTGTTCATGTAGGAGGTTGTTTATCATCTTTCCATAGGTTTATCAGGAGTCTTACAAAGGGAGAAGAAATCACCTTAACCCACTCTTCCTTTACAGATAGGATCGTATGCGATTAAGAATATGAATATTCTAAAAATTGAAGGTAATGAGTTAGATAACTCCAGGTTAGATATTATGGAATATCACCCATATGATCCCATAATTGCTTGCAAGAAACATTGTGAAAAGATACACTTCAATTGGGAAAGCGGAACTTATTCTAGACCAGAGCAGGAAACGATCAAGAATTGTTATAATGCCTCTAAGCGGTGTGTAGTAGTAAGCTTTGAGGTCCATCACATGTCACTCCACAATAGGAAGCCACTTTAGAAGTAGAACCATCAAATAAACACAACCTTGTGCATGTAAATTCTAAGAGGAAGGTTGCACACAATCTAGAAAAAGAGAGGAGACGCAAATAGAAAGCAAATCTAGTTATCTTGAAAGCGGCTATGGCAGGAAAAAGGAGGAGGAAATAGAATAGGTAGGGGGGGAGAATTAAGGAAGAAGAAAGAATAAGAGCATAAAGAACAAGAAGAGAGGCATAAACAAGAAGAATAAATGAGGATAAAAGAAGAGGAAGAAACAATGTTGAACCAAATCGAAGAAGAAGAACAAAATCAACTACTTTAAGAAGAAAGCAAACAACTACAGGATAAATAATTTTCCCAAGAGATCGAAGACTTGATGGTTATCCAAGAAATGGAGGTAGAGCTGGAGTAGCAAAATCAGGATGACAATCTCATGCCTTGCACATAGTATATCACCACTTAGTCTCTCCCTTATCCTACAAAAGGGAAAGATCCAGGTGATGAAGAGGAAATTTCTCCTCTTGTTGAAGGCCCAATGATGGATATCTGCAATTTAACTTATGATGAGCTACAGAAGAATATTGTACAAGATATAAAGAAGCACTTTCCAGACAAACTCACACATCCTGCTTTTATCAAGGAGAAGGTGATCGTGATAGGCACTAGGAAGAATCCAAAAGCTGGTGCCGCAACCAACTTCGCCTTCGTAGGATCTTCTAAGTCAAACACAAAATACTTAATGGCCAAGAATAGATAAATGGTGAAGAATTTAGAGGTTGTAACACAACATATTCAGCATCTCCAAGTAGAGGTTCAAAAAGTAGCTCCCACACAAGTGTACTCAGAATAACTTAAGGTAACTATACTTAGTGAAGTATTAGCATTGGGAGAAACCGTGAGGAACCTCTATGAGGAGTTAGTCACCATGCACAAAGAATTTGTCCCTTTTCACGAAATGCGGCATAAATCTAGAGATAATTCAAAATATCTCAAGCTTTTTCTCACAGCTATTACCGCAGTTCATGAGTGGGGGATGTAATATGGAGGTGCACCTCCTGAGTTGGTAAAGAAAACAAGGCAACAATTTGAGCTAGAAAAATTTGAAGTCTAAATGCTTAAACAAACCAACAAACAACTTGACACTTTCATCGCCGACATTTTTTCCTCTTATGCACGATTGTATAACAATGTGGATTCTATGGTGAAGTCCCATAAGGTTCTGTTGATGGGAAGAAATGTCCGACCAACAGTAAGGGATCTCCCTGATAAAAATTCCAGATTAGACTCTAAATCATTTGTGATAGGGATCCCGTCCGGGGTGTGGGTCCGGCTACCACTGAATATTCCTTTTCTCAGACACAAATGAGCTCTGCAGACCTATGAACACATGATTATTTGGATGATACAAGACAAATGGTTGATGATTCTTAATGAACATAAAACACTACAAATAGCAAGATGAGTTAAAGCATGTAGCCAAAGGGAATGTTGTTAGCAGCACATCATTAGGGTCATGTCTGTAAAAAGCTATTCAAACCACAAAAATAACAGTTCTTTATGGTTAGAGCACCCTTCGCTTCCTTAAGCGGTCTCAAAGATAAGATAAATTTTAGTAATGAAGTTGCTAACATCTCCTAAGTAAACAACCTAACATCATTAACACATTTGGCGAGCTAAAATGTATAAATGATATAAGCAGAAAACGCAGATTAATTAATCATAAATATATCAGATACATAAGACAAAAATATTCATAGTGTTAACACATTAGTCCTCATTAGAACCAAGAGTGGAGTCAAAACATCTGTTTGTATTCATTCTCAGAAAGTTGTATTCAATGATATAAAATTCTCTTTGCTCCTTTGGAGTCCCAAAAAAAAGATCCTTTACAATTTCCCGAAGGAAGTATTTATAGAACAAAATTGACCCTTGGGTATCCCTGACTTTTCGCCATCCTGACCGTTGACATACTCTGTAACTCGAGGGAATTTGCGACTTGCGACCTTGGCTTTGACTATGACCTACGACCCCTTGTCTGTTGTGACCTGCGACCTCTTCTGTTTGCTACAATATGCGACTTGGTCATGGAAGAAATTGGGTGATTGTGAGATTAGGGACATCTACCTATTGTTGTTCCTTGAGGTAACTTCTCCATGCTCGATAATCTGCAGCAACTAGGGAGACCCGAGGAGTATCTTCTCTCAATATGTGAAGGCACTAGAGAGAATTTGGGATCAAAGTGTCTCTCTTGATCGTGATCTGGTTCGACAAGGAGGCCAGTATGGTATAGATCCAGACTGGTGTGACGATGAATTGAACAAGGCTTTCTTGTGACGCCGGAAGGTTTTGGGAGGCGACTGCTTGCCTTATGGGCTGTAGAAATGCTTGAATGTCTTCGACAACTTCTTCCCATGTTTTCTCTTCACCCAATGCACCCAGAGAAGGAATATGGTGTACTTTAGCCATTGAGTAAATGTCGCTAATCAGATGTTCATGTGCGGACATTACTTTCTCCAAATCCTTAATAAGTTTCTCTTTGGATTGTACCTTTATCCATATTTGAACGTTGTCATTTTGGGTGCCAATCCAATATTTTCTAGGCAAGGTGTCTGGAGCCTGTGGATACATATTTGACCATTCTAGTATTCTGTCCAAGGCAGTAGAGGCTTCCTTTAGCTATGTGTTCCTCCTCTTGGTTTCTGCCTGTGCTTTCAGTAGTGGCACGACGATATGTTTTATTGTAAATAGTTCTTCATATACTTGCTTCATGGTGGCTTCCAAAGTGACTAGATCTCTTTGAATAGTGAGTGGAACTTCATTAGTATGGGCATTCTTAACCTGAAGCTGTTGGATTTATTCTTCTAGCACCTTCTTTTCTTGTTCCGACTTAGCTGTCTTTTGTTCGGAGGCCTGTAGTCTATTCTGCAGGGACATAATTTTTCTACTCATTCTGCTTATGTTCTCCTCTATGACTACTAAAAAAGCAGTGCCAGCTGATGTACTCATAACTGGATTGGTCCTGGTATCCAAGACTATATCCTTTTCTATTGTGGTCATGAGAGGTGCAACAGGGTTCCGTGCTAAGCATCTTCTCTTCTCCTACCTGATTTTGTGCGTGAACTGATCATAGGTTAGTCGTTTCAGATCAAACACTTCCTCATCCTAATCCTCAGAGGTACCCAGTTCTGATAGAGAAAAATGCATCCTAATTGTAGGAGTTGTCTGGGCCACCTCGATGTGTGGCAGCTCTGTCTGTTTCCCTGTCCTTGTAGGAGGTGTCTTGCTGCCACCTACTTCCTTGGAGGAATATTCCCTTGACATCTAACTTTCTTCCTCCCTCCTCTTTCCCTCTACTTCTGCTCTCTCTTATTCTGTCTTTATTTTGCGCTTAGCTTCTGCTTTATCTTTCTTTAGCTTTAGCTGGTGCTTAGCTTCTGCCTTTTCTTCCTCTTCTTTCCTCCTTTGTTCCTCTTCCCTTTTCTTGTGGGTTTCTTTCGCCCGCTTCTTTCTTTGTTCTTCATTCAATTGTTTCTTTCATTTATCCTCCTCTTCCTTTGCCTTATCCTCAACTTCTTGTCATGCATTAGCCTCATTTTCTCTTCGCTAGGCAGAAGAATTATCGCCCGTACCGGTCCTTTGCTTCTTGGCTTTGGAAGACGAGGTTCCTCCTAGCGTGTGGATTCTTTTCTCTAAAGTTTGATTGTCTTAATATTCCTGATTGGGTGATTCCTCTAGAGCGGCCTCCATATATTTTTTTTACCAGTTCTTGATTCTATCTTCAGTTGGGCATTCAGTATGCTAGTAACTCCATTTAAATTTGGCTCGTTTGCAATGGGCAGGGATGATTCTCTTAGGATCATACATTTGGTGTGTCATGGGAGGTAGACAAAATCCCTTGACTTGCTTAGCCTCTGCCTCTACTTCCTTGAAATATTTGATTGTGTAGGCGATGATAGTGAGCGGAAGAGTCGTCCATGGCTTCTTCTTGCCCTTAGTGAGAACCTTTGAAAAAATGCCCAACATCTGGTAACATGTTTCTCGAAGGAGTAGTTTTTCGGTGACAAACTAGGGCAGTGCATGGGGAGCCTTGAGCGACCAAAAAATTCAAATGAAAGTTCTATCCACGATAGAAAACTAGTTGGCCACTCAGGTTATAGTCTCCATGGCTCGCCCAGACATACACGGGGTGTCTTTGCCAAACAGTTTTCCATAGAGTGCGGGGATGAAGCTGTGCGAGATTGACTCTATATCTTGCTTATACCTGGAGTCCTATAACACCTGAAAATCCTTTTGAACTAGACCACCACGCTCTGCATCCCAGTTGTGTACCCACCCCTCAAAATGGCATCTTGCACATACTACATCCAAAAGTTAGGAGGCCATATAAAATTCTAATGCATACCCTTCATCAGGCGCTAGTGTTGAATACATGTTCGATTTGTGGGCTACAACTATCAAGTTGACCCAGTTGAAGCAGGTGCCATATAAAGTGATAGCATACATGAGTGAAACCCACGTGCCGTTGAAAGTGGTTTCATCTGGTCGGCCATACATCCTACATAACATTGCCGCCACGAGCTTGTAGACCTTCCTGAGACCTGTTGTCTTATATTCCTAGTCCTTTTTGAACTTGAAATTTTTTGGGTCCTCCCACCATCCCCTTAAGGTGTGGGGTATGGGAATTTCATGAGTGGTGGCACATTCCTCGGTGAAAGTATGCTCTCGGGCGGGAAGTGCATAATAGAATTCTGCATCCTGTCCTTTCATATTTGCAAATGATTTCTCTACATGATCCCGAATAACCAAAATCTTGGGGTCAACCTTTTGCAAGATCGATTCAATCATCTTTGCAGATGGAAATATAGGTGGATGGGCCCCTGTGTAGTGGAGCTTGGACCTCTTGACCTGAATATACACCTGTCAGTCTAGGAGGTCTTCTGGAAATTTAGGCTTTGTGAATTCTTGGTATACCTGATACCAACTCATACTATCCCCTTTGCTGAATGTGCAAGCAGTATCTCCATAGATAGGGGGCAGAGAAAGAGGAATTTCTTCTTCCGATATTTCTATCTCAAGGCTTTTGTTCCTTTTTCCGAACTACCGGAGGCCCCATATCACTTGAGGCCAATGAGATGGATACGCACTCGAGATCGGCTTCGAGGTTCCTTAGCATATCCATGAAACAATCCCACGATAAGATAGATTTCATATTTATAAATACTTGGGATGTTCCGATCTCTACTCAACTATTTTTCAAGGAAATGGATGAACTTGTGACCCGAATACCTTGTGACTGGGTCGCTGGGTCGCTATGTCGCGTTGGTGTACACTTTCATAGAAAAGTGACATAGCGACTTAGCAACTTGCGACTAGGTCGCAAGGTCGCTGAGTCACAGAGTCGCGCTAGTTTATATTTTCACAGGAATGAAACCTAGCGACTTAGTGACTCATGACTAGGTCACGATTCCATTGAGTCACGAAGTCGCGTCACTTTAAAATTTCACGTATATGTGACCTGGCAACCCTGCGACTTAGTGACCAAGTCGCTAGATCGCGAGGTCATGGAGTCACGGGGTCGCTCTAGGGCTTGACAGACGAGTTACGCGGAAATGCAAACTTTCTTCTTGCTTTTAAACAAAAAGGGAAGGTAAGGTAACATATCAAGTGGAAAGCATACATGAAGCTCCTCATTGAAGGGGGCAAGGAAGGGAACCTAAAACAGACTGATGCAAGGGAAGCTTATTAGAGGAGGTAAACAGGGAAGTCAAGCTGTGGGGAGGAGCAAGCTTAGCAACATAATTCATTGGTGGTTTAAACATAAGCTAGGATGAGTTTTAAATAGGTGAAGGTGAGGCTGATGGAGGCAAAAATCAAACAAAAGGAAACAACAGGAGGACTAGGCAACTTACCCAAAAAAACTGCGCTCCAACTGGCTTGTTAGAGGCATTTTCTTTCTCTATCGCGCAGGTTGAATACAACCTATGCGACCCTTATATTTATAAAGGGGTCACACATGCGGTCAATAAATGAGGGTCGCAGGGTCGCAAATGAGTTGAGTTGATGAGATATGCAACCTTGCGACCTGAGGGTCGCAAGGTCGCAATTCTTTGGTTTCTGGATTAGATGCGACCTTGCGACTTAGTGACCTGAGGGGTCGCAAGGTCTTGAGAGTTTGGTTTGACCATATCTGTGACTTTACAACTTGAGATTTTAAAAGAGTGAACCTGGGCCAAACTCTATTTTTCAAAAGGTTAGGGGCTCAAAAATTTTAAAAAGGGAAAAATTTTGGAGGGTGTTGTAGCGGCTACAACAAATGGCGATTCACTGGTAGGGCCCAGGATCTCTGTCGGTTCTTCATCTTGACGGGGAGGGGGGGCTTAGCACGTTGATCCTTTCACCCCATGGGTCCCACTACTTTCATCCTCAGGCCTTATGCGTTTGCTCCACCTATATGCATGTCCGAGGGTGCTGGTACACCATGTTTTCATTCCTGGAGACCAAACAGAAAATATTGGAGTAACCTCAAGGACTTCCAGGATCTATTATAGTTACTTTGTCCTCATTATGTTGCTCCGCTGCCAGCGAACCTGGTGGTTCTGGCGGATTCACTGCTTAGGAGTCACAGACGTTTCTCTATTGTTAGCGAGCCTGGTCAGTACCCCGGCGGAGTCCTCGTATCGCCTCTTTGTGCAGGAATCCTTTCTCAATCCTTTACCCTTTATTCATGTGCTAATTTCACTTATTTAAATGTGCTCAGGGCACTTATTTGACTGTGTTCAATGCACTTATTTGACTATGGAAATTATTGCCTAGGCGGATGAGGGATCCCAACTTATTTTTCTTGCAAGAGAGGTTGCTCTTGGTCTATATGAGGGCTTTCCGGTTTTCCCATATATCCTTTCATCTCCTCAAGTTTTCTCTGTCCCCTTTTTGTCCAGTGACCGATTACATCGAAACTTTATTTTTTACAATAGTCCCTTGCGCCAGCATACTAGGTAAGCTACCTACACTTGGTTCCTACGACTTGGTCATGTTTCCCCATTAGGTGCCTATCACAGGCAAGCTCGTGCTTTTTTTTTCATTCCAGGGGTGATTCTTCACCATCATAGATTTTTGGCACAGCATGCCAATTGAGTAACTTCTACATCTCTCCTTTAACTTGAGATGCCAAAGGGAAAGGGCCAATGAGAGCCTGCTTGAAATAAGAGATTTATTGAAAACATAAATAACGAAAAATAGCAAAAAACAAAACAAAACAAAACTATGGTACAGGGTATGGTGACAGCCCCTTGGGGCTATCAGGTGAAATAGTGTTTAAGGTCGTGCCTGTTTTACTGGGAGGGCCTTAATCCTCCCTTCAAGGGTATGTAGCCTATAAGTGTGGGAGATGACCTTTTCTTTAATTTGGAAGGGACCTGTCCACAGGGCCTAGAATTTGGAGTGTTTCCCTTTATCCTCGTGAGCTTTGTCCCATTTAAGGACAAGGTTGCCTACTTCAAAAGACTTGTTTTCGGCGGACTTCTGGTCGAACCATCGTTTTATTCAACTTTGGTGGATGGCGAATTTTTCCCAGGTTTTTAGCCTTTCCTCCTCCAGCTTCAACAGGGTATCTATTCGTGCTTCTAAAGCAGGGCAAGGAGTGCAATGAGTTTCTTGAGATAATTGAAGGGCTAGGAGAGGCAATTTGGGAGGAAGGATAGCCTATTTTCCGTACACAAGAAAAAATGGGGAGGTGCCGAAAGATGATTTGGGTGTGACCCGTTCAGCCCATAGGGAATTATGGAGCGTGTTATGCCAATTTCGTTGTTGGGACAATAGATTCTTTTTGATGATGTGGATGAGGTTCTTATTGGTTGAATCGACTAACCCATTTCCTTGGGGATAATAGTTGGTAGAGTGTTTGAGCACTATACCATTTTCTAGAGCAAAATCATATAATTTAAATGATGAAAAATATGTTGCGTTATCAAAAACAAGGGAGGTCGGAATGCCAAACCTGGTCATGATGTGTTGAGTGATGAAAGCTATTACCTCTTGATCGTTTATTTGATGCAAAGGTATTTCTTCAACCCACCTTGTGAAGTAGTCTGTAGCTGTGAGGATGTATCTATGTTTCTTGGAAGAGTGTGGCAAGATTTCCCCAATCATGTCAAGTCCCCACTGCTGAAAATTTTCTTCCACTGTGATAGACTGCAATGGGGCGGATGGCCATATTTCCCTGTTGGCGAAATTTTGGCATTGTGGGCATTTCAGAACATAAGCGTGTGCATCTTTGAACGTAGTAGGCCAATAGAAACTAGTGCACATGATCTTGTGAGCAGTGGTGACCCCTGCATAGTGCCCACCAGTTGAACCATCATGGAATTCTGTCAAAACTTTTTGTGCCTCATCATACTCCAAACAGTGTAGCAGAACTCTATTGTGGTGTTTGCAGAACAACTTACCCTGCACTAGCTGGTAGGATGCAGCTCTCAGTATTATCACATGTTTCTACTAGGTGGTTAAAGTGAGGTCCATGATATTGTGGCTCAGATATTGCTGAATATCGATGTACCATGAGGAGAAACCCTGTCGGAATATACTGTCAGTTTGATACATGTCAATTTCATGTTCCCAACTCTCTTCTTCATTGCCTCACGAGTCTATGACTTCCGTGGCCATCCGACATAGCCCTTGGCCCTTTATAGTTTGTGTCGGCTTGAATTCCAGGTCATACTCTTGAAGGCAAGTCATCCAGTTGCCTCGTCTCTCGCCTAGCTCTTGCTTTACGAAAAGTGCGTGAACAACTAGGTGAGGTACAAAAAATATGATGTGACTCTTCAAAATATATGGCCTGAAGTATTTGACCACCTTGTACACCTCTTAAGCTTGCTTATCAATATCTGGATAATTCAGCTCGGCACCTTGCAACCCAGCGCTCATGAATGATATGGGCTGCTCATCATTGTTGCCATATTTCTAAGTGAGGACGGCTGTGAGAGATGAATTTGAGGCAAAGGTGTACAAGATAAAGCCTTTGTTGAAATCCAGACTATGAAGGGCAGGTGCTTCTGCGATGGCCCACTTGATATTATTGAACGCTTCTTTCTCGGAAGAATTCCATTTGAAGTTTGTGTTCTTCTTGATCATACCTTGCAAAGGTTTCACTATTTGGGCGAAATCTGATATGAATTTTCGCACGAAGTTGATTTTCTCGAGGAAAAACTGCATGGCCTTCTTACCACTTGGGGAAGGAATCTGGGTGATGACTTTTGCACGTTCTGGATCCACTACTATGTCATCCCAGGTTATGATGTGCCCCAATAGTTTTCCTTCGGAAACGGAAAAAATGTTTTTCTTTGGGTTTAGTGAGATCCCATATTTTCGGCACCTCTCAAAAATCTGCTTGAGGTGATGTAAATGGTCACACCTATGCTTCAAAAATACAGTTACATCGTCAAGTTATACTACCATGCTTTTCCCTATGAGGCCTCGAAAGGCGATGTCCATGGCTCTCTAGAAGGTTGCGCCAGCATTGATCAGGCCAAAGGGCATGCGACTGAATGCGAAAGTCCCCCATTTAGTTCTAAATGTGGTTTTCATCCGGTTGGGTTCAACCACTAGTACTTCGTTATAACCTGAAAAACTATCTAGTAGAGAGAACATTTCCGATCCAGATACTGCTTGAAGGATCTAATACATAGGGGGCACTGGCTAGTTGTCCTTGTATGAAGCTTTGTTCAAGTTTCGGAAGTCTATGAATAAATAGATTTCGCCAAATTTCTTACGAACTGGGACCAAATTTGACACACAGGTTTAATGCCGAACTTTGAAAATTATATGCGCATCCAAGATTTTTTTCAGTTCCTTTTGGATCATCGGCTCTAAAGTGGGGTGTACTTTTCTCAGTTTCTGTTGGAATGGTTTCACTCCTTCTTTCATGGGTATCATGTGCTGGATGATCCATGTGTCATAGGTTTGTAACTCATCATAGGTCCAGGAAAATACATCTCGGTATTTCTTAAATAACTCAGTGAAAGATTACCTCTCTTGAGGGGTGCATTCATTTCCGAGATTGATGAATTTTGGTTCCTTCTCCATCCCGAGGTTTATTTGTTAGTACACTAATGTGGAACTCCGCACCTTCATGTTGGGGGGTCCTCGAAAATAGTTTTGTAATCAAACAACTTTTCGAGCGACACAATCCCTTTGGCTATGGGATTTTCCTTACAATCCCCTTGTTCCTCTTGCAAGGCCTGATCATGATCCTCTTCTTCTATAACTGTTTCCTTGAACACATCCGTATTGAGCATGAAATCCAGTACCTGTTGATCATCATTAAAAATGCACAGATTAGTGACATTGTCTGGTACGGATGGCTTGTAAATGATTTCAATAGAGAATCCATCCCTAAGTGGGGTGAACCTAGCAACAACATTGGCAAGTGTATCGGGTGCTGCATTGTGCATTCTAAGTACGAATTTAATACCAAAAGCATCAAAAGCAGAAATTAAACGCCATACCTCTTGTTGGTAACCTTTCAAATGTGAATACAAGCAATGGATGGTGTTATGTACCTGACGGGTGATAATCGCAGAGTTTCCATTTACCTTTAAAGAATAGACCTTGATATCTATGGCTTTCTTGAGCCCGAGAATCAATGCTTCATACTCGGCTGTATTATTCATGCACTGGAACTCTAGCCGGGAGGAGATTAGAAAATTGTTCTTCTGAGGGTCTAGAAGAATAAAGCCCATGCCAACTCCATCATGGGTTTTGGAACCGTCATAGTACAAGGTACACATTTCATCTTCTAATTTCACAAGGTTGTCCGAGCACATAGGAGACGTACTTGGGGTAGCCGCTTCTAACGGGTCTTCCGTTGAGGTGGAGTGGTTGCCAGTGACCAACAGTAGTTATGACTGGACGTCTTGAGCAATTGGCGAGTGGGGGGTTTGGTAGCACCCAAAAATGGATTCTAAGAAGCACATACCAAGTTCCTCTTGTGAAAAACTGACTGGTTCGTTAATTTCATCTAGGTCAGTCACCGTGTGTTTCATGTAAGGATTACTTTCGACCCGAATTTGATTGTTCCTACCCTTGTAAGGGAGCCACAGGTTGGACCAATCAGTGGCAAAGTATCCTTGCAACTTGCTAGACCAATCTCTGCTCAAGAAGACCATAAGCCTCGGGGATATCCACGATCACTATGTCAATGCACTATTTCACCCTATAATTAGAGGACAAACGGATGATGACATTATTTAATTCACCTACTACAAGAACCTGAGATCTGTTGATTTGAATGATCCTAGCGTCATTTTTCTCAGGGCGGATGTTTAACTTCTTGCATACAGACAAGAGCATAACATTTATGGATGCACCAGAATCGACGAGGAAATTATGGACATTGAAGTTGAAGATCTCGAAGGATAGAAGGAAAGGTGGTGTGGATCCCCTAGAGTTTACATTAACGGCATTCACGATAGATTGGGGACTAGCAGCAGCTTGGGAAGATATGGTACTCATGGGTTTGGTCGCCGGTAGGTTGGAAAATGATTTGAGGATAAGATCTCGATGGTTAGTAATGCGAGAGAGTTCGTAGAGAGAAATATTGGTCTGCGTTTTCTTCATGTCCTCGATAATGCTATACTCTGAGTCTAAGTGTGAGATAAGTTCGGTGGAGGCTTTTGGAGAAACTGATGATGATTTAGCCTTTGGGCTTACTCAGGGATTGGTTGGGCTAAATTTCTTAGGAGTCTTAGTTTGGTTCTATGTGTTTGGTGGCAGAACTTTCCTTAAGAAAACTTTACTCTTTTCCTCGAAAGACTGCTCGGGGACCAGGCCTTTTCTTCTTAAGCCATAGTTTCGAGGGAGTTTGGATTTAGGTTCGTCAGCCAAGTTTATTTCTATTGTGGAAGGGGGGCTTTCCCCAATGACGACCTCGAAGGCAAGGACAGTGGAACCCATATCCTCATATGGGGGAGAGGGTTCCTCATTATTAGAAATAGACTCCTCCAAATCCCCAGGGGTCTGGTCTTCTAAAAGTTGATTCACCATGGTGGTCATGCTATTGATCCACTAGGGGCAGGTTTTCTCTGAGTGGGAGGCTTGATGGAAAGAACAGAAATTATCCTTGTCGATTTCTTCAATGTTGAGGCCGGTACTCGAGTTTGATGGAGGTCGGTTGATAGTGGGGTTATTCTTTCTAAAGAAAGTTTTCTGTGTTTTGGCACCTGAGGCAAAGTCATTGTTTTTCCTCTTCAAATCAGAGACTTCATTAGTTAATAGTTTGAGAGACTTTGTGATGCTTTCGAATTCGAAAGGGTCTTTGTCTTTATCTTCGACCTTATGAGTTGAGGATTGGACTCTCTTCGTAGCCGGATTTTGATCATCCCGGCCATCATGATCAATGGCTCCTATGGATAGCATGTCCCTTTCGACAGCGAGGGCGGTGGTGTAATTTTCCGCTAAGGTAGCTCTAGCTTCACGTTTTATGAACATGGCAATATCCCGAGGGAGAGCCCGTGTGTAGTAGTCAATGGTGATGAAATCATCTAGGGCCATGTTCGAAGGGAATTTGTTCAATATAGTAGCAAAGCATTGATTGAAGTCTTTGAATTTCTCCTTCTTCTGGCATTTCAAAGTACTAAGTTCTGTGAGGAGCATAGAAGGAGTTTTGTCCTCCGAAAAATTTTGGAGGAAGGTTCGGAGAAATTTCTCCTAGGAAGAAATGGAAGCAACAGGGAGAGACCGGTACCATGTAGCAGATTTATTTTCTAAAGTATGAGGAAAGAGTCAGCAAGCTACATCATCATACTGCACCCTCATCATTTGTAAGGCCAGGTAAAAGTTTCTTATGTGATCTTCAGCCAACGTACCCTTTTTGGGGTTGAACTTAGGGAGGTGCTTCTCAAGGTGTCGGGGCATGTCATGGAGGGGACACTGGAGGGAGATTGTGCCATCCAAGCTAGCGACTGCACACGCCTAGCTTGTTGGTGTCGTGGTATGTAGACATGCCCTACTTCACTTTCAGGTTCGCTCCCTATGCCTGATCTGGATGCTTCGCCTTCATGATGTGAGTGCATGTCTTGATTTCTCCCGCAGTTCCCCAAATTCCTGATGTTTTTCTAGTTATAAAGGAAATGGAACCTGTTTTGGTTTCGGTTGTGGTGAGGGTGTCCCATATTTCGACCTTGCCCACAACCTCTATCTCCCCGGCCCCTGTTTCCCCTACCCCTCCCAGTTGCACCCTCAGGCTGGTTATTTTCTTGAGTGTCATTGTTCACAGGTTGGTCGGGTTAGGTTTCGGTGATTTCCGGGCTGCCTCCTTCATTCCCTCGGAGGCAGATTAATTAATCATAAAGAAAACGCAAATTAATTAATCATAAATATATCAGATACATAAGACAAAAACATTCATAGTCTTAACACATTATTCCTCATCAGATCCAAGAGTGGAATAAAAACATATGTTTGTATTCATTCTTAGAAAGGTGTATTCAATGCTATACAATTCTCTTTGCTCCTTTGGAGTCCCCAAAAAAATATCCTTTAAAATTTCCCAAAGGAAGTATTTATAGAACAAAATCTACCCTTGAGTATCCCTAACTTTTTGCCTTCCTGAACGTTGACATACTCTGCGACTCGAGAGAATTTGTGACTTGCGACCTCGTCTTTGATTGCGACCTGTGAGCCCTTGTCTATCACAACCTGCGACCTCTTCTATTTGCTGCAATATGCAACTTGGTCATGGAAGCAATTGGGTGATTGTGAGATCAGGGACATCTACCTATTGTTGTTCCTTGAGGTAACTTCGCCATGCTCGATAATCTGCAGCAACTGGGGAGACCTGAGGAGTATCTTCTCTCAATTTGTGAAGGCACTCGAGAGAATTTGGGATCAAAGTGTCTCTCTTGATCATGATCTGGTTCGAAAGGGAGGCCAGTTTAGTATAGATCCAAACCGGTGTCACGATGAATTGAACAAGGTTTTCTTGTGATGCCGAAAGGTCTTGGGAGGCGGTTGCTTGCCTTATGGGCTGTAGAAATGCTTGAATGTCTTCGATGACTTCTTCCCACATTTTCTCTTCGCCCAGTGCACCAACAGAAGGAATGTGGTGTACTTCGGCCATTGAGTCAATGTCGCTAATTAGATGTTCATATGCGGACATTACTTTCTCCAAATCCTTAATAAGTTTCTCTTTGGATTGTACCTTTATCCGGATTTGAACTTTGTCATTGGGTGCCAATCCAATATTTTCTAGGTAAGGTGTATGGATCCTGTGGATACATGTTCGACCATTCTAGTATTCTATCCAAGGAAATAGAGGCTTCCTTTAACTGTGTGTTCCTCCTCTTTGTTTCTGCCTGTGCTTTCAGTAGTGGCGCGACGGTCTATTTTCTTGTAAACAGTTCTTCATATACTTGCTTCATGGTGGCTTCCAAAGTGACTAGATCTCTTTGAATAGTGAGTGGCACTTCATTAGTAGGGGCATTGTTAACCTGGAGCTGTTGGATTTCTTCTTCTAGCACCTTCTTTTCTTGTTCCAACTTAGTTGTCTTTTGTTCGAAGGCTTGTAGTTTATTCTGCAGGGACATAATTTCTCTACTCATTTTGCTTACGTTCTCCTCTGTGGCTGCTACAAAAGTAGTGCCAGCTGATGCAATCATAACTGGATTTCTCCTAGTATCCAAGACTATATCCTTTTCTGTTGTGGCCGTGAGAGGTGAAGCAGGGTTCTCTGCTAAGAATCTTCTCTTCTCCTGCCTGATTTTGTGCGTGAGATGATCATAGGTTAGTCTTGTCAGATCAAACACTTCCTCATCCTGGTCCTCGAAGGTACCTAGTTCTAAGAGAGAAAAACACATGCTGGTTGCAGGATTTGTCTGGGGCACCTCGATGTGTGGTAGCTTCATCTGTTTCCTTGTCTCTGTAGGAGGTGTCTTGCTGCCACCTGCTTCCTTGGAGGAATCTTCCCTTGACTTCTGACTTTCTTCCTCTCTCCTCTTTCACTCTGCTTCTACTCTATCTTGTTCTGTCTTTAGCTGGCACTCAAATTCTGCTTTATCTTGCTTTATCTTTAGCTGGTGCTCAGCTTCCACCTTTTCTTCCTCTGCTTTCCTCCTTTTTTCATCTTCCCTTTTCTTGCAGGTTTCTTCCGCCCGCTTCTTTCTTTGTTCTTCCTTCAGTTGCCTCTTTCATTTATCCTTCTCTTCCTTTTCCTTATCCTCAGCTTCTTGTTGTGCTTTAGCCTCCTTTTTTCTTCGTTGGGCAGAAGATTTATCTCTCGTACCGATCCTTTGCTTCTTGGCTTTGGAAGATGAGGCTCCTCCTAGCATGCGGATTCTTTCCTCTAAAGTTTGATTGTCTTGATATTCTTGATCGGTTGATTCCTCTGGAGTGGCCTCCCCATCTTTTTTTTACCAGTTCTTCATTCTATCTTCAGCTGGGATTCAATATGCTGGTAACTCCGTTTAAATTTGGCCCGTTTACAATGGATGTGGATGATTCTCTCAGGATCATACGTCCGATCTGTCACGGGAGGCAAACAAAATCCCTTGACTTGCTCAGCCTCTGCCTCTACTTCCCTGAAATATTTGACTGTGTAGGTGCCAATAGTGAGTAGAATAGTGGGCCATGTCTTCTTCTTGCCCTTAGTGAGAACCTTTGAAAAAACCTCCTAACATCTAGTAACATGTTTCTTGAAGGAGTAGTTTTTCGGTGACAAACTGGGGCAGTGCATGGGGAGCATTAAGCGACTCAAAGACTCAGATGAAAGTGATATTCGTGATAGGAAACCAGTTGGCCACTCGGGTTATAGTCCCCATGGCTCACCCGGACATACATGGGGTGTCTTTGCCAAACATTTTTCCGTAGAGTGCGAGGATGAAGCTGTACGAGATTGAATCTATATCTTTCTTATACCTGGAGTCCCAGAACACCCACAACTCCTTGTGAATTGGACTGCCACGCTCTGCATCCCAGTTGTGTTCCCACCCCTCAAAATGGCATCTTGCACATACTGCATCTAAAAGGTAGGACGCCATATAAAATTCTGATGCATACCCTTCATCAGGCGCTAGTGTTGAAGATATGTTCAATTTGAGGGCTGCCACTATTAGGTTGGCCCAGGTTAAGCAGGTGTCGTATATAGTGACAACGTACATGAGTGAAACCCACGTGCCATTGAAAGTGGTGGCATCTGGCCGGCCATACATCCTACATAACATTGCCGCCATGAGCTTGTAGACCTTCCTGAGACCTGTTGTCTTATATTCCCAGTCCTTTCTGAACTTGAACTTTTCTAGGAACTCCCACCATCCCCTTAATGTATCGAGTATGGGAACTGCATGAGTGGTGGCCCATTCCTAGGTGAAAGTCTGTTCTCGGGTGGGAAGTGCATAATATAATTCTACATCCTGTCCTTTCAGATTTGTAATATTGTATTTGAAATAAAATTTTAAGTGGAAGTGCAAGTGTTAATTTTGGAATATGAAAGGTCATTATTTAGAAAGATGTAAAAGAGTCATGAGGAAATTCCAAGTCACAAAGGAAGATTGATAGTCATCTCATATGTTATAAATTTACCCTCATAACTCATGTAAGGGGCTTTTGGCTTAGGATAGAAATACTAGGAGTGTGTTTTAGAGCAGTGGCTTCTACTTTAGAATATAAGGATTATCTTTATTTGGAGAAGAAATTGTTGGCTTCATGTTCCACTATTGGGGCTAGTGTTTGTTGATTGTAAATTTATGTCTGGAACTTTCACTTTTAATATAAGCTCGGAGTCGGCATGTCTTCATGCAGATTTCATGGATGTAGTAAGAATCTTCTTGTTATGTTTGTGATACATGTTATTTCATTTACAATAACTATTATGAACTATTTTGTTTGCCTTAGTATGAATCATGTCGAATGCGTGTTGTTATGTTATTACGATCATGGTTACCTTGTGAAAAATTTTGTAGGTTAAATTATGATTCTCTTACTACTCATGTGTCCCTTTTAAGATAAGTACTATTACATTATTCTAAGGGGACCACTCTCTTTCCCTTCAATGTGATAAAAATTATCATACATTGCACTTGACACTTCACAATTTTCATACACTTGTTTCCGCCAAGGTCATATATATATATATATATATATATATATATATATATATATATATCATTCTATGCAGTTATTGTATCCAATACATATTATTAAAACCTGCCACTTTGGAAACTGGTCGTATTCTGGTTGGGGCTCCTACTCCAAACGATGTGGGTTATAATTGAGACTTCACATCGAGGAGACCCCCTTCCACGTTGGAGGATTCCATAGCCATCAATAGCTTCCTCTTTAACCATTTCTAGTTTCCTCTCTTGTGTCTTTGGTTTGCTTGAAGTGGATTTTCCTTGTTCAATATTTGGTTCGCAATCTTCATCAAATGTTACATTGATTATTTCAACTACTTTGTTAAGTATTTGATTATAACATATGAATGCTTTCCTTTTGCATGAATGACCAAAAAAGATGCCTTTATCTACCCGAGAGTCAAATTTTAGTGTCTTCTGGCCTTCCCTTTTGATGTAGCATTTTCTTTCAAAAACTCAAAAAAATTTTGACATTTGTTGGTCTTCCTCTCCATATTTAATATGGGGTCTTATCACAATTGCTCCTAAGTAATCCATTGTTCAAAATGTATACAACTGTATCAACTGCATGAACCCAAAAAAATTTATCCAATTTTGAATCATTTAGCATTTTTTTGGAATTTCTTATACAATTCTATTCATCCTTTTGATATCTCCAGTTTGTTTTGGTGTCCAAGCTATTGAGAACTTCCTTTTTATTCCATATTCTTCATAGAAATTTTGAAATCCTTTGGGTTTGAATTTTCCAACGTTATCCAATCACAGACATTTGATATTCAAATAAGTTTCATTTTCAACCATTTCCTTGAAGATTATGAAAAATTAAATTACTTAATAATTTTTCTTCTATTATCATCCTAGTATAATCATCAATCATTAACATGAAATACAACTCACAATCCAGTCCTTTAGTCTACATTGGTCCATACGTGTAGCTTGAGTCTACTTTAGAACTTACTACAAAAGGTTCTTTGGAGTATCTTCCTTACCTTGCTATATTCATGACCATGATACAATGGCCAATATTCAAGCTTGCACCAAAGGTCGACTTTATTTTTATACAAACATGTATGTATTCTTTGATTTAGATATGAACTTAGGTCATAAATTTATCTTTTGAAGTAAATGTGATAAATTTGATTCCAAATTCAAGAATGATTGTGATCTGCTAGATATACATTGGCTTCTTGGTGGTTCCATTTTTTTAAAATGTCTTGATATGCTTCTTTAAAATATACTTTGGCCATAGAGATATATCCACATAGATATTTTGTTCATACTTTGATTCTCTAAAGGGTCAAATTCACAAAGGCTAATTGCAAAGGTTAGAAGTATTGTTTCTTACTAGATTCTGTGACAAGTCTTCAGATCCTTCATAAGAGACCAAAATTCAAGGATGATCATACACCATTCATTGTTCTAAGATATATAGTATTTCTTTAAACAAGGCCAAGAGACTTTGACCTAGTTTTTGTAAATAGAATATTTATCTTTTTTACCAGAGAGTCGAAGTAATACCTTTCAAGATATACCAGATCTTCGCTCTCCTATTCTTGCAATAATGTTTTCCCAACTAAATCCCAAGTATATTGAAATAAAAAATAAACACCCTTGTTCAAAGATCCATCACAAACTTCGATCTGAGTTGCACATATATTTTGGGCACTTTGTTGATTATGAATTTACGCATAGAACTAGCCCTAACAGAAGGACACAGTGATAGATGATGATGACATGTGTTTTGATGCCCTAACCGCGGGTATTTAGGGCTTTCAGATCCTTTATTTTTTTAACGGTAGTCTTGAATTTGTTATGTAACAAAACGAGGATATCATTTAGAAATTTTTTACCACTTGAACCTACAAGAAGAACACCCCAACGAACCACCAAAACAAACAAACAAACAAACAAAACCAAACCTTTCCCTCTCTCTTGATCTCTACGTTTCTCCTCAGGGGGGCAAATTTTTCACAATGATCTCTATTGATTTTTTTCAAGTGCATGCATGAAGTAGGATACTAGGTACCCCTATTATAGAAAACGGCTTGGGCTTAGGATGTGCTTTAAGAAGACCACATGTCCTAAGTTGGAGGAGTAATTTTCTAATAAACACCAGTAAATTTATTACCTTAATTCCTAATCAAGAAATTCGCTTTCCTTTTGGTGAAAGGATTAGGATTTTTAATTAATGAGGGACACCTCTTGTGGAAGCAAAATAAATTAATTCCCTCCACATTATGTTTGTTACACAAGACATGATAAAGAGTCTTTATGATTTATTTTTAATGACCACAACCAATGAAATCATGACATGTCACCACCCCCTTGGGATTTTATCCCAGTAACATGGGTCTTCAACTTCAAACATGAATATATCTCGAACCGTGAATTATTACGTGGCATGCCACATACCACCGAAAACATCTCGATGAGGAGAATCCATCTAGAGTGGTATGGATGTGAGAAAAAATTAGTGTCCTTGGCATATTTTTCAACTAAATTGGGGCATCTCCTAGTGTTTCTTGGGTTAACATCACTGACAAACACCTATCAACAATATTGAGTATGTACATGATACATTTTGGTTGATTCTATGAGAAAATAATAACTAAAAATTTGGTGGTATGGATTGTAGATAATTAGAGAGCATTAAGAAATACAATTTTGTTCAATGGTAACTCAACCAAGTTTGAGGGTTATGAACAATTGAGTTTTTTTGTGAAGAAATTGTCCACAAATTGAGCTTTATAAAAGGTTTTGAAGGCCTACAATTCATGGTTGGCTCATATTGCAGATTCAAGTTGGATCCTTTTAAAAGAAAAATTTTAAATCAATTTTATTGAAGGTCAAGTTGGCTCCTTATAAATAAGGCCACACCAAATGTCCACCATTTATTGTTATGGTGCTCACCCATTAGTGAAATCATCTAAACTAAGCAAGACGATCTCTAAGAACCCTGCATGAATTGAAGAAAAGTGTATCTAGTGGAAGAAAAGGGAAATGATTGAGAAAATATTTTTTGAGATATAATTTGGTTTATTGTTTTGGAAAAAACTTTGGAATATCTTGTGGTATCAACTATTGAAGGATGTAAAAAACCTTGAACTCAGACTAAGACTAATAAAAGATAAATTCAGGTTCTGATGTTGGGTTTCTTGTTGGAGAAAAGACCTCAGTTATAACGTTAAAACGAGCTCTTTTTTGTCTGCATTTTGATGAGAAGACGTCCTAGTTATAGGTCAAATTTATCCCTCTGGTGTAGGCAAAAATCAGTGCTATTACAAACCACTGAGGTTGAGTTAGTTACGTTCATGTCCAAGAGTGAATGAAACGCTTTTAGAGCATGTTTTTCAGGTATAAAACCATAGAAGAAGGCCTAAAGCTTCATATTTGTGAACAAGAAGGCTAAAGTACTTCAATTCTATGGAAAGACCGATTGTTCTGAGATAAGGAGGGTGTTGTTCTAAGATAAGGTACTCTATTTAATTTTTTAGGGTTGTAAGAAGTAAACATAGGTTGAAGGGATTAATTAGGCCACACTTTAAAGGAATAATTGAAGAGATATTAAGGGTTCATATAAGAACCAATCTGAGGCAAAGTCTAACGTAATCTTGTGGCAGAAAAGGCATATACGATGTAGCAATGATCATTATACCGAGATCACTTCCAAGTTGATATGAAGAATTGTTGTATGATATTTTTGTTCTGTTGCATTGCTATAGGTGAATGTTTAACATGTTCCAATATGAAAATGTGAAAGTTTTAGTCATTCTAAAAGGAAATATCCCATGTAGTTCTAGATTTATTTTCAGGCAGTTAGAAGCTAGTCATAGGGAATACCAAAGGCACAACGAATTGTGTTTCAGAAAGCAACTTGATGACGTGAATTTCCATGAGTGAAAGTTTAATGATGATGATGCAGTGAGATATCAATTGATGAAAAGAAATGGTTGAATAAGAATACAATGACAAGATTGTATTATTGTTGAGTGTTGTTGTAATTAGTTCATTATCCCTAGTACAGGAGCCCAAAAACTCTTCTTCTTATCGTAAAATTGTAAGGGTGGTAGGTTGTTTCTAGGAAATGAATTTGTAGCTTCCTTCAAGTTGTTTCCACCTCCTTCCAGTCATAGCTGATAAATAATTGGGGGTTGTAGCTCCTTCTAGTAGTGGCTAATAAAATTGGAAGTTGTAGCTTCCTCCAAGATAAAAATAAAATTGTTAGTATAAATTGTGTTTTCCTTTGATGTGAAATGATTAGTTAATACCCTACAATACTAAATTATAAGAAAATTTGAAATATTGATTCACCCCCCTTTCAGTATTTCCAACATCTCCTCCTCTCATTAAGCTTTCTTTTATAACTTTACATTGAGCTAAATCCCTAACCCTAATCTCCAAAGTGATTGATGGTCAAGATTAGATCTTGTTTCACTTGAGACCAAGGGTTGAGATTGAAACATAATCATTAAAGTAATTATTTCACTTTTCCTAATTTTACTTTACCTCAATTATCCAACATAATAATTATGTACTTTACTAAGTCAAAACATAGGCCAAGTTACAAAATCAACTTTCTCACACTTGAGCAAGTGTCCTAAGGATATGTGGGTGACTTCTACATGCCTAACCACCTAGTACAGTGCAGAAGTACCTTCCTAACATACAAACATCAACATTCTCTTAGTGAGGGAGACACTTTTTCACCCTATAGCTAACTTCCATCATGGAATCTTGGTTTCTTCCTATAAACTAGAAGCCTTCCCTACCACCTGGTCTAGAAACATTCTCAAAGTCTTGCTCCCCTTGGTCTAGTTCCATGAAGCCTCCTACTCTTGAACATCCTATAATTTCATCTCATATGACAAAACCTTAACAGAATTAGAGGAATATGTGAACTACACTCCACCTGAATCAGAAGGTTTACTCCCTTTGAGTTTCTCAACCTTCAAAGCTTCCTAATCCTTGTTCTCTATCATCACTTTGCTTCTTTCCATCGCTCGATGAACTGACCCTTTAGCATATACAAGTTTCTTTCTCTAACTCCTATGACATGTCTGACATTTGAGCTAGATCCCGTGGGTCTAATTATTCCATGTTTTTCATAAAACACTACACAAAACCCATTCTGATATGTCATAGAGACTGAGATCAATCTCCACCCCAACTCTAGAACCTATAGCATGTCCTTCACTTCGACAAAAAATAAGGTATTGTATGGTAAAACCTTTGAAGGGGAAAAATTCATTGAGTAAAGGAAAAGCTCGATTATTCTCTCAACTCAATCAACTTAGCACAATTAAAACTATTCTAATTTATAGAGAAATCCACTATATGTTAACTGCTCACTCATTTTTTTCATTAAACCCCCTATCCAAATTCTCGATTAAGCTCACTGACACTTTGGGATAACACCAATTCATGATAAGATCTAAAGAGGTTAACTAAGGTGTGTTAAGTTTATCTTGATTATTACAAGTATGGTTTTGATGAACCTAATGTTGATTTTTCATTACCAAAAGGTGCATAAATAAGAATGTATGCACACAATTATTGATACAACTAATTATTGATGTATAAAAATAGTTATACACCCATCAAGAAAAGGTGATGGAAAAACCCCTAGTTGAAAAGTATTTTCATATGGGAGAAAGGAGATCACTTGGAATCCATATCCAAATAATGCATGGCTCTTTAATTTGATAATATGTACAATATTCAACACATAATCTAAGATGCCCTTTCATGGATCCCAAGTAATGGAATTGATGTCGAGATGAAAGAATATCTTATTTTTGTGAATCCTCCATTAAAATGTTAATTTTCCTACGAACCTAGCACCTGAAAATATATTGACCTAGCAGATTATAAATATATTAAATGAAAGCATAACTATATTCTCAACTTTGTTAGCGAAAGAAAAAATAACCAATATGAATCACAATGACACAAATAAATGCTACCCAATCAACAACACTTCATTACATTCAAAACTTACATAGGCTCTCATCTTGAGATAATGACCCAACTAAGAAAGATTACAAATACAAAAATTTCGTAGAATGATCCAAAAAATCAAGCCTCAGATCAATACTTGATCTCCACGCTACCTTTTTCACTTTCTCGAACCTGTCACATTAGCAAATCAGACACCTCACTAAGATGCCTCTCTCAATGTCTTGTGATTATATGTGGTGTATATTTTGTTGGAAGAAAGATTTCATTAATGTCAAAGGTTGTATGCATCATTAATTAATTGGAAGTAACCCTTGATAGGCTACATGCCTCGTAGCTCTTCTTTGTTGGATAAATAATCAGGTTTATTTAATGTAATAGAAATATTTCATTGAAGACAACATTGATGCTTGTTGATAAATGAATTTGAAGGATTGAGTATGTACATGATAGATTTTTGTTGAGGCTATGATAAAATCATAATTATGAATATTTTGGTGTGGACTATAGATAATTAGAGAAAAATAAGAAATACAATTTTGTTGAATGGTAACTCAACCAAGTTTGAGGGTTATGAACAATTTAGTTTTTTTTTGTGAATAAATTGTCCACAAATTGAGCTTTCTAAAAGTTGTCAGGAGCCTACAATTCGTGGTCAGCTCATACTAAAAATTCAAGTCATCTCCTTTTAAAAGAAGAGTTTTAAAATAAATTTTATTGAAGGTCATGTCGGCTCCTTGTAAATCAACCCCCCCCCCCACCCTTCTCTCTCATGTCCACTATTTATTCCTATGATGCTCACCCATTTGTGACATCATCTTGGCTAAGCGAGATGAGATATGAGAGGAAATAAAGGATTGAAAAAAATCATATCTGAGGGAAGAAAAGGACAATGACTGAGAAAAAAAATATTGAGCTACATTTTGGTTTATTGTTTTAGACAGAACTCTGGAATATCTTGCGGTATCTGTTGAAGGATGTAACAAACTCATAATTCACACCAAGGCTAACGGAAGGTGAATTTTTTTCTTTTTATGTTGTGTTTATTGTTGGATAAAATACTCAATTATGAGACTAAACTGAGCTCTTTGTTGTGTGCATTTTGATGGGATGATGTATTGGTTACAGGCTACATTTATCCCTCTATTGCACGTTGAAACCATTGTTATTAAATACCACATAGGTTGAGTTACTTATGTTCTTGTCCAATAGTGACTAAAGCATTTTTAGAGCCTATTTTATAGGGCCACAATCATAAAAGAATTCCTAAGGCTTCATATTTGTGAATAGGAGGGTTGAACTACTTTGAGCATTTGGAAAGATGTGTTGTTCTGAGAGGAGGATGTTTTTAAAAGATAAGGTAGTCTGTTGAATTGTGTACAGTTGTAAGAGGTAAAAGGAGGTTGAAGGGTTTATCTAAGAACCAATTTGAGGCAGAGTCTAAGGAAAATTTATAGAAGAAAATGCATACATAGTGGAAACAATGATAATGCTATCCATATCACTTCCAAGCTAATATGAAGAAATGAGGTATGATATTTTTGTTTAGTTGCATTTCTATAGGTGAATTTTAAACAAGTTACAGTAGAAAAAGGTGAAAGTGTCAGTCATTATAAAAGGCAAGAGCTTCTGTAGTTATAGACTGAGTTTGAGGTAGTTAGAAGTTGGTCATAAGGTAGACCATAATCACATTTAATTGTGTTTGAGAAAGCAAATTGAGTATGTGAATTTGCATGAGTGCAAGTTCAGTGATGATGATGTAGTGAGACCATAGTTGATGAGAAAAAATTTATAAGTAAGAGGATAGTGACAAGATTGTATGATTGTTGAGTGTTTTTTTAATTTAGTCATTACCCTTGGTACGAGAGCCAAAAAACTATTTTTCTTATCTTAAAATTGTAAGGGTGGGAGGGTGGTGCTATGGAAGGAAGTTGTAGATTCCTTCAGGATGTTGTGGCCTTCTTCCAGTAGTATCTAGTAAATAATTAGGGGTTGTAGCTCCTTCTAATAGTAGCTGGTAGAATATAAATTTGTAGCTTTCTTCAAGATAAAAATAAAATTGTTCATATAAATTTTGTATTCCTTTTGTTGGAAATATTGAGAGGGGGGTGAATCAATATTTCTTTTACATTTTCTACTTTACTAGTTTAGATCACTTATAAGCAGAACGTAAAATGAACAATATAGAATAAATAATTTTATTAATCAGAAATAATGATGACTCCAATCCTCTTCTTTACAATAAATCAAGTACAATAATGTTTAGGGCTCCAACTCTAGTTGGAGACACAAATATTCAATCAACCAAGCTCCAACTTGAATGATGTGAAGTTCCAACTTGGTCTTTATGAGGCTCGAACCCTATCTTCCACAAGGCTTCAACCTTATCTTTATGAGGCTCCAACCTTTAGGGATCCAACCCTCTCCACTGCCACAGGCTCCAACCTGATATTATTGAGGACACCTATCCTCTAGGGCACCAACCCTATCAATCTACTTTATCTCTTCATTGTAGTTGTAATGGTTCTTCAAGGCTTCCCAAAAAATTATGCAATAAGCCTTAAAATATATTCAAATTATCCTTCAACAAATTCCCTCACTTAGAACATAAATGACAACTTTATCAACCACAAAAGGTGTCTCCAAGACTCTTCATGTTCCCTAAACAGTTTTCTCCAAGATTACTTCATGAGAGTTTCAAAAAAGCATCATGTCTCCAAGATCAACTTCTACTAGTTCTCAACAATTTTTCCAAGTCTTCAATTTTTTTTTAGAGGGATGCTCTAAATATGACCTCAAACTTTCCTTTGAAATACATTCAATAGTTCCTCTAAGTCTTCTTTCAAGGGTTTTCTCCTCAAGCTTCAATAAGTCTTTCCCAATGCTTCTTCAAGTCCACTTAAAGTCTGAATTAAAGCATTATTTAAGGCTCATTCATAAATGCTCAATTGGACTTATCAAAACACTTCAAAATTTCTCAAAAGACTAATAGAAATAGGCTTCAAATGATTCTGAATCTGCTCCTACCAGTCTTCCAAGCAAACCCTATGTCCGCCTTCAAAAGGAACAAATTCTCCTTAAAGGAGTTTTCAAGATATACCCTCAAAAATAGCTCCAAAGTGATGCCAAATTCTACTCTCAAGGAAGATTAAAATTTTCTTTAAAAAATCCCTTAACTACTCAACAATAACTACTCCAAAAGGGTTGTTTTGAAATGATCAAATTAAGATTCAACATTTGGTACATATTTTCTCAAAAATTCTCTAGGAAGCATGCTCAGCAGTCATTTTTTCCAAATGATCAAATTAATATTCAACATTCGGTACAAATTTTCTCCAAGTTTTCTCTAGGAAGCATGCTCAGAAGTCACCCATGTTTGTTAATAAATTCCTTCCAACTAGCTCAAAGGGGTCTGCAATCAATGCTTTAGTATCCTTCTAAAATGTGCTCTCAATTGTCTTCAAAATATTCTTAAAACCTTGACCAAATATTTGTCTTCAAAGTGCTGAATTATAGGCCAGTATTAGACTTTGTAAATCCCTCGATTTTAGCGCTGAGGAGAGAGTGAATTACATGAAGATTCCAGGTCCAAATTGTAGGTTTGTTACAGGTGAATTGAAGGTCTGAATTGCAAGTCTATCATAGAAACATTGCAAGTCCAAATTTTATTTTTTCCACAACTATCACAGATCCGATACAACTACTCTTTCTACAAATTGTGTCATGCATCCAAAAAATTGTTGCCACAAGTATGAAATATATTACACATTCAATCTCATTTTTTCTCCAAACAAAAAATATAAAAACCCAATGAAAATCACTTCACAACTCTTCCTTAAGCCGATATTTTTAACTTTGTGCTTAAATAAATTTCTTAATGAACTTGACCGAAAGTCTTTGTTGAAATGGAATATTTTTAGGCTATATTTATAGCGGTTTTTCCATAATTTGAAAGGGCACATCCCTTGGAGGAGTTGTCTTGTCTAAGGCGAGCCTACTCAAGTTAGCTTGCCAAATTTTAATTTTGGAAATTTCTCCAACTTCAAAAAATTACTTTCTCTTCAATGGTAGGTAGTTTGGGGGAAAGTAGATACTCATTGGAAAGCTACAAATCTCATCAATAAGCTAGTGTGGTATTCTTCTGAAATTGTCACCTCTTATGATGAAAATTTTAATTTTTTCTCTATCATCTACATATTTTTCATGACAACCCTAAATGAATAATTATTTTATGGAATAAGGGCATTAATTAGTTTAGGGTTTTTATGCTTGGATTTGGGGTTTTAAGAAGTATTTTTCAATATCTTGTTATAGCATATAGGTTTTCTTTGATATTTTTAGGGCATTATTAATGTTAGGGCATCATTAAGAATAAAAGTTCCAAGGAAAAAAGAATAAAGATAAACTTCAATACGGTTTCTTATTTAGGGAAACTTTAATACGATTAGGGCACCTAAGGCTTATACAAAGGCTGTCCATACATCACACAATTTAGGGAAACATGTGGAAATCAAGGACTTGCCAATTCTACAATTTTCAACTTCAATGACACATAGGACAAGGGTAATGTTACATTTTTCTTTTAGGGTTTGAACATTGCGTTAGGTTTTGCTCCATATTGACATCAATGACAACTTTACCAACAATCTCCCCCGTTTTCATTGATGGAAAAATCTCCCATTTTTGAATTCTCTCCCCCTTTGACATCAATGGAAAATGGGGTGTTATTCTAAAAATTATTTTCTCATCGAGTGCTCCCGCTATCATCAAGTATCTTCTTGTTCAATTCATCATGTTCCTTCATCTTATTTCTCATGTCGTAACCCTTTTTCATTTATTTATCAAGGATAACTCTTCAAGATAAGTATATTTATCCCCCTATCATCATTTTGGTCTTCAAGTCATAAGTTGCTTCCACTAACATAGTGTTTGGCCAATTCTCCCCCTAACTAGATGCATGGTCTTATGAAGCCCTTAAATTGATCACTAAAAATTATTGGTACCTTGAAAAAGTAGGGTACATTAAACATGTTCTTCTGGTGTAACCTTCTTCCTCCTCCAAAATTTTGTGACTCTCTTTTATTGCTTAATTTATTATTCATCAAATTGTCTACAGACCCCCTTTAATTTGTAATCTCTAGCTAAATGTCCAGTGTTATGGCATTTGAATCAATATTTTCTAAACATGAATGTTGGAGCATAATTTTTCTTGGTAAATGTATTGGAGTATCTTCCTGCAATCTTACTTATAGAAAATTGATTGGATTCTTTATGGATTACCTTGTTATATTCCCTACAATCCTTTTCCATGTGCACAAAATATGCACAAGAGTAACATTAACCAAAAAATATAGTATGATACATGGAAGATGAATATTGTCTTGATCGACTTCTAGTGTTCTTTTTTCTAGAATTTCTTTAATGATCCTCATTGCTCCTTGAATTTTTGACACCATCTGCATATCTTCTTGGAGTAGGGTTTCTTCCAGTTCCATCTTGACTCTTCTCTTTGCTTCTATTGGAACTAGGGGTTATATCATCACTTTTATTCTTCTTCACATCCTTGTTATTTGGTGCATTATGCTTTGCATTAATTTTTCTAGAGGCCTCACCTGCATAACCAAGACCAAATTTATCAAGCGGGGATATTTGATGACTCAGGATTTCATCCAAGGTTTTTGAACGCCTTAGATTATTATTCAGTTGATCAACTTATTTACTTAGGGTAATAATTTCTTCCTTAATCTTTTCACATTCTTCATCCCTCTTTACTAGTTGGTTCTCCATTTCTTCCCTCATCCTTGTCACTTCACATGTTTGGGTCTTGAGAGAAGTGACATCTAATTTAAATTTGAAAATTTCTTCATATTTTTCTTCAATTTGGTATGCCCCTTTTTTTCTTCACCAACTTTTCCTTTCGGGAAGGAAAAACCTTCCATCACTATTTTAGCTCCTTGTGCTTATTTCTTTGCTTCTTCCAACTGATTTTTAAGAGAGGAAACTTCTTCTTTATATTGAAAAAAAAAATTCTTCAACTTTGTTCAATTCCTTATATCTTATATCAATATATTTTTTTAAACTTCCTTCCATTTTCTTTGCTTCCTTTAATTGGTTTTTCAAATAGGTTACTTCATTTCATATCTTCTCCATTTGATGCAATCCCTTGATAATTTTAGATCTTTCTTCCTCTTCAAGTTTTAAGTGAGAAACTTATTTTTTTGACTTGTTGAGATCATGACCAACATCTTGTACCTTCTTCTTGAGCTCCCCATTTTCTTTTTTTATCCTCTTGATTTCTTTTAGGGGAGCCACAAGCTGCCTTGAGGTCTTCTTTGAATTTTTCTTCATATTCTAGGTCTTCATTGCTTTTGGTGTCTTCAACTTTTCTTTCAACTATATTTTCTGGTTTCATATCATCCTTATTTTATTTTCTATCATCATTTTAGGTTATGAGAAAAATTCCTTTTGAATGCATATCTTGAAGTTCTTCCTAAAGCTCTTTTGTTGATGACCATTTATTTAGTTTGACCTGTATAGGATTAGGAAGGCCACTCAATATTTCCTTAATTGCTCTTGCATTAAATTGACTGGACTCATATTCCATTGTAGTTCCAATAATCAATGATTCCCAAACTTCAAAACCTTGAGCCATCAGAAGTAATTTCATTCTACCCTTCCATATTTCAATTTTTTTCCATTCAACATAGGGGCTTTCTCAACTTGGTTTTCATCTAAATTCTTGACTGAGAAAGAGACATCTTCACACGATTTGGAGCCTTTCTTCCTTGATATTTCCATTTATGTTCTAAGGATCTACCTTCTAGTTGTTAGGTTGAGAATGCATTAGGGGAATTTTGAGGTCTAAAATGGGCCTCCTTGGGAAATTATAAAATAATAATGAAAATAATAAAATAATATTTGATTACATCATCAAGTTTTAGAGGGAAAAAATAAAAATATACATTTTCAACTTATCTCCCAAATGTTTTACTCAAATTTTGAGTAGTACTCGTTGGATGCAAAATTTAATTCCTCATCCAAGGAGTACCCATGTTGCATACTTTCGATGGACCCTGCTACATGAAAAATGAGAAATACATGAAAAAAGTGATTGCAATCACATTTTTTAATGTTTTTATCATTGTTCATATAGCAAGGTCCATCGAAAGTATAGCACATAGGTACTCCTTGGATGAGGAATTAAATTTTACATCCAACGAGCACTCTCACTCGAAATTTGAATAAAAACTTTAGGAGATAATTTGAAAATACGAGTTGAAAAAATAGTTTTATTATTTTATTATTTTTTAATATTTTTACCCTTTTAATTAAAAAATGGTTAATCATCCCCCATGGTTGACATCATCATCTTGAATCCTATTGGTTCATATAAATTTTATTTTGGTTGTAAATTTTTCTTAGGAGGCCCATTTTAGACCTCAAAATTCCCCTAATGAAAGGTATTGGCTCTGATACCGATTGTTGGAAATACTAAGAGGGGGGGTGAATTAGTATTTCCTTTATAATTATTACCTTATGAGTTTAGACCACTTATAAAGAAAACACAAAATGAACAATATATAACAAAAAAAATTATTAATCAGTAATAATGAGGAATTAAATCCTCTCCATTACAATAAATCAATTAAAATAATGTTTAGGTCTCCAACCCTAGATGAAGACACCAAAATTCAATCAACCTAGCTCTGACTTGTATGTTGCCAATTTCTGAGTTGGTCTTTATGAGGCTTCAACCTCTAGGGCTCTAACCTAATCTTATTGAGGACACCTATCCTCAAGGGAACCAACCCTATCAATCTACTTAATCTCTTCAATGTAGGTTGAATGGTTCTTCAAGGCTTCCCAAAAACTTCTGCAATAATCCTTAACAATATCTTCAAATTAGCCTTCACCAAATTCACTCTCTTAGCACATCAATGACAACTTTATCAACCACAAAATGTGTCTCCAAGACTCTTCATGTTCCCTAAACAATTTTCTCCAATATTACTTTATGAGAGTTTCAAAAAAGCATCACATCTCCAAGATCAAATTCTACTAGTCTTCAACAAATTTTTCTAGATCTTCAATTTTGTTTCAGAGGGCTGCTCTAAATCTGACCTCAAACTTTCCTTTACAATTTTTTCAATAGTCCCTCTAATTTTTCTTTCAAGAGTTTTCTCCTCAAGAGTAAATAATTGTATCCCAATGCTTCTTCAAGTCCACTTAAAGTCTAACTTAAAGCATTATTTAAGGCTCATTATTAAATGATCAATTGGATTGATCAAAACACTTCAAAATTTCTCAAAATACACAAGATAAATAGGCTTCAAATGACTCTCAGTCAGCTCCAACCGGTCTTCCAAGCAACCCCTATTTCTTCCTTCAAAAGGAACAAACTCTCCTTAAAGGAGTTGTCAATAAATTTCCACAAGAATAGCTCCAAAGAGATGCCAAACTCTGCTCTCAAGGAATATTCAATTTCTCTTTAAAAAAATCCCTTAATTTCTCAGCAATAACTACTCCAAAAGGGTTGTTTCAAAATGATGAAATTAATATTCAACGTTTGGTAAAAATATAATCCAAATTATCTATAGTAATCATGCTCAGAAATCATCCAAGTATGTTAATAAATTCCTTCAAACTAACTCAAATGGGTCTTCAATCAATGCTTTAGTATCCTTCTAAAATGTGCTCTCAATTGTCTTCAAAATATACTTGAAACCTGGACCAAAAATCTATCTTAAAAGTGGTGAATTGTAGGCCATTATTAGAATTCATAAATCCATGAATTTTAGTACTAAGGAGAGAGAGAATTACATGCATGTTACATGGAGATTGCAGATCCAAATTGCAGGTTTGTTACAAGTGAATTGCAAGTCCGAATTACAGGTAAGTCAGGTAAGTCCAAATTTTATTTTGCCCACAGCTGTCAAGAATATGAGGCTACTGAGATTTTTGCAATTGTATCATAGGTCCAAAAACTTGTTTGCACATGTATGAAATTTGTTGCACGTTCAATCTCAATTTGTCTCCAAACAAAAAATAGAAAAACCCAACGAAAACCACTTCACAACTCTTCCTCAGGCCCAAATTTTTAACTATGTGCTTGCTTGAATTTCTTATTGAACTTGACCAAAATTATCTATTGAAATGGATTATTTTTAGGCTATATTTATAGTGTTTTTTCCATATTTTGAAGGGACAAATCCCTTGGAGGATTCATCATGTCTAAGGTGAGCCTACTTAAGTCGGCTTGCCAAGTTTTAATTTTGGCAATTTCTCCAACTTAAAAAAATTAATTTCTCTTCAATGGTAGGGAGTCTTGGGGAAAGTAGACACACATTGGAAAGCTACAAATCTCCTCTACAAGCTGGTCTAGTATTATTTTCAAATTGTGACCTCTAGTGATGAAAATTTTAACTTTTCCTCCATCATATGCATATTTTTCATGACAAACCTAAATGAATAATTATTTCATGGAATAAGGGAACTAACTAGTTTAGGGTTTTTATGCTTGGATTTAGGGTTTTAAGAAGTTTTTTTCAAGGTATTATTATAGCATCTAGGGTGTCTTATATATTGTTATGGAATTATTAATGTTATGGAATCATTAAGAATAGAGATTCCAAGGACAAGGACATAAAGAGAAACTTCAATAAGGTTTCTTATTTAGGGAAACTTTAATAAGATTATGGAACCTAGGTCTTACACAAAGGCTTTCCACACATCACACAAGTTAGGGCAACATTTTGAAATCAAGGACTTACCAATTCTAATTTTTTCCACATCAATGACACATAGGACAATGGTAATGCCCCATTTGTATTTTAGGGTTTTCACATAGGGTTAGGGTTTGATCCATATTAACATCAATGAAAACTTTACCAACACCTTTGATGTGATGTGATTGGTTAATTCATTGTTATACTAAATTGTAAGAAAAAGTGAAATATTGGTTCACACCCCCCCCCCCCACCTTGTATTTACAACATCTCTCTCATTAGCCTTGCTAAGATTAGATCTTCCTTCACTTGAGATAAAGGGCTAAGATTAAAACCTAATAATTAAAGTAATTATTTCACATTTTTAATTTTTTCTTCAGCTCAATTATACAACATAATAATTATGTACTTTACTAAGTTAAAACTTAGGCTAAGTTACAAAAGCAAATTTCTCACACTTGAGCAAGTGTCCTAAGGAGATATGTGGGTTACTTCTACACACCCACCCATTAAAGCTAATGCAAAACTACATGTTTGAGATATAAACATCAACACTCTCTTAGTGAGGGAGGTACTTTTCCCCCCTAAAACTAACTTCCATCATGGAAATTCATTCTCTACATTGGTTTCTTCTTCTAAACTGGAAGTCTTCCCTGTCGCCTTGTCTAGAAACATTATAGAAGACTTTCTCCCCTTGGTCTAGTTCCTAGAAGCCTCCTACTCATGAACGTCCTATAAGTTCATATCATATGATGAGACCTTCTTAACAGAATTGGAGGAATCTTTGAACTACACTCCACCTGAACTTGAAGTCTAACTCTCGTTGAGTTGCTCAACTTTCAAAGATTCTCACACCTTATTCGTTATCACCTCTTTTCTTCTTTCCATCGCTCAATAAACTGGCCCTTTAGTATATACAACTTTATTTCTCTAACTCCTATGACATGTCCCACATCTGAGCTAGATCATGTGGGTCTAATAAGTCCTTTTTCGTCCTAAAACACTACACTGAACCCCTTCTTCTTTATCATAAAGACTAAGATAAATCTCCACTCTAGTTCTAGAACTCGTAGCATGTCCTTCACTTCTAGCCTGCCTCCTGACTCAATCTAGAACATCTATGGACCCAAGACACTAGAGTATCACACTCCACACTAATATGCATCTCTCAATGTCATGTGTCGTTGTATGGTATGCATTTTCCTCTCCTCAGCATTTTTTTTATAACTTGACATTGAGCTTAATTCCTAAACCTAATCTCTAAAGTGATTGTCAACCAATATTATATATCTCCTCACTTGAGATCTAGGACTAAGATTAAAACATAGTCATTAAAGTAATTATTTCACCTTTTTCTAAGTTTACTTTAGCTCAATTATCCAACATAATAATTATGTGCTTTCCTAAACCAAAAATTATCCTAAGTTACAAAAGTAACTTGCTCACATTTGAGCAAGTTTCCTAAGGAGATCTTGTTAAAATTTCACCTACAAGCTATTTTCTCTTGTAGGACTTTTGTCAAACACTTAGTCAAACTCTAATTTCAGTCTCTAATAAAAAAATTCACAATTAATTTGTTAAACTTAAGAACATCCAATTTGATTTTATGAGTTGAAATATATGACTAAATCACACTTTTAATAGATGAAAATGTACAGTAGACGACACACATTAGACATGGGATTTTGGGCAAATCCCTTAAAATAACCCTCAAGGGAACACTAGTGAAAATAGGAAAGTTATTTCCTTAGAGAATAACTTTTACAACAGTAAATTTCTAGCAAAGCACACAAAATTATCTCTTGAAGATTCTCCCCAAAAACTCCTTGTAATTCATACCATAATTCCCCTTGAGATTTTTGTTGTCCACTTCTCGAAAACTAAGTTGTACAGACTTCAAAATCTATACCAAACTTAGCTCAGAAAATCATCCCAAATTGTTTTACAAATGCCTTGATTTCCATGTTGTACCTCCTTGAAATCCATGTTGTTTTACAAATTTCTCAGCAAAAATTCCCCTTGAAAATTGTGCCTTCTTGAATTTCAATTCAATCTCCACCTCAAAATTCATGTTGGACAATACTCATACTGCTAAAGAAACTCCTTGATTTCTATGTTGCACCCTGCCTCATAAATTGTGCCCTCGCCTTGTTGTATGCCACACTTGGTTGCAAGAAACTACATGATTTTTGAGCCCTCCTTTTCCTTAAAAATGGTGCTCCTCTATAGTGTACGCTGCACTTGGCTAATGTAAACCTAGATTTTTTAGCCCTCTTTTACCTTTAAAATCATATCCCTCTATTGTACACTGCACTTTGTTGTTGGAATCTCCTTGATTTTCGATCCCTACTTTTCCTTGAAAATCATGGTCCTCTTTTTTGTACGAATTCTCTCCTTGCTGCCCTCTTCTCCTCATCCAAAACTCATGAATGAAATTGGTGTGCCTCTTCATTCTCCCTCTCTTCTTTTATTTCTCATCAATGATTAAAACCCCTAACCCTATATTTTTTTGGTTGAGATTAAAACTATCTATCTCAAGATCAATGGCCATGACTTAATATCACATTAGGCCTACTTGAATCATTTAAGTTACCCAACTTTGTAAAGTCAAACTCACTTTATAAAAAAATCACTTTTTAGTCATTAATTGAAAAGGTACACTTCACAATTTTATAAAATCACTTTATAAAGTAAAGTGTCTATAGAGTGACATGTGTTCAATCACTTATACATTCTAAGCACCATTGATGTAGAAGTACCTATGAGCTACCGAAAAATAGAACTCCCTCTAAGCAAGGGAGATACTTCTAGCACCTCAACCACCTGAATTTTTATCCAATCCCATCTCATCATCTGAAGCTACTCCCTCTAGACTTCTAGCTACTCTTCCTAGCCACCTATCCCCTTTATGGCACTGACATTGATCCTAAATCTAATATCCCCTCGTATCCACCTACAAGTTGTCCTAAAAACTTGTATGATTGCCCTTTTCTGATGCCAAGCACTACCACTGCATCTAAGGTTTCTCCCTCAGAACATAAAATAACTTATCCATCCCAGAACAAAATTGTATATCCATCATCCTCAAAGGTTGATACTATGAGTAAGTGTACCATCATCCCACGAAAAAATAACATCCCTCCCACCTCAAGAGACGCTCCTGAATCTAGCTAGAATCTAACACATCAAACCCCCTTCATTGTATGTATGGTGCTAGCGCCACAATTCACATGGTAATATGAGCTCGTCTTTGAAATAATGCAGACATTGGCCTCATCCTCGTCATGTGACTGGATTCTCTATTTTCCACTAGCCATAACCCATTGTCCTCATACACAATATTACTAATTCCCAAAATATAGGTGATAAGAGAAAACTATTTCTCAAATTTCTCGTTAAATTCATCAGTCTTAGATGAAATTGTTGTTGCTACATGTTCCTATTTCATCTTCTTCTTGTATGGACATTGGCTCACATAGTGACCCATATTATGACATGAAAATAATTTCACTTTTCTCATGTCCTTCACAAAATAAAATTCCCCACTTCCCTTGACCTTACCTTTTCCCTATGTCACAAGAGAAACATTCTCTTCATCATCCCCACCATGCTGGCCTCCACTCTTGGCATTTTTCCTTATCTTCTCCTAATTGAATTCGTCCCACAATCTCCTCCAATCTGGAAGATTTCACGAGCTACAATCCCATTAATAAAGTCATCCCACTTCTTTTGAAAGCCACTCAAGGCTATCATAATTGACTACTCATCCAAAATGACCTCTCCCATTGTTTCCAACGTATATCTCACTTGAGTGATTATATTGATATATGATGAAATCGCGTCAGTCTTGGTCATATTTGCATTCCTCATTTTTTCCCACAATACCATTTTCATGTTCTCATTGGTACTTTGGTAAATATTTTTTAAATAATCCCACATCTCATAAGAGATTTTTTTTCTGAAACATGGGAAATGAGGTGATCCTTAATTGCATCTAGGAGAAGTATCTATGCCTTAAAATTATTCTTGTTGAACTCAACCAACTGATCTTACGGAGTGGGTGGTGTCACTACCTTATCAATAATGTTCCATGACTCAAAATTAAAGTACTAATATGATCATCTTCCTACATGGACTAAAGTTATCAGTCCCATTCAACCTATCCTCAACACTCAAAAAGTGTAGCCATGACTTACTCAACTAACCGACAATAACTTTCCCTTCTCTTTTCCCTATCAAAACCCTCTTACAATCCCTACAAATCATTGTGTCAAAAAATTTCCACTAAACCTATGAGTTCCAGCTCTAATACGATGTTGAATTTCACCTACAAGCTAGTTTTCTCTTGTAGGAATTTTGTCAAACATTTAGTCAAACTATGATTTCAATCTCTAATAAAAACTTCACAATTAATGCATTAAAATTAAAAACATCCAATATAATTTTTATGAGTTGAAATACACATTACTAAATCAAAATTTTACCAATTAAAAATGAGTAGTATACAACACACATTTGACATAGGATTTTGGGAAAAGACCCTTGAAAATCCTCAAGGGAAAACCAGTGAAAAGAGGAGTTTTATTTCTTCAAAGAAAAAACATTACAGTATTAACTTTGTAGTAAAACAAACAAACTTATCCCTTCAATATTGTGCCCACAAATTACTTGGAATTCATGCCAAAATTCCCGTTGAGGTTTTTGTTTTCCCCTCCTTAAAATATGTGCTATACAGACATCAAAATATGTACTAAAATCTGATCAGAAAATCATGCCAAACTATTTTACAAATGCCTTGATTTTCCTTTTGTCATGCCTCCTTGAAATTCATGCTATTGTATGAATTTATCAATAGAAAAACCCCTTCAAAAATTCTACCTTAAACTTTGATGCATTCTCTACCTCAAAATTCATGTTAGACAATACTTAGACTATTGGAGAAACTCCTTGATTTGTGTTGTACCCTACCTCATAAATTGTTCTCTCTCCTTATTGTACACTACAATTTGTTGGTAGAAACTCCTTGATTTTTTAGCCCTCCTTTGCCTTGAAAATCGTGCTCCTCTCTGTTGTACACTACATTTGGCTACTAAAAACTCCTTGATTTACAAGCCCTTGTGAGGCTTGAAAATCATGCTCCTCTATGTTGTACACTGCACTTGGTTGTTGGAAGCTTCTCCTTGAATTTTTTCCCTCCTTTGCTTTGAAAACCATGATCCTCTCTGCTCTCTGAATTCTCTCCTCACTACCCTCTTCTCCTCATCCAAACTCATTATTGAAAATGGTGTACCTCTTCACTCTCCCTGTTATTTATCATCAATAACTAAAAATCCTAACCCTAGATTTCGATGGTTGAGATTCAATCTAGCCATCTCAAGATCAATAGTCATGAATTAATTCTCACATTGAGCCCACTTGAATCATTTAAGTGACCCAACTTTATAAAGTCACACTCAACTTACAAAAAGACATTTTTTAGTCATTAATTAAAAAGGTGCACTTCTCAACTTTATAAAATCACTTTATAGTGTCTAGGGAGTGAAATGTGCTTGGTCACTTCTACATGTTAGACACCACCAATGCAGAAGTACCTTCGAGCTACCAAATAGTAATAGATCTATGGGTGACTTCTACACACCTAGATACTTAGGCTTACATGCATGAGCTATAAACATCAATATACAAGACCTCCATAAATTGAATACCATCCTTAACTCACACCCTTAATTATTAAAACTTATTCCAAAATGCTCTTAATTGAAGAGATCACACACCCCAACATTAGAAGGAAAATATTCCTATAAAATCTATGTACATTGATTCCTATTTCTCTTTTAGAAGGTATGGAAAGCCAAAAATAGAACATTTTTTAGTATCCAAATAGGGGAGAGTGAAATAGCATTCATAGCTAATGGAGGGTGTCAGTTCCAAAGAAATTGATATGGCTAGACAAAACCAAGGCAAAGGAAGGAAACCAAACCAAACCGTTGATTCCAATCCACAACTAAGACCTTCAAAGATGTCAAAATCTCAATATGCACCCAAAAAAATGGATGATTTATGAAAAAGGGACCTTACCTTCTTTTTCGATCAAGTAGCCACAACAATACTAGGTGATGAAGCATAGGTAGAGTCTTCTTTCAATTGGGAGGAAAATAGCTCATGAGATTCGCCTAGGATATGTGGATCATAATAAAATATGTAGCATAAGCTCTAGCATTTTTCCAAAAGCTTATGCCTTCTTGAGAAGCTCATAATAGGGAATTTCATTATATCAATGTTTATAGTTGAATTAGACTGGTTTATAGTTTATGAATGGTTATCAAAAGAACATTTATGCTATGGAAATTTCAATGAAAAAATATATCTTTATGAATATAAATATCAATGTAAATCCAAGATTCCAAACCATTAGATACTCTTGCTCGAATTGGACTATTTGCATATGTAAATTTATGTTATTTTAACAAAAATTTTGAATTATATTCATGACTCTCCATTGCTTCAAGTCTACTTAAAATAAACAATACGATTTTACCTGTTGTATTTCACTATTATCGATTCAAGGTTATATTGCCATGGTTTTCAAGTTCTAGAGGTCATTGTAGGGTTCATGGTGGTGGAAATTATAAGCCCATTCCATGTAATTTCCATTGGTTCCCCGTAGTAACAATGAATCACTCCCCACTCCATGATAAATATGTTAATGCTGATGATGATGCACAATTTTCTCTCATTCCTTTGCTCTCAATCCCCTCTTCTGCCTTTGAAAATGAGTCAAAAAATAATTTTGTTTTGGAAATATGTCCCACATTTTTTTTGAACTATTTCCATATCAAATTGTGTGAATTTTGTACTGCTTCCATAGAAAACCAGTCTTCAAACCAGTTTGAGGCCCAATTTTATTTTTTTGGAGGTTTGATCAGATGAACCAACGAGTTCCAATTTTGGTTCAACCAAATTTGAAAACATTGGGTTGGAATAGGACACTTGGATATGATTATCATAATGTTACAAAGTTAGATCATCCCGTGAAACCTCATGTTGTTGAGAACGTGTTCTCGAAGAAATATGCCCTCCCAATACTTTGAATTGGTGGACTTTTTCAAGTTATACTCAACAAAACAATGAAAAACAAACAAAATAAATAATCAGGGAGATCAAAAATATGCAAATTTGAGATTGAAATGGTAGGTATAGAAGAAATTCATGATGTCATTCCATCATGAATGAAAATTATGTCTAGTCTCACAAATCTTGGGGAGATTCAGATTTTCCAATATGACATGCACATTTGACACTCCTACGTCACCAGCTTGGAGTGTTGTGTATATAATTCCATGCAGGAAATTAGAATTGGAGCAGAAAATTTAGTGAAATTGTCACTTACAATGTAAATGAGCTACACAAAAACAGTGAGAACCTCAAACTATGATAGAAGATGTTAGTGTATAATGGTGGATTTGGACATGTTGCAACCTTCCCATGATAAGTGAATTCAAGGACCTGATAATTCCCTTAAATTTTCTACCTGCCATGGCTATTGTTAAAATTTGGCAGCTCAGGGATGAATTTTTCCTTGACGAAATAATATCTTTCGATTATGTTTGAACCACCTATAATAAAATTTCATTTTTGATAATTCTAATATGACTTTCCAAAAAATAGTAAATCACATCTCTATTTGGAAGCAACTTTCCAAAAAAAGAAAGTCAGGTCTAAATGATCAAGGATAATCTCGACATATGGAATCCACTTTAAAATAAAATCAATCATGATTATAAAAGCCAAGAATTATCATTTTTATCCTTATTAGTATTATTATTATAATACTATTATTTATAAAATAATCTAAATTCATTCACCTTTAATGGCTTAGTATGGAAAAAGTGTAAGTTTTCCTCATTAAATGCACTTGTAATTCTCTCATTCAATTCAATTTGTAACTCTCACCAAATATTCTCATGTCTAAGTGTAACTCTCTCTCTATCTTTCTCTCTCTCTCTCTCTCTCATTCAAATTGTAATGTCTCAAGACAAGTGTATCTTTCTCTTTATTCTTGGGATGAGTTACACTTCTCCTCAAGAAATTTCTCCCTCATAGAATTCCTTTCTCCTATTATTGTCTCAAGGAATGAATTCATTTTGTAACTTCTCTCATTTTTAATTTATTCAGGAAAGAGAAAGTGAGAGTTGAGATTAGCATGTTCATTGTGAAGGAGAGCTAGTGTTGAGTGTGTGCAAGAGAAGTGTGAGAACAAGGTAAGAGTTGGAGAAACTGTGAAGGACAATATTTGATCAAGAGGAGGAGATCTTCAAGAAAATAGCAAGAGCACTTCAGCTGCAAGTTGATAAAACATTGGTGACTTTATTCATTCTCATTCTCTCTCTCTTTGTACTATGTTGAACAGCTAAAGGAATCTAATAGAAGAATAATAATTTGGGTTTTCCCCTTGTGGTATTTCCCCTAGTCATTGGACCTAACTCTCAGTGTCTCATATTTGTGCTTGGTTTTCTTCATATGATCCTTAAGTTTATGTTATATCTACAATTGTTGATCTGAAAAGCTATGAAGAAGAAATTTTCTTTCTAAGTAATTGTAATAACATAGAACATTCAATATTTTGCAAAGTATATTTAGTTTTCTGCAAAGTACATTCAACTTTTTGCAAAGTACATTCATTTTTCTGCGAAGTACATTAAACTTTCTGCAAAGTACATTCATTTCCATTCATTTTTCTGCAAAGTAGATTGAATTTTTTACAAGTACATTCCGTTTTCTACATAGAAATTTCAAGTTTCTGCAAAAAAATTTAAATTCTTGCATAGAACATTCATATTTTAACATGGTATCAAAGCCTTGGTGAAGACAAGTCTAAGGAGACCAGAGATCACCTGAAGAAACCCCACTTGTTGTCAAATTTTTATGATTAAGATGACTTCGTCCTACTTCAAACTGAATGATGTTTCAAAATTTGGTCCATGGAAATCAAGGCTAGATATCACTCTTGAAGAACACAAAGTTCTAGAGTATGTTGAAGACACAAAAGCTGATCCACCAAATAATTCAAGTGTTGTTGTCAAATCCAAACATAAAAAAGGTGAAATAAAATCTAGAAAAATTATCCTTGATTCTCTCTGTGATCATCTCATTGCTTATGTTTCTGGTTTGAAGAAATGTATGAAAAACTAATTGGCATGTTTGCAATTAGTAACTTGAACCAGATTATTTCCTTCAAGAATCAACTAAAGAAAATCAAGATGAACAAAGGAGAGACGGTTCAAGCATTCTTCCTGAGAATGATTAAAAGAAGGAATCAACTGTCAACAGTTGGTGAAGTTGTACCCAAAAAATAAATGGTGTTGATTGTGCTTGAAGGCCTTTCTTTTGTTTGGGAGAATTTCATCACAACCATCAACAATATCAACACTATTCCCACAATTGATGAGCTCTAGGGAAGTGTATTCAAGAAGAGACCAAAATGATCTCAAGAGGGAGAATTCCACGTCATGAAGAAGGAGATCCTACTGCATTTTCAGCCTATGATAAAAGAAAGAAAGGTAATAAAACTAAATCTACTTTTAAATTAAATAAAGGGAATTTAGACATCTGAAACATTAGATGATTTAACTATCAAAAGCATGGCCACTTTTCTCGTGACTGTAAAGGAAGAAGAAAATAACCTACAACAAAAAAAACAAATCTGATTATTGAAAAGACACTTCTAAAAATCAAAGAACAAGTCATCATGAGAAAACAAGAAATCTAAGGTATATAAATAATGCAGCGAAAACTCAATCATAATATTTTCTTATTTCTGCTCTTTCTAGTTCTTCTGCAGATTCATTTGATAGTTGGTTAGTTGATAGTGGTGCTTCCAAACACTTTACCAATTACAAAGAAACACTCTCTACTCTAGTTGAGAGGGAGACTAATTTAAATGTTATCCTTGGATATAATTCTACTCACTAAGTTAAAGGTTATGGTGTTGAAAAGTGTAACTAGGATCGATATTCATAATGACATATGTAAATGTGATTTTATGTAATTGATGTAAAGAAAAATAAAATTATTTTTGTAATGTTTGTCTCATGGGTTTCATGAGCAAGGAATTTTATTTTTAGTGATGGCTCCCATTGTGAGCCTTTAGGATTGATCATAAAGTCAAAGAGAGTTAATTTCATGTATGAAGGGCCCTTCTTGGGCATGCTACATTTTTGTATGAGTCATTAGATAATTATAAATAGCCCTCCAAGACCAATCAAAGTCTCCTCCTACAGGTTGGCTTCAAAGAAAAATAATATATTCATAAAAGGACACGTTGGTTCAACACATATTATGTCGGCTAATTAAGAATGGGAAACAACTATAAATATGGCCATTCGAATTTCATTTACACGCATAATTTCATAGAATTATTTTTGGTAGTGGTCTGCAGTTATAAGTAGTGCGAAGAGCCAAGGACAACAACACTATAATCAGGGAGAATCTCAAGAAGGGAGCCTCCACACCAGCGAAGAAGAAGGGAATACATCTGAATATATTTTGGGGTTATCTCATATCACTTGTGTAAGGAAGAAAGGAAAAATTAGTTGCAGAAGAAGCTGATAAGAGTTCTAGAAGGCCTAAGGCTAGTAGGGTCACTTGGGAAGCCAAATCAAGGGAATATTCATGAGCAAGGAAGGTAGAACTGCTGAAGATAACATGTCTAATCTAAGAAGTTGATATATGAAAGATAACAGAGAAGGAAGGAGAATAAAATAGTTTGACCATTGAAGAAAGGATTTAAACTAAGAGTTATTATGGCTTGGTCTTTGTATTCATCAATTGGAATCTATATAAGAAGAATAATTTGTTTGGGTTTTCCTCTCAAAGAGTGAGAGGTTTTGGCCCTGGATGATATGTTATATTTTGTATCTCTTTTCTCTTTATGGATTATGCATTAGTGGGTTTTTGATGAAGAAGAACACTAATAACCTAAGTAAAAGAAGATCCTAATCTAAAGAAGTAAAAATAACTCACAAGCAGTCACTAATAGAATAGAAATCACTTAACCTTGATACTCTATATTTCTCAACATGATCTCAGAGCTAAGGTAACAAATTCAAGTAAGGGAATCTTATCAAGGGACACTCAAGGCTCAAATATCAAGGAAGGAATCAAAGAAAATATCATCTTTAAGACAAGGTATGGAAAGGAAGCATTATAACCCTAGATCGAAGAAGGAGTCTACAAAGAAGTCTTGGGATCATCATCAAGAAAAGAAGGCCAATTTGAAGAGATCTATGAATCAAGGTTCTTACCATTGAAGACATCACCATGAAGTCATAATTTATCTTCATCAAAGGATCCAAAGAGATCTCACTCTCTTTGGGATCAAGGATCACTCTTGAAGAAAACTACCTTCATCAAGGAGAATTTGTCCTATTCTCTATAGCATCATCAGCATTAAGGAAGAAACAAGGAGAAGGAGAATCCTATAAAGTAAGTATATTTATGTAAACATAGGAATTTTTCAAAAAAAATTTGCAAGTAAAGTAACAAATTGGTTGGGGCTTCAAACTATCTTGCATGGAAGAAAAGGATAGATCTAAATCTCATTGAAAATTAGGCCATGGATCATGTCAAAGGATATATCACCAAACCAAGATAAGAAGATGCTCAAGCTCTTGCAAATTATATGAAAGGGGAAGTTAGGGCTCAAAGGATTCTCATAGAATCTATGCTCATCCCATATGTATCCAAACTTGAAACTTATAAAGAAATCTATGACAAACTGGTAGAGTTGCATTCCGTAAGCACTGTTGGAGAAGTCATCTCATTAAGGAAGGAACTCTACAAGCTGAATTTGGAAAAATAAGAAGGTATAGTCTCATACTTTATGAGGATATCTGAGATCAGGGATCAACTTCAAGATCTAGGAGAAGTAATTTCTGACATGGAAATGACTACAGTTGTACTAAATGCACTACCAGAGGAGTGGGGTAACTTTACTTCAATATTTTATGGGAAGAAATAAGCTAATCCATTCCATGAACTATGGTCACTAGTAAAATTGAAGAATCCAGGGTAAAGGAAAAAATTGATGTAGGAGATCAGGTGGATAAAATCAAGCATATGTTGCAATGACAAAAATAAAAGGGAAATTTGGAAAGTTTGGTCCTCAGAAAAATAAGAAGAACATGGATAAAATACAATGTTATGGGTGTCAAGAATATGGGAATTGTAGGAGAGATAGTCCTAATCTCAATAAGGGAAATAACAAAATAGTAACATAAGAAGCCCATATCACTGAGGAAGTGGAGGAAGCCGAAGAGAAGAATTCCAAGAAAGAGGAAGTAATAGATCTCCACTATTGAGATAGACTTCCTCACATAAGCTAATTTCAAGTTCCTAAGTCTTATGTTGTAATTAAAGCAATGAGATGCATCAAGGCATCTTAGAAGCATTGAAAACAAGAGCTCAGGACATCATCATAGAGATGCATGAAAGATAGTTAGAATCTATGGAAGTCAATGATATATCTCTTGGGTATCTCATCGAAATCATAACTGGAAAGGCCATCTAGTACAATTTTTATCATACATTTTTCAAACGGAAATATCTGCTAATGGGGATATTTTAGATCCTCAAGATTCTCTAATGCAATATTCATTGAAAGGTTCATTGATCATGAGGGGAAGCAAGTGTTTCATAAATAATTCCAAACTTCTAGAATTCATGGGATGATGATGTGATGATATAAAAGGTAAAGAAGCTCAAGGGATTGAATATCTTTCAAACAAGGAAGTTGTTGCAGGAATTATGGATGACCCAAAGGAAAATGAGGTATGTATGTTTCATTTGATAAAAATTTGGAGTCATGTCACATGGTTGCGGGCAATATGGATCAATGATCTATCTTGAGAGCATCATCAAAAGAAAATGGAACTCCTCCTCTGAAAGAATGCAACCAACAAGGCATGAGTCACACATTGTCTAGAAGAAATCAACATAATATGTCCTCATCTAAAAAATGAGGTCGTTGAAAAAAATGGAGGAACTATGAGAAAAAATTTTGGGAAGAAAATGTGTGAAGAAATAAAGGAAGAGATAATGCAATGTGCAACTATGAAGGAAATCAACATCCAAGAACTGAAATATTTGACTATGATATCTCTCGGAAAGATATGAAGACTCTGTTGGAAGTCTGAAAAAGATAGAGACCCTTCACAATGGATATATGTAGGAGATGTGTCAATATGTATGCAGGATGTTGATGCAAATTGGAATATGTCATGATGAAATATAATCACAAAGGTAGTTTTGATTCAATTTCCTATTTTTTATTGATATCTGGATGGGCTTATGCGGGGCTACCAAGGGAAGAGCTATAAATGTCTTCTAGCAATGATAAACATGTAGTAGGATGGAAGATCCTTAAGGAGACATGGCATGATGAAGGCAACATGGCATGAAGTAAGGTCAGATATGGACTAATGAATCACTTTCCAATCAAAGGAATGATGGCATGGCTCAAAGATCAAAGTGATGGATGGTTTATGCCCTATGTAGAAATCCCAAACATGAAGACTCCTAGAAAATGAAAAATGAGTTCATGACATCGTGAGAAGGAATTATTCAAGCAGGTGGTTGTCCCATCATATCCACCTGAGGAGTTTTTGTAGATCCCTAATTAAGAGGGAGCCTAGAAACAAGTTTCTTACTTGGTAGAAACTTGGAAGCAAATTTACTAAGCCATGACGGAGCTTAGGTACATTCCTTCTGTAGAAACGAGTACATTCCTTTATTGGAATAGATATGTCCTCCCTAATTAAGAGGGAGAGATAGTCACATCATTATTTTCTTCACTTGGGAAGAGAAAATGGAAGATTGAGTAAACATCTTACATATAATGCTCTTTGAGGATGTATTAGGGCATCGATAAGAGTAGTTGTTGAGGACTGATATTCTTTGAGGACTGGGAATCCATGATAGGAATATTCCTAGTGGAACACACCTTGAGAAATTGGGTGGGGTATGTTCCAAGAGAGAAAACGATGAGGGTGTCTATACATCATTAGTCTCGTCAGCATTTTGCTCAGATCTCATGGAGAGATAGAGTTGTTAGTCAAGGCATTGCTATGTGGAAATGTTGGTTGATATGATGCTATATAGATGGGTTACCAATCTGAATCTTCTTATGAGAAATTCTTCATATTGAGAATGACCAAGTACCATTATGAATACCTCCCTAGTTAAACGAGAATGTTGAAAAGTGTAACTAGGTTCGGTATTCATAATGACATATGTAAATGTGATTTTATGTAATTGATGTAAAGAAAAAAAATAATTTTTTTTGTAATGCTTGTCTCATGTGTTTCATGAGCAAGGATTTTTATCTTTTGTGATGGCTTTCATTGTGAGCCTTTAGGATTGGTCATAAAGTCAAAGAGATTCAATGTCATGTATGAAGTACCCTTCTTGGGAATGTTACATTTTTGTATGAGTCATCAGGTAAGTATAAATATCCCTCCAAGACCAAGCGAAATCTCCTCCTACAAGTCGACTTCAAAGAATAATAATATTTTCATGAAACGATACATCAGTTCACCACATGTCATGTCAACTAATTAAGCATGGGAAAAAACTATAAATAGGGTTGTTCAAATTTTATTTAGACACATAATTTCAAAGAAGTATTTTTAGTAGTGGTCTACAGTTATAAGTAGTGTGAAGAACCAAGGAAAACAACACTATAATTAGTGAGAAGCTTAAGAAGGGAGCCTCCACACCAACGAAGAAGAAGGGAAGATATCTGAAACTGTTTTGGGGTTGTATCATGTCACTTGTGCAAGGAAGAAAGGGAAAATTAGTTGCAGAAGAAGCCAAGAAGAGTTCTAGAAGGCCCGAGGCTAGTAGGGTCACTTGGGAAGCTGAATCAAGGGAAGATTCATGAGCAAGGAAGGTAGAAACTGCTGAAGGTAACATGTCTAATCTAAGAAATCGAGATCTGAAAGATAGCAGAGAAGGAGGGAGAAGCAAATAGTTTAACCACTGAAGAAATGAATTAAACTAAGAGGTCTTGTGGCTTGGTATTGGAGAGGAAAATAGTTCAAGGTTCTTGGTCTTGGTATTCGTCAATTGGAATCTCTATAAGAAGAAGAGTTTTTTCGGGTTTTCCTCTTAAATATGAGGGCTTTTGGCCCTGGCTGATAACCTATATTATGTGTCTCTTGTATCTTTATGGTTTATGCATTGGTGGTTGTTTGGTGAAGAAGAACACTAATAACCTAAGTAAAATAAAATCCTAATATAAATAAGAAAAAAACACTCACAAGTAGTTACTAAGATAAGAGAAAGAACTTAACCTTGATGCCCTAGATTTAGACATGTCAAAAGTTAGATAATTTAACTGTCAAAAGAATGGTCACTTTGCTCATGACTATAAAGAAATAAGAAGAGAACCTAGATTCAAAAACAAATCTGATTATAGAAAAGACACTTATGAAAATCAAAGAAAAGGTCGTCCTAATAAAACAAGAAATCCAAGGTATATAAATAATGGAGCGAAAACTCAATCAAAATATTTCATTGTTTCTTCTCTTTCTAGTTCTTGTTCTGCAGATTCATTTGATAGTTGGTCAGTTGATAGTGGTGCTTCCAAACACTTTACTAGTTACAGATAAGAACTATATAATATAGTTGAGAGGGAGACTAGTTTAAATGGTATCCTTGGAGATAATCCTACCCACCAACTTAAAGGTTATGGTTCAGTTTCATTTCAATTAGATGATTGCAAATCTATTTTCTACAAGAAGTTTTGTATGTATCTAGTTTTAAAAAAATCTTGTATCCATATCTTCTCTAGAAGATAAAGGAATGAAAGTTTTTTTTATTAATGGAAAAGTTTTAACTTGGCCTTTGAAATCAACTATGAGATAAGCCTTCACTCTTGGATCAAGATGTAAAGGAATTTGCAAAGTCAATGGTAAACTCATTCATGCATTGGTCTATGATATTGATCTACAGTGTGAGCTATGGCATAGAATATTTTCTCACCCACACTACTGAGCCTTACATCATGTAAGGAATATGGATTATGGAATGCTCGAGACTATAATGGATCATGAAAGAGTTTTCCTAGGATGTGTAAGTGGAAAACATATAAGGGGACCATTCCCTTCTAGCACAACAAAATCTAGTCAGGTACTTGAACTCATACATTCTGATTGATGTGGACCTATGAATGTTATTTTTCATGGTGGCTACTTATATTTCATGATTTTTGTTGATGATTTTTCTCACAAGACATGGATATTTTGTTTGAAAAGAAGAGGAATCATTTGACATGTTCATAGATTTCAAGGCTCTCATTGAAAACAAAACTGGAAAATTGATCAAAGTTTTATCTCCAATGATTTTAATGATCTTTGCAAAGACACTGAAATATATAAAGAAACCACTATGTTGTACAATCCACAACAAAATGGTGTGGCTGAGAGGAAGAATAGAACCATTATGGAAGTATTCAAAACCATGTTGCATGATCAAAAGCTACCAAAGTTTCTGTGGGGACAAGATGCAAATATTGTTGTTTATGTGCAAAACAGAACTCCTCATCAAAACTTAGACAATAAGACTCCTGAAGAATTCCTCACTGTTAAAATGCCTAAGGTGAGTCATTTGAGAAAATTTGGATGTCTTGTGAACTCCCATGTTCCAAAATAGAAAAGGAACAAATTGGAAGCTTCAAGGAAGAAAGGTATGTTTGTTGGTTATTGTGATAATTCAAAAGATTATAGAATTTATGTACATGGTCAAAGAACTATAGATTTTAGCAAAGATTTAACATTTGATGAAGATGCAACCCTTAGAAAAGTAATAAAATCTCCTCCTACCATTGCTGAAATACAAGTTGTTAATGAAAAAGAGTTTTCATCTAGATCTGAATCGAAACCCGAGAATGAGTTTGTTGATAATCCAATGGGTTCCATGGATCCTTTATATCCTCCACCACATGATCCTCCTACCAAAAAGAGACCAATATGGGTGTGAGATACCTTGCAAGATGTTAAACAACATGTTTCCCTAAGGGTAATGTTCAGAGAAAGTAAGAAGCCAAGTCAGTTTCAAGGGTATGTTGTTTCCATGAACAACAGCATTCAAGCAAAACCATGCACCTTTGAAGAAGTTGCAAAAGAAAATTTCTATAGACATACCATGAATGAAGAATATGAATCCATAATCCAGAATATTTTTTTTGAAGTGGTTCCTAGACCTCAACGTAAATCTCTTGTCAATTCCAAATGGTTTTTTAAGATTAAACATGGTGCAGATGGTAGTATTGAAAAATATAAGGCTAGATTTGTAGCTAGAAGTTTCTCTCAAAAAGAGGGAATATATTACTATGATATTTTTGCACTTGTAACTCGATATATTACTATTTGATCTATTGTTTCCTTAGTTTCTAGCCAAGGATAGACTGTTCGCCAAATGGACATGAAAACTATTGTATTTCATGGCTTCCTCAAGGAAGAGGTATTTTTGGAACAACCACAAGGATTTGAAGAGCATGATAGGGAAACTCATATATGTAGACTGAAGAAAGTCTTATATGGGTTGAAGCAAGATCCAAGAGCTTAGTATGCTTGCATTGATAGCTACCTGATAAAGCTTGGTTTCACAAGAAGCAACGGATACCCAAACCTCTACTTCAAGACAATCCAAGGTAAACCCTTGGTTTTTGTTTTGTATGTTGATGATTTATTCTTGACAGGAGGAGAACCTCTTATCCTCAAGTGTAAGATGGAGTTAGCTTATGAATTTGAAATGAAAGACCTTGGTTTTATGCATTACTTTTTGGGTATATATATCTCTCAAAGACCTGGTGAAATTTATCTTTCTCAAGGAAAATATGGTTTTAATCTTCTTTAAATATTTGTTATGGTAGAATGTAAGTCCATGCATACTCTATGGAAATTAAATTTAATAAATTATGTGGCAAAGTTGTAGGACCTAGTTTGGAAATACCACAGAGTATTGACAACTCATTGGTGCTTTGATGTTTTTAGTAAACACTAGGCCTGACATATGCTTTGTTCTAAACACTTTAATCCAATATATGATTGATCCCTTTCATGCTCACTGGATTCCTGCAAAACATATACTCAAATATTTTCATGGAACTATCAATCCAGGATTCAAATACACTACTAAAAATGTAAGACTTCATGGATATATTGATGTTGATTTTGATGGTAACTTCATTGAAAAAAAGAGCACTATTGGGTGCTTCTTTAGCTTGGGATTCGCCATGACTTCTTGGATGAGCAGAAAGTAGAAGTATGTTGCATTAAATAAATCTGACGTTAAGTACATTGCTGCTAGCATCACTAGTTGTGAGGAATCTTTTTGGGGAACTATTTGAGCAAGTTCCAAAAACAACAATTATATATTGTGACAATAAGAGTGGGATTTGTCTTGCATAAAATCATGTGTTTCATGACAAGTCCAAGCATATTGAGATCAAGTATCACTATATCTGGGATATGGTGTAGAGAGGAGCAGTGAGGCTCTATCACATCTCCACTAATGATCAGATAGATGACAACCTTAACAAGCCTTTACCAAAAGGAAAGTTATTGGTTTTTAGAGAGAAGCTTGGACATATGGATGTGACACTTTTGGGAAGTGGTCATAGCTAATTGAAAATATTGAGTTGCCTTTCCCCCATGTCATATCTCACAGGATTAGGGAATGATTTCTAAAAGCTCCGGGGGATGAGGGACCTCTTGTGTAGTGTGTGACACAAGAGTAGGCCTCAGTATGCATCTAACCCACACTCCGGGACGTGGGAAGAGGAACCTTTCTAGCCAATAAGTGTAGTGAGATTTGTCTATGTGACTAGGATGTAGGTGTTCCACCACTTGAAAAAACTTGGTTGTGTTTGATTCTTGTCTGTGTGACTTATTTCGGTATTGTTTATGTGATGCCAGTGTTCTATCACTTAATTTTTTGAGATGAAAATTGGTTGAGTATAATCCTTGTCTATGTGAAATGTGATGATCCTTTCCTTTCCAAATTTTTGTTAAGTGGATGATTATTCTTTAGATTGTGACTTCATTGTTACATATGTTACAAAGTAGAGTTGAACTGAGAAGAATGAAAGAGATCATAGGAAACAAGTATATTTGATGCAGAAAGAAATTTTTCCCTAGCTAAGAGGGAGTGTTAAAATTTGGCAACCCAAGGATGAATTTCTCCTAGAATAAATTGCATATTTCAGTTCTTTTTGAACCACCTATTATTACATTTATTTAGGTTTGAAATTTTTTAACGCTGACAATTACAGTGTCATCTAAATATTTGTAATAAAAAGGAAACAATGTTGATAATGGGACTATCGGTGTTATTTTGATTTCGGTAAATTTTTCAGAGAAATACGCTGACATCAAGAGTGTAAATGTTTTTGAGTATTTGTTGGTAACTAGAGTATCAACCCCAAACATTGAAATTTGAAATTTCAATTTTGAAAAATGTAGACATGTTCCACATCAGCAAAAAGGTGATTATAATCTAATCATTTTAAGTTAAATTTGAAAGGTGAAAGGTACGCGTTGAAAGAGTGTTTTCCGTCACCAAAGTGTTATGCAGTCATTTTGTAATCATTAAAGGGTTAAATATGTGTTTTACCCATTAATCAGTTATCCAACGCACATGCCAGAACACCAATGTAATATCCCAAAAGGGAGAATGCAGTAATACTCAAACACAATATGAGGACTACAACAAAGTAAATAATAAATCTAAATACACATCAGAATGCACAGAAATAGCTAAGCCATTTTATTAAATGGAGGTGGAAAACTAGTATAACAGTGCTCAAAATATGAGACACTCAAGCCAGATATCTGGCCTAGAATGACCTTGAAATGATCCCACAAGAGGGACTGCGTAACTCCTAAACTACTGGAAGGTAAAATGTGCTTTCCCTGCTGGAAAATAGCTAGACAAAAACTGCTAGAAAGATAGAAAGTTATATATAGGAAGTTTGGGAGCTCTGATGATGCTAAAAATAGAGATCTGACCTCTATGATGGATACCCAAGATAACCCAGAAAGGGTTTCTCAGATCTTTCAATCTAAGAAAACCACCCTCTTATGGCTTCACATATACATTGTCGGGTGTGCAGATCTGAAGCTAGATCTGATGATATGATGTCTGTAAGGATGCACAATCAGATCTATGCAAGAAGGGTTGATCCCTTCATTATATCCTTGGGCTAAAATCTAAAGATCTAGCTCCTCCAATCTCCTCCACTAAAAATATATGTTGGATGAACAACAGCTTCAGAAAACTGTGTTGTAAGAGAGGGAGGCTGAATAGACTACTACTAGATATGTCAAATAAGCTCTTGAGTGATGGAAACAATAGATCTAATGTGAGGAGATGATCCATCACAGGATTTCCAACTGAAATATTAGGAACTTCCTTCCTCCAATAGATCTACAGGACTGGACTGTGAAATCCTTGAAGGGAATACTGTTGCATGGAGGTAAAACCTAATGGCCTAAATGTCGGATGTGGGATTCCTGCTTGGGAACACCCTGTGCTGAACAACACTACAAACTTAGCTAAAAATCTCAAGAATGCATAGAGATGTCCTAAGACAAATCTAGATCTAAACATATGAATAAAAGAATAATCCAAATCATGCTTTCTATTGTGCCTTCACCTTCATTATATAGATTATGAGCCTTCCATAGCCTAGGCCCACTCCAAAAATGTGTTGTACATGTGGACATAAGTCTCCATGGTTGACTGTGATGATTCTCAATTTTCTCCATCATGTTCACATGGGGTGATCACCCTCTCCATCATGTATACATTAAATGCATCACTTCCTCCACTAACCAATCATAATTGCTTTATGATCTTACTTTGAATGCACTATGATCTCAGTTGACCTTATCAAAGATCTTCATGATTTTAAATTTAAGATCCATGATCTTATTTGACTATTTCATCCTCCATAATCTATCTCATAAATGAGACATGATCTCCATTAATGGATCTGCTCCACTACTTTATGATTTTAGATCTAAATCTAGAATATCCACATAAACACATTAAAAGTGGATTTTATTTATCTTTGAGTTTGTGGGTCCCTCCACCCTTTTATTTACTTAATTAATTAAGCTTATTAAGAACTCTAATATTCCAAATATCATGTGAAAATTTGGGAATATTACAGTCCTCCTTGGAAAAATTTTGCTTGTCCTCAAGTAACTACAAAAGTAGATGCTAGAGCAATCTGTCCCCCTCCAAATGCCATCCACACAAGGAAGGTCTCCCCACTTGCTGCAATGATTTATGTATGCCCAACACCAAATTTACCTCTCTAGAATGTCTAGAGTGATCTCTAACTGTGTAGCTAGATGTCCCTCATCAATCATGAAGCTCCAAGTGACAACCATATGATGTCCAACATCCTCCACAATACATGAGATACATTAAGTTAGATGGTTCTTTCCACAAGAGGAAAGCTCCAACTCACAAAGTATACCTCCATCCCATGCTACATGAAGTACAAAGAGGCTTTTCATGCCTCCATCCTTAGCCCTGTTGGCCTTGTTGGATCTAAGCATCATCCCAACATTGTACAAAATAAGAAGTAGAGATATATGGGTAGACAAACATGTCAAACCATATTCTCCCAATAGTATCCAACGCAGAAATTCTCCTTGTTGCCACACCACACCATCAAGATACCAAGTATGGTGTCCATAATCTCCAAGTAAGAGCCATCGGAGGAGTGCCTCTTACTTCCATCCTCCAACACTATCATGAAAAGTAGGGGAGTATGTAGGACCAAAGTCCCCCAATAAAAGCCACAACAACAAGATCTCTTGTTTCCTCTTCACAACATCATGTGAATCATGGAGAAACAACGACATACTGAAAGACATAAGGAATGTTATATCAGCCCAATACAAACAAACTCCATTATCACACATCATGAGAGTATTATTCCATGTTACAAACAATACAAAACACATAAACATCGGAGATGTCATGTGATGGAAAAAATCTCTCAACCAAAATGAACATGACTTCTTCTGCTTCATTTTGTCATGGATACACAAGGCATGAGACAAAGAAATATGAGCTATTGGGTGGTAACCATACTCACCCAAGAGCAGCCAGCATAACCATGCCTCCTTCTTCATCACATGAGTGCTTGTCAAGGCATGGATCAAGGAATTAGGAGCCTTTGGGTAGTAACCAAACTCACCCAAGAGAAACCAACGTAACCAAGCTTCTTTCCAGCCTATGTCATATATCTGCAAGTGGTCATGCAACCCCTTTCTTATCATCCTCACCCACTCATCCCAATGCGGCTGATGAATGATGTCCTGCATAATCATGGTATCCTCCCTTTTTAGAACACCATCCTCCTCAAACTAATTAAGAACTTCGCACTCCATGATATGTTGAAATGCACCTCCAGTGAGACCTCTCCATGATATCTTCTTCTCATCAATGGCCCTCCAAAACCAATGAGGTTATGGATTTGCTGCAGGTAGAAGTTTCTCTTTGAGTTGTGAGATGCTCATTGAGCAAGTGTCATCTAGAAAGGAGAAAATATTCCTCATCTCAAGATGTCTACCATATATCATCTTAACCTCCATTGCTTCATGAGTGAAGCTACCTTCATAATGCTCCAAGAATAATGGGGCCCCTTCATTATCATTGCTACTAAGTGACAATGTTGTAGATCTGCATGGTGGTACATATGCTGTCTCATGGCAAGGCACACTGTTGAACTCATATCCAACCATTGTACATAGGATCATGCTTATACCATCTTCTGAAACTCTACACTCCAACTCAAATGGTTGAATGTAGCTCAACAATGATGAACTGGGATAGCTCTTCATATCCTCCTTGATCAACTCAAGGGTCCTCTACGCAGTGATATGTGGTTGTTCCAAATCAACATGTTGTTCTAATCCCTGGTCATGCAATGGCCCTAATGGCATGTCCCCATAATTTTCAATAAGAGGTACTGAAACAATATGAGATGAAAGTGCATGCATACCTTGGATCAACTGATGTGTCGGAACCTCTTGCAAGACCTCAAGAGTTCCTTCAACCGGTACAATGGTCTCTCCAACTCTTGGTAAGAGTGATGGTTGACCTTCTATCAATATACCAACGTTGGAATCTACCTCCTTTTCCTCATGCATCTCCTGAATCATGCATGGGACTCTATATGTGAAGAGCTCAAGACTACCTTGCAAAGATGGAAGTGTCTCTTCTCTAGATACAAGTACCTTTGCAGCAAGTGGTGAATGTAGTAACTCCTTGTCCAGAGTGACAAGAATGGCATCCTCCTTTTCTTCCTTATGAAATGTCTCTTTGGGACACATCTCTGGTTCTCTCCCATAAAAATTCTTTCTCAACTTGTGAAAGAAATCTGAATACTTGGTCACCTTTGCATGCTCCATGTGACCAAACCAACAATCATTGGCTTCACCTAAAAGATGAAGTGTTGCAATCTGGACAACCTCTTTTTCAACCACAGGATATAGCCTCAAAAATGTATCTAACTCTTTCCTCCAAGCCTTAACAGTTCTTGAGAAAGATCCATCAAATGTAGGCAAATAGAATCTATTGTGCCTCTTTATTCTATTGCTGTTATATGATCCTCTTTCTTCTTTCATTTTGAAGAATTTTTGGAGAGTTAGATTCTCCTTGAATGCTCTAGACTGTGCTTTGTACTCTTCAAGATACAAACTGAGAGTCTCATGAGTCTCAGGTTCCATGTTTCCTCTTTCTTCATGACTATACCATTCACCTTCTTCAAAGAAAATAGGCATAGTAGATCTATGAGGAGATCTATGACTCTACGGTTTTCTTTGTTACTGATAGGAAGTTCTTGGACCTTCCTCATCAAATCTTCTTCTTGGATCCTCCTTTTGACTTCCTCTCTTCATTTGTTTAACCTCTTTGGAGAGATCTTGCATGGATCTAAAAAGAAAATTGAAAAAACTACAATCCTCCTTCATGATAGATCTCATCTATCTGCTTCTTCTTATGATGCAAAAGATGAAGTGTCCACAAGCTGAGCCAAATATCACGCTCTGATACCACTGTAATATCACAAAAGGGAGAATGCAATAATACTCAAACACAATATGAGGACTACAGCAAAGTAAACAATAAATCTAAATACACATCAGAATGCACAAAAATAACTGAGCCATTTTATTATATGGAGGTGGAAAACCTGTACAAAAATTCTCAAAATATGAGACACTCAAGCCAGATATCTGGCCTAGAATTACCCTGAATTGATCCCACAAGAGGGACTGCATAATTGTTGAACTTCTAGAAGGTAAAATGTGTTGTCCCTGCTAGGAAATAGCTAGACAACAACTGCCAAAAAGATAGAAATTTAGATCTATGAAATTTGGGAGCTTCGATGATGCTGAAAATAGAGATTTGGGCTCTATGATGGATACCCAAGATAACCCAGAAAGGGTTTCTCATATCTGTCAATGTAAGAAAATCACCCTCTTCAGGCTTCACATATACATTGCTGGGTATGGATATCTAAAGCTAGATCTGATAATATGATGGCTGCAAGGATGCACAATCAGATCTATGCAATAAGGATTGATCCCTTCACTAGTTCCTTGGGCTAAAAGCTTAAGATCTAGCTCCTCCAATATCCTCCACTGAAATTAGTTGTTGGATGAGCAACAGCTTCAAAACACTACACTGTAACAGAGGGAGGCTCAATAGTCTGCTATTAGATATGTCAAATAAACTCCTGAGTGATGTAAACAATAGATCCAATGTGAGGAGATGATCCCTCACATGATTTCCAACTGAAATACTAGAAACATCCTTCCTCCAATATATTTATAGGACTAGACTACGCAATCCTTGAAGGGACTACTACTACATGGAGGTAAAACCCAATGGCCTGAATGCCGGATATAGATCTGTTGCTCCTGGAAGACTGAATGGGAAGAACAAAGTGGTAGGATGAATCCTCCACTGGTGTCCTAGCTGAATGCTAGAAACAACCTCCTGAATATGGTACCAATTCCTGATAAGGAATCTAGTACAGCCCTCTTCCTTAGAGATCATTCAAGGGAAGAGGTGGGATTCCCGCTCGGGAACACCCTCTGCTAAACGACACTGCAAACTTAGCTAAACAACTCAAGAATGCATAGAGATGTCCTAAGAAAAATCTAGATCTAAACAATCAAGAAATGAATAATCTAAATCATGCTTTCTATTGTGCCTTCACCTTCATTATATAGATTATGAGCCTTCCATAGCCTAGGCCCACTCCAAAACTGTGTTGTACATGTGGACATAAGTCTCCATGGTTGACTACGCTGATTCTCCATGTCCTCCATCATGCTCACATGGTGTGATCACCCTCTCCATCATGTGTGCATTAAATACATCACTTCCTCCAGTAACCAATCATAATTGCTTTATGATCTTACTTTGAATGCACTATGATCTTAGTTGACCTTATCAAAGATCATCATGATTTTACATTTAAGATTTGTGATCTTAATTGATTGTTCCATCCTCCATAATCTATCTCATAAATGAGACATGATCTCCATTAATGAAGTTGACCCACTACTCCATGATTTTAGATCTAGATCTAGAATATCCGCATACACACATTAAAAGTGGATTTTATTCATCTTTGAGGTTTGTGGGTCCCTCCACCCTTTTATTTACTTAATTAATTAAGCTTATTAAGAATTCTAATATTCCAAATATCATGTGAAAATTTGGGAATATTACAACCATTGTGTTTCCCATATGGTAATTTTCTTGTTTCATTTGTGAATTTTGTTAACTTTAATCGATGGAAACTCATTATGTTGAATATATTTGGTGGAAATCCGGGATTGAATCCTGATCATATTATTTTGCGTGTTCGCTAGACTATACAGACGGAGGGGAAAAGCGGGAGGTTAAATAGAACTAAACCAAAGACGCCCGACCTTCTTGATATTTATTAGTTTCTACAGGTTGGATGGGAGGACTTTCTTAAATGATGCACTGACTTCCGTGATGAGGTTGCACAAGCATTTTCCTAGGTTTTCGACGGTCAACATGTGGAGGTTGGAGGGATTTCCTTTTAGGTTACAGAGGACTTTATTTCAAAAGTCACAACTTTTCCTACAGATGGAGAAATATATTTTACGAGCCACATCTTCGCTGGGATTGATGTGCCTTTCTTCTTAAAGGCTAAATTCAAAGAAATGAATTGGAAGCCAGGGATTCAGAGGTCTTCGCTGGATGACAAAATTGGTTGCTACGCATTACTCAATCGTGTTTCACATGTGAAGGGCGCTCTAAGCGGGTAAACTTGTATCACTTTCGTTTCTTAGCTCATTTGGTTGGACAATTGAGAATGAATGCATGGTGTTTTTTATTAGAAAGTCTGAAACATATGGTTGCTCGAGTTCGGGTTTGGACAAACCCATCTCCACACTTCATCTATCATATGGCTTTAATTAAATTATTAATTGAAAATCAATTGGCAAAGGCTGGAAGAACATGGGATCATTTCTTGTTCTATGGAGGGTTTCAACTCCATCCTCCTAAGGCTAAATGAGGAAGGAAGAAGGGTACCAAACAAAACAAGAACCCTAGGTAGGAACCTCCGCTTAGGGAAATTCCACTGTGCAAACCAGGAGCTGAAAGAAGGAAGAAAAACCCTCACCTTATGTTCCTAAAATACCTAAAGTTTATTCTAGAATAATTTTTAGGCTTAGAAAAGCACAACCTATTGTAAACCCTCCTCCTCTGAAAAAATTTCTCCTACTGTGAATCCTCTTACCCAAAACCCTCATGCTAAAGATCCACCCGCTGAAGGTTCCCCTGCAAAAATCCAACTACCAATTCAAACCAAAATAAAAAGGGTTAAACCCCATAATGAAGGAGTTCCAGCTGAAAAATAGTCCACCCTATCCGAGATGTTCAAGGGAGGTAAAATACCACAAAACAAGCCCTTAAACAAATTGAGAATGAATATAAAGTTGAAGAAAAACCCTGACCTTGCCAAAGAAGTCATAGAAGTGGAAAATGTTCCACTAAAATACCTAATCATAAACAAGGATAAACTTTCAAGTTCAAAAGGGTCGAATAAGACAAAGGAAACCAAGAATAAAATCCCCATGGAGACTAGACAGAGAAAAAAACAGAGGATGGCTAAGGTGTACGTTCTGCTGGAAGCAGCCAGTACCCTTAGCTGAGAGTTGGTTTCCATCTTTTTGATTTTTTGATCTTTTCACTATCAAAGTGAAATTTTGATCTGCCACTGATAGAGCACTTGTCAACATTTTAACACAGAAAGGCACAGAGGAATGTTGATAGTTTTGTTGCCAACGCATTTTGAAGAACAATCTAAAAGAAAGCATAGAAAATCGATCCATCAACTGAATCATAAGTTCTGACAGCTAAAGGATTGACACTGACATTATCAGTGAATTACAATATTGATACCCGAGAAAGTAGTATCTACACAATAAGAATATCAATTTTAGAGGGATCACAAGGCCTATTTTACAGCGAGGAAGGCATAAAAATGATACATTTTCTCAGCCTCGTTTTTAGCACATATTTCAGCAAGTTATTTTGATTTAAAATAAGATATGTTTAGAAGATATTTCTACATGCATGTATCTAAGATATATGTTCTATTATTTTTGGTTGACTATAATTTTAGAGACAAATATGTTAGTTATTATTGTCTATATAAGTAGTGACTGTAGAATAAAAAGGGTTAGAACCTTTGGAAAATTTAGCATATTTTGTTTATTATTGATCAGATCTTAATGAAAGCAATCTTCATCAGTAGTTTGCATAAATTATTGTGTTATGATTCCATTTTTGTCTTATTCGTTTAATATTTTCCTCGTGTCTGAAATAATCCCTTAATCAAAATAATCAGTGTAATGATTAAGTGATTATTTTGCGTGTTCACTAGACTATACTGATTTCCTTCATTTTTCTTCTGAAATCCTTAAAGTGTCAAAGGAATTATCACTATCTTACTTTTTTGTTTTGCTCCCTGAAATTTGTTGTTATATAAGTCTGATTGGGTCTGTCTCCATGCTCAATAGTGGAATTTTCTCATAGTCCAACCAAACTCAGGAATTCTCAAATAAATATGGCCATAGGACTTAATTGTAAACCTTCTACTATTGTGACTTTGAGTAGTTGAGTTTAGGGGAAAATCCCTCTCCAGGTTGAAGGGACAAATTTCAATCTCAAAGAGGTTCGAGGTTACCTTAGAGTTTTTCCCGCATCCAGGGTTTTCTCTAAGAGATAACACCACCAATAATAAAATTTCATTTATGATAATTCTAATATGACTTTCTAAAAATAATAAGTCATATCTCAATTTGGAAGTGACTTTCCAAAAATAGAAATTCATGTCTAAATGATCAAGGATAATCTTGCCTTGTGGAATCCACTTTAAAATCAAATCAACCATGATTATACAAGTCAAGAATTAATATTTGTATCCTTACTAGTATTATTATTATGATACTATTATTTATAAAATATTTTAAAGTCATTCACCTTTAATGGATTAATAAAAATGAATTCTCTCATGGAATAAGTAAATTAAGTTGATAATATCTTACGGAAATTGAACCTCTCTCTTGGAATAAAATAGTAACTCCGCACTTAAGAGAATGTAACTCACCCTAACTAATTCAATGCATGGGAAAAGTGTGAATCCTCATTAAATTCACTTGTAACTCCCTCATTCAATTCAATTTGTAACTCACCAAATACTCTCTCATGTTTAATCATAACTCTCTCTCTCCCTAATTTGAATTGTAACTCCTCAAGATAAGTGTGCCTCTCTCTCTATTCTTAGGATGAGTTACACTTCTACTCAAGTAACTCCTCCGTCATGGAATTTGATTCTCCTATTATTGTCTCAAGGAATGAATTCTTTTTATAACTTCTCTCATTTCTCATATATTTAAGAAAGAGAAAGTGAGAGTTGAGAGTAGCATGTTCATTGTGAAGAATAAGAGCTAGTGTTAAGTGTGTGAAAGAGAAGTGTGAGAGAAAGTGAAGAGTAAGAGCAAGGGAAGAGTTGGAGCAAGTGTGAAGAAGAAGATCTGATCAAGAGAATGAGGATATCTTCAAGAAAAGAGCAAGAGCACTTCAGTTGCAAGTTGATCAGACATTAGTGACTTTATTCATTCTCATTCTCTCTCTCTCTACTCTACTCTTGACAGATAGAAAATCAGAAGATGTATGAATGAATGAGAAAGGTTTCCTCCATCCCAATTTATGCTAGTGAACCTCCACATTCCCTTTGGCCCACCAATGCTACATTCTCCCTCTTGCCACGTCGTCCCCTAGTTGCGCTGTGATTCCTATCCCACGCTGCCACTGCATTGTCTTAGCTGCCTCCTCTCCTGCACTATCACTTGGCCTCATGGGCCTCGCTTTGCATTTTAATCATTCTGCCTAGTGACTTTAGGAAAGTTTTTTTATTCTAATGTTTATTTATGGGTACCCTCACCCCATTATTTCCTGCTTAACTTTAGAAAGGAAAAAATTAATCAAAAATGAATATTCCAATTAGTTTTCTGCTAATTGGGAATATTGCAGTCCTCCCCACCAAAATTTTGCTTTTCCTCAAGCAACTGCAAGGATGGATGTTGCAGGATCTTCTCCCCCTCCCAAGTGGCATCCTTATCTAGAAGGTTCCTCCACATGATCAGATATTCCTTGATTTTCCTGCTCCTCAGCTATCTCTCATGAGTGTCTAAGATGGCATCCAGTTGCAGCACCAAATTTCCCTCATCATCTGTAGGTGGGAGCTACATAGTGTTAGTAACCTGCTGCCCCAGATCTTTCTTCAAGCATGAGACATGGAAGATGTTATGGATCTGGCTCCCAGATAGTAGCTCTAGTTCATATGCCACCTCACCAACTCGTCTAATCACCCTGCATGGTCCATACAAGTGGGGTTTGAGATTATTTTCTCCCTTATGCTTCAGTGTGGACTATTTGTATGACTGAAGGTGGAGGTAAACCAAATCATATACCTCAAACTGTCTCTCTACACGGCCTATGTCTGCATACAGTTTCTGTTGGTTCTATGATGTGGCTAGGTTGTCCTTGAGAGCCCGGAGTATGTCTTGGCTCTCTTGGATCCAATATTTGGCCCTTGCGGCTTTTCCTACTCCAAACATGACATCAAAAAAAGCTAGAGCATGATATCCATATAAAGCATAAAATGGAGGCATACCGATCGACATATGGAACGTCGTGTTGTAGCAGTATTCCCCCAAGTGGAGCCAATGCAGCCATGTCATTTGTTACCTCAAGACATAGTTTCTCAAGTAGCCCTCCAACCCCTTATTCACTATCTTTGTCTGCCCATCCGTCTGCGGGTGATAACTGGCACTGGGTCTAAACTCAATACCCACCAAGCAGAACAACTCCTACCAAAATCCGCCCATAAACCAGTTGCCCTGATCACTGACTATGGTCATTGGGAGACCATGGAGCCTAAATATATCCCTGAAGAACAACTTGGCCACCTGTGAAGCAGTATATCATGCGGAGATGGTGAAAAAGTGTGCATACTTTGTTAGTCGATCCACAACTACAAAGATGAAATCCTTGCCCTGCACCATGGGCAACCCTCTAATAAAATCCATGGAGATTCTCACCCGTTTCCCCTCCGAAATGGGAAGCGGTTGTAGCAAGCCTAGATGACTCAACTCTCCTTTATTCCTCTGACAAACTTCGCACTCCCTGACATGTCGAAGTACGTCCTCCTTGACGCCCCTCCATGAGAACCTCTCTTGTATGGCCCTATAAGTCTTGGTGAACCCCTGATGACCTGAAAGCAGTGAGTCGTGGGATGCATGCAAGATCTTCTCTCTGAGCTGGGATTTACCTGTCAAGTAAATCTTGTCCTGGTAATATATGGCCTCATCCATCACCCGATACCTATCATCTATCACCTACCCATCCAACACCTAACAAGAAAAATGGTTCTTGGAATACTCCACCAACAGCTAGGCTCTTCAATCTGTGTCAAGGCTCATCAAAGACAACATTGTTGGCCTACGTTACAAGGAATCTGCCACCACATTGTTCTTCCCCTTGACATACTCAATGCCAAAATCATAGGCCTGGATTTTCCTGACCCATTTATGATGTCTCTCCTGCAACTGTTTCTGCTCAAGAAAAAACTGGAGACTATTGTGGTTAGACCTCACCTAAAATCTGTTACCCACCAGGTATTGTCAGAACTTGGCCAACGCATGCATGATGGCCAGCATCTTTTTGTCATATATCAGGTATAGTCTCTCATGCGGTAGTAGCTTTCTACTCTCGAAAGTGATAGGATTCCCCCCCAGCATCCAAATTGATCCTACCCCCTCTCCTGAAGCATCACACTCCAACACAAAGGGCTATGCGAAATCTAGCAATGCCAACAATGGACATCTGTTCATCACCTCCTTGAGCCTGTAGAAGGCCCTCTGCTCAACATCAGTCCATACAAAAGGCCCCTTCTTGGTGAGTTCCATGAGGGGTGTTGTAAGTTGTGGAAATACCTTGACAAACTTCCGATAGTAGGTGCAAATGCCTACAAACCCCCGAAGATCAGTCACATTCTTCGGTGTCAGCCAATCCTGGATGGCTCGGACCTTCTCCTCATGGACTCTTACCCCATCCACTCTGATGATATGCCCCAAGTAGAGCATCTATGTAAGCCCAAACTTGCACTTGGATAGCTTAGCATAGAAATTTTGCTCCTCCAAAATACGAAGTACAACATCAATATGTTGCAAGTGCTCCTCCCATGTGCGGCTATTAATGAGAATGTCATCGAAAAATACCATCACAAACTTCCTTAGTTGACCAAAGAAGATATGGTTCATACAATACTGGAAGGTGGTCGGAGCATTGGTCAACCTGAAGGGCATCACCAAGAACTCAAAGTGGCCATAGTCGCATCTAAATGCATTCTTGAGCACATCCTGGTCCCTCACCTTCATCTGATGGTATCCCAACCTCAGATCTATCTTCAAGAAGAACTTTACTCTCGTCAACTCATCCATCATCTCATCAATCCTGGGGATGGGGTAATGATTCTTCATGGTTTTCTTGTTGAACGCCATGTATTCAATGTACATTTGTAATGTGCCATCCTTCTTCTTCACCAAGACTATGGAAGAAGCAAAGGGACTAGTGTTGGGCCTAATGTATCCCAATGGTAAGAGCTCATGTATGGCTCACTCAATCCCATCCCTGTAGGCTTTGGGGAGCCTATAGGGGGTGGTGATCACTGTCTATATCCCTTGCTCCAGTTCAATAGTATGCTGAAATCCCCTGTCTGGTGGTATGTCCCCAAAAAACGTGGAGTAATGATCCAATATAGACTGTACAATGAGATGCACTGGCTCCCCTTTAGCTCCCGCCTCTGAAATACACATCTCCACTGTAGAAATTATATAACTTATGTGTTATATGTCCAAGATTCTTCTGATCTCACACTATTTTAACTTCATGCAAAATACAGAATCTATTCCACCATTGATCATTTGCGGAAATTAAATCAAGATTAAAATGCACACATGAAACAATAAAAATTCACACACATTAACACAATTGTTTAACGAGAAAGCCTGAAGCTGAAAACCCCAACTATCTGTATATAATATATGTCATAGAGATCATGTAACAATCCTCATACAAAGATGATCATATCAAGCTCTCAGTACAATACAATCGCTACACACTAATCAGGCCCGATCTTGCAAATCCATGCACCAATCTTTGTCACCTGCTAGCCTGCCTCTACTGCGCAATCACTGCTGAAGAATGGCTCTAAATGAACTCGAATTCACCAAGCTTGCACTGTGCAATCCTCATAGGCATCTCCACTAAGTGTTGGATGCAATCAATGCATCACTATAGTCACAACTGATAGTCACACTTGCTCTTTCACGTATCTCTCCACTGGTCTCCACTGAAACTGCCATGCACTGTAGTTAACTGATGTATTCTTCAGTTGATTAATGAGTTATTATTTAGCAAATTAATTAACTAATTAATTCACACCACTCTCACTAGTGTATCAATTAGTTAGACTAGATACAACTATCTCAACTGAGTCTAACTGAGTTAAACTAAATACAACTCCACCAACTACTTCTCCAACTCCACCAAACTCTGTCACATGAGTTCTAATCAAGTCCCCACGAATAGTCTAAATAAGTCCCTCGTAATAAGTGGATTCCTTCACAAACAAGCAGCCACATCTGTGCACTTAACCGAAGTGCTCCAAGAGAATAAGATAATGTTTAGAGTCCAAATATTATTAAGAGCTAATAATATTCGACATATCTATTTTTAGACTGGCAGTCTAAAAATAGACTCCGCCCAATATGTCTAAAAATACAAGTCCATCTATTTTTCCAACTTGACCAACCATCCAAAAATAGCATCCTGTAACTCATAGAATATGATCGACATGTCTAAAAATAGACATATTCTAAAAATAGACTTTGCGCCAAAAATCACCTGTGTGGGACCCACCTAGTTTAGGTGATTATTTTCCAACTAGGATCAAGGATGATGTTTTAGGATGCCTCCTTCACTGTTTATTGTTGCAATATTCAACATCCACTGCCCACTCTACATCTCCCTTCCAGAAATATGCCTCCATTCGACGTGTCAAGACTATCTGGGGAGGGTATGTGTGCATGCCACTAATCATCACATGCTTCCCACTCTTCTTACTTTTCCACTACCTCTCTAATGTCTCCCAATCGGTAGTGCCCTTACCAACTTTGATAATCCATTGCATACCCAATAGCACATTGGTATCTTGGATTTCGACCACAAAGAAATGATTTGTCATGGTGTATGTCCCCGTGGTCACTGCTAATGTCGGAACATACTGCATGCACTGCATGGTCCTGGCACTTGGAAGCAACACAGAGAACCCATCAAAAATCTCTGTCGGTATGCTCCTCCGCTGCACTAGTTGAGGATCATGAAGTTATGTGTGGCCCCGATGTCCACCAACATAGAGACACATTGTCCCTGCACCATGCCTCGAACTCTCAGCGTCAAATACTTGGGAAATCCCCACAAAGATGCAAGGACTCCTCCAGTGGGTGCAAACATTGCTCTTGCTGCTGCTAGGGGAGGTGGTGGTGGATGATCTCCTCCTGGTGCACCATCTCTGGCATCTTCCTCCAACTCCTCATATGCCTTTTCTTCTCCCTCACTGTCGGTGAAGAACTCAATGTAATGTGCCTTCCCTGCATCACAATAATGACCCTATGCCCATGGCTTCTCGAAAGTGAAGCAAAACTTCCTCCATCTCAAATCTCTCTGGGTATCATCATCTAATGGCCCTCGGCCCTGGTTCCCCCTCGAGGGTGGAGCTCTCATGTCTTTCCACTTCTGCTAGAACATGGTTTTTGGGTAAAAGGAGCTCTTGTCCTTGGCAGGGCAACCTACAAGTCCCTAGTCCTTCCTAATGCATCCTGCAACATAGTAGGCCTAGTGGATCTGACTAGCCCATGCAACAATTCTGCCAATCCGTCAATAAACATGTATACCCTCCTAGACACTGACAATTTTGGCACCATCACTGAAAGTTTCAGGAACTCGGAAATGTAAGCCTTCAAGCTTCCTAACTGTTTGAGCTTAGTCAACACAACGAAGTGTTCCTCCGGGTCCTTCTGATCAAATATCTCCACTAACCTCTGAGTGAACTCTGCATACACTAGCACCCCTGTGTGACCCAGCGTAGACATCCCGTGGAACCACCAGTCGTGGGATTCCCCTTAAATTTTCAGCGCTGCCACCTTGATAGCCTCTCCCTCCGCCATCTGATTCAGCGGAAACTAGATGTCTAGCTTCTCCACCCGAGCCTTAGTCGAACAATTTGATGATCCATCGAAGGTAGGCAAGAAAAATCTGCCCACAATATGTTGCAGTTCATTCCCCTGTGTGTACCCTCCCCCTATATTATGGCTGTAAGGTCTCCTATTGTTCTTCAGCTGGAAAAACTCGTTAAAGGTGAGGGCCTCTCCAAACTCCCGTCAAATGACTAATAGGCTGCAAAATACTCCCTATAATGAGCCACCTCCAGCTCCTGGGCTACTCCCGTTCTTGTTCCTGAAGTCAAGAAAGTGGGCATGGTGGAACGTAGGGGAATGTGTCGCACCACCTCTTGTGCAGTGTTCTGCTCCAAAATATTGTGAGAAGTTTCAGACCCTTCTCCGTTGTGAAACTCCCTTGTGATCTCACATTGTCTATTTTCTCTGGCAATCTTCTTCCCCATTTCCTCTATATTTTTGGAAATCTCCTGTACATATTTCAAGAGGAGGTTACCAAACTCCTTCCCATCATATATCTCATCTGCCATGGGTTACTTCCCTTTGTCTTTCTCAACTGGAATGTTGTCCTCTTCTGCAGGTGTGATTTCAAGCCTATGCTCTCTGTCCCTAGACCTCTGATTCGGGTATTTGAACAACTCTCTATCTTCGGGTGTCATAGTCTGATTTCTCCACGGGTTGAGCCAAGTCTATGAGCTCTGGTACCACTGTAATATCCCAAACGAGAAATAGACAGTAATACAAAGCAACATAAACAAAAACTACAGCAAATAGAATCATACACAGAAAACACTACAAATAAACCAGAATAGTTGAGCCATTTTATTATATTTTATGAAATTAGAAATAAGTACAAAGAGTGCTCAGAATGATAGCACCTTGACCTGCTCTAGGCAGGTTGAAATCATCTCTCCCTCCTCTATCATAAACTCTTCTCAATCTCTGCTCTCCGCTGCTCCTCTATGCAGTCGTGTTGCAAATGTTTTTGCTAGCTGGAAATACACTGCAAGATGGGGTTGCTCTGGTGCTCAGAAAATTCTGAAATTCGGTCACCAATCTCTCCTCCAAAAACCTAGAAAAATCTGCGAAGTAATTCCAGAAAGGTTGAACTTGGAAATTCACCCTATTGGGATGACTACGCACTACTAGTGGGTATGATGGCCTCTATGATGAAAATGTTGAAGAATAGGCCTCCAACTATCCAAGTAATTTAGCTATGGAAGGGTTGATCCCCTCACAAACTTTCGGACTGAAATCTCACAAATTTCCTCCTCTCTTGGAGTTTCTCTCCTCTACTCTATGACTACATAACCCTCTGAGAGACTGCACTGCCCTAGAGATGACTATGTAATCCTGGTGGCTGAAACACTAAGGCTTCTCTCAAAAACTGGTGGAATGGAAATTCTCCTAAGTGGGCACTTGAAGTCCCCTAAGGACAAGGTTGGGATCTCTGCTCGGAGACACCCTTGTGCTAAAAAACACTTTAGACTCAGCTAAATAGCTTAAGCGTGTTCTAGTATTGACAGACAGAAAATCAGAAGATGTATGAATGAATGAGAAAGGTTGCCTCCATCCCTTTTTATGCTAGTGAACCTCCACATTCCCTTGGTCCCACAAATGTTGCATTGTCCCTCTTGCCACAATGTCCCCTAGTTGTGTTGCGCTACATATCCCACGCTGCCACTGTGTTGTGTGGCCCCACATTTCCATTGTGTTGTCCTAGCTGCCTCCTCTCCTGCATTGTCACTTGGCCTCATGAACCCTGCTTTTCCTTTTAATCATTATGCCTAGTGACTTTAGGAAAGTATTTTTATTCTAACGTTGATTTATGGGTCCCCTCACCCCCTTATTTCTTGCTGAACTTTAGAAAGGAAAAAAATAATAAAAAATGAATATTCCAATTAGCTATCTGCTAATTGGGAATATTAAAATCATTAGATCTAAAGGCATTTCAAATCCAAGGGTGCTTATGCCTTCTGCCACAAGGTGCATTAAGTTTTCCATGAAAGAGGATCCCAGCTAGAATGAAGAAAAAGAATCAAGCATCGTTCTAGGCAGAATAGTATAAAATTTTATTATTATCATCTCAAATACCTTTGTTTTCCATATCAATTAGGACACTCTGTAGGATATTGTTCTAGTAAAACTCCAGAGGCAGTAGGGATACCTCTGGAAAGTATTAGCTTTAAATGAGTTTGAACTGGAAGGTCCACCCTTTTTTGGGAAAGAAATTGTATACATGACCTCAATGTCAAGACAACTTTTTTTGGATGGCAGAATATTATGTGATTGTTCAAGTAATAAATAATAAATGATAATAATACTAAATTCATTAAATGACCTTAAAAAAAGTTTTAAAACACAATAAATGGAAGCTATTCAATTAGATCTCTATCAATAAGGTTTGTTTGTTGGTGTTGAGCAACGTTCCACATCAATCATCATTGTAGCCTCCTTAATAATATGAAATTGAATACAAGAAATGATGCCCCATATCTTCATATCAACGGCTGAAACATTTGTTGAAGTGTTAGAGTGTCAGAAATAATGAGAGGGGGGTGAATCAACATTTCTTATAAATTAATATATTTTTAACTTCACAGAGCACTAATTGTTATTAGCATTAGATAATCATAAACATTCATAAACACCATTCAACAATGCAAAATAATAAAGACAGTAGACAAAAAATTTAGGTAGAAACCCCTCCAAGAAGAAAACCATCAAATGCTTCTTAATATTTGTCTTTAAAAGATTTACATCAAGTTTTCAGCTCTAACCCCCTTATTTACAACCTCTAACCTGTAGGACGCTCCTATGACATGTTTACTAGCTACAACCGAAAGGATGCTCCAACGCCCTAGTTTTTAGGCTCCAACACCCTATTTACCAGTTGCTACTAGATGGACGCTGCAACACCCTGTGAAAGTTCCAACCTTCCCTAGCACCTCTCTTCCACCCTGAAGTGTTCTCAGGCTCCAACTTGAAGGAGACTCCACTCTCCTGTGTTTCACCACTCTGCCACCATGATCAGCCGACAAACCATGTTTCACAAATTTTCAGATTGAATCCACCCGTGCTTTGAATCAATACAAAGGAACTGCAATATAAGATAACTATAACACAAACTTTTTCAATCAAATCTGCATCTGCACATCAAACTCTAGCTATCAATTCTAATTTTGTACTTAAAATTTCGTTGTTGAAACCCTAAGCTTCACAACTATGACCGACATTTTTCGTTGTGTACACATTAGGGGAATTTTGAGGTCTAAAATGGGCCTCCTAAGGAAATTATAAAATAATAGTGGAAATAATAAAATAATATTATATTACGTCATCAAATTTTAGAGGGAAAAAAAGAAAAAATTATTTTTTCAACTCGTATTTTCAACTTATCTCCCTATGGTTTTACTCAAATTTCAAGCAGAAACACTCATTGGATGCAGAATTTGATTCCCCATCCAAGGAGTATCCATTTTGCATACTTTTGATGGACTCTATTACATGAAAAATGAGAAACACATGAAAAACGTGATTGCAATCACATTTTTTCATGTATTTCTCATTTTTTGTGTAGCAGGGTCCATCAAAAGTATGAAACATGGGTATTCCTTAGATGAGGAATTAAATTTTGCATCCAACGAGTACCCCGGCTTGAAATTTGAGTAAAAAATTAGGGAGATATGTTGAAAATACGAGTTGAAAAAATAATTTTATCATTTTATTATTTTTTAATATTTTTACTTTTTTACTCCAAAAATGGTGAATCATCCCACATAGTTGATATCATCATATTGAATCCTATTGGTTCTTATAAATTTTATTTTGGTTGTACATTTTTCTCAGGAGGCCCATTTTAGACCTCAAAATTCCCCTAATGTATATTTGTTATCAACTAACCAAATGACTTGTATTATTTAAACTATGGGATCTCAATATTGCAACTTCCACGAACATAACCCTAAATGACACCAATCTAAGTCATTAGGGGAATTTTGAAGTCTAAAATGGGCCTCCTAAGGAAATTATAAAATAATAGTGGAAATAATAAAATAAGAGTTGATGACATCATCAAATTTTGGAGGGAAAAAGAAAAAACTACTTTTTCAACTTATTTCCCAAAGTTTTTACTCAAATTTCTAGCGGGATTACTCGTTGGATGCAAAATTTAATTCTTCATCCAAGAGTACCCATGTTGCATACTTTTGATGGACCTTGCTACGCGAAAAATGAGAAATACATGAAAAAAAAGCGTGACAATCACGTTTTTTTCCATGTATTTCTCATTTTTCGCGTAGCAAGGTCCATCAAAAGTATGCAACATGGGTACTCTTGGACGAGGAATTAAATTTTTCATCCAACGTGTACTCCCGCTCGAAATTTGAGTAAAAACTTTGGAGATAAGTTGAAAATACGAGTTGAAAAAATAGTTTTATCATTTTATTATTTTTTAATATTTTTACCCTTTTACTTACAAAATGGTGAATATTCCCCCATGGTTGACATCATCATCTTGAATCCTATTGGTTCTTATAAAGTTTATTTTGGTTGTACATTTTTCTTAGGAAACCCATTTTAGACCTCAAAATTCTCCTAATGATGCCCAATTGTAGGTTGTAACCTTCACAAATAATTGTAACAACGTAGAACATTCAATTTTTCTACAGAGTACATTCAACTTTCTGCAAAGTACATTCAGTTCCATTCAATTTTTTGCAAAGTACATTCAATTTTCTGCAAGTACATTCAGTTTTTTGCATAAAACCTTCAAGTTTCTGCAAACAATTTTCAAATTTATGCATAAAACTTTTATATTTTAACAACTATTCCAACCTTGATGACAATGAGATGAAAAATGGAAACACCATGCACCTCATGGTAGAGCAATAATTGTTGTTGTTGTAGAAGGCATAAATGTTATTGGATCCAAAGGCATTTCAAATTTGAGGGCATCTATGCCTTCTGCCACTAGGTGCATTAAATTTTCCATGAAAGAGGATCCCAGCTAGAACGAAGCAAAAGAATCAAGCACCGTTTTAGGCAGGATAGTATGAAATTTTACTATTATCATCTAGGATACCTTTGTTTTCCATATAAATTAGGATACTATGTAGGCTAGTGTTCTAGTAAAACTATAGATGCAGTAGAGATACCTTTGGAAATTATTTGTTTTAGATGACTTTGAACTTGAAGGTCCACCCTTTTTGGGAAAAAAATTGTATACTTGACCTCTATGTCAAGCCAGGGTTTTTTGGATGGCAGAATATAATATGACTATTCAAGTAATAAATAATAAATGATAATAATAATAAATTCATCAAATGAAATTTAAAAAAAAATAAAACACACTAAATGAAGGCTATTCAATTAGCTCTCTATGAATAAGGTTTGTTTTTTGGTGTTGAGTAGCGTTCCACATCAGTCATCATTGTAGCCTCCTTAATAATATGAAAGTGAACACAAGAAATGATGCCCCATATCTTCATATCAAGGGCCGAAAAATATATTGAAGTGATAAAGTGTTGGAAATAATGGGAGTGGGGTGAATCAATATTTCTTATCAATTTAGTATATTTTTAAATTCACATAGAATTAATTGTTATTAGCATCAGATAATCATACACATTCATAAACACCATTCAACAATGCAAAATAATAAAGTCAATAGACACATAGATTTTTAGGTGGAAACCCCTCCGAGACAAAAACCACCGAACGATTCTTGACATTTGTCTTTAAAATATTTAGCTCCAACTGAAAGAGGCTCCATCCCCCTGATTTACAACCTCCAACCTATAGGACAATCCTATGCCATGTTGACAAACTACAATCAAAACAACGCTCCAACGCCCTAGCTTTTAGGCTCCAACTTGATGGATGCTCCAACACCCTATTTACCAGTTGCTACTGGATGGACGCTCCAACCCCTTGTGCAAGCTCCAACCTGCCCTAGCACCACTCTGTTGCCCTGAAGTGTTCTCAAGCTCCAACCTGAAGGAGACTCCACTCTCCTGCCTTGCACTACCCTGCCACCCTGATCAGTCGACAGACCATGTTTCACAAATTTTCAGATTGGATCCACCTATGCTTTGAATCAATACAAAGGAACTTCAATATAATATAACTGCAACACAAAAATTTTCAATCAAATATTCCTCTACACATCAAACTATAGCTATCAATTCTAGCGTTGTACTTCAACTTCTGTTGTTGAAACCCTAGCTTCACAATTGTGACAAACACTGCTCATTGTGTAGATATATGTGTTATCAATTGACCAAATGACTTGTACCATTTCTACTTTTGGATCTCAATACTGCAATTTCCACAAACATAATGATCAGGAGATCATGTCCAAGTGAAGAAAATGTTCAAAATGGAAATGCTCAGAAATGGTTGCAGTCTAAACAACCGCAAAGGTCTCATCGTTGTGATTCTAGTGCCTTGAACGGGACTCAAAATCGAGGTCGTATGTGAAAGTTACTGAGGTTTTAATTCGTCTAGTGACCTCCAAAACAAGACTTTTTGACTATGATTTTGTCATTTTTTACAAAAAAATTATATGGCAAAAAAATTGGTTTTTATTTAGTTTTTATAGGCCTATCAGTGGGTGCCACGTGGCCCCAGGCCATTGGTTGGAAGGATGGTACAAAAATTGGTGAGGTTCATGAGGATCGAACTCTAACCCGACTACACGAGCAGGGCCGACCCGACCAACATTCTACGGAGGCAAGACTTGAACGATGGGCGAGTCGGTTGCTGATTGAACGAACAGTTAGGTCGTTGGTGATTGAACGAGCAGTGGAGATTTGGTTAAGCCTCAGGGTTAAGCCCCGCAAGCCATGCGATCAGAGGCTAGGACTGGGGGTTAAGAGAAATAGTTTGGAAGAGATTGAAGGGAGCTAGCCCATCAGGGCCAGCCCCATCGTCACGTGACCAGCGAACCACAACCCTGGCTTAACACCTTTTCAAATCGGCGGGAACAAAATTTTAAGCACCTTGTGCTAGCTCCTCCCGCATGTGACCATTTACCTATGATCGAGGGCGCGAAGTTTTAAACTTATCCGCCAGCAGCACTTAATGGCCCGAAGTTTTCGCATGTGAATGCGCCCTCCAACCTACATTTACATTTATTGTTCCACCTATTCTGAAGCATGGTTCTACCAAGTCTACCCATCCGACAAATTTGGTGGAGTTAACTAGAGTTCCTCCAATTTTGGAGGAGGTTTTTTAGTGCCACTGGGCAAAAACTTGTTAGGGTCATAACTTTCTCAATTTTCGACCAAAAAAGATGAAATTTTAGTCAATTTTGGGTTTCTTGAGCATTCTGGAGAGTTTGGAGTAGGATTCAGAGTGAACAGAGGTGTTTTACAGCAAATTTTGCTTCAGGGAAGAGGAAAGAGCCATCAGGGCCATTAGGGAGATGAAGCTTTATTGGGTTGTACTTCACTGTTTAAGGTGAAACAAAAGCCATTTTTAGCTTATTTTTGTCTTCCGAAGTCAAATTCACAGTTTTTTTTTTCCTGTTTAGGCATATTTTTCATTGTGTAACCATTTTGAGAAAACTAATAAAGCAAGGACATGCCATTGGGGATCCTTGGACCGACAGATGTAGCCTAGGAGGGGTGAACTAGCTCATCATTTTGTTGTGTTATGATATGGTGAAGTTCACTTGTTGTATATTTCTACTGTGATATATTAAACAGTAAATTTAAATAACAAATCCTCACACATAAAACTCAGAAACATTAGCAAAACTTCTTTGTTTAACCTGCAATTCATGGAGAACACTTTGCACATTAAATTATATAAAAATGGATAATTTGCATAACATTACAAATAGTTCCATTTTCAAATCAAATGGTATCAGAGCTCAGGATTTGAGCATTAGGAGCTAGAGTTTTACTCTGCATTTGTTCTTGTGCAAATATGTAGTTGACTGTTTGCAAGTTTTGATGCTTACTAGGCTTAAGCTCAAGAGAGGGGAAAGACAATTGGTTAGAGCACAAAGTAATCCTCAACCAAGGAGGGCTAGAGAGCCATTAACTCCACATTTTAATTCACCTCTAAGAGCCATAGAAGAAGCCTCAAGCATGTCTTCAATAGAAGGAGAATTTCCTGAAGACATTGACCCCAAAGAAGAAGAACATGTGCTCTGAAAGGCTTTCCTAGACATGACGGAGATGGTGAGGATACTCTATCAAGAAAGGAATGATAGGCTTGTAGAAGAAGGGTATAAACATCAGAAAGAAGAAGAGGGTTATTCAGGAGGAAAGAAAAGTGATGACAAGTCAAAGAAAGGACAAGGAGGTAATGGTGATCCACCATCCCCATCTTCATCCTCTTCCTCTACATCGGCATCCTCTACTTCGGTGAATCAATCTCACAAGTCTAAAACCACTGGTAAAAGTCCATTTTTAAAGTTTGATGTTAAATTTGAGTTTCCTATGTTTAATGGTGAGGTCAATGCAGAGAAACTTGACAATTGGATAAGACAGTTGGAAGTTTATTTGAGGATACAAAACCTTCATGAAGACGACACTAAGATTCAGTTAGCCTCTTTAAGAATGGAAGGAGCAGCATTGGTATGGTGGGAAGCCAAGACCAAGGATGAAATTAAAAAACATGGTAAGATCAATTTATCATGGGCTGAATTTATTTCCGCAATTAAACAACAATTTTATCCATTAGCTCATTTACAAAAGGCTATCATGAATTGGAAAAGTTTTAGAAAACTTAAGGGACAAAGTGTTCAAGATTACACTCAAGATTTTAGAAGAAGGGCTCTGTTGTTAGGAATTGATTTGCATAGCCAAGAGACTTTGCTGAAATATATAGGTGGTTTACACAGCTATCTTATACATACTATCCTTATGTTCAATCCTACTAGTCTAGACGAGGTTTGTGTCCAAGCCACGCATTTAGAGGCTAGAGGTAAACAATATTTTGATGGGAATGAGGATAGTGAATTTAAAAGCAAAGGGAGAAAAAGAAATACAAACTCTAGGAAAGAAAAAGGGAAATTCTTTTGTAAATATTGTTCCAAAACAAGCCACGATGAAGACCATTGCTGGAAACTTCATCCAAAGTTGAAGCGAGAAAAATTCAAAACCAAAGATAAGGCCAAAGAAAAAGGCAAAATGGTTGCAATAGCTGAACAAGACTTAGGGTCTGAATCAGGAGATGAAACTAAAAGCATAGCTATGGAACTAAAGAACATAAAGGGGAAAGAGATTGTAAAAGAAACAAATCCAAATTCTAGCACTTTAAACTGTCACATGGAAGCTCCAAATGAAGAGAGGAGGATTGAGCTTTTTCATGTGAGGATAATTTCCAAACACACAAAGATAGACACACTATTTGACAGTGGTTTTCAAGCAAATCTCATCTCAGAAGACTTAGTCAAGAAGCCGAAACTTGAGACCATTCCACATCCAAAGCCATATCCACTTGGTTGGATTTGCAAGGATGCTAATTTACAAGTTTCAAGGAAGTGCATGTTGCGCTTCGCCATAACAGCTCATTATGTTGACTTGGTTGAATTAGATGTGGTACCGCTTGACATTACAGGTGTGGTATTGGGTAATCCGTACTTATACGACAGGAAATAGATCTTCCATCACCATGAGAACAAGTATCATCTATTCAAGTATGGCAAGGAGTTTATTGTGAGAGCACATCATAAGAAGCTAGAATCTTCTTTAGTGAATGCAGGGAAATTGAAAAGGCTTGTCAATGCAATTCAAAATCTAACGTTATTGATGATTAAACAAAAAGATTTTTTACATAATCCTTTTCATGTTATTGCTGATATAAATGATTATATGTTTCAGTCTGAAAGCAGGGTGTCTTTGGAAGAAGATGACAAGTTGTTGCACAAAGTGTCTTTGGTGTCGATCGGTGCAAAGAACAAAGTGTCGGTGCAAGGTGGTAAAAAAATCCAAGAGAGGGAAAAGCATGCAAGCAAAGAGGGCACAAAGTTCAACAAGGGTCATTGCTGGTTTCAGAATGGTAGGTTGGTATGGCGAGAAAACTTGGTCGGGAATAGACGCAAGTACATGGCTCATTCGGCAAAAATTAGCCATAAGGACAGTTGGGAAGCTAAATCTTATTTTCAGTTTCCTTTGAAGGTAAGCCATTATAGGAGCAGTATGTTTTCTACAAATTCCAAAAATTTGCATCATGACACAGTGAAGGTTAGCAACAACCAGTCAACAGATTCAAGGAAGAAATTATCTTTTTATGAGAAGCTCAATTTGATGAAATCAGGGAGATTTCAGTGGTTCAAGGTTGGAAGAGTGGAGAATCAGTCTCCTCATCTTCATTTTCTGTAATTCAGAGAGCTTTTGGGGTTTAAAAGCTTCCCATTGGGGGGGTGTGATCAGGAGATCATGTCCAAGTGAAGGAAATGCTCAAAAATGGAAATTCTCATAAATGGTTGCAGTCTGAATGACCATAAAGGCCTCGTCATTGCTATTTTGGCACCATGAACGGGACTCAAAACCGAGGTCGTCTGTGAAAGTTACCGAGGTTTGAATTTGTCCAATGACCTCCAAAACAACACTTTTTGACTATGATTTTGTCATTTTTTACAAAAAAATTGGTTTTTATTAAGTTTTTATAGGCCTATCAGTGGGTGCCATGTGGCCTACCCGAAGGCTGCCATGTGGCCCCATGCCATTGGTTGGAAGGATGGTACAAAAATTGGTGAGGTTCATGAGGATCGAACCCTGACCCAACTACACGGGCAGGGTCGACCCGACCGACACGCTACAGAGGCAATACTTGAACGATAGGCGAGTCGGTTGGTGATTGAATGAACAGTCGGGTCATTGGTGATTGAACGGGTGACGGAGATTTGGTTAAGCCCCGCAAGCCATGCGATCAGAAGCTAGGACCGAGGGCTAAGAGAAATAGTTTGGCGGAGATTGAAGGGAGCTAGCCCATCAGGGCCAGCCCCATGGTCACGTGATCGACAAACCGGAACCCTGGCTTAACACCTTTTCAAACTAGCGGGAACCAAAGTTTAAGCACCTTGTGCTAGCTCCTCCCGCATGTGACAGCTTACCTATGACCGAGGGTGCGGGGTTTTAAACTTATCAGCCAACAACACTTAACCACCCGGAGTTTTCGCATGTGAACGCGCCCTCCAACCTACAGTTACATTTATTGTTCTGCCTATTCTAGAGCGCGATTCTGCCAACTCTGCCCATCCGACAAATTTGGTGGAATTAACTAGAGTTCCTCCAGTTTTGGAGAAGGTTTTTTAGTGCCACTGGAGAAAAACTTGTTAGGGTCATAACTTTCTCAATTTTCGACCAAACAAGATGAAATTTTAGTTAATTTTGGGTTTCTTGAGCATTCTAGAGAGTTTGGAGTAGGTTTGAGAGCGAACAGAGGTGTTTTACAACAACTTTTTCTTCAGGGAAGAAGAAAGAGCCATCAGGGCCATCAGGGAGATGGAGTTGTATTGGGTTGTACTTCACTATTTAAGGTGAAACAAAAGCCATTTTTAGCTTATTTTTGTCTTCTGAAGTCAAATTCACAGCTTGGTTTGCATGTTTAGGAATATTTTTCACTATGTAACCATTTTGAACAAATTAATAAGAGCAAGGACATGCCATTTGGGAGCCTTGGACTGGCAGATGTAGCCTCGGAGGGGTGAACTGCCTCATTATTTTGTTGTGTTATGATATGGCGAAGTTTACTTGCTGTGTATTTCTACTGTGATATATTAAATAGTAAATTTAAATAACAAATCCTCACACATAAAACTCAGAAACATTACCAAAACTACTTTGTTTAACCTGCAAGTCATGGATAACACTTTGCACATTAAATTATATAGAAATTGATACTTTGCATAGCATTACAAATAGTTCCATTTTTAGATCACATAACCCTAAATTCCACCAATCTGAGTGATTCCCAATTGCAGGTTGTAAATTTAACAAGCTTGGGAACATAGAATGGCAAACCAATACGCTGCAACAACCCTAGCTGCATCAACAAATGTATCAATTCAAACTCTTCTTTATGTGAAACTTTAGTTGTCAATTCCATTGCTTAGCATCTCTATAACAATTCAGGATCAGTCCACATGCAATCACAACCAATCAATCATCAATGTAACCACATAAGCTTCCTCTGCAAAAATATAATAGCCCCAAACCCTAGAATTACTGGATACATATTTTTTTCAATAATATAAGTCTTGACACACATTGTACCAACCCTAATTTTAACCAAGCAACTCAGCAGGCTACAATGAAATTGGCCATAAGCAATCTTTGAATTTTGATATACTGAACCTCTTAATTTCTCAAACATCAAGCCAAAACTTTCGTGCATCATGTAAATTCTATGTTTGGCAAAACAATATTTGTTGCAATGTTTCAACAACCTACATACCCTTAGCTTTGTCTCAATATTCAAGAATACTCTACTCAATCTCTAAAGTTGTGAACAATGTAATGAGTCCAAACACTCTATCACTGTATAAATTGGCATCTCACAACAAACTAAAAAAAAACTACAATATATATATATATATATATATATATATATAGACTTGTGTGTGTGTGTGTGCGTGCGCGCACAAGGTTCAACAATACGACTTCACTGTATGTGCAGCTTGTTCACTGAGTGTTTTCAATAAGTCAACTTCGTTCTTTTTATATGGATGTAGACATATGTATAACAATGTGTATCTTTTTGCTTCTGGACACAACCATGTATTTGCAATAATCAAAATGACAATGGTTTGTGCAGTGAATGCTTCATTTTGTGTCAAGGACCACAAATATTTAAGGAGTTGCAACCTTATTGAACTTTAGAGGTATATGCTCAAAGATACTAATATATGGGCCGTAAACAACTTTAGGAAGCTACCCTGGAGATTAATTTTTCTTTGTGTTTGAGAATTTAGAAGCATGCCCAAGTAGAATATGTGTCATGAGGATTGAGACAACGAAAGTCTTAGAATAATGCATTTAGGTATATTCCTTAGGGCTTTCAACAATTTTTCAAATATGCCATTGAAGTAGCCGCAATTGTAATCTAAAAGAAGGTTGCAGATATCAACCTCAAATTCACTTGAATACTCAGTGATATTGCACACTATTCCTTGCACAAAAAATGCTTCAAATTTTTGTGATACACAACTGCAAATAAACCCAATGAAACTTTGTCAAAATGCTTTTGGATCAAATGAAAATTTTCACAAATGTGTGTCCATCATAGACATCCATGAGGTGATTTAACAGTCCACAAATGAGAACGTTCCAGATTTTTCAAGCCCTAGACAAATTAGCGAATCCCTTGATCCCTTCAAAAATGAAACCCTAAACCAATCTCTTGAACCTTCAACGAAACAAGAATTAAAGTGATGCTCCAAAACAAAATTTCACAGAGCCAAGAAGTGTAGAAACCAAAGGAATAGTTTGAGCCTCTCTTTTGATAGTACATTGCTCCACATGCACAAGAGACAAATCTCCTTTTTTTGTTCAAGAGATTTGTATTCAATTTCTCTTTTCTAAGGGAAACAAGGTGTGTTTATATAGTTTTGAGGAAATATCATTGAGAGCATCAAGGTGCCTTCTAAAGTGTTTTACGACATGAATTTTGGAGTGTTGGCTGACTTAATTTGAAATTTAATTTTATTATTATTATTGCTATTATTATTATTATTATTATTATCCCCACTGCCTTTTTGGACCATTAATAGATTTAGTTTAAACTACTCCAATATTTTGGGCCATGTATCAATAAATTTCCAAACAATCAACCTAAGCCCCTTCAACGAATATTTTTCTCTCTTTAGCAAATTATATATTGCCACATCAACACCCTTGGGGGTTTTCACCCATGAACTAGGTCCTTCATTTTCAAACAAGGATATCTTTTAAACCATGAGGGATCTCATGGTGTGCCACATGCCATCAAAATTAGCTTAACGAGGAGAATCCAATGATGAGGATCTCCAAGGAAAATTCAATGATCTACTTCTTCAAAAACCTCCAAAAAATGTGGGGTATGTCCATCGTCCAAGGAATCCAAACCCTAGAGCTAGGGTTTCCAACCAGCCTTCCATTGGAGCTTCCAACTTGATGAAATCCAAACAAATACTAAGAGTGTTCATTAATGGATGTTGGCATCAATGAAAACACCATTCAAAAATGCTTCATTTTGTCATTGATGGAAACACATACTCCTTCGAGTAGAACTCCCCCTGACTTCATGCCTCGATATTTTTTTCTTTATTTCTCTCCCCCTTTTACATCAATGGAGACCCTTGACGAGAAGCCTTCTTTTTTCTTCCTTTAAGACACTTCATATGCTTTGAAATGCCTTGATAAACACTTATAGAAATAAACAACCTATCTCCCCTTGACAATTGTGCTTCATACGAATTGCCATTATTGAGATCTGTTGTAATTCTACTCTGCAAACATGTTATTCCTCAAGTTGAATAACTTGCCCACAATGTTGATGACTCCTTTGACTTCTTCTAATGATATTTTTTTATTCCTAACTGTCAATTTGAAAGAGATCGCAATCACTGTGGACCTGTATTCCTTTAATTGTTCTTCTCTTCCTTAACCAAATATCTTCCCTTTACGGTTCCTGCAATAGATTAGCTTACTTTCTCTAATTGTTTCTCTTCCCCTTGTTGGAGAATCTAGTAGGGAAACTATTTAAACCAATTCTTATAAACCTTAATAATTGTTTGTGAACTTTAGTTATCTTCTTATGTTTCTTTATTAGATATTTTCATCAAACAATTATCAAGAGCAAAAACAATAAACACAATGGACACAAAAGGTAGGCTCCAAGTCAGGGAAAAACCCCTACAAGGGGAAAACCCCAAAAGATATATTCTCTTCTTATAGAATCTACTTCAAATGAGAAAACCAAGAACCAAACCTCTAGATCAAGACCTCTTCCAAGCACCAAGTCAACCCTCCAAAAATCTCTTCCAAATAGGTCATAGATCAACCAAGTCAACAAAGGTCAATCCTCCTTCAACCTATTTCAAATCTTAGCTTCGATCCCTACTGCAAATCTGCAATCTCGAACTACAACTCTTAGCCCTGCAATAGTTGCAGAAACCCTAATTCCTTCACGCATGTGAGAATATGGCTCAAAATCATATCTCTCTTCCTTTTCTTGATTTCTTCTTACCACCTTGACCTTCGCTCTTGCTTCCCTCTTTCTATTTGCTTTAGATCGAAGTTGCTTCTTGTGCAAATCGAATGTGTGTCAAATGAGATCGAAATTGCTTCTATATATACATATCTATGGAGGTCGAGTAGTCTCTTCTAGGCTGACTTGTCACCGGCAAGGGTGACTTGTGCTTGGAGGTCTTTTTGACTTTTTAGACATAAAATTAATATATTTTACAAGTTACATCTTTCCCAATGGGGTCTTATGCAAATGATATTGGCTCCCTTGACTCATGAAAGCAATTCTTATGACATGACAAACCTTAGAAGCATGAAGAACATGCTTAACCTATATGACCCATCAAAAGAAGCATGAAACACATGCTTGAAAATGATATTTTTATTTTCTTCTTGTTCTTGTAACATAAGATATACACAATGACAATTATGAAGACCAAAACTAGTTACATTTTCCAACAACCCTAGCCTGTTATGATCCATGACTTGACACATTTGATTCTACATGAATCTTTCTGCACTCCTTTCCATGATTTGTCAATTTGAAGTTGTTATTCTACTGAAGCTACCTATGATGTTGAAAACTACTCTGACTACTTATGCAACCTATCATTTTTCATCTGTCAACCTATATATAGGCTCCCCTTGTTCAACATTCACCAGATAGGGAGTCTTCAACAAAAAAAGTTTAGAACAAGGTAGAAACCAGCTCTGGAGCTATATCATCTCAAACCTTGACATTTATTTTGGATTCATCATGCCCTTTTTCCTTTACAAAACTTGAAAGAATTACTTCTGAGACTTTCTCATTTTCTTGGTATTCTTGCATTTGTTTTCTTCTCTAGACGTTTTTGTACCTGATATTAGGTTTGTCCATCGTCAAAGATTTCACTTGTACCTGCAATTGTGTGTTATATATCCATAGCTATGGCATTTGAAGCATTTAACATTTGGCATGAATGATGGAGCAACAGACATACTTTTAGTTGAAAAAATCATTGAAGTATATGTCCTGAGTTCCTTACTTCTCGGGTTATGATAATGCCCTTGATAATTATACATGTCATAAGCTTTACAATCCCTAGCCATATGTCCAAACTTAGTACATGAAAAACAATAACCATTAAACAAATTAGCGTACCTGGATGAGTTATCTTGTATGGATGATCTTCTGTAATCATTCTTTCTTGGAGGAGGTTTAGCCTCTTGTTGATCCTTGTCCATGAATCCTTCAACATTACTTCTTGGAGTCACAACATTTTTAAACTTCTTTTGTCCTTCATTTTGATTTGGCCTTTGACGGATCCTCATGTCAGTCTTCTCATCAATCTTGTTCTCGGAGCTTGTACCTTTGTCCCGTGGGGCTTTACCTTCTTCTTTTTCCTTCATCTTCAATTTGGCCATGTTGTTATTCTCCCTTTCATCATCCAACAATTTCTACTTTTAGAGCTTATCTATTTCAAATAGGGCAACATCACGTTCTCCTCGATTTTGATCAATATCTTCTTGAAACCAACTTTCAAGGTTTTCCTTCTTTCTTCCACTTCTTTTACTTGTAGCTTCAGAAGAGTGGCCTTTTCTACTTCTCTGCTAAGAATTTGTATTTGTTCCCTTTGCCTTTCATTTCCTTTTTCAGCTTGTTATTTTCTCCCTCTGTGTTCTTCAACTCTTTCAAAGCATTGATTAATACTTCATCTTTTTCCTTATTATTGGAATCTTCCATATGGGAGTGCTTGACTTGAAGCATGATCATGATCATCTTTGTCTTTACCAACATGCTCTAGACGTGCATGAATATTTTGAATTCTCTCACAGAGATGTTTAGTAGATGAACATCATCCTATATTGGATTTCATAGAATCTGGCAGCGCACTTAAGATGATACTCATGGCTTTGGAATTGCATTTTGTTGATTTATCATTAGAGACGTCTCCAAAAGCAACAGAGTCTCATATATCGTATCCAATAGCTTGCAAATAGATTTCCATTTTATCCTTCCAAAATACAAAACTTGATTAATTGATCAGAGGAATTCGACCAACATGTTTCTCTTCGTTAGTTGTAATAGGTTATGAAAGAGTTTCAATACCAAGAACTTCATTTGGCTTCTTTGAACGCTTGGTAGCTTGCTTCCTTGACTTTCCCATGTTGATTCACTTGAGGTCTGCATTCTAGTTGTCAGGATGCTACTAAAGGAACATGTTGAGTTACTTGGTTACAATTAGGGTTTCCACAAAGTGTGTCAAGACTTATATTGCTGAACAGAGATGTATGTAGTAATACTAGGGTTTGAGGCTATTATATTTTTGCAGAGGAAGAAGATGTAGTCACATTGATGATTGATTGGTTGTGATTGCATATGGATTGGCAGTGCATTATTACAGAGATGTTAGGCAATGGTACTAACAACTAAAGTTTGACATAGAGAAGAGTTTGAATTGATACATTTGTTGATGTAACTAGGGTTGTTGCAACATATTGGTTTGCCATCCTATGTTCCCAAGCTTGTCAAGGTTACAACCTGCAGTTGGGCATCGCTCATATTGGTGACATTTAGAGTTATGTCCGTGGAAGTTCTAGTATTGCAATATTGAGATCCCATAGTATAAATAGTACAAATCATTTGGTAAATTTATAACAAATATATCTACATGAGCAGTTTTGGTCACAGTTGTGAAGCTAGGGTTTCAACAGCAGAAGTTGAAGTACAACATTAGAATTGGCAACTAGAGTTTGATGTGCAGAGGCATATTTGATTATCAAATTTTGTGTTTCAGTTATCTTACATTGCAGTTCTTTTGTATTGATTCGAAGCATAGGTGAATCTAATCTGAAAATTTGTGAAACATGGTTCGTCAGCTTATCAAGGTGGCAGGGTGGTGCAAGGTAGGAGAGTGGAGTCTCCTTCAGGTTGGAGCTTGAGAACACTTCAGGGCAGTAGGGTGGCGATAGGGCAGGTTGAAGCTTGCATAGGGCGTGAGTGTTTGTCTAGTAGCAGTTAGTAAATAGGGTGTTGGAGCATCTGTGAAAGTGGACCCTGAAAACTAGGGTGTTGGTGTGTCCTTCCAATTGCAGGCGGTAAACATGGCGTAAGAGTGTCCTACAAGTTGGAGCCTGTGAATCAAGGGGTTGGAGTCTCATTCAGTTGCAGTTGAAAATTTGATGTAAATATTTTAAAGACAAATATTAAGAAGGGTTCGGTCATTTTTTTCCCTAAGGGGTTTCCACCTAAACATTTTGTGTTTATTCTCTATTATTTTGCATTGTTGAATGGTGTTTATGAATGTTTATGATTATTTTATTCTAATAACAACTAATGCTATGTGATGTTAAAAATATACTAATTTATAAGAAATACTAATTCACCCCCCTCAGTGTTTCCAACAATTGGTATCAAAGCCGAGAAGTATAGAAACCAAAGGAATAGTTTGAGGCTCTCTTTTGATAGGGCTTTGCTCCACAATGACTAGAGATAAATCATTTTTTTTGTTCAAAGCATCTGCATTCATTTTTTCTTTTGTAAGGGAAGCAAGGTGTCTTTATATAGTTTTGACGAAATATCATTGAGAGCGTCAAGGTGCCTTATAAAGTGTTGGCCAACATAAATTTTGGAGTGTTGGTTGATTTAATTTGAAAGTTTATTTTTTTATTATCATTATTTTTATCCCCTCAAACTTTTTGGGCCACTAATAGATTTACTTTAAACTACTCCAATCTTTTGGGCCATGTATGAATAAATTTCCAAACAATTAACTTGAATCCGTTCAAGGAATATTTGTCTCTTAATGGATGACCTTTCAAGCTTTATAAAATTATATGCTGCCACCTCTGTTGAAAAGTGTAACTAGGTCGCTCTTCATGTTGACTATGTAATTATGTATTTATGTAAAGAAGAAGACAAAGATAATAAAAATATTTTGTTGTACTTGCTTCATGGGTTTCATGAGCAAGATTTTATTATGTAGATAAACTTCTTCTTGATGTCTATTAGGTTCTTGTCTTCTAGGTATAAATAGAATTAAGTGTCAAAATCAAGAAGGATCTAGTTCAGATTTATATGCTCCAAGAGCTTATAAAGAAACTCTCAACAACCCTGAAAAGCGTTGGAAGACAAGCTCCAAATATAGTGAAAAACAACCTTCAACAATGTTGGAATATATGTGAAGAAATGCCTCATAAAATTCTAGAGAAAATTGATGGAAACACTGAGAGGGGGGTGAATTAGTATCTCTCAGTATTTTCTTTCAATTGTTAATTTTTGCCAATTAGATTCTTCACAATTAAAAATAGAGAGGTGTATAATAATATTATTATTAAGGATTAATAAGAACTTCAATCATTTTTCAAATAATTGATTACAATAGATGTGTGAGGGCACCAACCCTTTAATGAATCAGGCACCAACATGTTGCCAAGCACCAACTTGGACTTTGATGAGGCTCCGACCTCTATGGCTTCGATCCTATCTTCTCAAGGCACCAACCTTGTGTCTAGGAGCTCCTATTCCAAGGACACCAATCCTTTTGTCTTCTTTTAATAGAGAATGCGAATAGTATTTACTTAAACATCCTTGACATAATTCTTCACTGTTTAATCACTTCCATTATTATTCATTGTCTAATCACTTCAAAATTCTTCATTGTCTACTTGTTCATCACCGCAATTCAATTAACGCATCAGAGTTGTTTTCTTCAATGTCCAAAAAAGAGAAATAGTCTGAATCACAGAGTCAATGAGGAGATTCGATTTTGATCCAATGAATTATCTTAGCCAAAGTTAGTAATACTTCTATGTTCACCGAGCCAAGGTAAGAAATGTTGTTGCACCAAGTATATGCCATAGTCACAAATTTGAATGCTCACAGGTTCAAGCCTCCTAAACTAGATGTGCTTGTTCACAGTTCCAAATTCAAGGGTGACAGTAATGACTATCCTTCTAACACCGATCAATTGGACTATTCTCCCACAGATAAACTGTTGTGAAACCAGCTCTAGAAATAGAAGAAAAGAGCTATAATCGCCTTAGAAATAAGCCACTTCGAGGGGGCAACCTCCAATACATTACGTGAATGAACAATTCTTGGATGATACAAATTACAAAACCTCCTTTCTTTATATAGGAGTCCATGGGGCCACAATGTAATCCTAGTGGGGCCACAATGTAATCATAGCCGACCTAACAATAATAATTTAAGGGCACAATAATAACAATATGAGGGTTACAAGGGTACAATAATAACAATAAGGGGTTACACTAACAACAATAAGGGACTATACTAGTAATATAGGGACTTAAAATGCCCCTCTCCTTCAAAAAAGTGTTGTCCTCAACTCTTGAGTAGCTCTGGGTGCTTCTGTATAAAATTTTCATCCTCCCATGTAGAATCTTCAGTGGGTAAGTTCTTCCACTTGATGAGATACTCTCAATTGATCAATTCCATAGCTGTCGAGTTCTTGTTTCCGTGACCGCTTCAGATTCCAATATGATTTTTCCTTCCTCATCAAGGTCTGGCAATATTGTTTGAACTAGAAGATTTTCACCTATAACCTTCTTTAAGCATGAAACATGGAAAACTGGATGCACTCGTGAAGAAGCAGGAAGCTCTAATTTGTATGCCATAGTACCAATATTTTGCAACACCTTGTAAGGACCATAGTAGTTTGGCGATAATTTATTATCCTTCTTAGCTTGCTTAAGGGACATTTGTTTGTATGGTTGTAGCCGTAAAAATACCTAGTGTTCTACATCAAAAATTCTCTCGCTGCAATGTTGATCTGCCTGTTGTTTCATTCAATTTTGTGCCAAATTCAGGTTATCCTTTAAGAGTTGGAGAACTTCTTGTTGATGCTCGATGTGATCTTCCATTGCTTGAACCTTCAATTTTTCTCTTAAAGATAATGTGATGGATGGTGGATGATATCCATAAAGTGCCATAAATGGAGTCATTTTTGCTGCAGTATGGAAGGAAGTGTTATACCACCATTCAGCGAGAGGTAACCACTTGACCCATTGTGTTTGTTTATCAAAACAACGATGATATCCTTCCAAACATTTATTTACTATCTCAGTTTGACCATCGGATTGAGGATGATAAGATGAGCTATCAGCTAATTGAGAACCAAAACAAGAAAATAACTTCGTCCAAAAATTTCCAGTAAAAATGGGATCTCTGTCGCTCACAATAACCCTTGGGTTTCCATGTAGCTTTTGAATTGTGTCCATAAATGTAGTAGCAATTGTACTTGCTTTAAATGGATGAGATAATACACAAAAGTGTGCATACTTGGTAAGTCTATCAACTACCACCATGATGACACTCTTTCCTTCGGACTTAGGTAAACCTGTGATAAAATCCATTGAAATCTCCTCCCAACGTTGACTTGGAATGGATAAAGATTGTAGAAGTCCCGGGGTCTTAATTGTTTCCACTTTATTCTGCTGGCAAACCAAACATTCCGCCACAAACTTTTGAATATCAGATTTAAGGCCATCCCAAAAAAATTCTTTCTTCACCCTGTGGTAAGTTTTTAAAAATCCCGAGTGTCCTCCTGAAGGAGAAGTGTGCAATTCCAGAAGAATCTTTTGTTTTAGTTGGGAATTCTTACAAAGATATAAGCGATCTTTGTACCATAAGGAATCATTTTTCCAACTAAATGTATCAGATGTACTAGGATCTTGCTGCAACTTTTGAATGAGTGTCCACACTTCTTCGTCCTTCTTCTATTCATCTTTTGCTTTGGTTATCCAATCTGGTTGGATAATAGAAATGGCACAAAGCAATGCTTTCACCTCTTCATTCTTTCTTGAGAGTGCATCTGCAACAACATTTAGCTTCCCTTTTTTGTAGATTATTTCAAATTCATAACCCAACATCTTTGTGACCCATTTTTGTTGCTCTTCTGAAGATAGTCTTTGCTCCAAAAAGTGTTTAAGACTATCATGATTAGTTTTTACCTTGAAGTGTCTTCCCATTAGGTAAGTTCATCATTTATTTAGTGCATGCAGTATTGCTAACATTTCCTTCTCATAAATAGGTTCTTGCAAATACTGTCCTTTGATTGGACGACTTTCAAAAGCAATGGGTCTTCCTTCTTGCATTAACACAACACCAATTCCATTTCCTGAGGTATCACATTCCACAATAAAGGTTTTTGTGAAGTATGACGTAGCTAAGACCGGTGTTAGGCACATTGCCTCTTTAAGATGTTCAAAGGCCTTAGTTGCTTCAGGAGTCCATGAAAATGCATCTTTCTTCAAAAATGTTGTTAGAGATATTGTTATTCTTCCATAATTCTTAACAAACTTGCGATAATACTTTGTTAACCCAAGAAATCCTCGCAATTGCTTTATGGTTGTGGGGACTTTCCATTCCTTAATGGCTTTAATTTTGTTAGGGCCTACCTTAACACCCTCGTGAGATACAATATGACCCAAATATTCCACCTCTTGTACTCCAAAGAAACATTTGGATGTTTTTGCATATAATTGTTTCTCCTGCAATAGTTTGAGCACCCTGCCAATATGTTGAACATGATCCTTCCAAGCCCTGATGTAGATTAGTATATCATCAAAAAATACTAGCACAAATTTTCTAAGGAAGGGTTTGAAAATGGAATTCATCAACCCTTGAAATATAGAAGGTGCATTGGTAAGGCCAAAAGGTATGACCAAAAATTCATAATGACCCTCATGAGTTCGAATTGTTGTTTTCAGAATATCTTCAGTCTTCATTCTAATTTGATGATATCCTGAATGAAGATCCAACTTGGTAAAATAAATTCATCAATCACAGGAATGGGAAATTTATCTTTAATGGTGAGTTTATTGAGCTCCCTATAATCCAAACACATGCGCCATGATCCATCCTTCCTTTGTACCAATACTACAGGAGCAGAGAAAGAACTTTGACTAGGTTGAATTATACCTGCCTCTAACATTTATGCAATCATATGTTCAATTTCGCTCTTTTGGACATAAGAATATCTATAAGGCCTGATGTTTGGAGGAACACTTCCTGGAATCAAATGAATAGCATGATCATGATCACGAATAAGTGGGAGTCCTTTGGGAGTTTCAAACACCTTGGAATGATTGTCCAAGACTTGTTGGAGATCTGCAGAAATAGATGATTTTGATGTTGGAACTTCTAGTGAGCATAATTGTGCAATTACACCTCGTTGTTCTTTCTTTAGAAGCTTTGTCATGACATTAGAGTTTATTATCTTTCCCGGCTTCCTTGCAATACCCCGTAATTCGACTTCCTTTCCTTCTGAAAAAAATTTCAAGAAAATTTCTTGAAAATTAAAAGCTACCATCCCCAAAGATTGTAACCATTGTACTCCTAGTACAACATCAGCCCCTCCCATAGGAATGGAAAGCATTGGACTAGTCAACACATATTCCCCCATGGTTAGCTTGATATTATGGCATTTTCCAGAGCAATTTATAGTTCCTCCATTTGCAACCATCACTTGACATTCTGGTGCTGGGTATAGGAAACAATTTAATTCCTTGGCTACCTTACAATGAATAAAATTATAGGTGCTACCTGAATCAATCAACACTATTACCTTTTTCTTCTTGATTTGTCCTTCTATCTTGAGAGTTTGAGGAGTGGTAATTCCTGCCAGTGCATTACACGATATGGTCGGATTCATTTCTTCCTCTTCTAGGGTTGGTTCCTGTTGTATATCCTCTTCTTGTTCATTTTCTTCTTCCTCTTCACAATCTATGTAAAATAATTTCTTCTCAGCACACTTATGACCTTTAGTGTATTTGCTATCACAACTGTAGCAAAGCCCTTTTGCTCTTTTTTCTTCCAATTGTTGTGATGTCAACCTTGTAGGTTGTGGAAATATAGGAGTAGCAACACTTCCCTCTTTATAGAAGTGAGTGGTAGGCTTCCTTGTCGCCATAATTTTACATTCAATTTTTCTTGCCAACCTGAATGCCTTCTCCAATGAATCAGGTTCCAAAACGTGAACTTCATGTTGGATGTTATCCTTTAAAGTACCTATGAAGAGATCAATCCTGTGTTCCTCTGGAATATCAGTTACCCTTATATTCAATTTTTGGAAGTCTTCAATGTGCTCCCCCACTAAACCCTTTTGTTTGAGATTTATCAATTGGCTAAAGAAGGTGTTGCTCTTTGTATACTCATAATGTGCTATCATTTCCTCCATAAAAATTGACCAAGTGACAATTTTTTTACGGGAGCAAAGCCATCGATACCATACAAATGTATTTTGTTCTAAATGTAAAGTTGCAATGTGTACCTTTTGTGTGTTTTGCACATTATGGAGATCAAAATATTGCTCTATCTGTAGTATCCATGTTACAAGATCCTTTCCATCAAACTTCCTCATATCCATTTTTGGAATATGGTGGTTCTTCCCGCCAACATTAGATTTTATGAAATCATGATTAACATTTATTTTGTTCTCATCATAAGTTTCCTGTACTATATTTTCACCATTAGGAAACATTTCTTGTATCAAATTTGTCAGACCTTCCATGTTTTCTTTTAGATCATTCTTCATGTTTTCCATTTTAGATTCCATGCCAGCTTCCATGCCATCTATCTTAGATTCCATGCCATCTATCTTAGATTACATGCCATTATTCAAACCATCCATCTTAGATTCCACGCCTTTCTTCAAACCATCCATATTAGTTTCCATGCCTTTCTTCAAAACTTCCATGTCATTTTTTGTTGCTCTTTGCGAGAGCGAAATTTGTTGCACTTGCTCTTGTAATTTTGATATGTCATGTTGTCATTCTTCGTCTTCATGAGTCATAGTAGAGCTTTCTAAAGGCTTAATGGGTGTTGAATTATTTTTAGGGGCCATTTTAGAATCCAATACTGATATCTATTCTACAATATGCCCTTGGAATCAATTCAACTTGATCCTTGAAACAAGACTTATGTAATTCGGAAAAAAAAAAAAAAAAAATACACACATTTTACTTGCTTTTGATGAGCTCGATATTGAAATTGAATTATCTCTATACTTGTAGATCATCGATATTTGAAACTCAGCGCTGTAGTAGTCCTCTGAAACTTCTTTCAAATGCCACTGGTCTGACTTGATTTGGATTCTTCAAGACAAAGTTATGTCCAATCTCCCACAATGACCTAATTATGGACTGGTTTAGTAGAGCGAACTTGTAAGAGTTGCCACGTGTCACTGTTTTCTCCTTTGGCTCCGAAATTTATAAATAGGAAACTATCGTTCATGTACTTCCAGTCACTTTTTACAGAATTCCAATCCGATGCTTAGAGAGAGAGTTATGAAGATTTTCCCACGATTGCCTCTTTGAGATGAAATTCGGGAGCCTGAAAAAAACCTAACTTCCACAACTCATATCTCCGAAAATATTGCGAACAAAGCTCTGAAATTTTGCGATGATGTTCCTCAGGATTTCGACTTCGCACTCTAAAAATTTCAGCTTCTGAACCTTCGTAGAAACAAAGTTATAGAAAAAATTACACGATGACCTTTTTAAGTGAAATTCAGGAGCCTGCAAAAATCCCTAACTTCCACAGATCATATCTCCAAAAATATTGCGAACCAAGCTCTGAAATTTTGCGACGATGTTCCTCAGGATTTCTGTTTCGCACTCTAAAAATTTCACCTTATGAACCTTCGTAGAAAAAAAATTATAGCGAAAATGCCACGATGACCTGTTTGGAGCAACGAAATCCATAATCCAAAGCTCTGATACCAAATGTTGTGAAACCAGCTCCAAAAATAAAGGAAAAGAGATATCATCATCTAAAAATAAGCCACTTCGAAGGGGCAACCTCCAATACATTACATGAATGAACAATTCTTGGATGATACAAATTACAAAACCTCCTTTCTATATATAGGAGTCCATGAGGCCACAATGTAAACCTAGTGGGGCCATAATGTAATCCTAGCCGACCTAACAATAATAATTTAAGGGCACAATAATAACAATATGGGGGTTACAGGGGTACAATAATAACAATAAGGGGGTTACACTAACAACAATAAGGGACTATACTAGTAATATAGGGACCTAACATAAACAATTCTGGAACTTGAGTGTCCTAAGCTGCAATTTCGAGGTGTAGTGAGATCACAAATACAGATCCGAGTTCCTGAAGTGGAATCAAACTTCTGTTCTGAAGTTTCTCACAATACTGAGCCCTTGCTATATTGATCCACAATCCTGTAGCTTCTGTGGAGGGGATAAAGCTTCCAAATCAGCTATATGTTATCTCAATCAGGTCCAAAAAGTTTGTCTTCTGCAAAAGTAGCCCTATCTGAATAGATGACATAGAAAAGAACCTGCAATGCTAGAGAATTGGGTTGTTCTTCTCCTTAAGGGTTCACGAGATGTGAACCTGTTCCTTTCTCTGTGCTCTAACTTCTTCAGCAAGCTTCCCTGTGCAAAATGGAAGTCCAAAACAAGTATTTATAGTGTTTGTTTTTGTTATGAGTTGAAAGGGCATGTCAATAATACTGAGGCCGACATGAGAGACCTAGCACTGGTCGGCTCAAGGACCCGATAAATATCCTTGAATTGAAAATTCTATTTCTCCCAAACTATTTAGAATTTTGTGCCAAGTAAGAGCTCATATGAAAGCTAAAATTATGCTCTAAATGATGGTGAAGGTTTCATAAAAAAGTTTTGCCTCTAGGTAGTGAAAATATAATTTTTAATGTGACTGGCCATTTATAGGTGCATAAATAGAGGTAAGACAGAATGTTAGGAGGTTCTTTATGGTTTGATCCTCCATTATAGCCTACTTTATCATAAGGTTATCATGCCATAACGATATGTCTACATGATTCCTCCATTATCCAGATGATCATCTAATCCTTCAGTATGGTCATTCATCATCATTCACCATCATCATCGAACATCCTATTGCCATCAGTGACAACCTTTCTTAACAATCTCCCCATTTGTCATTGGATGGCAATATTTTTCTTCTCTCCCCCTTTGACATCAATGGCAACAGGGTGTCAATGTGCTCCCACTGTCATGTTGCTCCCCCTAACAAGCTGCTTGTTTTAATGTGATGCAAGAGCATTGACCCCCATCTTTTGGTGAAGATACTCAAATGCTTCTCGTGGAAGGGGTTTTGTAAAGATATATGCAATTTTCTCTTTTGTATTGATGTATTCCAACTTGATATTTTGTTCAACAACTTGTTCATGGAGAAAGTGGTATTTGATTGGAATATGTTTGGTCTTTGAGTGTGTTGTTCCTTGAGAAACAATTCTTGGTTGTGTACAAGAATCCGAGCTCAAGACATTAAAGAGAGTGCATCACTAGATTCTTTGAAAGACTAATGGCGCTAGTGTTGTCACTAAAAATAGTGATTGGTTGCTTAGTTTCTATGTTGACATCTTTCAAGGCTTCCTTCATCCATAGTATTTGTGTACAACAATCAGCAGCAGGTATATATTTAACTTTAGTTGTAGAAAGGGATATAGATGATTGCTTTTTGCTAAGCCAAGATACAAGATAACCTCCCATAAAGAATGCATTTCCACTGATACTTTTTCGATCATCCACGCTTCCGGCCCAATCAGCATTAGAATAAGTTGTCACAATAAGAGTTGAACTCTTCGGATACTAAGGACCGAAATCAATCGTTCCTTTCAGATATCTAAGAATTCTCTGCACAGCTGCTAGATGGGATTGTTTAGGACTTGACTGAAATCTTGCTACCATTCCTACTGCTTGCATAATATCCGGTCTTGTAGCAGTTAAGTATAGGAGAGCTCCAATAATTGACCTGTAAAGAGTTGCATCTATGAGAGGGGTATCATCATCTTTACTTAATTTACAATCGATGGTCATTGGTGTGTTCATTGGTGCACAGTCTTCCATCCCATATCTTTTGAGCATGTCTTTAAGATATTTTGCTTGAGATATAAACATGCCTGTAGAGGTTTGAGATATTTGTAGCCCAAGAAATCAAGACAACTCACCAATCATTGACATTTCGAATCTTTTGGACATATTTTCAGCAAATTCATGGATCATCTCATCATCATTACTAGCAAATATTAGATCATCAACATATACAAGAGTGATCAAAAATTTTTCTTTGTCCATCTTCAAGTAGAGATTGCTACCTGCTACTCCCTTTTTGAAACCTTCTTGTAGCAGATAGTGATCCAACTTTGCATACCATGCTCTAGGGGCTTATTTTAATCCATACAAGGCCTTTTTTAGATTGTATACAAAGTCCTTCCCTTCGACAAGATCAAATCCTTATGGTTGCTCCATGTAAACTTCTTCCTTGAGATCTCCATTCAGGAATGTTGATTTTACATCCATTTGATAAACCTTGAATCCTTTTGAGCAAGTAAATGCCAAAAACATTCTTATGGCTTCCAATCGAGCTACTGGTGCAAAGGTTTCTTCGAAATCAATTCCTTCAATTTGCGAGTATCCCTTGCAGACAAGTCTGGATTTGTCCATCCTCATTCATCTTGTTTTTGAATACCCATTTTGCTCCAATTATATTTTTATATTTTGGGTGAGGTACCAGCTCCCAGGTCTCATTATTTTCGATTTGAGACATTTCTTTTGCCATGGCCTTTATCCAATAAGGATCTTTGCTTGCTTGAGAAAAATTTCCAGGTTCTATTAACGATAATAGAGCAACATCATCTTTTCTTGGAGTGTTTGTCATCCTTCTTCGAGTTTGAATTCCTTCATCTATATTCCCGATAACCTATCCTTCCAGATGATGTTTTTGAATAAATTTGATCTTAGGAGTTTGTGAAGGTTCACTTTGAGGTTCTCCATCCTCCTCTTCTTTTTCAGGTTCTTCATCTTCACTTTCTTCAAGGAAAGGCTCAACTTAATGATCTTCAATTCTCTTCTCTGGAAGGCCTTCATCAATCTTCACATCAATGCTTTCCACTATCCTCCGTAGACAATTGTTGTAACATTTGTAAGCTTTTCTTCTTGTGGGTATCCAAGAAATATTCATTCGTCAACCCTAGAATCAAATTTTCCTGGTGAGTCATCATTTATTTTTATGAAGCATTTGCTCCCAAAAATCCTGAAATATTTTACTGAAGCAGGTCTTCCTTTCCATAATCCATAAGGATTTTTTTCATTATTTGGTCTTAGTTGAGTTCGATTTAAGGTATAAACTGTCGTCCCAACTACTTCTATCCAAAATTTTGGTTGCAAATCAGCTGCTAGGAGCATTGTCCTTGCCATTTCTTGAATGGTTCAGATCCTTCTTTCAACTACTCCATTTTGCTTGGGGGTCCTAGCAGCAAAGAGTTCTCTTTCGATTCCATGCTCTTTACAGAATTCATCAAATTCTTTTGAGGTGAAATCTCCCCCTCTATCTGTTATAAGACATTTAATCTTAAGATTCTTAAAACATTCAAATGCTTTGGATTTATATTTTATGAAATATACCCGCATCATTCTAGTATAGTCATCAACAAATAGAGAAAAGTACCTTTCACCTTGAAGAGATGGAGTTCTAGTTGGCCCACATAAATCTGCATGAAGGATTTCCAGAGGTTTTGATATTGAGAAATCCTTAGTTTTGTGGCTAGTTCTGGTTTGCTTTCCATGTTGGCATGGGCCACATACAACTTGATTTGGCTTGCACATTTTTGGAATGTCCCTTACAGCATTGATTTTGTTTATGTTGACCAGGTTATCAAAACTTGTATGCCCCAATCGCTTGTGCCATAACCAAGTTTCATCTGTTTGACTTATGTAACTTTTATCTCCTTGGATTTTACTGAGAATGTTAACATTATCTGGTGTTCTTACTCCTTTTGCCACAAGTTCTCCCGAGGATGAGTCTCTTATTTCACAATTTTTAGTACTGAAGACAACATTATGTCATTGGTCACAAAATTGGCTAACACATAAGAGATTGTGTTTGAGCCCTTCTACCAGCAAGGTATTTTGAGCCTTTCCTTGTCCATTGACAAGGGTAGCAGTTCCTTTTCCAGTGATTTTAGCAGATCCACTTCCAAAGGATACATTTCCATTTTTCTTGTTTAATGAGGTAAATTTCTTTTGGTCACCTGCCATATGTCTTGAGCATCCACTATCCACGAACCAATGATTTTCTTCACCATGAGCACACAGAGCTAGGACACATTTATCAGTTTTGAGAATTACACTTTTAGCTTCCTCCCCTATGAAAGGGCAATTTTGTTCATTATGATCATATTTATTACATAACGAGCAAGACAGATCAAACTTAGCCAAAGGATCAAAGGAATTGTAAGTTTTTATTTGTCCTTTCTCTTTAGGACCACGTAGTTTATTTGTTTGATCTTTCAATCTCGGTGCTTCATTCTTACGAGCCTTGCAATGCTTAGCTTGATGCCCAAAGTTTTTACAACGGTAACAATACCCAAGAAAAATAGTTTGGTAGCTGTTGTAATAGACATAGCTTGAACCAACATTCTTCCTTGGAGTTGCTCTTTCTTCAATTCTGGTTTTGAGATGGGGCTTTACTCCTGACAAGATGACTTTTTTTCTTTTGGATGGCAAGAGAGTATGTCAGCATAACTCCTTCCATTATTCTTTGTCCTTGATAATTCTCCTTTGAAACCAATTCCAGATTTGTCATGTTGAGGTTTTTTAGTATTAAGAATGTTATCAAGTGTTGGAGAGCAAGAGAGTATGTCGGCATAACTCTTTCCATTATTCTTTGTCCTTGATGATTCTCCTTTGAAACCAATTCCAGATTTGTCATGTTGAGGTTTTTTAGTATTAAGAATGTTATAAAGTGTTGGAGAGCTTTGCCAACTCCTTTTGACTTGCTCCAATTCCTTTCATAGAGATATTATTTCAGCTTCCCGTTTTTCACAAATATCATCCCTCCCCTTTAGCTTATTGTTCGAGAAGTTTTCCCTTCTTTTTGCTTCCTCTTTTTCTATTTTGGGAGAAATTATCTTCTTTCGTAGATTCTCATTTTCTTCAATGGCACTCATTAATAATCTATCCATGTTTCCTTTGTCTTCCAGTTATGAATCATCATCGTTTGCAAATGCCATGAATAACATTTCTTTGCTTCCAACATAGTTACCTTCCTCATCTGATTCATCATCACTTTCTTTGTGATGACGCATATTTTTAGTTGATTTCTTTTTGATGACTACAAATTCATCTTCATCAAACTCATATTGTTTGGAGAAGAAGTAATTCTTATTAAACCCTTTCTTTTTGTACATCGTCCTTTTAGAGTCCTCTTCATCATCACTATCATGTTTATGAGGACAATTTGCAGTGTAATGACCTATTCTTCCACGTTTGAAACAAATAAGAGGCTACTTACCTTTAGCTTAGATCCCTTCTCAAGTCTTCGTACAAATTGAGCTAATTCGGTTTCAGCATCAAATTCATCGCTGCTACAATTCCATCCTTTTCCTTTTTTTGTTGATTTTGAAGCTTTGAATGTTGCTTCTTTGAAATTTGGACTTCCTTTCCTCATCTCATAGGCAATGAGAATTCCATTAAGTTCATCCATCTTGAGAGTATCTAGGTCCTTCATTTCTTCTATGGCTCTTACTTTGGAGTCAAATCTGTCAGGAAGCGATCGCAGGATTTCTTGAACAATAGAGCGTTCTTCAATATTTTCTCCCAACCCTTTAAGAGAATTAACCACTTCAGCTACTCGAAGGAAGTATGATGCAATATCTTCTTCATCATCCATTTTCAAACTCTTGAATTGTCTTCTATAGGTTTGACGCTTTGCCTTCCTATCTTTGGAGTCCCCATCATACAAGCAAACTAGCTTATCCCATACTTCTTTGGTTGAGTCACAATTCATGACTTTCGTGAATTCAGAATCGATAATTCCACTAGTGATGGAATTTAAAGCTTTGTCATTAGCAATGTAGGCTTTTCTTTCATCTGGATCTATTGGAAGACCAGAGGGAGCTTTGTACCTATCCAAAACAGAGTGCCATACTTCAGGACCAAGAGACGTTAGATAGTAGGACATCCTCTTTTTCCAAAAACCAAAATTTGTTCCATCAAAGATAGGCAACTTCCCTGTTGCTTCTATGTTCTTCATTGTTCCTAAGAATCCTTCTAGTTGTTACGCTGATAATGAAGAAGTTGGCTCTGATACCAATTGTTGGAAATACTGAGAGGGGGGTGAATCAGTATTTCCTTTCAATTGTTAATTTTTTCCAATTAGATTCTTCACAATTAAGAACAGAGAGGTGTATAATAATATTATTATTAAGGATTAATAAGAACTATTCTTTTTCAAATAATTGAGTACAATAGGTGTGTGAGGGCACCAACCCTTTAAAGAATCAGGCACCAACCTCTTGCCAAGCACCAACTTGGACTTTGATGAGGATCCGACCTCTATGGCTTCGACCCTATCTTCTCAAGGCACCAACCTTGTGTTTAGGAGCTCCTACTCCAAGGACACTAATCCTTTTGTCTTCTTTTAATAGAGAATGTAAATAGTATTTACTTGAACATCCTTGACATAATTCACCACTATTCTTCACTATCTAATCACTTCAAAATTCTTCACTGTCTACTTGTTCATCAGTGCACTTCAATTAACTCGTTAGAGTTGTTTTCTTCGATGTCCAAAAAGGAGAAATAGTCTGAATCACAGAGTCAATGAGAAGATTTGATTTCGATCCAATGAACTGTCTGAGCCAAAGTTAGTAATACTTCTGTGTTCACGGAGCCAAGGAAAGAAATGTTGTTGCACCAAGTATATGCTTGAGTCACAAATCCGAATGCTCACAGGTTCAAGCCTCCAAAACTGGATGTGCTTGTTCACAGTTCCAAATCCAAGGGTGACAACAATGATTGTCCTTCTAGCACCGAGCAATAAGACTATTCTCCCACAGATAAACAATTCTGGAACTTGACTGTCCTAAGCGCAATTTCGAGGTGTAGTGAGATCACAAATATAGATCCGAGTTCCTGAAGTGGAATCAAACTTCTGTTATGAAGCTTCTCACAATATTGAGCCCTTGCCATATTGATCCACAGTCATGTAGCTTCTTTGGAGGGAACAGAGCTTCCAAATGAGCTATACGTTATCTCAATCAGGTCCAAAAAGTTTATCTTCTGCAAAAGTAGCCCTATCTGAATAGATGACACAGAAAAGAACCTGCGGTGCTAGAGAATCGGGTTGTTCTTCTCCTTGAGGGTTCACAAGATGTGAACCTGTTCCTTTCTCTGTGCTTTGATTTCTTCGTCGAGCTGCCCTGTCCAAAATGGAGGTTTGAAACAAGTATTTATAGTGTTTGTTTTTGTTATGAGTTGAAAGAGCACATCAACAATACTGAGGCCGACATGAGAGACCTGGCAATGGTCGACTCAAGGACCAGATAAATATCCTTGACTTGAAAAATCTATTTCTCCCAAACTATTTAGAAATTTGGGCCAAGTAAGAGCTCATATGAAAGCTAAAATTATGCTCTAAATGATGGTGAAGGTTACATAGAAAAGTTTTGCCTCTAGGTAGTGAAAATATAATTTTTAAGGTAACTGGTCATTTACAGGTGCAGAAATAGAGGTAGGACAGAATGTCAGGGGGTTCTTTATGGGTTGATTCTCCATTATAGCCTACTTTATCATAAGGTTATCATGCCATAATGATATGTCTACATGAGTCCTCCATTATCCAGATGATCATCTAATCCTTTAGTATGGTCATTCATCATCATTCACCATCATCATCAAGCATCCTATTGCCATCAATGACAACCTTGCTTAACAAAAATAAACTCCAAGTCGGCCTACAAATTGTGTTAAAGTCAGCTAGAAGGTCGACTTATTAACTGACATCAACAACTATATATAGCCAGCTGAACTGCGCAGATAAACACAGAAAAGAATTTCAGTCAGCTCTGAAATTTAGTGCGGATTCATATGAAATAGAAGTATAGGATTGTACAGCTTGCAGAGAAGTACAGGAAGGTATAGATTGCGGATAGGAATGTACAGATTGTGAATAACAAGTTACATGATTGCGGATTGATGTAGCAAGTTTGCGGATTAGTGCAGGAAGGGTACAGTGCGGATATCTTTGAGTTTAAAGTGCAGACTTCAGAAGATTAGTTCAGGGTTCAAAGTGCAGACTTATCTAAGTTATCCCAGCTCCTATCTGGAACCATAAAGCAAGGATAAATTGCAGATATATTATTGTTAAAGGCAATTGATCTTAAAAAAGAATTTGTTGAAGTTGAGACAATGATCATAAGGAGAAACGCAGTAATAGTGAGGAAGCTAAATCTATGTTTTACCTTCCTACAGTTCAAGCAATTCAACTACAAGCGTATGTAAGGTGAAGATCAAGGTCTCTAGTACTGATGCAGAACTAAGCAAATTGGTGAAGAGAAGAATCAAGGTTGAAGAAGTTGGGACAAGGTCTTGAAAGCATATCTAGGTCAAGGGTCTAAGTCTGGGTCATGGTACTAGTCATTTGAAGATCTATAAGAAGAATTCTTTGCGGGTTTTCCTCTCCAAGAGGGAGAGGTTTTTCCCTGGCTCTAGGAGCCTAATTTTTATGTCTCATGCATTTTGATAATTGACTTGATGAAAGACTAACTAAGCTAAAGAAAGAAAGACATAAGTAACTCAAGCAAACTCACAAGTAATTATCAAAGTAGAGAATTTGTATTAATCACCAGCCCTCCAAATTCTCAACAACCTCAACACTCTTTGGGCTTTTTACCCACGAACTGGGTACTTTATCTTCAAACAAAGGTATCTCTCAAACCATGAGAACTCTCATGGCGTGCCACATACGATCAAAATCAGCTTGACGAGGAGAATCCAATGACGAGGATCTCCAAGGCAAATTCAATGCTTTGCTTCTTCAAAAGCCTCCAACAGGTGTGGGATATGTCCATCATCCAAGGAATCCAAACCCTAGAACTAGAATTTCCAAGCATCCTTCTATTGGAGCTTCCAACTTGATGCAATCCAAACAAATATTACAAGTGTTCATTAACTGATTTTGGCATCAATGACAACAACATTCAACATAGAGAATATAAGAGAATGTTACCAGTATCTTGGAGAATTAAAGGTGTCTATAAACCATTCAAATGAAGTAATTTTTGTAACTAATAAAATATTGCCACCAAAGTCATTTAATGTCATTTCTGCAGGCTTAAAAAGGTTTAATCAGATATCGCACTGACTTTATTATCAAGGATAACGATATTTGTCCTCATCAACGTATCAAGAACAGCATGGTGATTGATGAGCATTTGAAGGCAATAATATTTATATAATATATTTTATAGTATATTTGTTACATAAGATTCAAAATTTAATATAATAGTCAGTTCTTGAAACACCTGAACAAAGAGATTGTTTTGGGGGCAGCATGAGAAAAGTGGTTCCTGAAGAAATGTACTTGGTACAACCAATCTACAGTCTGGCGTAGTTCTCAGCTGTCGGGATAATATATTATTGTAACCGTGAATTAAGTGCACCTACCTTAACAACCTATATTAAGGGTGGGTAGCTGAACTGTCAAGACTGTAAATACATACACAACACGTTAATATTTGCATAACTGCGCAAATAAGTTGATACCATAACCATGGAAATGCCTTTTCTTTCTACTGGAAGATCCTAAACAAATCTATAGATTTGCCATTAACCATAGACAGTCATATTATTTATACATTATCATTCCCCATAAAAATTAGATAAGAAAGAATAATGTTACTCAACCACTTTCTGAAATTTTTAAATGATATTAGAATCTACAAGTATAATGATGCAGCGAAAACAATGTCTCTTTTAATTCTTGTAATGGCCTCCTGAAATTTTAACTCTAGCTGAACCTCGCCTACAGATCTTGAAGCTAGTATTAGCTGTTGAAGAACTTCTTCCAACCTTCGAATTGCACGAATTAAACTACCCTCAAAGACCTCTGTAATTTTCATTATTTCATAGAATTTGCCCCCTTTTGCCCATGCATAAACTGCCTCCATAACGTCTGGACGGAAAGAGTTCACATAGGCTTCCACATCAATTTGCACCTGCAAGGAACACGCTTAGATAGAAAACAGATATTAGTTCCTTCCAAACATGCACTTGACACTTAAATTAACTTCGGAATACATGGCTCATTTTTTGTAGGCCAATACAGAAAATAAAGCTGGTGTTACCTTGCATTCAAGCTGTATTTTGCCTATCCTTCGGGCAATGTCATGTAACTGAGACAAGATATTTTCAAGGTCCTCCCTTATTTTTGGCTTGTCTTTCAATTTCTCTTGCCAGACAAAACATGACAAGAGAGCAACCAATTGTTCAACTGTAGCATCCTTGAACACGCCACTGAACATGAGTTCTGTAAGAGCTAATTCATCAGCACTACTAATTTCACAAGCAACCTTCCCTTTGAGTTCCACAACGTCATCACTTGTTGCATACCTGCATTGATTACAACCATAGAATTGACTATCCTTAGCAGAGGCATTTTAAGAATAGAGAAAAATATCATGTGGTACCCAAAGTCTAGGTGCTTCCACAGTTGTCATTAAGGCAAAATATTGTGCTAAAATGAAATACTTCAAGGATTACACATCATGCTCGCTAGTAAACATTCACCACAAACTAAAGATGCACCAAATTTCATAATCCCTTCATCAAATGAATTATTGAATAGAATTCAACTAGTGTGTTTTACGGGGCATTTCTGACATATTGTTATGTTAATGGGTGCTCAAAATTTAAGACTTAATATTAATTCTGAGACCTTGCACTAACAATGCTAGAAAATCAGTCAGGTGACTATTTCTTGCACAAATACAGGAATCTGTCTTAGCATAATAATTGGGCCGGGGGGGGGGGGTGTTCAATATTGGACAAAGGGAGAAAGTATAAATGGCACGTGGGAATATGTAATGTGAAGTTGTAAACCCAGTTTGGGGAGTTTGATCGAAACATGGTCCTTTAGTCGTTATTGCAGTTATTGCAGTCCTACATTGTGAGATCTAATGTTCCACGGAGTTTCCGGAACGGGGAAACGCGGGAGCGGGGATACGCACAAGGGGGACGTATATAAGCAACCCCAAAATTTGGGGAATTTTTGGGGAAACGGGGGGACGTCAAAGTCATAAAAATTATAAAATTATAAATTATTATAAATTTATTTAAAAATTTAAATAACTAAATAGAAAATCTTAATAATTAGTAATTACTCATTGTACATCTAAAGAATAAAATTAAATATGATCATCATTGCATATTAAACTATTATCATTGATTCATTGAATCATTTATGAATCATTGAATTATCATTTGACATTTCTGCATTATAATTTAAATTTATAAATCTAGATTCTAAAGACTAAAGGTAAACTACTAAATTGAATCCATCATTTGGCATTATGCAATGTTCCATCTAAATTCATGAATCATCATTTGGCATGATGCAAGGTACATCTAGATTCTAAAATTAAATTAATAGATTCATCATTTGACAATTGAAATTCAAATTATGCAATGCACATCAAATTTTTAAAAACGATAAAAAGTAAAGTTTAAACTTTAAACTCATCATATGACAATGACAACGACATTATGTTGAAGTCTAAAATTGAAATAGCCATAGAATTTAATTAATTAATTTGTTTTTAATTTTTTTTTTAAGTTATACTTATAACTTACATACTATATAGGTTTATTCAACTTTAATATAATTTCATTTTATTTTATTTTATTTTATTTTTTTATTTTTTTATTTTTATTTTTTAATTTGAATATAATTTTATTAATTTATTGTTATTGTTTTTAATTTTGTGTTTAAGTTTTAAATTTTAATAAAATTTAATTAATTATTTTTTTTTTTTAAGTTTTACCAAGTTATAACTTATAGACTATAGTTATAATTTATAAACTTATAAAGTTATACTATAGAGGTTTAATTATAATATAATTTCATTTTTTGAATTTTTATTTAAATTTTAATATAATTTAATTAATTAATTAATTAAATTATATTAAAATTTAAATAAAAATTCAAAAAATGAAATTATATTATAATTAAATTTTAATAAGTTTCATGTTTTAATATAGTTTAAGTTTTTTAATTTATTTTGTTGTTTTCTAATTTCTCATATATCTAAATTTGTATTTAAATTTTTTTTTTTTTTTAATGTTTTATAAAAATTATTAGGCAAAAAAAATATACGTCCCCCCTTGCGTCCCCCCCCCGCCCCCCTTCAGGGGAGACGTGTTTCGCTGCTCGAAAAACGTCCCCCCGGAGTTTCCCCAAGTTTCCCCAAAAGGGGGACGTGGGGGAAACGTTTCCCCAGGTGTTTCCCCGTCCCCGGCACGTGGGGAAGCGCCGGGGCGCGTCCCCCAACCTGGGGGACGCATCCCCGTGGAACACTGGTGAGATCTTTGTGGTAAACATTGAGACTATTTATTGGTGAGGATCTAGCCTCATTCAACATGCACAAGACAGTCATTGCACACACAATGCATTGTGCTCTTTGGCATCTTCTTATTAAGATTCTTATGAAGATGTGCTTCATTGTTTAAAGGTGTTTATGAACACCAATGTTGCATTTGGTTACCACCATTGGCTTATCTTGAAACCCTAACATGGGAGTATTGTTATTATTGAGAATGTTATTTGGATTATCACATCATTTATACCTAATGATAGATCTGTTTTTTCATCTTTGTCTTGAGGATGAACCACATTAGATGGTTTGAAATGTTGACCAACAACTAATGATGCGATTTATCTACAAGACATTCTCAATAACAATATGGATCACAAAAGTCTGAAATCAATGAAGATTGTTATTATTTACTTATAATAAAATACAAAAGTTAAAGGGAAAATTGATTTTAAAGTTGATATCATAGAAATTTCAGATTAATAATCGTAAATAGTGCCTGACAATAATTGAAGAACATACTCAAACAACAATTCACATTCAGCAAGACCAATCAGCATATCACAACCACGGATGATTAAGGGGGCAAGACAGCAGAGCATCATCATAATTTGCCAAAAGGGAAGGTCTTGGTATTCAGAGAGCATCTTGGACTGAAGAATGTGACCCTTCCTCGTGGGGGCAGTCATGGATGATCAAGAACACTGAGCTATGCTCTTCCCTCTTGTTTGAGCTCACAACTTCGGAACGGATCCAGGAGAGCTCTTGGGGTTGAGGGAACTCTTGACTGTAGGTTGTGCGCGATCCTTGCCATGTGTTGGCAAGTGGTAATCCCCACTACCATCAAGTCCGGGACTTGCCAAGAGTATACCCTAGTATGCATCCTACCCACAAGCTGAGCTTGTTGGGATTGCCACCAATCTGGCCAATGGGTGTGGTAAAGCATGGTTGTGCACGATCCTTGTCAAGTGTTGACAAGTGGTAATCCCCCAAGCAGAGATGAAACTTCATTGTGTGAGATCCTTGTCATGTGTTGACAAGTGGTAATCCCCCCAAAGTTTGTGGATGCAGGCATTCTACCACTTGACTCTTATAGAAAAACTTGGTTGTGCGTGATCCTTGTAATCCCCCAAAGTCTATGTCAAGGAGGGGATAATTGATTAATGATAAGTTAAGTGATTTTCCATCAACTATACTTGATTACCAATTGATGCTAGGTGATTTACTATTTTTGGAAAGCCATCTTGAGATGCTAGACATGACTTTCTATTTTTAGAAAATCACTCTAGAATTGTAACACAATAAAATAATAAGTTGAAAAATATAGAAAAAAAAACACAATAAAATAAAAAATAAAAAATTATAAAAAAAACAATACACCCAACTTACATTCAGTCGCCTACATCAACAATTTTCGCTACATTCAATAACCACTGAAGCCCCTCTCGTAGCCACGGTCCCACAACCACCATCAAGCGTTATTGAGCCGCTTTAGTGACACACTTAATGTGTAGCCACTCCAGCCACGCCCTGTTTGTTGCCATTGGCCATACCTAGCAGCACCCCGCAATCCTCTTTTTCCCCCCATAGTTATTCTTCGTTGGTTTGCTCACACTCGACAAAACCGCAGTCAAATCCACGCTCGTGCTCCTCCGCCATGTATAATTTCGTTGTGCTACAATGTTCTTCTGCTCGTTCCCAGCGAATACAACCATCATCGCTACCCCACCAAAACCTGCATCCAAACTCGAGACGTCGTTTTCCAATCTCCCACGCTGAGCTGATGTCCCCTGACACCATCCTTACACCTTTGATCTAACACCATGTGCCTGTTTTTCCTCCGTCACCGTGTTTCCCCTATCCACGTCTACTCCCTGTTTACCATCGACCAATCACAACCTGTCACCTTTAGCCCAATCCAGCCACAGCCATAACCCGTTCTCAAGGGTTGCCACAATTGTCGGCATCGTTGCCACAGGTCGCATGACCATCCACAACCTGTCGTCTCACTGTCAGTTCATTTACAAGCCATATCGTTGGGAAATCAAGATTGACAGTTCATATAAGCCAACATATCCTGCCACCCACTACCAAATCACAGTTCGTACAAGTTGAAATCTTCTCCTATGCTAGACATTGTTATGCATACAACAACAGTCGTTCCCTTAACAAACGGAAAATTTGTTTAACATACAACAATTCACATAAATTTGTAAAACGATTCACATATACAACTTTTGACATATGTTGTCATTGTTCCTTCGAATTGGCACGACCCCTCATAAGACACATAAAAATATATATTATCTAGTTACTTCAATAATATATATTAATATATGAATTAGTGTGAGCGTTAAAAAAATAAAAAAAAGTAGAATTCTCTACACTTAATAAAAATATGAAGGAAGTTTGAATATTATTTAAATTTAAAACCAAAAAGAAGAATCGACACTTCCAAGTTATTAAGAAAATAGTTAAAATTATCAAGGAAAATATAAAGTTAAAAGGGGTCTATTCAAAGTAAAAAAGAAGACTTTAAAGAGTATTTTATAAAATAAAAAAGGGAGATTTTATTGTGTTTTTTGAAAAGTGAATTTAGTTTGAAAACAAAAAAAAGAGCTTGAGGATTGAGATTTCAATAAAAAGGGAAATATCTTTAAGGTTTGAAGCTAATTAAAAGTTGAGGAAAATTAAAGGAAATTCATTTATAAGTATTGTTATTAAAGTTAGAAAGATTAAAAGGGTTACTTTTAAATCCTAAGCTCATACTAAAAAGAGAAAAATGGAGTTTAATTTGGAATGGAAAGAAGGAAAGATGAGTCATGTTAACAAATCAACATTCTAGACTAAATATCCATTTTGTCTAAATGAAATTGGATATACATATATTCAAAAAAATTGCAAATTAAGTTGTCCAGCGTGTGAAAGATTGATTAGTACCGAAGAGCATCAAGGTAATCCACATACACAAATTAAAATATTAAAAGAAGAAGAGCTAAAAATTATAAGGATCTCGAAGATCGGTTTCATGAAGAATCAACAGAAAGTAATGAAGAAATTTGGCATCTAAGGGACCATAAAAACTAATTGAGAAGGTCAAGAAGTCCAAAGATACCAGACAAAAATTAGACAAAGAAAATGAACGTCTCGAGAAGAAATTCAACAAGAGTCTATCAGAAAAGGAAGAAGAAAATTTGCATTTAAAAACCCCGAATCAAAGGTTATTAGAACAAATCAAAAGTATAAAAGATAAAGGGAAAGATACTAAGGACAAAATCAACGATTCAGAAAATGACGAACTTTCATGTCTAAGGAATCATCATCAAAGCCATCTTACGCAAATAAAGAAGCTTAGAAGTGACAAGAAGTTGTTAAATGATGAGTTAGACCTTACTTAAGAAGAAGTATTGAAGTCTCCAATAGTTACAGTCTAAGTTGAAAATAAGGAAATGAATACCAATCCAGTGAATATTACAACTCAAGAAGATAAGAAACCCATAGAAGTTAAAACATATTCAGATGTTGCAGTTCAAACAATGGAAATTCCAAGTAAGGATTCAGTAGCCAACTCAACAACCACAGTACCTGAAGTAAATCAAGAAATTTTCACATGCATGATAAGGGAAAGTCCAACTAGAAGAACTCCTTATCGACATTTGAATCACAAAAATAGACAACTAAGTCAGCCTACATATGTGAACCATTCAGAACGGAAACCACAGACTTATGTTCCAAGGAATACTAAAGTTTGCAGAATCCAATTCTATGATAACAACTCATCACAAACTTCCAGTGATCGGAAGATTGCACAGAAGATTAATCTAGGATGGTCAGATCCATTCTTAGTCCGACAATTTTGTTTATCACTTAGTGGATCATATCATCTTGTATCAACAAAGATGAAAGCACTGAGACAAGAAGATAGTGGAAAAGAGATCAAACCCTTTCATCAAAAATCTTTGAGGACAATTTTTTTGAAGAGGAAGGCAATGTTATTAATAAAATATATATAAAATAATCCAATTAATGTAAACATTAATAATAATAATAAAACGATTAATTAACTAGTAATTAGTTAATGAAGAGGTATGTCCTGAAGGACACAAACATTGGTGAAAAGGTATCTGCCTAGGGTATATAAGCATACCCTCACCCTCAATTGTAGCCATCTCATTAATTCTTTTATATAATATTCAATATACATTACTTGTCCTACTATGGATGTTTACATCTTCCAAGCCTTTTGAAGATTACTCCGTTGCTATATGAACCTTATTCATTACAGAAGAGTATAGCTCAGTGTTCTCGATCATCCATGACCGCCCCACTAGGAAGGGTCACATCCATAAGTCCAAGTTGCTCTTTGAATACCAAGAACTTCCCTTTTGGCAAAGGCTCGGTAAGTAAGTCACCTATTTGATCATCAGTTGCAATATGATGGAGTCTTACTGCTCCTCGCAACACCATATCCCAAATATAGTGATATTTGAACTCAATGTGCTTGGACTTGTCATGGAACATGGGATTTTTTACAAGTCGAATCCCACTCTTATTGTCACAACATATTATTGTCATATCTAGCACATGCTCAAACAACTCTCCAAAGAGCTTCCTCGGCCATACTGCCTCACAGCTAACCATGCTAGCAGTGATGTAATCAGCTTCAGCCACACTAAGGGCTATAGACTTTTGTTTTATGCTCATCTAAGATATCATGGCAGATCCCAAGCTAAAGAAACATCTAGATGTGTTCTTTTTGCCAACAAAGTTACTAGCCCAATCAACGTCAGAGCACACCCATGTAGTCTCACATCTCTAGCAATATATCTCAATCCAAGATTGACGGTCCCATGCAGGTATCTCAGCACATGTTTTGCAGCAATCTAGTGTGCATGTGATTTTTTAATCATATATTGCCTCAGAGTATGACCGCAAAACATATATCTGGTCTACTATTCACTAAGAACATCAGTGCCCCATTCAATTGTCAATACTCGGAAGGATTAGCCAAATCAAGTCTTGCAACTTCACCATATAACTTTTTGAAATTCATTTTAATTGGTGTGTTCATGGACTTACATTTCGTAATACCAAATATTTCTAGAAGCTTGACAACGTATTTTCCTTGAGAAAGGAAATCTCACCAGGTCTCTACCATACCTCTAGGCCCAAAAAGTAGTGTATCAAACGAAGATCTTTCATTTCAAATTCAGAAGCTAACTCCCTCTTAGACTGGAGGATAAGAGGTCCTCCACCAGTCAAGAATAAGTCGTCAACATATAATACCCAAATCAAAGGCATACCTTGCACCATCTTGAAGTAGAGATTTGGATCGACATTGCTTCTGGTAAAATCAAGCTTCATCAAGAAGTTATCAATGCGGGCATACCAAGCTCTTGGGGCTTACCTCAATCTATAGAGAGCTTTATTTCGTCTACACACATGAGTTTTCTTGTCATGCACTTCAAAGCCTTGTGGTTGCTCCACAAATACTTAAAAATCCATGCAGAAAAGTAGTTTTCACATCCATTTGGTGAAGAGTCCATCCCTGACTAGGGTTAGACCCACAATAGATAAGATGGTAGTATATCGAGAAACAGGGGCAAAATCTCATCATAGTCTACTCCCTCTTTCTGAGAGAAACCTCTAGCCACAAAATCTAGCTTTATATTTTTCAATACTTCCATCCACACCATGTTCAATTTTGTACAACCATTTACGAGTCACAACAGACTTACCTTTGGGTCTTCGAACTACTTCCCATACATCATTACGTATGATGGACTCATATTCTTCAGCCATTGCATCTTTCCATACTTGATCTTTCACTACTTCAAAAGTACATGGTTCAAGCTAAATAATATTGCTCATGGCTACATAGTATCCCTAGAACCGGCATGGCTTCTTTCTTTCTTTGAAGGTTTCTCTAGGGGCAGCATGTCTATCAGCATCTTGTAGAGTGTCACAAATCCATAATGGTCTCTTTATAGCAAGAGGATCACATTGAGGAGAATCCAAGGGGTCCATGTGCTCCATGGGTTCATCAACAAGATTAGGTTTCCTCGGGCTCAAGATCTTCTTGTGCATCCAAGGAATCATCCTGACTTTCAACATTAGTAGGAGAAGGATTGTCTCTTTCCTTTCCAAGAGTTGCATTTTCATCAAATGTTACATCCATACTAAACTCTATAGTTCTTTCACCTAGCACATATATTTTGTAAGCTTTAGAATTTTAACAATAACCAACAAACGTACCTTTCTTACCTGAAGCTTCCAACTTGGTCCTCTTTTCCTTTAGCACATGAAAGTAGAGAGAGCATCGAGAGATCCTCAAATGCCCAACGTCAGGCTTTTCACCAATGAAGACTTCTTCAGGAGTCTTGTTGTTTAAGGCTCAGTGTGGAGATCTATTTTGGGCATATTTGGTAGCTACTGATCATGCAACATAGCTTTCGTTGCTTCCATGATGGTTTTGTTCTTTCTTTCGGCCACACCATTTGTTTTGGGTTATATGGTATGATGGTCTGTTTCCTGATTCCAGCTTCTTTGAAGAAGTTAATGAAATAATTTGAAGTGAACTCTTCTCCATTATTAGATTTGAAAATTTTGATCTGCTTTCCAATTTGTTTTTCTACCAGAGCTTTAAAGTCTTTGAACATGTTAAATACTTGACTTTTGTTTTTTAAAAATAAAATCCAAGTTTTGCGAGAAAAATCATCCACAAATATCATATAATACAAGTAGCGACCAAGATAAGTTACAAGCATAGGTCCACATAAATCAAAATGTACAAGATGAAGTAATTGACTAGTTTTGCTTTTGCTTGAAGGGAATGGTCCCTTTACATGCTTTCCACTTGCAAACCCTTGGCAAACTCCATCATGATCCATTTTAATCGCAGGCATTCCAGAAACCATATTTCTTACATGAGGCAATGCTTTATAGTGAAGATGAGTGAACCTTCGGTGCCACAGTTCAATATCATGAATCAATGCATGGATAGGTCTTCCATTGATTTTATAAAGATCTTCAAATCACGATCCTAAAGTGAAGGCAAGTAATAATAATTATACATATTGACTTCATTGTCTGCAATGATGTAATTAATCTTTGATCGCCGCAAAAGACGTTAGTTTAGAAAACTATCATTCCATCTGTGGTATCTTAAGAGACAATTCCTTGGCTATGGAAAGGAATCAGTGCTTAAGACATTTTTTTTAAATGTGTCACAAAAGTAATTATATCAGGTGGTCTTCATTCAATCCCTTTAGAAACTAATTCTTTAAAACCCTTAATAATTTGGTATAATGAAAGACTCTACAGTGCCATTAACTGCTGATATCTAAATGGAAAAGAAGAACTGTAGAAGAAACTCAAAATGATACGTTGTAACATAGAATCTATCACTTTAAATTTCAGAATGAATTTATGGAGAGAGAGGAAACTCAAAATAATATGTTGTAAACACAAAATCTATTACTTTTAAGTTCCAGAGAGAATTTGTGAAGGGAGAGGAGTTGGAGTGAAGGAGCGCAAATTAAGGTTATTTAACTCTTACTCACAGATGTAATTAAGAGACCGACAACTACTTTATTTCACTTCATTCCAGGAAGAAGGAAGCACAGGAAAAACAAATCACCATCAACAGTTGTAGGAAACTTGATGCTTCTTTCATTAATTCCTCAGAAAAGTAAGTACCAAAGTTTTAGTCTTCCAGAGGTCCAAAACTCAGAACCCCTCTTCTTTCTTTCTATCTTGCTTAAATACATCAAAAACAGTTCGTAACTGCTAGAACTTCCTAAAACTACTTCGACTACCTAAATTGTGAAAACTACTTATTACATTGCAATTAAGGACATCACTATAGCTTCAATCTTAACAAACAAAGAAAAAAATTAAAACATGAAATATTATTCTTTTTGCTGAATCTGATTTGTTGTTGATCTGTCTCCCTGAAGTGTTGATGTGTCTCCCTGACAGACCAGACATCCTTTCCCTGCATTTCTTCCAAAGTTCAATATTTGTCTTTTCTGCTTCTTGTCATGTCTTTTCTATTTCTAATGTGGTATTCGAACAGTTCTACAATAACACGCATCTTTGCCCAACTTGACCCAGCTATTGCATTTCCAACAGTGCTACAATATGCTCATTTTGCCCAACTCTGCCTATGCCTCTACGTTTCAAACAATGATATCATGTCTCCTTCTACTCGACTATGCCTCTTCTGCTCGTGCTCGCAGCGTTTCGTCTCCTCTTCTCCTTTGCTCTGCGTTGGGTCACTTACCCGAGTTGTAAATTTTTGTAGATGTTCTATGCTAGATGCAACTCTACTTTTTATGCCCAATATCAAACAGCAATCACATAAACAAGAAAGTAAAATGTTGATAGAACATACTAGAAGATCGACAAAACACAAGCCAAAAATTACACTTAACTTGATCAACAAAATATGTGTTATGGTGCGCTACGACGGTCAACAGGAGGCTTCAACCAGCGATGTCTCAATACGGTCAGCCAACCAGAAGTGTCACACAACCCTCTCGGATAACTATATCAGTCAACCCAAAGTCAACAAAAGTCAACGATGTCCCAGTCAACGATCAATGCAAAACAGCAACAGCAAAAAGTCAATGCAGCCCGGTTAAAGTCAACAATCAACCTCGATTTTTGTGCCAATAAATGCGGACTAGAGAAATCGAAACTTTGAGCAAGTTTCGGGTCAGTTTGACCATGCATTGACCAAAGTCAACGCTGGTCAAATCTGCGTTGAAACACTAGGTCAAAACAAAAATGTCTTTGCTGCGTTTTCCCACGTGTGGAGAAGAAGAGACTCCAAGTGATGATCGAACCAATCATATGCAGAGAAAGAATGTGTGATGATGAGAAGAGTGAAAATGACCTTCAACATTGACCTATATATATCCATCATTGAGGGTGTGTGACACATTTGTTGGGGCTTCAAGACGACATTTCAACTCCGACCGACCTTGCACATAAGTGGAATTAATTCAAAATAAATGTTCTGCTCATCGGATCAAGATGATCTTTAGATCGATCTTGCACCTCTCTGAAAGAGGAATCTAATTAAAATATTGGCATCTTCATCTAAGCATCACAAGATGGAGTTTGGACCTAGTTGTCCAAAATTAACACTCCCTCTTAACTAGGGTCAGTCACTTGCTTTGCTGGCTTCCTCATCCCGCCGTAACTTGCTTTGTTGGCTTCTTTATTTCAGAACAAGAGAGGATCAGTCACAAAGACATCATTCCCAGCAGAAAAATTCAGCGCAGAGGTCCAAAACCAGTATAGGACTCAAAAGAGTCAAATACCAACCCGAAGTTGGTTTACCTGACCCGAAGTCAGTTGGAGGTCTGAAACCTCACTAGACTTGATCCCAGATCAAGTGGTTGGACACGTGCCATCCTAGACATAAAGAGTATGGCAATCTCTGATGCGTCCATCGGTCTTTGCTACTGGTCTTTAGCTTTTCCCACCTCACTGGCCAAATGAGAGGAACTTCCCATGAGTCTGAGACTCAATGGGTAGGATGCATACAGGGCACAAATCATGAGAGATGACCCAACTCAATATCATAACGGTGGGGCAGAAGCACACCAACATGGTTCGGCAAGCCTAGCCCTGTGGTTGCTTATAGATTCGAGAAGCTATCCCCAAAGCCCCTCAAAGCTCCCAGAGCTCATCGTCCAACAAGACCCTCAACATAGGGTTGTTCCACGATTCCAAGATTCCCACAGAAGGTTAGGAACTTGACCTTCTCGAAGGGCTTTGTGAGAATGTCCGTGACCTGCTCATCAGTTCCTATATGATCGAGCCTTACGGCGCCTCGTTGTACCATATCCCGGATAAAGTGGTGCCTGATATCAATATGCTTGGATCGATCGTGGAACACGGGATTCTCGAACAACCAAATCCCACTCTGATTATCACAGAGTATCACGGTGGTATCTAGCACATGCCCGAATAGCTCACTAAAGAGCTTTCACAACCAAACTTCTTCACAACAGGCCATACTCATTGCAATGTATTCGGCCTCAACGGTGCTCAAAGCCACCAACTTTTGCTTCCTGCTCATCCATGATATCGAAGCAGACCCAAGTGTGAAGCAGCATCCAGAGGTGCTCTTTCGATCCACCAAACTGCCAGCCCAATCGACATCAGTATATCCATGGAGTGTCATGCTCCCGGTAGTGTATCTCAGCCCATGGTTTACAGTGCCTCGAAGATATCTCAACAAATTCTTGGCACCAACCCAGTGAATATGATGAGGTTCAACCATATGTAGACTCAAAGTGTTCACTGCAAAACATATGTACAGACGGGGGTTCACTAAGAACATCAAGGCCCCTACGAGTTGACGATACTCAGTAGGATTTGCTAGCACGAGCCCAGCAACGTTGCCACTCAACTTCTTAAAGTTGAGCTCCATCGGTGTCGACACGGACTTACAGTGCACCATTCCAAATCTTTCCAGAACCTTCACAATATATTTTCCTTGAGAAAGGAAAATCTGTCCAGGCCTCTACCAGACCTCTAGGCCTAGGAAGTAATGCATCAATCCTAGGTCCTTCATCTCAAACTCAGCAGCGAGCTCCCTCTTACACTGATGAATGAGAGGGTCAACACCTGTCAGGAAGAGGTCGTCCACATACAGCACTAGAATGAGAGGCTTTTCTCTATCAACCTTGAAGTAAAGGTTCGGATCAACATTACTACGAGTGAAGCCCAACTTCATCAGGTAGCTATCTATCCTCTCGTACCAAGCTCTGGGTGCTTGCTTCAACCCATAGAAGGCTTTCTTCAGCTTGCAAACATGGGTGCCCCGATCCTGGACTTCGAACCCCATAGGTTGCTCCACATACACCTCTTCCTTTATCACACCATGCAAAAATGCGGTCTTCACATCCATCTGATGAAAATTCCATCCTTGCATAGCAGCAATGGCTATGATAGATTGAATGGTGGTATATCGAGCCACAAGTGCAAATATGTCATCATAGTCTACGCCTTCTTTTTGAGAGAAGCCACGAGCAATGAATCTTGCCTTGAACTTCTCAGCACTACCATCAAATCCATGAGTGATCTTATAGAGCCATTTCGAGGTGACAACTGCTTTGTCCTCCAGTCTCGAAACCACATCCCAGACATCATTCTTCATAATAGACTCATATTCTTCGTGCATAGCATCCTTCCAAACTCGATGCTTTACGGCTTCCTCAAAAGATCCAAGCTCAGATTGTACAATTGTACTCATGGCTGCTAGATACCCTTGGTATCTATTCGGCTTCTTGCTTTCACGGAATGTCCCCATTGGGGCCATATGATTATAAGCATCCTCAAGAGTGTCCCTAAGCCATGATGGTCTTTTCCTCGTTGAAGGGGGTGGACCAATAGGGTCCATCGGTCCTTCAACATCGGGCATCGTCTCATCCTTCAGTTCTTCTTAATTTCCAGGCTTTGCTTCATGATCTTCCTCAGATCTCGAAAGATTGATTACTTTCCACAGGGAAGCATCTTTGTCAAAGGTAAAATCGTGGCATATCTCCACTTCCCTTTGACCAGGCACATAGACTCTATAGGCCTTCGAAGATTCGATGTAGCCCACAAAAATTCCTTTCTTCCCAGAAGCATCCAGCTTGCTCCTCTTCTCCTTCGGTACATGAAAATAAACAAGACATCCAAAAACTTTAAAATGTGAGACGTCAGGTTTCTTACCAGAGAAAACCTCTTCGCGAGTTTTGGAGTCCAAAGTGGAATGTGGGCATCGGTTTTGTATGTACACAACAGTGTTCGCAGCTTTCCCCCACAAAAACTTCGAAAGACCTTGGTCACATAGCATGGCACGAGCAGCTTCCACAATGGTCCTGTTCTTTCTTTCAGCAACACCATTTTGCTCAAGAGTATAGATAGTTGTGGTTTCCCTCTTGATGTCAGCTTCTCTGCAAAAGTTCATGAACTCATTCGTCTCAAATTCAGTGCCATTATCGGTCCTCAATATCTTGATCTTCTTCACTGTTAGATCTTCCACCAAGGCTTTGAAGGTACGGAACTACATGAAAGCCTCATCCTTCTTCTTCAAGAAGTATATCCAGGTCTTGCGAGAGAAGTCACCTATGAACGTCATATAATAAGAACATCCTCCCAAGGATGTCAGGGGCAGCATACCAGACAGATCAGAATGTGTCAGTTGCAAGACATCAGATGTCTTTGTGACACTTGAGGGGAAAGGTCCCCTTGTATGCTTTCATTCGGCACAACCCTGACATACACCTTCATGATCATTTCTGAACTCGGGCATCCATGTCACCACCTTCCTTGCTTCAGGAAGGGATTTGTAGTGAAGGTGTGTAAACCTCCGGTGCCATAGTTCAGTCTGTCAGATAGTATCACATGTCATCGCTCCCAGTGGACTTGTCATCACTCCCAGTGGACTTCCTCCAACCTAGTAGAGTGTATCAACTCTAAACCCAATCGTGATAGCTTCCTTGAAACTCTTCTTCCAGATGCTCACCTTCCCATCAATGAATGCCACATTGAAACCTTTGTCTTCCATGGCCGAAATACACACAAGTTTCTTTTTCAAATCAGGTACATATAATACATCTTGCAAGCGGAGTACTTGACCTTGAAACAAGTGGAGGGTCACAGTCCCTGTCCCTTTCATGAACCATATGAGAAAGTGCTTCCTTGAACCCAGTGATGTGCCTTTAGGCACCACTATCTATCAACCAGACATCCATAGTGTCGAGTGGAGATGCAGTAGAGAGGGCAGATACAAGAATGAATTCATATCTTTTATCATCAACAACATTAGATTCCTCATACCTGGAATTTCTCGACCCTTTGAAAGGTTTTCCATTTCCATCAGAGGGAGCCATCCTCTTCCCTTTGAACCTGTTGTTCCTTTGATTGCCATTCCTCCGATTGTTGTTGTTATCATCATCATCAGGAGAATCCTTGTTGAAAGGACATTCTCTAGCATAGTGGCAGGTCTTGTGACATGTGTAACATTTGCCTTTCTATCCTTGGGCCCGTGCTCTTTCTTTTTTCCTCGGACCACCATTGTTCTTCTTCTTAGCACGAGCAATGAAGGCAGCATTTCCTTCATTTTCATATTCCTTCAACCTTGTCTCTTCTTGTACGCATCTCGATAGTACTTCGTCAAAATCAGGTATCACATTGTTATTGAAAATGGTAGTATTGAATACATGCCATTTGGAGGAGAGACCTCCAAGTGCGGTGAGAACCATTTCTCGATCAGCTATTGTCTCCCCAATGGCCACAAGATTATTTCTCATTTCAATCATCTTCAGAAAATATGATTGGACGGATTCATCCCTGCCTTTCTTCAAATTCCTCAGTTGGTTCTTGAAGAAAAGGAAATGATTTTCATTGTTGGCCTTGAACATGTTGACCAACTTATCATACATCTCCTTGGATGTGCCCAGCTCAGAGATGTAGGCTACTAGACTCTTATGAATTGAATCTCGGATCTTTAGCTTTGTGTTAATTTCTCCCTTCTTATACTTTGACTTGGTGGCAGCAGGTGCAGTGAATGGAGGCTCTTGGCTTTTACCCTGCACATAGTCCATGACATCTTGGTCTTCCAACATAAGATCCAAAGTCATCTTCCAGGCATGGAAGTCTTCCTTCCCAGTCAATTTGTCATCAGCTCTAAAGCCATTATAGTTTGAGGTACCCATGCTCTTCTTCGGTGATTGCTACAAACTTGAGCTTTGTCTTCACCTCAGCTCTGATACCATGTAAATTTTCATAGATGTTCTATGCTAGATGCAACTTTACTTTTTATCCCCAATATCAAACAACAATCACATAAACAAGAAAGTAAAATGTTGATATAACATACCTGTAGATTGACAAAAGACAAGCCAAAAATTACACTTAACTTGATCAGCAAAATATATGTGTTGTGGTGCATTACGGCGGCCAACAGGATGCTTCAACCAGCAAAGTCTCAATACGGTCATCCAACCAGAAGTGTCACACAACCCTCTCGGACAGCTATATCAATCAACCCAAAGTCAAAGAAAGTCAACGTTGTCCCAATCAACGGTCAATGCAAAATAGCAGCAACAAAAAGTCAACACAACCCGATCAAAGTCAACGGTCAACCTCGATTTCTGTGCCAATAAATGCGGACTAGAGAAATCGGAATTTTTAGCATGATTGTGGTCAATTTGACCATGCATTAACCAAAGTCAACGCTGGTCAAATCTGCGCTGAAACCCTAGGTCAAAAAAGAAATGTCTTTGCTACATTTTCCCACGTGTGGAGAAGAGACTCCAAGTGATGATCGAACCAATCAAATGCAGAGAGAGAATGTGTCATGATGAGATGAGTGAAAATGACCTGCAATGTTGACCTATATATATCCATCATTGAGGGTGTGTGACACCTCTGTTGGGGCTTCAAGCTAACATTTCAAATCTAGCCGACCTTGCACATAAGTGGAATTAATTCAAAATAAATGTTCTGCTCATCGGATCAAGATGATCTTTAGATCGATCTTGTACCTCTCCGAAAGAGGAATCCAATAAAAATATTGGCATCTTCATCTGAGCAACACAACATGGAGTTTGGACCTAGTTGTCCCAAATTAACACAAGTCCATTGTCTGCATTCACGTTTCTTCATAAAACAACGCAACTGCACATAATCCTGGACTTTAAATATATTCAAATTTCTTTTGAAAACTATCGTGTCTGTCCCTTTATCGCATTTCGCATTTCAGCATTCATAACATATTCATGAGTGCCATTCCTCCTAAGCTTGCGATGTGCGATTGGAATATATTAAATCATAGTTCTAAGATGCATCGCCTCCGACCCTTATCGCACTTCGCATTTCGGCATTCATAACATATTCATGAGCGCCATTCCTCCTGAGCTTGCGATGTGAGATGTGCGATAAAGGTCGAGATGACGTGGCAAGTGGAGGTGGGGCTGATTGCAAATCGCAATTGGCAATATAAAACCTTGTCGCATTTCGCATTTCGGCATTCACAACATATTCATGAGTGCCACTCCTCGTGAGCTTGCAATGTGTGATGTGTGATTAGAATATATTAAATCATAGTTCTAAGCTGCATCGCGTCCGTCCCTTGTCGCACTTCACATTTCGGCATTCATAACATATTCATGAGCGCCATTCCTCCTGAGCTTGCGATGTGAGTTGTGCGATAAAGGTAAGGATGACGTGGTAGGTGGAGGTGGGGACATCCGACTCAACCCTAGCATGTAATGTTCTGAACACATCAATCCGCCCAACCCTTGAACTGTTCTATACGCGAATAAGCATGACTCGACCTGTCTTCACATCTCCGCACATAATGTTAATACACCAACATATAAATCAAAAATTCTTTTTCGGTATACAATTTTTTTTACATTTTCTAACATATATGCCTTTTTTAGTGTTCTGAGAAATATTTCAAAAGTGAATGCAAATGAACCACAACATCTGGCTCCACCTGGGGATAGTGATTTTTTCCATGAAAGCGCTAAGAACTATTGATTACTGCCTTATCCATTGGACATGGAGTCAAGTATTGCTTGGTGACATATGAACAATGAGCAATCCGGTATTTACAATGGTGGAATGTTGACTTTTAATGCTCAAAATAATGCTTCAAATACTGCCCATTCACAGGTAGTTGCAGAGATTCTCCATCTAAATCTTCTACGATGAAAGGATTGTTTGATCTGGCTTATCCGTTTTCCTCTTTTTCCTTCAACATCAATTTGAACCATCACGTCCTTAACACCAGAATTAGGTACATAAGCGGTTATTTGGGATTGTAACACAGAAGTCCTGAAGGCTTTGAGTGTTTTGACCAATGCCTGCACTTGTTTCTCCAAAATGTTATATTTGAGCTTAGCATCTCTGAGAACTTTGCTGAAGAATGCCATTGGCTGCTCCTTATTATCTTCATTTTTCTGAAATAACACAGCAGCAATAGTAGTGGGAGAAGCGAATGAAAATATTTGAAATACCATTTGATAATTAGGACTTTTAGAACAGGAGCTTCCTGGAGTGCTTCTTTTATTCTGGAAAATGCTTCTCTTGCTTCTTTATCCCATCTCACTTCTGCATTTTTCTTCAACAAGTTAGTTATATTTCTCACAATCTCAAGCATAGTTTGGTACAAATCTTCTCCAAAAGTTTATTTTTCCCAAAAATCTCTGAATATCTTTCTTGCTTCTGGGTAAAGGAATTGTTTGAATTGCTTCCACCCTTGCTGGATCAATCTTCACTCCTTGTTTTGAAACTATGTGGCCCAATAATTTACCTTCTTCTAAGGCAAACAAAGATTTCTTGGGGTTTAGTGACAAACCAAACTTCCTGCATTTTTCAAAAGTTTTTTGCAGATGTTCCAAGTGTTCATCATATGACCCTGAGAAAACTGTTACATCATCCAGATATATAACCACATACTTGTCACCTACAAACGCCATGTCCATGGCCCTCTGAAAAATCGCACCTGCATTCATAAGACCAAATGGCATTCTTGCATACATAAAAGTACCCCAGGGGGTTGTAAAAGTTGTCTTTTTTTTTATCTTCCTTATCCACGGCCACCTGATTATACCCAGAGAATCCGTCAATCATGGACATCCTGTAAACTCCTGTCACTTTTGTAAGACATAATCCATCTTAGGTAAAGCATAATTATCCTTTAGAGATTCTCTTTTCAAATTCCTGAAGTCTACACCCAATCTTATCTCTCCATTTTTCTTCCTCATAGGAACGAATTAGAAACCCAATCCGAATATCTGAGAGGGACTATGATTTTTTCTTGCAGCAATTTCTTCACTTCCTTTTCAATTGGAGCTAACAATAATGGATTAATCTATTTGAGCTTTTGTCTGTGTAGTTTGATTCCTTCTTTCAATGGGATCTTATGTTGTATTATGCTTTTATCATACGTTTTCAAGTCTTCATATGACCAAGCAAACACATCCATATACTTCTTAAAAAGATCAATGTATCTTTCTTTATAATTATTGGGAACACCCTTGAATAATTTCACCATTTTTGGCTCTTGGTGAGTTCCCAAATTACAATCTTCCATCTCTTCCTATTGATGTCTTTTCTTTGAATTAACAGCAACATCATTAGAATCAAATAGTCTTTCAAGCGGATCCAGTCCTTTAATGAGGATATTGTCTTTCAATTGGATAATTTTCTGCTCACCTATTGACTGCTTAAGGCTTCTTATCTCTCCTTTATGCTCTATTTGTTCTTCTTCTTGATCTATCTCAGCATCTTAAAAGTTTCCCCTCATTGTCAAGAAATGATTTATCTGCTCATCATCTTCAAACACCTGCCAACGTTTCACATTGTCAGGAATAGAGGGTCTATGTCTAATTTCAATCTCATACCTTAACCTTGGATTCTTTGGAGGCTTAAAGGTACTAGCTGCAACTACTAACGAATCTGCCAACCTATTCCCCTCCCTCAGAATGAACTGAAGATTGAGGGCTTCAAAATAGTTCTCTATCAGATCCCAAACTTCATTTCTGTATGATCTTAATCTCGGATGCTTGGTTTGACAATGATTTTTAATCTGTCTTATTATTAATTCAGAGTCATCAAAAATTGAAATACACTGAACCCCCATCTGTTTAGAGACTTGAAGTCTTAAAATTAAGGCCTCATACTCAGCCATGTTGTTTGTTGAATCAAATTCTAATTTAAAAGAAAAAGGCATGAGGTTACCTTCTGGTGATATCAACAAGAATCCAGCTCCTATGTCATCCTTGGAGTAGGCACCATCAAAATAGCATTTCAAAATCTTCTTTGAATGCAGCGCATTATTTACAACTGTTGAAGAGAGTTGCTTCCCTGTGTCTTTAGCAAATTATGCATCTTCATGCAGCATGAAACATGAAATATCTTTTGTTTCTTGACTATAAATAGGGGAATTTCCTGCATCTTTCTTGGTAGTGGTCTTCACGAACCTTATTTCCCTGTACAATCTCCTTTCTACCCCATTGAAAACAAGAATGATAGCATAAGTGAAATCAAATTTTAGAACACGTCCCAACTTTTCTCCCTAAGATCTTGACAGGAGCATTCCAAACCTCATTGGAATGTCAGCAACCACTACATCCATGACTATACTCTTTGCTGGAATTTGTGCCACAGAAACTACTACATCTTTAATTAACCCAACACATTTCACCCTTTTAGAATCAAATGAATACAGATCCCTGAAAGGTTTGGTAATCTGCAAGTTTAGTTCCTTCATAACAGACAATGGCATAAGATTATGGGATGCTCCTAAGTCCAGCATACAATTATTGAGAGTAAAATCATGAAGCAACAAAGTAATATTGAATGGTGGAACAGAAGAATCTACTTCTTCTACATAAGGACCAAAGGTGACCAGTGGCTTCTATTCTTGTAAGTTCACAACGTCACTTATATCTTCAATCTATGTGAGATTAATAAATTCTGAAATTTCTTTCTTGTAGACTGGTATTTTAGCTAATTCTAGAAGAGGTACCTAAATTTTTACCTTCTCCAACTCTTTTGTCAAATTGAAAGCATGAGTTTTTTTAACATTCTTTTCAGGTTCTTCTTCACTCATTCTAGAATTTGCTGCTTGTTCGGGTACAGGAACAACTCTCTCCAAAATATTAGTATCAATTGATTTGCTCTGGGAAGGTTCACCCTACTACACATCTGTTCTATTAACTGAATTTACAGGTTGCTCCCCATTACTGACTTGTTTTACAGGGTCCTTTTGTTGTGGAGTCGCCATTGGAGGAGAAATAGAATCTTGTTGTTCACCTTCATTATCCTGCACTCTAGATCTCTTTCTAGACCTTAAATAATACTTTTTATGTAACTGAGCTTGCATGAAATCTGTGAATTGCCTACGTTATTCATCCATTTCATCTTGATCAAAAGATACTTCAGCTTCAACATATTCTCCCTCACAATCTTCCTCTTCATCATCTTCTCTTGTGTATATAGCAGATATTTGGTCTTCAGCTTCTTTTTGGTCATCTTCTACTAACTGTCTCAGTGTTGCTTCTATATACAGTGGTGCTTGGACCTAATCTTGATCTCTTCTTTCTCTCTGCAAAATTTGCAGGGGTTGTTTTTCTCAATTGAGGATTGAATCCTCCTCTGTTGTGTTGTACCAGTCTTTGGGAGTTTTTACTTTCCAATTCCATCTTTACTAATTTGTTTGACAAATTCTTTATCACCTTTGTCATAGCATCAATTCTTTGATGTTGTGGTGATTCTTCTTTTTCTTTCCCCTTCTCTTGGATTGGTTGTTTCCCTTTCGCCTTCCCAGCTGCAGTCATATTAGCTTCAATTTCTAAAGCATCTGTCTGTATCTACTCTAGAGTAGGGGATCTCCTTTCTCTAAGTGTGAAACTAAAATCGGCTTCAAAAGCCCCAGCAAAAACCACCTTTGCTCCAAAAGGAGGGGTATTCATTTCTACAGGCAAACTGTTACACAATTTCTTGAATCTTTTGATAAAATCTTATATATTCTCATCTAGTTTTCTTTTGATTGCATTGAATTCTGTTAGTGAATAACCATGATCCCTTTTTTCACCCCATCTATAAGTGAATTGATTTTCCAGTTCTTCCCATGTATTAATAGAATTATTTGGCAATCCCTTAAACCACTTTCTAGCCTCTCCATCCAGAGACTGAACAAAAAGCCTTATTACAATATCAAGATGTTCTACACTCAGATTTTTGGCAAACTTACAGAACATAAGCAACTGTTTTTCTGTAGTTATTTCATCTTCTCGAGTAAAACATGGAAGTAATTTAAGATACTCTTGAGGCATCGCATTCATTGGTTGTGGAAGGTTAAGTGGAGCATATCTGTTCAACAAAAAGGCTGGTGCTGCCATGTTTGCACCTTCATTGACTGTTCCTTGGTTAGATGCAGTCGATGAACCTGCTGCGAAAATGAACGGAGGTGGAGGTAAAATTGATATGGGAGTGGGTTGAAGGACAATGGCAGAGGGACCAGCAACTGGAGTTTGTTGACCTTGAGTAAAAGTAAAAGAAACCGACTCAAAGGAATGTTCTTCCAACTTAGGTTCTTGAAAATAAATTGGTGTGAAAGGTGAATCTTGTTCCAAGAAGGATGTAATTTAGAGATATCTTCAAACAAATGATTACTAGAACTATTGCCAGGGGCAGACAATGTAGGACTAGGTGTTGAGGGGGGTTTGGGTTTCCGAACGCTTTTAGAAACCAATATTTCAAGGTCTGACAAATCAGGGACCTTCTGTTGTGAGGTATTCGACCTCGTGTGAGGCCTTTTGTGAGCCAAAATTCTGAGAATAACAAACACAGCCAAAGATTTCCTCCTCACTAAACTACCAGAGGAAATAATGTGAAAAACCCAAGCAAAATAAATTTTGTCTCTTCGTCCCCGACAACGGCGCTAGAAAATGTTGTATCTTAAGAGACAATTCCTTGGTTGTGGAAAGGAATCAGTGCTTAACACATTTTTTTTTATATGTGTCACAGAAGGAATTATATCAGGTGGTCTTCGTTCAATCACTTTAGAAACTAATTCTTTAAAACCATTAATAATCCGGTATAATGAAAGACTCTACAATGCCATTAACTGCTGATATCTGAATGGAAAAGAAGAACTGTAGAAGAAACTCAAAATGATATTCTGTAACACAGAATCTATCACTTTAAATTTCAGAATGAATTTATGGAGAGAGAGGAAACTCAAAATAATATGCTGTAAACACAGAATCTATTACTTTTAAGTTCTAGAGAGAATTTGTGAAGGGAGAGGAGTTGGAGTGAAGAAGGGAAAATTAAGGTTATTTAACTCTTAGTCACAAATGTAATTAAGAGACCGACAGTTACTTTACTTCATTTCATTCCAGGAAGAAGGAACACAAAATGGCACAAGAAAAACGAACCACCATCAATAGTTGCAGGAAACTTGATGCTTCTTTCATTAATTCCTCAGAAAAGTAAGTACCAAAGTTTAGTCTTCCAGAGGTCCAAAACTCAGAACCCCTCATCTTTCTTTCTATCTTGCTTAAATACATCAAAAACAGTTCGTAACTACTAGAACTTCTTGAAACTACTTCGACTACTTAGACTGTTAAAACTACTTATTACATTGCAATTGAGGACATCACTATAGCTTCAATCTTAACAAACAAAGAAAACAAATGAAAACTTGAAATATTATTCTTTTTTCTAAATTTGATTTGTTGCTGATGCATCTCCCTGAAGTGTTGATGTGTCTTCTTGACAGACCAGACATCCTTGCCCTGCATTTCTTCCAAAGTTTAATATTTGTCTTTTCTGCTTGCTGTCATGTCTTTTCTGTTTCTAATGTGGTATTCGAACAGTCCTGCAATAACGCATCTTTGCCCGACTTGACCCAACTGTTGCGTTTCCAACAGTGCAACCATATGCTCCTTTTGCCCGACTCTGCCTATGCCTCTACGTTTCAAACAATGTTATCATGTCTCCTTCTGCTCGACTCTGCCTCTTCTGCTCATGCCCACAACGTTCCATCTCCTCTTCTCCTTTGCTCTGTGTTGGGTCACTTACCCGAGTCCATTGCCCGCGTTCACGTTTCTTCATAAAACAACGCAACTGCACATAATCCTAGACTTTAAATATATTCAAATTTTCTTTTGAAAACTATCATGTCCGTCCCTTTATGGCATTTCACATTTCGACATTCATAACATATTCATGAGCGCCATTCCTCCTGAGCTCACGATGTGTGATGTGCGATTGGAATATATTAAATCATAGTTCTGAGCTGCATCGCGTTCGGCCCTTGTCGCACTTCGCATTTCGGCATTTATAACATATTCATGAGCACCATTCCTCCTAAGCTTTCGATGTGCGATGTGCGATAAAGGTAGGGATGACATGGCAAGTGGAGATGGGGCCGATCGCAAATCACAATCGGCGATATAAAACCTTGTCGCATTTCGCATTTCGGCATTCACAACATATTCATGAGTGCCATTCCTCTGAAGCTTGTGATGTGCAATGTGCAATTGGAATATATTAAATCATAGTTCTGAGCTGCATCGCGTCCGACGCTTGTCGCACTTCGCATTTTGGCATTCATAACATATTCATGAGCGCAATTCCTCCTGAGCTTGCGATTTGCAACAAAGGTAGGGATGATGTGGAAAGTGGAGGTGGGGACATCCGACTCAACCCTGGCATGTAATGTTCTAAAAGCATCAATTGGCCCGACTCTTGAACTGTTCTACACACGAATAAGCGCGACTCGACCCGCCTTCACATCTCCGCACATAATGTTAATACACCAACATATAAATCAAAAATTATTTTTCGGTGTACAAATTTTTTTACATTTTCTAACATATATCCTTTTTTTGGTGTTTTGAGAAATATTTCAAAAGTGAATGCAAATGAGCTACAACACCATCCTTTGCACAAGTCATCATTCTTTCTTGCAATCACTATTGTCAGTAAACACATGACCTTTCTCATCAAATACAATGAGAGAACCAAAATCCGGCTATCTTCAGTATTCAATTTCTATCAGTGATTCTTTCATAACCTTTAATGCATTATACTTTTTTTCAAAAAAACATTTTCTTGCACATGCATAAATAGAAGTAAGGCTACTCTTTACTTTTACATGTATCAACAAGTACCAAAACCACAACTATTAAACACATGCAACACTTTAATTACTATCTGCAAAATTATTATCATGTCTATTTATTATTGAATCATGGAGCAGGATTTCCTAAAAAGTGATGACCTTTTTTTCATTTCTACTTCTTGTCTTCGGCAGCAAAGGCAGTAGGTTCTCCCTCTTCATGCTTAAGAATTCTTCCTCTAAAAAAATCATTCTAGCCTCTTATTGACTGCACTTTCCCAAGAGCTCATCAAATGTGGGACACTTATCATTGTTTTTTATTGTAGTAATAAAAATTTCTCAAGTTGGAGAAATATCTCCAAGCGTAATCATCACCAGCTTTTTATCAGACACAATTTCACCAACAGTTGACAGTTGATCCTTGATTTTAAATATCCTCATGAAGTATGCTTGAATGCTCTCTACTCTCTTCACTTTATATCCTTGAGTTGATTTTTCAAGGCAAGGATTTGACTCAAGTTGTTTACTTGATACATTCCAATCAGTTTGTCATACATTTCCTTCAATTTCTTCAACTTGGAGACATAGGTGATGAGATGGTCTACAAGAGAATCAAGGATAATCTTCTTAGCCTTGACTTCAACCTTCTTGTATTTGGCCTTGATAACAACATTCGAATTTTCTAGTGGTTCTGCTACCATGCCTTCAATATATTCCAGTGCATCATGTTCTTTAAGAGTAATATCCAATCTTGCCTTCCATGGACCAAAATTCGAAGCATCATTCAGCTTCTCTTAATTCTTGAAGTAAGAAGAAGACATATTTCAACAGTAAGTCAAACAAATTTCAAGAGCAAAGAGAAACAAGCGATATTTTAGAGGAAAATAGATAAAGCAACAACTGATATTTCAGCAGAAAATAGGAGTAGCAAGTGATATTTCAGCAGAAAATTGAAGGATGACAGTTCTTATCTTCTTGGGCTTGTCTTCAACAAAGTTTTGATATCCTGTTGAAATTCTAATGTTCTATGCTGTAACAATTACTTATTCCAAAACTTCAATTTTTGCAGTAATATAAGTTAAGCAATTGTAGATAGAACATAAACTAAATGCACAATTGAAGACAGCTAAGAACAATATAAGACAGATAATTTAGGTGCAATGACCAGGGCAAATCCCACAAGGGGAAAACCCAACCATATTCTTCTTTTTGTAGATATCAATAGTTTAGCAGAGATACAAACTACAATGAGAGATCAAGGGAATGAGTAAGTTCACCCAAATATGAAGTTGTAGCATGAAGATCATTGGTAGTAGCAGCTGATGCAAACACTGAATCAACCTTCAAGTTTTGCTCTTTCTCTCCAAGTCTCTCTCTCTCACAACCTTCTTCAAATATCTCCAACTCACTCTCTCAACTTCAAATTCTTCTTTCACAATGCACAAGTAGTGAGAATGAGATGATATGAGATACATATATATAGGAGGAGCAACAAATTCTAGTCATAAAGGAGCAATATGCATGCCTTGAAGAGGAGTTACAAATGCAATTTATGGAAGTACACGTCTTTGTAACTCATGCCATTAAGGAGGTATGCATGCCTTTGTAACTCATGCCATTAAGGAGGTACGCATGCCTTAGTAACTTATGCCATAAAGGAGAGAATGTAACATATGCATTAAAGAGTGCGTAAGAGGAATAATTTATGACATGCTTTAATAAGTGTGTAAGAGGAATATGCCATACTTTTAATGAGTGCGTAAGAGAAAGAGTAACGCATCCATTCACTGAGACAAAGTAACATATGCATAAATTGAGGGGAGCTACATATGACATGATTGAGTACCATGATTGAGAGACATGAATTTCCTTTTAATAATAATATAATACTATCATAAACGATAACAGTAATGTTAAATTTGGCAACTAGGGCCAAATTCCACCTTGGGACAGCTCATTTGATGGAGATGATGATTGCATTGGATTCCTCTTTTCGAGAGGTCCAAGATTGATCTAAAGATCAACATATTCAGACAAGAAGAAGTGAAATATTTGAATTTATTCTCTCACATGTTTAAATTGTTCAGGTGGGCCTCAGCTTAATGTCGGCTCAAGGATCCCAATGGACGTGTCTCTTCAACATCAACGAATTGTATAAATAGGCGTGACCTCTCACCTCATTTGGACATCATTCACTCACACATTCTTCTCTCTCTCTTCATCAGATTGGTTCGTACAACGTGGGTATCCTCTCTCTCTCTCTCTCTCTCTCACGTGTGGCTGAAGGACGAATTTCTGGGACAGATTGCAGGGTGAAATTTCATACAATTTAACAGCATTGACTGAGATGTTCTTGACCTCGTTTAACTTCATTTTGAAGGTCAAAATTCTGATTTTGAGAGGCCGCATTGACTGCCACTAAAACTGAGGAATTCTGGGCATGTTTCCCAGCGTTAACTTCAGGGTTGACTGATAAAAATTGCAACAGATTTCCTCTCTCCTTTGACTGAGTTGTTTTGGGCTGTATTTGACCTCCTATTCAGACTGAGTTTGACCAAGGAAAATTGAGCTGCATTGCGGAAGGTTTTCCACTGATTTGACAAACGTTGACTTTTTGTTTGGGGCTAAAGTTTGACTGTAGTTGACAGCAGAATTTGACAGGGCTGATTTGACTGTGTATTGGGAAATTATATTTGATTTTTGTACTCTCTCTCTGTTCAACTATTGAATAATAATAAGAAGAATTGATCAAAGGGTTTCCCACATTGGGGGTTTTCCCTAGCATCCGCCATATCCGGTGTTCTCTTGTCTTGGCTTGTCTTCTACAATTGTTTTAATGTTCTCTCTGCATTTACTGTCAATGTGATTAATGGTTAATGTGATGGCTACTAGAAATTAATGGATATTGTTATTGGATTGCTAAAGGGACATTGAAGTAAATTGTGCTAAGCATAGAACATACCATTGTTATCTAAAATTAACATGGTATCAGAGCCCAGGTGAGGACAAGGCCCAAGCAAGAAAGAGAACATCAATCAGTAAGATCTATTGGACAAGGACAAAGCCTCAATGGCTTCCTCATCTTACTTCAAATCTAAGTATAAGCTCAATGATAAATCCTCTTTCTCAAGAACAAGCTAAAGGACATCAAGATGTATCCAACCCTACTTCATGAGGATTACCGAAATCAAGAATGATATTCTATCTATTGGAGAATTTGTTGCTGACAGGGAGCTCACTCTTATTGCTCTTGGAGGTCTCCCACGAGCTTGGGATTTGTTTAACACCACTATTCTTAACAATGACAAGATTCCTGGTTTAGACGAATTATTGACTAGAAGCACTCAAGAAGAAACGAGGATGATGGAGAGAGACAAACCTTCAAATGGAAATGAGCCCACTGCAATTTCCGCTCATGGTAAGAGGAAGAACAATGTTCGTCCAAAGAAACAAGATCAAGGATTCAAGTAGGGATTCAGGAAAAAAGGGAAGACGCTTCAATTGTAACAGGTTTGGCCACTTGCTAGAGAGTGTCCTCATAAGAAGGATACACCACGGGATGATGACAACAACAACAACCACAACAATTTCAAAGGTAATGACAATCAAAGGAATAACAGGTTCAACAACAAAGGAAAGACGAATGCTCCCGTTCCTCGATATGGAAATGGTTGACCTCCCAAAAGGCCAAGAAGCTCCAGATATGAGGAAACTAATGTTGTAGAAAAGAAAAAAGAATTTTATCTTATTTCTGCCCTCACTACTACCTCTCCTCTGGACACTTTGGATAATTGGTTGATTGATAATGGTGCCTCAAGGCACTTCACTAGGTACAAGGAGGCCCTTTCAAATTTAATTGAAAAGAAGACTAATTTAGAGATCATACATGGAGGCAATGCCACCTACCCTGCGAAAGGGATAGGGATTGTCCCTCCTCACTTGAATCAAGGTCAAATCCTTCATCTACAAGATGTATTGTATGTACTTGATTTGAAAAAGACCTTGGTATCTATTTCTGTGATGGAAGACAAAGGCTTCAAGGTAGCATTCGTTGATGGGAAGGTAAGTATTTGGAAAAGGAACCCAAAAGATCCATTTACACTTGGATTTAGGGTTGAAGGTCTTTATCAAGTTGGAGGAAGTCCTTTGGGAGCTATGACTTGTGACACCTCTCTTCAATCTGAATTATGGCACCGAAGGTTTTCTCACCTTCATTACAAAGTCGTGGCTGATGCAAAGAAGATAGTCACAGTTATGCCCGAATTCAACATAGATCATGAAGGTGTTTATGAAGATTGTGCAACTTGAAAACATGCAAGGAGACCATTCCCCTCAAGTGAGAGTCAAGCCACCGACATTCTTCAATTGGTCCATTCTGATTTATTTGGTATGTTGCCCGTAACATCTTTGGGAGAATATTTGTAGTGTGCAATTTTTGTGGATGACTTCTCTCGCAAAACATGGATCTATTTCTTGAAAAAGAAGGACAAAGTGTTCAAATAGTTCCGCTCTTTCAAAGCCTTGGTTGAAAATCAAGCAGAGAAGAAGATCAAAATATTGAGGACCGATAATGGGACCGAATATGAATCAAATGAATTCAACAACTATTGTAGAGAAGTTGGCATTAAGAGGGAGACCACTACTACATATACTCCTGAGCAAATTGGAGTTGCCAAAAGGAAGAATCAAACAATCATAGAAGCTACTCGTGCCATGCTTCATGACCAAGGCCTACCAAAGTTCTTATGGGGAGAAGCTGTCAACACTGTCGTATATGTTCAAAATAGATGCCCACATCAAGCATTGGACTTCAAGACACCGGAAGAAGTTTTCACCAGCCCGATGGATCCCATTGATCCACCTCCTAGTGAACCCTCTACCTCAAGGAAAAGACCTTCATGGCTCAAAGACACTCTCGAAGATGCTGAAAGACATATTGCTGCAAGAGGGACATTTCGTTGAAGTAAAAAGTTGAACAAGTACCAAGGGTACTTAGCTGCTATGAGTACCATTATCCAATCTGAGCCATGCACGTTTGAAGAAGTCATGAAGCACCAAGTATGGAAGGATGCAATGAATGAGGAATATGAATCGATCATGAGAATGATGTCTAAGATGTGGTTCCCCGACCCATGGACAAGTTTGTGGTCACTTCAAAATGGCTTTACAAAATCAAGCATGGCGCTGATGGAAGTGCTGAGAAGTTCAAGGCCAGGTTCATTACTCGCGGCTTCTCTTAAAAGGAAGGACTGGACTATGACGAGATATTTGCACTAGTTGCCCAATACACCACTATCCGATCTATCATCACTCTTGCTGCCTCTCAAGGATGGATCCTACACCAAATGGATGTCAAAATTGTTTTCTTGCATGTCTCGCTTAAGGAGGAAGTTTATGTAGAGCAACCCAGGGGTTCGAAGTTCAAGATCGTAAGACACAAGTATGCAGGTTGAAGAAAACCCATTAAGGGTTGAAGCAAGCCCCTGGGGCTTGGTATGAGAGAATTTATAGCTATCTTATGAAGCTGGGATTTACAAGGAGCGAAGCTGACCCGAACCTATACTTCAAGGTTGAAGACGATAGGCCTCTCATTCTGGTACATGTGGATGATCACTTTCTGAGAGGTGCAAACCCTCTCATTTATCAATGCAAGAGGGAGTTGGCTTCCAAATTCGAGATGAAGGACCTAGGATTGATGCACAACTTCGTAGGCTTGGAGGTCTGGCAAAAGCTAGGTGAGATTTTCTTTTTTAAAGGAAAATACATTGTGAAGTTACTCGAGAGATGTGGGATGGTGGATTGCAAGTCTCTGTCCACTCCGATGGAACTCAACTTCAAAAATCTATGTGGAAGTGTTGTTGGACCTGATTTTGCAAATCCTTCTGAGTATCGACAACTTGTGGGAGCCCTAATGTTCTTGGTAAACTCTCGTCCTAACATATGCTTCAATGTGAATACACTAAGTTAATTTATGGTCGAGCCTCATCACATACATTGGATTGCTGCCAAGAATCTCTTGAGATATCTCTGGGGCACAATCAACTATGGTTTGAGATACATTGTCCGGAATTTGACACTACATGGATATATTAATGCTAACTAGGCTGTCAGTGTGGTGGATCGTAAGAGCACATCTACATGTTGTTTATCATTGGGATCTGCTACAATATCTTGGATGAGCAGGAAGCAGAAATCGGTTGCTTTAAGCAATGTCGAGGTCGAATACATTGTTGCTAGTATGGCCTATTGTGAAGTTGTTTGGTTGAGGAAGCTCTTTAGTGAGTTATTTGAGCATGTGTTGGATACCACCATGATCTACTGCGACAACCAAAGAGGGATTCTCCTTTCAAAGAATCTTGTGTTCCACGACCGCTCCAAGCATATTAATATCAGGTACCATTTTATCCAAGATATGGTTCAACGGGGAGCAATAAGGCTCCATCACATCAAGACTGATAAGCATATCACAGACAATCTCACAAAGCCCTTAGGGAAGGTCAAATTCTTAACCTTTCGTGAGAAACTTGGAGTCATCCAAAGACCCTCCTATGAGGGTCCCGCATGTGTTGGACATTGAGCTCTAGGAGCTCCTAGGGGCCTTGGGGTACTTCTTGGAGCTATGAGCGACTATAGGGTGAGTGGTTCACCTTCCCCTAGTGGTGTGTTATGTACAAGGTGAGTGGTTCACCTTCCCTTGTGATACCATGGTGGTTGACATGTGCGTAGGGTGAGTGGTTCACCTTCCCCTACGATTGCGGAGACATGGATGTCGGGTGAGTGGTTCACCTTCCCCTACAATTGACATATGCATCAGATGAGTGGTTCACCTTCTCCTATGGCATATGAGCAGGATGAGTGGTTCACCTTCTCCTACTGATGCCCCAGCATACATCCTACCCATGTAATCTGGGACTCATGGGAAGTACCTCTCATCTGGCCAATGAGTTGGGAAACGAGGATAGGTACCATAGCACTATCGTTGCACGCATCGTGTACTGTCGTACTCCCTATGTCTAGGATGCATGGTGTTCAACAAGTTGATCTGGGATCCATTGAGGTTCTACCTCTAGACTAACTTGTGTCAGTGGAGAGTGACAAGGTCTTGTGACTCTCGATCAATTCTTCTTCATTATTACTTCATGGTTCAGCAGAGCAGAGATGACAGAGATAGTACATGATGACAGGATGGCATGATGATCAGTGACAGCAGTTGGATTGGCAGGTGCAGTTTTCCCTAGTTGAGAGGGAGTGTTAAATTTGGTAACTAGGGCTAAATTCCATCTTGGGATAGCTCATTTGATGGAGATGATGATTGCATTGGATTCCGCTTTTCAAGAGGTCCAAGATTGATCTAAAGATCATCTCATTCGGACAAGAAGAAGTGTAATTTTGAATTTACTCTCACACATGCGCAAATTGTTCAGGTCGGCCTCAGCTTAATATAGGCTCAACGAGCCCAATGGATGTGTCTCTTCAACCTCAACGAATTGTATAAATAGGAGTGACTTTTCACCTCATTTGGACATCATTCACTGACACATTATTCTCTCTCTTCATTAGATTGGTCTGTAAAACTTGGGTATCCTCTCTCTCTCTCACACGTCGCTGAAGGATGAATTTTTGGGACAAATTGCAGGCCGAAATTTCTGAATATTGTCCAGCGTTGATCAAGTTGTTCCTGACATCATTTGACTGTGTTTTGAAGGTCAAAATTCCGATTTTGAGAGGCCACATTAACTAGCACTAAAACTGAGAAATTCTGGGCATGTTGACCAACGTTGAGTTCAGGGATGACTATAATTTGACCGCATAAAATTGGAGCAAATTTTCTCTCTCCTTTGACCGAGATTGACTGCCCTGTTTTGCGCTGCATTTAACCTCCTATTCAAGTCGAGTTTGACTAAGGAAGACCGAGCTGCATTGAGAAAGGTTTGTTGTTGATTTGACCAGTGTTGACTTTGGGGTTACGGTTGAAGTGCGACTGCAATTGACTGCAAAATTTGATAGGGCTGATTTGACTGTGTATTGAGAAAGTAAATTTGATTTCTGTACACTCTCTCTCTGCTGAACTATTGAATAAGAAGAAGAAGAATCGATCAAAGGGTTTCCCCACATTGGGGTTTTTTCCGTGGCATCCACCATATCTAGTGTTCTCTTGTCTTGGCATTTCTTCTGCAATTTTTTTTATGTTCTATCTGCATTTACTGTCAATATGATTAATGGTTAATGTGATTGCGACTGGAAATTATTGGATATTGTTATTGGGCTACTAAAGGAACATTGAAGTAAATTGTGTTAAGCATAGCACATACCATTGTTATCTATAATTAACAAGTAATAATAACAATATTGATGATTAAGTCGAGATTGAACTATTAGGATTGATTAATGATAAGTCAAGATATTTTCCATCAACTATACTTGGTTACCAATTGATGCTAGGTGATTTACTATTTTTGGAAAGTCATACTTGAGATGTTAGACATGACTTTCTTGACAAAAAACAAGTCTTAATAGGTATGCATCCATCCTGGTAACCATGCTCTAGGTGCTTGTTTCAAGCCATATAGAGCTTTCTTCAATCTACATATGTGTGTCTCCCTCCTATGGACTTCGAATCCCTGACGTTGCTCAATATAAACTTCTTCAACAATGGTCCCGTTCACAAAAGTAGTTTTAACATCCATTTGATATATGTTCCATCTCATAGTGGTAGCAAAAGAGACAAGTAACCTAAATGTTATATATCTTGCAGTAGGAGCGAAGGTTTCTTCCGAATCGATGCCTTCCTTTTGTGAAAATCCTCTTGCCACAAATCTAGCTTTATACTCATCAATGCTCCCATCCATTAACTGTTTGGTCTTGTATATATCCATTTGGAAGTGACAACAGATTTTTCACTTGGTCTATGATCAACTTCCCAGACATCATTCTTCATAATCGACTAGTATTCTTCTTGCATTGCATTCCTCCATTCTTGATGTTCAATTACATCTTCATAGGAGGAGGGTTTAGGCTCAATGACCTTAGTCATATAAGCTACATAACCAGAATATCTTTTAGGTTTCTTACTTTCTCTCAAAGTTCCCTTAGTTGTTGTATGTCCCTTGACCACTTGTAGAGTCGTTTTCAACCAAGCAGGTCCCTTACGAGTTTATGGAATAACAGCATGTTGCACAGATTCACTAGGTCCTTCAACATATTCATGATTAGATGTAGGATCTTGAACATCGTCATCCCTTGAGATTTCCTCAAAAATGGGCACCTTTTCTTTTCAAAATCAACCGAGATATATTTGGATCTCTTGTAAGCTACATTTTCATCAAAGATGACATCTCTGCTTACTTCAATAGGACGATCCTCTTTAATGTAGATTTTTCATGCTTTTTATGAAACACTATAACCAATAAAGATTCCTTTTGTACTTGTGGGATCCAATTTCTTTATCTTGTCCTTTGGAATGTGCATGTAAACTGGACATCCAAATATCTGGAGATGATCCACACTTGGCTTCTTTCCTATAAATGCTTCTTTCGAAGTCATATTAGAGAATTTTATGAGGGCTTCGATTTTGCAAGTAGATAGTTGTTAAAGATGCTTCTCCCCATAAGAACTTAAAGAGATCTTGATCATGAAGCATGGCTCTAACACATTCTTCAATTGATTTGTCCTTCCTTTCAACCACACCATTTTTTTCAGGGTTACAAGGAACAATTAGCTCCCTCTTTATCCCTTCTTCCTTGCAAAATGCTATAATCTCTTTGGAGGTATATTCTCCACCATTATCACACGTTATGGTTTTTATCTTCCTTTCTCTCAATTTTTTTACTTCATTCTTGAACTCTTAAAATTTCTCAAATACAAAACCAAGTCTTAATAGGAATGCATCCATCCTGCCATACCATGCTCTAGGTGCTTTTTTCAAGCCATATAGAGCTTTCTTCAATCAGCAGATGTGTGTCCCCCTCCTATGGACTTCAAATCCCTAAGGTTGCTCAATATAAACTTCTTCATCAATGGTCCCATTCAAAAAGTTGTTTTAAGATCCATTTAATGCTCCATCCCATCGTAGTAGTCAAAGAGACAAGTGATCTAATAATTGTATATCTTACTGTAGGAGTGAAGGTCTCTTCATAATCAAGACCTTCCTTTTGTGAAAAGCCTCTTGTTCAATTCTAGCTTTATACTTATCAATGCTCCCATCCATTGAAAGTTTGATCTTGTATATCCATTTGGAAGTGACAACAGATTTGTCACTTGGTCTAGGAACAACTTCTCAGGCATCATTCTTCACAATCGACTGGTATTCTCTTGCATTGCATTCCTCCATTCTTGATGTTCAGTTGCATCTCCATAGGAGGAGGGTCCAAGCTCAATGACCTTAGTCATATAAGTTGCATAACCAAAATATCACTTAGGTTTCTTACTTTATCTAAAAGTTCCCTTAGTTGTTGCATGTCCCTTGGCCTCTTGTAGACTTGTTTTCAACCAAGCAGGTCCCTTACGAGTTTCTGGAATAACAACATGTTGCACAACTTTACTATTGCACAAGTTTATGATTAGATGTAGGATCTTGAACATTGTCATCCGTTGGGACTTCCTCAAAAATGGGCACCTTTTCTTCATCAGAATCAATCGGGATATTTTTGGATATCTTGTAAGCTACATTTTCACGATATTCTAATCTATAGCAAAACATGGAAGGAGCATTTACAACATCTGGAGCAAGTTCTCACTATATTAGAAGAACATCGGTTCTATGCAAAGATGTCCAAGTGCACCTTCGGAAAAGAAGACGTAGAGTACCTCGGACACATAATATCCAAGGAAGGAGTAAAAGTACATCCTAATAAGATCAAGCCTATACAAGAATGGCCCAAACCAGTTAACATTTCCAAGTTAAGAGGACTCTTAGGGCTGATTGGGTATGTCAAAGGCTTATTAAAAACTATGCCCATGTAACGAACCTTCTAAAGAAGAGCTCATGTCGATGGGATTAGGAAGCAGAAAGGTGTTTTGAAGATTTGAAGGAAATTCTGTCTAATGCATCTATATTGGCAACACCAGATTTTTCAAAGTCGTTTGTAATTGAAGGAGACACTTAGGTTTTGGCATAGGAGCAGTATTAATGCAAGATGGTCACCCAATCGCATTTGGAAGCAGGAAGCTCAACAAGAAAGAATGTCTCAAGTCTACATATAACAAAGAAATGCTTGCCATTATGCACACATTATCCAAGTGGAGGCAACATCTTTTGGGAAGTAAATTCTTAATACGAACATACCATAAAATTCTTCCGCGGCTCCTCCAGCAGAAAACACAATCTATAGAACAACAAAAATGGATCGACAAAATCTTTTGCCTTCGACATGGATATATTACATAAGAAAGGGAAAGACATTGTAGTAGTAGATGCTCTATCCAGGAAAGACGAAGAATCATCATTACTTGCAATTTCAGTTGTTTTCCCAGAATGGCTAAATGAAGTTCGAAGTGAATATGCAAAGGATCCAAACACAAGTGTTATAATCAATAACCCTCCCCATAATTCAAAATTAGAACGGAAAAATGATATTTTACGGTATAAGGGGAGAATTTACCTAAGTCCAAATTCCAAATTCAAAGCCAGATTTCTTAAAGAGTACCATGATTCATTGCTAGTCAGACATGTAGGTTTCTTTAAAACCTATTATAACGCACGCCATTCTTTTTTCTGGAAAGGAATGAGTAATGACATTCAAAAACTATTTAGCAGAATGTTATCAGTACCAGAGGAATAAAAGTGAAGGTGTTAAGACCACTATCCTACTCCATCCCTTGAATATTCCTAATCAAAAGTGGGAAGAAGTATCGATGGATTTTATTGAGGGATTACCCATGTTAGACGGAAAGGACAAAATTATCATAGTAGTTGATAGTCTCACAAAATATGCACACTTTATCGGGATGAAGAAACCAGATTCAGCCAAAGAGATCGCTGAGATGTTTTGTAAAAATGTCTACAAATTACATGGTTTACCCAAAGTCATTGTTAGTGATAGAGATGCCAAATTTAAAGCGAAATTCTAGAAGGAACTCTTCAAACATGTTGGGACATACCTCAGCATGAGTTCAGCATATCATCCTCAAACAAATGTGGAGTGTAAAAACTCTGGTAAACTTGAATAAGTATATATTATTAATGATGATAGATGAAAGATGATTACAATGGGGAATCACCAAGGCTTTAAATATAGCCTCAAGGTGTCCCTTGGTGAAGAGGCATGATCTTTGATCATGCCCTTTCAGTTAATAAAACCTAATATAACTATACCTAAGTAATAATTAATAAAATATTCATAACATTGCCCCTCTCTTAAAGATGCTTTGTCCTCAAAGCATACGTAACGATGGACAATGTTGACGAACCCCTAGGTTTCTTGAGCGGTGGGCTCTTGCTTCCCACATTTTAAAAAGATCGTGAAGCATCTTCTCGAGCTCCATCTGTTGGTGATGTGGATAGTGAAAAGATCTGATATCGACAGAGTTGGATGCTGTCTCGACTTCTATTGGAAGTTTGATTTTCCTATCGGGAGGCACTTTTATGGGTAGATCTTGGAATACTGTTTCATGTTTCCTAACTATTCCTTGTTCTTCTGGCGATTTTTTATGATTCCATTTTAGATTTAGAGGTAAGTTACCAACAATTATCATTCGATGCAACTTCTTCTCATCATCAAACGCTTCCTTCTTAACAACCATATGTGCTTCATCACGGAAGGCCTCAACAGGTTCTGGCGCTATATCAGTGGCTTCGGATGTGTTTGTCGCTTCACATGTTTCGTTCAATTCTGGGGATGGAACATTTTGTTGTTTATAAACATCTGTATCTTCATGGTGATGTGGGGAATCGGTTTGTTCCTGATGCTCTTCTGAGTTCCCTGAATCTGCGAAATTGTTTTGTTGATTTTGTTCCATGTTAGGAACTATTGGTTTTTGCATTAGATCTAACTTGTCCATGATGGCATTAAATTTCTGCAATATTTTGTTCTCATTGTCCTTAGCCTCCATTTGTTTTAGCCATATTTGCCTTTTTATCTAATCAACCGTCATCATTGATAAAGACATACTGAATATGTATGAGATGGGAAATATTTTGCCACTTTTTCTTTTCCCTTTTTTTTTTTAATTAAATTAATTAATTAATTAATTTTTTCTTTTTTCTTTTTTTTAAAACTATATAATTATTATATATATATAATTTTTAATTAAAAATTATATAATATATATAATTTAATTATATAATTATTATATATATATAATTATTAAATGAGAATTATATATATAAATGAATTATATAATTATAATATATATATATATATATATATATATATATATATATATATCAATTTAACTATATAGTATATATTTTATATAATTAAAAAAATCGTTTTTAAAATGTGCCCGTTCCGAATTAAAATACGATGCCAATCTGGAGTTAATCGATTTCCTGTAATGTCGTGACACACTTTTTCCTATAATTATAACGAATCGATTTTATTAATATAACGATCTGGAGTCACACCCTTATCGAACGAAGCCGTCGGATCGATTTATGTTTACGTGTCTGTATTTTGAAAAATCGACATGGAAGGGATATCGAAGGAATACGTGGAGGAAAAAAATGACTGCGGGGACGGTTTCTCGATTTTTTTTTTTTTAAAGTCATTTTCTTATTGGCTGGTTGTCGGAGGTTATAGCAAGGAAGATCGATTAAAAGAGTAGCAGAAAGGACGTTGACCAGAAGATAAAAAAAAATAAGATAGCCGTAGGAAAAAGGCAGTCCGGCAAGAAAAAAAAGACGGAAACCTGGGATCGTATTTTTTCACACTGCCTAGAAGCTCGAATTGACAGTGATTACACCTCGGAACAGTGACATTTGTTTTTGTTCGGATTTGTGGATGTAACGTTGAACAATCCTGTGGAAAAAGCTCGGATAAGGATTCAAACCTACAGTTATTTGTGATCAAATCTATGAAGGATCAGAACTTGTCGAAGACTCTATTACCAATGTAAGGATTAGGCCAGCGCATAGGAAGGATTTGGAACGGGGGGTATTTGTAAAAAAATTTAAACAATTGTTGCTACCCGCACTGATAAAAAATCTGCAATCTGGAATTTTTTAATTCCTTACTTTTGGGTGATCACACAGATCCCGAAGAGCGATGACTCCGATACCAATGGAGTGTAAAAACTCTGGTAAACTTGAATAAGTATATATTATTAATGATGATAGATGAAAGATGATTACAATGGGGAATCACCGAGGCTTTAAATATAGCCTCAAGGTGTCCCTTGGTGAAGAGGCATGATCTTTGATCATGCCCTTTCAGTTAATAAAACCTAATATAACTATATCTAACTAATAATTAATAAAATATTCATAACAAAATGGACAAACCGAGACCGTCAATAAATGCCTAGAAGCTTACCTTCATTGTTATGTAACGAATAAGCAAAATAAGTGGGCTCAATGGTTACACCTTGCTGAGTGGTGGTACAATTCAACGCATCACACTTCCACAAAAATAACCCCATTTCAAGCTTTGTACGACTATGAACCTCCTAAATGAAAGGACTTGACCTTCACCGAAACTAGAGTTCCAGCAGTTAAAGACCAGTTGGAAGAGACCCAGAAAATCCTTCAAGCATTGAAAAAAATATAAGTATTGCAAGGAATTGCATGAAACAAGCAGCCAAATAGCATAGATCAGAAAGAGAATTTGAAGTTGGAGAGTGGGTATTTGTTAAGCTTCAACCTTACAAACAAGTATCCCTAAAGCATAACGGTAAAAACAAGTTGGCATCAAAATTCTATGGATCGTACCAGATCAACAAAAAGATTAGCCAAGTAGCATATAGCCTAAGCCTTCTTGATAATAGTCGAGTTCACAATGTTTTTCATGTATTTTGTCTTAAAAAGAAATTGCGCAAACACTAATCCGCACAAAGGAGAAGAAGTTACGTTCACGAGTAATTAAAGAATACCTTAGCAAGTGGAAGAATCTATCAGAATAATGTTGAAAGTGTAACTAGGATCGGTCTTCATATTGACTATGTAATTGTGTATTTATGTAATGAAGAAGACAAAGATAATAAATATATATTTTTAGTATGCTTGCTTCATGGGTTTCATGAGCAAGGTTTTATTATAGGTCAAAAGACTTCTTCTTGATGTCTTTTGGTCATAAATGTACTATTTAAAGAGTCATGTATATGAAGAGTCAAGTCAATCTAATATGCCTCAAGACCTTGTCACATAAGCCTTGAAGTCATGGCTCAAAATGATGCTCCAAATCAGCGTTGAAATACTCTTCTAGACAGCTTCATTGTCGGCCTATAAAACAATGATCAAGTTGACTCTATAACTATATGGCAGGTCGGCTTAATAATAGATAGGGGCAACTATATATACCCCTATATATACTGCGCAGAAAGGATGGGAAACAACAATGAAAAGGGTTTGTGATTTGTGGATAAGAACCTTAGGAATTGTGAAGGATAAATGACTATAAATTCTAGTGAAGGATTATGTGTTAGTGTATTATTGTGTGGGCTCCAATATATATATATATATATATACAATTTCAAATATATCTGTCTGGACTATAATAACAAGTGAGGATAAGAGGTCAGAATGAGAAGAATATAAGGAAGAATAGGATATGATAAATACCACAGCAATTAAAGGAATCTTACCTCGGGTCTCTGTCCCACAGCAAAGAAAAGAAGTCAACTCTATGTCTTGAATATGTCTTTGTCCCACAACAAAGGAAAGGAGTCAGCTCACTATCTTAAATGTATCTCTGTTTTGGAATATTAAGAGAAGATATACCACAAATCGAAAGGGCAATCATAAAGGCATAATATAAGAACAACAAATATAAGAGGGAGGTCTAGGAACTGAGATTTCCTAGAATCGAGAAGGAAGAAGGATCGTTCAGTTGATAGACTAAGCTATCTAGTTCTAGCACAAGACGGTGCAGAGAAGAAGGATCATCTTAAGGAGTCAATGAAGAAGAAATGACAAGGTCGTGGAGGCATACATAGGTCAAGGATCTGTGTCATGGTCATGGTACTTGTCATCAAAAAGTCTATACGAAGAATTTCGTGCGAGTTTTCCTCTCCAAGAGGGAGAGGTTTTGGCCCTAGCTCGAAGAACCTAAATTTGTGTCTCTTGTATTTTTGGTAATCGACTTGATGAAAGACATAATAAGCTAAGAAGAGAAGACATAAGTAAAAGAAGTAAGCTCACAAGTAATTATCAAGGAAAGAATTTGAATTAATCACTTCCCTACCAAATTCTCAACATGGTATCAGAGGTAAGGTGTTGAAGACAAGGGCTACCTGACAAGTAGACACTCCAGGAAGCAAGGATCAAAAAAGTCAAGGTCAAAGTTTGCATAGAAAAGTCAAATCAATTTCCAAGGAAGACTCTTCAATATCATTCAAATGATCCACTTATCAAGTAGATAATCTTTGCCATCAAAGATTTATGACATTGAAGACATTGTTGGAAAACACATCATCAAGCACCATCCAACTTTATCCAATACCTTTGAAGACATTTACATTGGAGAGTTCAATCTAAGAGGGAGTTCCTAACTTCATCTTCATCGTCATCAAGGAAGCTGCTAGAACGAGGAAGTCAATCAATTCAAGTAAGTACCTATGACCTCATCTAAATCTGTCAAAATGACTTATTGCAAAGAGAGCAACAAATTGGTTGGGTCATCAAACTTTAGTGCATGGAAGAAGAGGACATATTTGAATCTAATTGAAGACGAAGTTATGGGCTACATTGAAGGATCCACAATTCAAACCTCATGTTAGTGTCAGTAATTTCATACTTCCACCAGGGATCAAAGCACATTTTGCATGTGCATCTTAAGTGTCCCACTCTGAAGAAATTTTCAATCATTCCATTAGGTCATGATATAAAATTGTCCACTTGTGGTTGTCCTTGTCAATAAACTTCATTCTCCCTCAGAAGATCATATTGCTTGACTCATTCTCGTGTCTCCTTGACCATAACAACACCTATGGAAATGCTCTTTTCACCAGGAAGTCTTGTTAAAATCTCATTCATGAAAGTCAAGTCTAAAGCAGTCCCATTAGGTCATTAGGTTTTTATATCCTCAACTCCTTCATTTCAGATGAGGTCAGCACATATATGAGAGGGACTAAATAAGATCATCATGATGTAATTATCATACTTTCAAAGTTGTAATTTTTTGAGTTTAATGACTTCTTTTTATCAAAATGTCATTTTGATATAAAAGTCAAATATGTAATTTGTTTATGTTTTTCCAAATGTAATTTTATGTTCTCATGTGTAATAAATTCAATCCCACGCTATAAATGCAATCATGTCCGACCTAAGTAGAGCAAAGAAAGCCAAACTCCATGTTTGATCAACCTGCAATGCTAAAAAGTCAGAAAGTTAAAGAGTATCAGTGCTAAAGGAAAAGTGAACATTAGCAAAGTGGGTAATTCAAATTAAAATTTCAAATCCACTATGCTATAAAGCCTTTCAAAACACCTCAAAGCAAGTCATTGTATCCATTCAATTATCAGAAGTTTCCAACAAAGGAGAAATTTTAAGTTTTTTGAGCATTTTTGGTCAAAATTCAAGGGCGCTGCGCGTTTGCACCCAGGCGTTGCGCGTTTACCCGGAGGCGCTGCGCGTTTGCCCGACAACTCCAGACCAATTTACACAGGCATTGTGCGTTTGCACAGAGGCGTTGCGTGTTCCTCCAGAACGCTGCGCGTTTTCACAAGGAGGGTTTCAAAGCATTTCACAACCTCCAACAAGCTTCATTTCCTCACAAATTTCTTCAAAGAGCTTTAAATCAGTAAGTGGAGCCTAAGACACCTTTCCTCTAATATATTTGGTGTTTCATAAGAAAGTTGAATTAAGTGCTTAATTGCTATGAAACCCTAGCTTTCATTTCCTTCCAATTTTTCATGCAACATATCCATATTCATGTCCCTAAGCACATATCAGTCATAAATATTGTTAAATCCTAGGGTTTTCATAGACCTAGGTTTTCATTTACATTCACTCCCTCCATTTGCCTAACCTATTCATTTCACCTCTCACTCTCTTCATCTCATTCCATTTACCCTAGGGTTTCCAAAGCCTTCAAGTTCATAATGTCTGAAAAAGAGGATAGAAGTGTCAGTGAGGAACAAACACCAAAGAAGAAATCATGTAAGGAAGGAGGAAAAATCATCAAATATGAACTAGTAACCACGAAAGAGCTACTAGAGTCAGAATGCTTCACAAACCCTAATTTCCTCTCCCACTGAGCTAGGGTTTCTATGGAAACGAGACATTTGAGCAGAAGAGCCATAAGGTAGGTCATATCAGTAAGTATGAGGTCTATTCAGCTCATAAACATCATGTCTCCATCATTTTTTGAGAATTCTTTCCAAGAGTCAAGTCATTTGCCACTCGTAGAGACAGTTATGCTTTAAACTATGTTTCCGACCAAACAAAGATGAATTTGATAAAAGTGAGAGAGGTTTTTGTCCACCATAGGTCCAAGAAGGAAAACCTCCTTGAGGTTTTACACAGGTGTCATGGTTTTATAGAAATGTCAAAAATACAGGTGCTACAAGAGGTTTGTTGCATTTCTGGAGTGACCTTGGGAAAATCAAGTTTTCTCATAGCTGGAGTGTCTAAATGACTTTCTTCATGAGTCAAATGCTAACTAGACAGAGAGATCTTTCCAATGAGCTATCATGAGCTCAATTGGAGTTGAGGAAGGCCTCCAAAAATTTCCTGCACCAGCACTCTACATTTCTGCACCCTCTTCGGCACTTTTTGACTAGTCTTGGGAAAAATAACTTTTGACAAGGCAAATCAACTCCAATTAGAAAACCAAAGGCAGATTTGGAAAGTATACTTGAATAGCTTTCCAACGAGCTATCCTAGGCCCAATTTGGACACCAAGAAGGCCTCCAAATGTGATCTTCAAAAAGGTGAAAATTATGTGTTTTTTAGTATTTTTGCACTCAGAAAATTCTGACAAACACACAGCACCATGGGCGTTGCGCTCTTTTTTGGGGCATCCAAATGACAAATGGCCATCACCATCGTGTTCAGAATGATGAAGACATCAACCCTAGTGAGTTTCAGAAAATTTCGAGGAGAACTGGTCCCTAAAAAGTGCAAAAAACCACCAAATTTTCATGTTTTTGCCTCCTTTTTGACCTTGTCATTGCACGTTTACCAGTCTTGGTAGATTCACTTTTTGACAGGGCATATGAGCACAATTTTGGAAACCGGAGGCATATTTGGAAACTAGACTCAGAGAGCTTTCCAATGAGCTATCTTGGAGTTGATTTGGACACCGGGAAGGCCTCCAAAAGTTGCTTCCAAAAGAGGTTATTTTCCCTGTTAGGGCGCTTCGAGTTTGCCAGGAAAATGCATTTTAACCATCTTCAGCGAATTTTGAAGTTTCACTCCAGTTTGACTTTTTACTTGGGAAAATGAAGAAATTACTCTTGTAAATGTCATGTTTTGACTTTCATCTAAGGTAGATACATTAGGTGAGTCCTCCAGAGGTCAAATGCATCGGTTTCCTCTCTTTTAGAGGCAAGTTGTTGGGTCTTCCTAGCCTTACAGTTTCTTATTTGGCAGTAAGTGAAACTGATTCCTATCTCATGGATTCGACTCCCTAAGGCTAGGGAGAGTGGTTTTGAGGTCTATACGATGTAGTTTCTCAGTGATTGTAAGGGGTTGGACTCTTTTGGAGGTTTGGCTTCTCAAGGACACACCACTGCATGGCCCTAGATATTAATCAAATTGTAATATTTTTATGTGACCTATGTGGTATCATTTAGTTTCATTTTCTTCTTTTTCGCTCATATGTTAGAATGTTTTATATTTCATCCATCATTTCATTGCTATTAAGGTAACACATGTCATGAATTCACCATGCTCGTTCTAGCTCCTCACCTGTCTTGATCATCCCATCATCAAAACCCTAAAGTGCTAAACATTGTACCTACCTTGCCCCATAGAAAAGCTTGCAAATTTTGACCTAATTTCCTTGCCCTAGTTGTTTGACTCCTCTTGATCCAGTAAAAACCCAATACAATCAAAATCAAAACCCTGAGCTACTATATCTAGCCTAAAATATTCTTTCCTCAGTCATCTTGGCTGTGATCTATACAAAGAGAGCCCTCTCCTGGCCTAGTAGTGCTAGCTACTTGGTTAAGCATGGTTTGAGGTTACCTCGAAATTGCCTTTCTCAACCTAAGGTTCAATCCAAGTGATAACACCTCAAAAGAAGATGCTCCAACTCATGCCAAATACATGAAAGGAGAAAGCAGAGCCCAGAGGATTCTCATAGAATCCATTAAGGAGTCACTCATACCCTATGTATTAAAACTGAAAATTGCAAAAGAAATATATGAGAAATTGGTCGAGTTATTCTCTGTGAGTACCGCGGGAAAAGCAATCTCTCTAAGACAATAACTATACAAGATGAAATTGTCAAGAGAGGAAGGAATCACTTCATATTTTATGAGGTTTTCTGAAATAAGAGACCAACTGCAGGAATTGGGAGAAGTAATGTCTGATAGTGAGATGACTACAGTGGTCTTGAATGCTCTACCGGAAGAATGGGGAAACTTCACTTCAAGCTTATACGGGAAGAAAGAAGCAACACCATTCCACGATCTATGGTCTCTCTGTAAAATAGAGGAAACAAGATTGAAAGCCAAAGTTGATACAGGATCAAGTGAAGGGAATCAAGCCTTTGCGGCCATGTCCAGGAAGAAAGGAAGATTTAGAAAATTTGGTCCTCGGAATAAAAGAATATGGACAAAGTACGATGCTTAACTTGGGCATTATAAAAGGGGTTGTCATAAATCTGGGAAGGAATCAGGACAAGAGGAAAAAGGAAGAAGCCCATGTCACAAATGAAAGGGAAGAACTTGATGCAAAGAAATCTAAGAAAAAAGAAGCGAAAGATCTCTATTATGATTGAGATCATCTTTCTCTTTAAGTGATTTTTGTTGGTTGTAAAATAATATGATAGGAAGTAATGTATATTAATAACATGATGATAGAAGCATGGAAGGAGCACTTGAAGAAGTAGCTCCTGGGAACCTCACTGATAACAACATTGATGGAAGGCAATCATCAACATCAAGGGTCATCATTCAATCATCAATATGGAAATAGGTGCTGACGTTTTCTAATGGAGTTCTCTATGGATTCACTGGTTAGAAAGAAAGCAAAAGGCTTCATCGAGAACTCTATGTTACAGAATTCTAGGATTAGGATACGATGACACATTGATGAAGTAGGTCAAGGGAATGAAGTTATTCATTCTAGTAAAATTGTTGCAGGATGACTCAAAAGGAAAAGGATGAGGTACATATATCTATATGCTAATACTGGATGTTGCAAAGTCATGTCATATGGTTACGGGTGATGGACTTCTATTTTCTAGTGCACAAGTTACCACTAACAAATGAAATCAAATATGTCCTCATATGAAATACGAGGTGGTTGTATACATGCAAGGAACTGTATACTGGAAGTTCGTGGGAATAAAGTTGTGTGGAGAAAGAAAGGAAGAGATCATGAAGTGCAACCATGTAAAGAGGCGGTTATCATCCAAAAGCCAAGAAGATGTGACTAAGAGATCTCCTGGGAAGATATGTGGACTCTGATAGAAGTGTGAAAATTTTTTAATCTAAATTACAGAATCCCTACCGTTAAATTCTTGATTTACTTCTCCTACTTACATAAGTTATTAATCTGAAAACTTCAGCATTAACATCGAAGTAAATACATTAACAACCTACACATGCAGATCTAAAGTGAATAACATGCTCAAAGACAAAGTGACACACAAGGATTTTCTGCACAAATGTCCTCGGAAAAACCCAATGCGGGAAAACCAGTGTTGCTAGCTTCTGGAGAGTTTTATTATTAAGCAGATTCTAAGTACAACAAATATGGGCACCAAACTGGTTAACCCAACAGATAAATATAAATGGCAGCAATACCTTTATTCCAGAGACAGAAAATTGTGATTGATTCACACCCTCAAATGGAATTTACAGAACTCAGCCATTTTCCGGCCTCTGGAACCCCAGTGCTGCTTTGAAGCCCTCTACGCTCGCCTCTACGCTGCTCAGGAAGCGCCTGCGTCACCCTAGACTGGGTTATACTGCCCCTGCGCTACCCTAGTTGGGCCTGCATCAGCCCTCCTGGCCTCCTGCTACATCTGCACTGCCCCTGTTGGGCTCTCGACTGGACTGCGTAGCTGCTGCCTCTACACTGCCCTGGTATGCTCCTTCTTTGCCCTCGTTGTACCCTAGGCCTGGGACTAGACCATCCCCCTCACTAATAATACCCCTCACTACAGCTTAAACACTTATCAAATTCTTAGCAAAACCACGCACTAGAATCTCAGCTTAGCTTCAGTGCTCTGCCAGTGTGTGCATTCTCCAACTGATCCCAAGCCCTCTTCTTATACTTTTCTCGTTGAAACATCAACGGTCGTGATCTAATCTTGAATCGACAGTTAAGATTAGAAGATGCTTGATCCGTGTCACTTAGTCATTCTCATCACATGTTTAATTTAATTACCTTTAATATTTTAATTTTCCTAAGTTAGATTTAGGGTCCTTAATTAAAAAGATTAATTAACTAAATTTCTTAAACCGGATTGAATGACCCAAGCATGAAACCCATGCTTTAATAAATCATTGTAATAATAATAAATTTTTCTTTTTCATTCTTTTGATAAGTACATTTCATAATGACTCAAATACAAATATGAAGATCGAACCTAGTTGCTTTCTTCAACACTCTCTCTTAACTAGGGAGGTATTCATAATGACATATAAAGTACAAGGAAGATCTCAAAACACATCAACCATGAATAGTTTAGGCACCGCAATGCCATGGACTAGATTCCTGACCAAGGCAATCTATCCAGGTCCTTGAACAGTTTAGGCACTCATGGTACCATCAAGCTTACTTGCTAACCATCAACCCAGGGATCTGGGTGCGTAATACAAAGTCATATCTCTATGACCAACGCCACCCTCCCTACTTCGGGAACTAGACATCAACACATAGTGCCAGCCAAATGTCCTCCCAAGCAATGTGTATTACACACAAAGCCTCAACAAATATCCTCCAAACATTTGTCATCAACAAAATCAGCAATATTAACTAAACCAAGCATGCTTCTAAGATATTCAAACTTCTTAGTAGGTAGAGACTTTGTTAATATATTAGCTACCTGATTGTCGGTCGAGACATATTGTAGCTTCACGATCCCATCCTACACCAAGCTTCTAATGTAGTAGTACTTATTGTTGCTATGCTTCTTCCTTGCATGGAATATAGGATCTTCAGACATCTTGACGCAGCTTTGATTGTCACAATTTATCACAGTAGGACTGAGAGGCTTTTCAGACAAATCTAACAGAACTTTCCTCAACCATACTGCCTCCTTTCCTATTTCACAAGCAACCACATACTCTGCTTCAGCACTACTCAAAGCAACAGGATCTTTCTTTCTACTCATCCATGAGATCATAACAGATCCCAAAACTAAAACATCCACTTTTAGTACGTCTTCCAGCAGTGTCACTGCCACCCCAATCAGAATCTATGAAACCTGTTAATTTGACTTCCTTGTTGTCGTACTTTAGGCGGTGATATGAAATCAACTCCAAATAGAAGAAAAGAGATCACAACGCCTTAGAAATAAGCCACATCGAGGGGGCAACCTCCAATACATTACATAAATGAACAATTCTTGGATGATACAATTTACAAAACCTCCTTTCTATATATAGGAGTCCATGGGGCCATAATGTAATCCTAGTGGGCCACAATGTAATCCTAGCCGACCTAACAATAATAATTTAAGGGCACAATAATAACAAAATGGGGGTTACAAGCGTACAATAATAACAATATAGGACTACGGGGGTACAACAATAATAATAAGGGCGCTACACTAACAACATAAAGGACTCCACTAGTAATATAGAAACCTAACATGCCCTCTCCTTCAAAAAAGTGTTGTCCTCAACGCTTAAGTAGCTACGGGTATTACGTATAAAATGTTCATCCTCGAGTGGAATCTTTGAAAGGCAAGTTCTTCCACTTGATGAGATACTACGAAATTGATCGATTTCGTAGGCTTTGTCGAGTTCTTATTTCCGTGACTACGCCGAGGTTACAATATGATTTTCCTTCCTCATCAAGTTCGGGCAATATTGTTTGAGCGGGAGCACTCGAAAGCGGTACACTCCAATTTTGTCGCCATAGTACCAATATTTTGCAACACCTTGTAAGGACCATAGTTCTTTGGTGATAATTTGTTATCCTTCTTAGCTTGCTTGAGGGAAATTTGTTGATATCGTTGTAGCCGTAAAAATACCCAATCTCCTACATCAAAACTTCTCTCGCTGTGATGTTGATCTGCCTGTTGTTTCATTCGATTTTGTGCCAAATTCAGGTTATCCCTTAAGAGTTGGAGAACTTCTTGTTGATGCTCGATGTGATCTTCCACTGCTTGAACCTTAAAATTTTCTCTTAAAGATGATGTGATGGATGGTGGATGATATCCATAAAGTGCCATAAATGGGGTCATTTTTGCTGCAGTATGGAAGGAAGTGTTATACCACCATTCAGCAAGAGGTAACCACTTGACCCATTGTGTTTGTTTATCAGATACAAAACAACGAAGATATCTTTCCAAACATTTATTTACTATCTCAGTTTGACCATCAGATTGAGGATGATAAGATGAGCTATGAGCTAATTGAGTACCCAAACAAGAAAATAACTCCATCCAAAAATTTCCGGTAAAAATGGGATCTCTGTCGCTCACAATAACCCTTGGGCTTCCATGTAGCTTTTGAATTGTGTCCATAAATGTAGTAGCAACTGTACTTGCTTTAAATAGATGAGATAATGCACAAAAGTGTGCATACTTGGTAAGTCTATCAACTACCACCATGATGACGCTCTTTCCTTCGGACTTAGGTAAACCTGTGATAAAATCCATTGAAATCTCCTCCCAACGTTGACTTGGAATGGATAAAGGTTGTAGAAGTCCTGGGGTCTTAATTGTTTCCACTTTATTCTGCTGGCAAACCAAACATTCCGCCACAAACTTTCGAATATCAGATTTAAGGCCATTCCAAAAAAATTCTTTCTTCACCCTGTGGTAAGTTTTTAAAAATCCTGAGTGTCCTCCTAAAGGAGAAGTGTGCAATTCCAGAAGAATCTTTTGTTTTAGTTGGGAATTCTTACAAAGATATAAGCGATCTTTGTATCATAAGGAATCATTTTTCCAACTAAATGTATCAGATGTACTAGGATCTTGCTGCAACTTTTGAATGAGTGTCCATACATCTTTGTCCTTCTTCCATTCATCTCTTGCTTCGGTTATCCAATACGGTTGGATAATAGAAATGGCACAAAGCAATGCTTCCACCTCTTCATTCTTTCTTGAGAGTGCATCTGCAACAACATTAAGCTTTCCTTTTTTGTAGATTATTTCAAAGTCATAACACAACATCTTTGTGACCCATTTTTGCTGCTCTTCTGAAGATAGTCTTTGTTCCAAAAAGTGTTTAAGGCTATCATGATTATTTCTTACCTTGAAGTGTCTTCCCATTAGGTAAGTTCGCCATTTCTTTAGTGCTTGCAGTATTGCTAACATTTCCTTCTCATAAATAGGTTTCTGTAAATACTTTCCTTTGATTGGACGACTTTCAAAAGCAATGGGTCTTCCTTCCTGCATTAAAACGACACCAATTCCATTTCCTGAGGCATCACATTCCACAATAAAGGTTTTTGTGAAGTCTGGCGTAGCTAAGACCGGTGCTAGGCACATTGCCTCTTTAAGATGTTCAAAGGCCTTAGTTGCTTCAGGAGTCCATGAAAATGCATCTTTCTTCAATAATGTTGTTAGAGTTGCTGCTATTTTCCCATAATTCTTAACAAACTTGCGATAATATCCTGTTAACCCGAGAAATCCTCGCAACTGCTTTATGGTTGTGGGGACTTTCCATTCCTTAAATGGCTTTAATTTTGTTAGGTCTACCTTAACACCCTCCTGAGATAAAATATGACCCAGATATTCCACCTCTTGTACTCCAAAGAAACATTTGGAGGTTTTTGCAAATAATTGTATCTCCTCCAATAGTTTGAGCACCTTGTCAACATGTTGAACATGATCCTTCCAAGACCTACTATAGATTAGTATATCACCAAAAAATACTAAAACAAATTTTCTAAGGGTTTGAAAATGGAATTCATCAACCCTTGAAATGCAGAAGGTGCATTGGTAAGGCCAAAAAGCATGACCAAAAATTCGTAATGAACCTCATGAGTTCGAAATGTTGTTTTCGGAATATATTCAGTCTTCATTCTAATTTGATAATATCCTGAATGGAGATCCAACTTGGTAAAATAAATTGCCCCATGTAATTCATCCAATAATTCATCAATCACAGGAATGGGAAATTTATCTTTAATAGTGAGCTTATTGAGCTCCCTATAATTCGGACACATGCACCATGATCCATCCTTCTTGTGCACCAAAACTACTGGAGCAGAGAAAGAACTTTGACTAGGTTGAATTATACCCGCCTCTAACATTTCTGCAATTATACATTTAATTTCGCTCTTTTGGACATAAGGATATCTGTAAGACCTGATGTTTGGAGTAACACTTCCTGGAATCATATGAATAGAATGATCATGATCATTCTTAGGTAGGAATCCTTTCAGAGTTTCAAACACCTTAGAATGATTGTCCAAGACTTTTTGGAGATCTGGAGAAATAGATGATTTTGATGTTGGAACTTCTAGTGAGCATAATTGTGCAATTACGCCTCATTGTTCTTTCTTCAAAAGCTTTTTCATGGCATTAGAGCTTGTTATCTTTGTCGGCTTCCCTGCAATACCCTGTAATTCAATTTCCTTTCCTTCCGAAAAAAATTCAAGAAAAGTTCTTGAAAGTTAAAAGCTATTGTCCCCAAAGATTGTAACCATTGTACTCCTAGTACAACATCAGCACCTCCCATTGGAATGGAAAGGATTGGACTATTCAATACATATTCCCCCATGGTTAGCTTGATATCATGGCATTTTCTAGAGCAATTTATAGTTCCTCCATTTGCAACCATCACTTGACACTCTGGTGCTGGGTATAGGAAGCAATCCAATTCATTGGCTACCTTACAATGAATAAAATTATGGGTACTACCCAAATCAATCAACACTATTACCTTTTTCTTCTTGAGATGTCCTTCTATCTTGAGAGTTTGAGGAGTGGTAATTCCTACCAATGCATTACAGGATATGGTCGGACTCATTTTTTCTTTCTCTAGGGTTTGTTCCTAGTGTATATCCTCCTCTTTTGAAGTTTCTTGTTCATTTTCTTCCTCCTCTTCACAATCTATGTAAAATAATTTCTTCTCAGCACACTTATGACCTTTAGTATATTTGCTATCACAATTGTAGCAAAGCCCTTTTGTTCTTTTTTCTTCCAATTGTTGTGGTGCCAACCTTGTAGGTTGTGCAAGTCTAGGAGTAGCAACACTTCCATCTTTGTAGATGTGAGTGGTAGACTTCCTTCTCGCCATAATTTTACATTCAGTTTTTCTTGCCAACCTAGAATGCCTTCTCCAATGAATCAGATTCCCAAAGGCGAACCTCATGTTGGATGTTATCCTTTAAAGTCCCAATGATGACATCAATATTGTGTTCCTCTAGAATATCAGCTACCATTATATTAAATTTTCGGAAGACCTCAATGTGCTCCACCTCTGAAACCTTTTGTTTCAGATTTATCAATTGGCTAAAGAAGGTGTTGCTCTTTGTATCATCATAATGTGTTATCATTTCCTCCGTAAAAATTGACCAAGTGACAATTTTTTTACGGGAGCAAAGCCATCAATACCATACAAATGTATTTTGTTCTAAATATAAAGTTGCAATGTGTACCTTTCATATTTTTGCACATTATTGAGATTAAAATATTGTTCCATCTATAGTATCCATGTTACGGAATCCTTACCATCAAACTTCCTCATATCGATCTTTGGAATATGGTGGGTCTTCGATCCGACATTAGAGTTTATGAAATCACGATTAACATTTATTTTGTTCTCATCATGAGTTTCCTCTACTATCTTTTCGCCATTAGGAATCATTTCTTGTATCAACTTTGTCAAACCTTCCATGTCTACTTTTAGATCATTCTTCATTTCTTCCATGTTGTCTTTCATTTTTTCGTCGATGTCATCCATCTTAGCTTACATGCCATTCTTTAAACCATCCATCTTAGCTTCCACGCCTTTCTTCAAACCATCGATCTTAGCCTCCACGCCTTTCTTCAAAACTTCCATTTCATTTTTGTTACTCTTTGTGAGAGTGAAATTTGGTGCACTTGCTCTTGTAATTTTGATATATCATGTTGCACTTCTTCCTCTTCATGAGTCATAGTAGAGTATTTTGACGGCTTAATGGGTGTTGAATTCTTTTTAGGGGGGTATTTTAGAACCCAATACTAATATTGATGCTTCAATATGCGCTTGGAATCACTTCAAACTGATTTTTCAAACAAGACTTATGCAATTCGAAAAAAAATACACATTTTTCATGATTTTGAGGAGCTCAATACTAAAACTGATATATCTCTATAATTTCAGATCCCTGAGATTTTATCTTCGGTCCTTTAGTAGCCCTCATAATCGTCTTTCCAATGCCACAGGTTTGACCTGATTTGGATTCTTCAAGACAAGGTTATGTGTAATCTCCCACAATGACCTAATTATGGACTGGTTCAGTAGAGCGAACATGTACGGCGTGCCACGTCTCATTGTTTTTTCCTTCGGCTCTGAAATTGATACACAGGAAACTACAGTCTATGTACTTTCGGCCATTTTTTACAAAATTCCAATTTGATGCTCAGAGAGAGAGTTATGACGATTTTCCAAAGGTCACCTTTTTTAGATGAAATTCGGGAGCCGAAAAAAAGCCCAAACTTCCACAGATCATATCTCTGAAAATATTGCGAACCAAGATCTGAAATTTTTACACGAATTTCCTCAATATTTCTTCGCAAATGAGTTTTTTTAGCATCCGAACCTTTGTAGAAAAAAGTTATAGCGAAAATGCCAAGATGGCCTGTTTGAAGCAGCAAAACCCTAGAATCCAAAGCTCTGATAACAAATGTTATGAAACCAGCTCCAAAAATAGAAGTAAGGAGAGATCAACGCCTTAGAAATAAGCCACTTCGAGGGGGCAACCTCCTTTAAATTACATTAATGAACAATTCTTAGATGATTCAAATGACAAAACCTCCTTTTGATATATAGGAGTCCATGGGGTCACAATATAATCCTAGCCGACCTAACAATAATAATGTAAGGGCACAACAATAACAATAGTGGAGCTTTATATGGCACAATAATAACAATATGGGGACTACAAGGATACAACAATAACAATAAGGGGGCTACACTAACAACAATAAGGGTTTGCACTAGTAATATAGTGACCTAACATTTGTCATCAACAAAATTAGCAATATCAACTAAACCAAGCATGCTTCTAAGATATTCAAAATTCTTATTAGGTAGAGACTTTGTTAATATATCAGCTACCTGATTGTCGGTCGGAACATATTGTAGCATCACGATCCCATCCTGCACCAAGCTTCTAATGTAGTGGTACTTATTGTTGATATGCTTCTTCCTTGCATGGAATACAGGATCTTCAGGCATCTTGACACAGCTTTGATTGTCACAATTTATCATAGTAGGACTAAGAGGCTTTTCAAACAAATCTAACAAAAGTTTCCTCAACCATACAGCCTCCTTTTCTACTTCATAAGAAGCCACATACTCTGCTTCTGAACTACTTAAAGCAACAGGATCTTGCTTTCTACTCATCCATGACATCATAGCAAATCCCAAACTAAAACATCCAGGTGTAGTGCTTCTCCCATCGATCTCACTGTGACCCAATCAGAATCTGTGAAACTTGTCAGCTTGACTTCCTTGTTGTTGTACTTGAGGCAGTGATATATAGTGCCACGTAGATAGCTTAATATATACTTGGAAGCTATCCAATGATCGTGATGAGGCTCCAACTGAAATTGACTAAAAATGTTCACAACAAAACATATATTCACTCTAGTGTTTACCAGATACATCAGAGAACCCACAAACTTACGATAGGTCGTAGGATCCACGAGACTTGAGTCAGAGCTTCTCAACTTTTTGAAATTGGTGATCATGGGAGTAGTCATGGGCTTGGAATCCATCATACTGAATTTCTGCAACAACTTGATTATATACTTACCTTGCCCCAGATATATCTTCCCAACTTTCAGCCATACTTCCAAACCTAGGTAATAGTGCATCAGTCCCAGGTCCTTCATCTCAAATTCGGCTGCCAGCATCTTCTTGCATTCTTGTATCCTTTGCTCCACACCTGTGATGAATAGATCATCCAGATATAATAGAATAATGATTGGCTCAATATCCACAACCTTGATGTAGAGATTTGGATCAGTAGTAATTTTAACGAACCCATTTTTTAGAAGGTATGCATCCATTCTTGCATACCATGCCCTAGGAGCTTGCTTCAAACCATATAGGGCCTTCTTGAGTCTACAAACATGAGTGTCTTTGATATTTATTTCAAAGGCTTCAAATTGTTCAATGTATACTTCTTCATCGATGGTCCTATTCAGAGATGTTGTCTTTACATCCATTTGATGGATATTCCATCCCATTGTAGTAGCCAATGAAACCAAGGATCTTATAGTAGTATACCTTGTGGTAGGTGCAAGGGTTTCTTCATAATCTATGCCTTCCTTTTGAGAGAAACCCCTTCCAACAAATCTAGCTTTGTACTTGTCTATGCTTCCATCAAAGTGTGTTTGATCTTGTAGATCCATTTTGAAGTGATAATTGATTTGTCACTTAATCTAGGAACGATTTCCCAAACCCCATTCTTCATGATGGATTGATATTCTTCCTTCATTGCCTTCTTCCATACTTCTTGATGAGCAGCTTCTTCAAATGTAGTCGGTTCAACTTCTATAATTTTTGTCATGTATGCAACATATCCAAAATATCTTCTTGGTCTTTTGCTTTCCCTAAAAGTCCCTTTTGCAGCTCCATGTCCTTTGGCATATTCAAAAGTAGCTTTTAACCAATTTGGCATCTTCCTTGTGTCAGGTATGATCACAAGTTGAATAGACTCACTTGGTCCTTCTTCTTCTTCTTCTTGAATTGTAGTATGATTGTCATGTTGTTCTTCTTCTACGAATAGTGCTATGTCTTCGTCATCGAAACCAATAGGAATATCCTTGGATTTTTTGTAGGCATGATTTTGTAAAATATAATGCGTCTGCTTACTTCAATATGTCTTCCTTCTTGATGTAGATTCTATATGCCTTTGAAGAGAGACTGTAGCCAACGAAGATCCATTTAATGCTTGTAGAATCTAGCTTCTTTTGTTTGTCCTTTGGAACATGGATATAAGCGAGACACCCAAAGATTCGAAGATGGTCCACACTTGGCTTTCTGGTGTCATATTCTCAAGAATTCTATGAGGGCTTCAATTTTGTATGTATATTGTTGTCATTGTTGCTTCTCCCCATAGAAATTCAATCAATTCTTTGGAAGTGAATTCACCACCATTGTCGGATCTCAAAGTATTTATTCTTATTTCGGTTAGGGTCTCCACTTCAGATCTAAACTCCTTGAATTTCTCAAATACTTGATCCTTTTTCTTGAGAAGGTAGAGCCATGTCTTTCTAGAGTGATCATCAATGAAGGTTCCATAATAGAGATGACCTCCGAGTGATTTATCATACATAGGCCCACACACATCTGAATGAACGAGATCTAATATATCTTTAGACCTTGTTTCACTATTTGTAAAGGGTTTCCTTGTATTCTTTCCCAAAGCACATCCCTTGAAAATTCCTTCACGATCTTCTTTGATAATGGGGATGCCATTTACCAATTGATTGAGAGAGGAAATAACCTTGTAATGTAAGTGACCATCTCTTCTATGTCAGATTTCAATGGGGTTGATTTCCAAGTGAACTAAGGCTTGAGGAGATGGTGTTATGACTCTATATAGGCTTCCTTCACTTACTCCAATAACCCTAGCTTTATCCACTATCAATAATCCATGCATTGTCATCATTGAGTGAACCTGTAAGTGCAGCCAAGAACCCTTTGCTTTTGACAATATTGAACAAGTTGTGGGTGACTCTTTTGATCCAGCTTCCTGCATTATTGAATCCCATTTTCAAGTATCTTATTATAGAGGGAGTAGCTTTTCCTTTCAAGCCAACAAAGTGATTTCCAATCTTTCTTGACCTTAGCTTTGATACCATGTTGAGAAATCAATGCTTAGTAGAATTGGGTTTGAATCCTCTTTCTTGATAATTACTTGTGAATTATGTTGGCTTTTTTTACTTCTTTATTATATTATCTTTCATCAAGAAATTACCAAATTATGTGTGTATGAAGATCACGAAACAAGAGACACAAGATGTAAGCACTCATCCAGGGAAAAACCCTTATCTAGGGGAAAATGACGTCAAACCTCTTCCTTCAATAGTTTTCACGAGATAATCCAAGACTCTTTGACCTAAACACCGACATCCTCCAATCACCAAGTCAGCCCTTCCTTCCAACAGCTTCAATCTAGACTTTCGACCTTGTAGCAGCAAAACTTCGATCTCTACAACAGTAGAACTTCGACCTCTGCAGCTTCGACCCTTGCAATTGCAGAATTTTGATCCCTGCAACTACAGCACTTTGATCCCTGCAACTACCTAGTAAATTCGTAGGAAAGAGAGACGGATAGCCCAAAAACTTTGATGCTGCAATTCTCATTCTTCTCCTTGAACTTCGCACTTTTCTGCACTGCTTCTTGTGTATATCAAACTTGTTGAGTGGATGAGCAAATAGATCGAACTGCACTTCTATATAGAGCCTTCTTGTGGGTCGAATTTCTCTCATGTAGGCCAACTTCATCAGGCAAGGGCCGACTTGGTGTGGAGGTGACAAATTACATATTTTACTCAAAAATAATTCTTTTTACATGATTCAAAATCCCAAGAAAGGTTTCATAAAATGTACAATGACTCTAATGACTCAATATAAAACCTAGAAGTCCTCAATGGGGACTTTGACCTTTATAATGATAACTCAAGCATGAAACCCATGCTACAATAAGTCATTATAATAATAATAAAATTTTCTTTTCATTCTTTTGATAAATACATTTCATAATGACTCAAATACAAACATGAAGACTGAACCTAGTTACATTCTTCAACACCTCATTGTAAACAATCATCATTGATGTAATTAATAATATATATATATAATCATTTCTGAGCTTGTATGCTCCACTTTTCTTTTATTGCAATGGCCGTCGGAATACCATGGGTCATACGAATACTATGGGTCACCTTTTCCTACATTAAATAGAGTGACTTTATAATGTTCTTTTTCCTTAGTCACCCTATTAATTAATTCATCCCCTGAGATTCCGCAATTTATTTTAATTTGTAGCCTATCGGATAGGCTAGGCTACTTAGATGGTCTCTGCTACCAACATCCAGAAGAAAGAGACATTACATATTCTCTGATGGTCAATTTCCCTGATAAGCGAGCCCCAATTTTCACGAGTTAATTAAAAGTAAGGAGAATTTGTCAGACAGAATTTTCTGCTTTTTTTTGTGGCTGATTTTTTGTTTTATTTCCACTGAAAATGTTATTTCTGAAGTTAAAATACCAGTGTATTTACTTTCAGCGGTTTCAGTAATAAAAAATTATTGGGTGAAATAATTTCAGGGTATAAATAATGGTTGAGAAAAATAAATCAGACCCCATATTAAAAATTAACAAAATCCAACAGATGATAGGCCACAAAAGATTTGTAGTCTTTCTTTGTAGGGAGATGCTTTCACACTTCTTGTGCTCCTCTTTCATTGTACAGTTTGCAGTCCCATTGGCCAATCTTGCACACTAGTGGGCATTAATTTATAAATCAAAATATACTACACACAGTGAAGTTGTACCTATTATATTACCTTTTCAGCACTGTTATAGTGTAAGTGCATTGCTGATGTAAGAATATACCATTCATCTTTCATGGCTAAATTATATTAAAGTCCCTAATGTAATAAACAATAGGAAATGCATCAGATGTTTTCACGACATACCCTAATCTCCGAAGTACACGCTTTCTAGCCTTCAACTCATCTTTGAAAGCCAATGATGTCGAAGCACGGACCTCCTTCCGGGCAGCACAGATCATTGCTGTTAATTCTTCCTTCTTTCTTAGTACTTGTAGGCGCTTCTGGAGAATGGGAGACTTGGAAACAGCATGTTTAGAAAGTAAGCCTTCAAGGGTTTCAATTCGGCGAACAGCCTTCTTATATGAACTACTTTGTACCTGACAAATACCAGAAAATTGTTGTTAAATTGATGAAAAATCAAAACCAAGTTCCAAGTAAAAGAAACCATTTCTCTGATGGGAAAAGGTGGACATGTCACTTCCTACCTGCATGTCATCTTCTGGGTCTAAAAGTTGCACACCATCAGGAAAGCGGTTCAACACCTCCTGCACTTTTTTCAGTGTGTTTTCACGAGCTTCAACAGATAGCAAGTCCTTGGGAATATAAATGCGGATAGCACTCAAGCTGTCAATCTGTTTAGTGGCATATTGGACACAGGAAATCCGTATCAGATCAAAATAAAATAATTATTTCAAAGCAACAATCCAGACATTTTCATCTACAGACTACTAGCTTATGCATCTTTTTGGGAATTGAAAGTACTGGCACGCAATTGTATAGTTTGGAAATAGTGGTGACCTGAGAAAGTGGTACAGCAACGACAAGTGGCTCGCCAGGTTCTGTCAATGGAACAGTCTGAACAATTTTTCCCCGCCCACATTCTTTATTTGCATGACATTTTGTTAGAATATCAATAGTATACCGTGCATCTTCTGGCCTGACATTTGTATCATCTGCATGTATTTGAAACACAGCTTAGTAAAGTTTGCTATATACAATTTTTACTATAACAAAAAATACCAACACCACCTACCTTAAATTTCAGAAAAACTTTTATTTCAATTAGTACATAAACATTCATGATTTTAGGACTAATTCAGTAGTGATGGTAACAAAGCCTGATTTCATCATTATTGGCCAAATGGAACTGCATTCTCTGGAGTCTGGATATTGCAGCTTCAATGGTACCCCCAAAATGAAGACTATTATTTCCCATCCAGGATTCCTCAAATGGGACAGATGAAAATTACAACCATCAGAAGATTGTCCGCAATGTTACTTTTGCCAGCTGCTCACATGGTTGCAAAATACATCCCTTGGCCATCCATCATGGCTCTTCTGTATGAACTATGCTTTACTGTGTAATTGGTATTTGTAACAAATGGTTATGATTACATATTTTACAGTCAACATGAATCTGTAGAAAGGCTTACTCAAGCTATCAAGATCTCAATAACCATGATTTCATATTTACAGACTATATCCATCTAATAATTTATTGGACTACCCATTATGGAATCACTATTATTTGTCATTTGTTTCACTTACAAAAGCAATAATTCACAGTTTGAAGTTTGAACTTCATATTCTTCCTGCCAACCATTCCTGCATTTTCTCTGTGAGCCCATACTTAGCAGACTTACACAGCACAACATCAAGAGAAGTGTGAAAATTTCTGAACGTTACTTATGCAGAAATCTATTGTTAGATCTGGTTATGCTCCTCCTACTTCATTAAGTTATTAAGCTGAAAATTCAGATTAATATCGAAGCGAAACACATAACAGACTTTCACCAATTCAGATCTAGAAAAAGTACATGCACACATAGACAAAGAAACACAAGGATTTTCTGGTCAATAGTCCCCGGAAAAACCCAATGCGAGAAAACCGATCTGCTGTCTGCTGGAGGGTTTTATTATTAAGAATTTTTTGAATACAGCAACTCTGGGTTCCAGATCTGGAAAACCCGACAAAGAAAATATAGATCTGTAGCTCACCTACTGTTCTGAAGCCAAAATATTGATTGATCCAAACCCTAAAACAGAATTTACAGGACTCAGCCAGATCTTGGCCCTAGAAACCCCAGCGCTGCCCTTCAAGCCCCTGCATCAGCTTCTGCAGCCTCTGTGTCCCTCTGCGCTGGCCTAGAGAGGGTTGCGTAACCCTAGACTAGGTGACACAGACCTTATGTTGCCCCTGAGGGTCTCTACGTAACCCCTAAGGGTCTCCTGTTGTGTAACGCTGCCCTAGGAGAGATTGCGTAGCACCTGCGTAGTTGAAGTTGCCTCTACGTTGCGTAGGTGCTGCCCTCTATGTTGTTGCTACTCTCGCTTCTCTGCGCTGCCTCTGGAAGCTGCTCTCTGCCTCTTGCTGATCTTAGGCATTGGGATCAGACCATCCCCTTTGCCTAAACTTGAAACAACAAAACTATAGCTTGTTGACTTTAATTGTAAAAATACACAAGAGGTATTTGTAATAATAATTTATTATATAAAAATGTATAAGTGATAATAAATGTTACGATGAAGCCTTGCTTATATACCTAGGCAAGTGACCTTTCATGACTGGGCGTGTCTTTTAGACATGCCATTCACTAACTTAATGACTATTTAACATAATTCTTATTTGACTATTTAGTAATTACATTTTATTGTATTTATTCTATTTGTTATGAATTATATTCATAACATTGCCCCGTTTTTCAAAAGCTTTCTCCCCAAAGCTTTATTGTTGACATTTTTTTCTTCACCTTTAGTCGCTAATCATTTTCTTCACTTAGCTCACATCATTTTTGTTCAGCATGTATAACTCGTTCCCAATACTATCTTGGAACTAGGGTTTACATTTTTTTTTATTTTTTTAATAATACATGTATATATAGTTTGTTTTATTAAATAACTTAATTAATTAAATAATTAAGTTATGTTGATTTATAAACTAGCCCACCACTTATATTACGGTTTCAAATGGTATGATAAGCGCTGTAATAATGCCATTCAACATTGTGTCAAGCCCTTAATCTATTTCGCTGAGCCATTTACGAATCGACGTCCGCTTACCTGTTGGCTTTCGATCAAGTCACATTGTTTTGACTCGTGAGACTATGAAATCAGGTGATGTTGAGGAACAGGTGGCAGATTTTTTTACTGAGAAAGAGGCAGAAGATTTGAAATAAATGCCCATAATCCTTAAAGAAACTCTCGGGTTTTTCCTCGTATGCAGCATATATAGAACTGTTGGAGCATTCGTGGTGGTCCAATAAAACTTCGTAGGCACCCAGGAACTACTCCGTAGCCCCCTCCTGCAAAACGCCACTATGGACGGCCTTGTCCGAGTGGAGTTTCTAGGCAAACTTTCTATAGGCTGCATGGATTTGGTCGACACGGGCAGTGATATCGACGCTTAGGATTTTGTAAAGGCATTTCTAATATAGTTTGTATAGTCGTGTCTCTTGAAATGAAAAGTTGTCACTCCTGAGCTAATACTCCCTGTTATATTCTTTGTCATATTCGTCGTCAGGTAATGGGTTGTTGATGTTTGCAGGTCAACCATCTCGATATGCAAGTGGGATGATAGATGTGGCCGCAATAGATTCGAAATCGTCATGACAAACTGGGCAAGTTCCCCCGAAATAGTTATGTTACGCGTCTGTTGGACAAAGGCTCTGTCTGCTGACGTGACTACTGCTAATTCCAATCCTTTTTCAATCTCGATGATGGTGCGTGCCTTCTTTCTACGTCCTCTAAAGACTGTCGAATGCTCATTTCTACTATTGACTGCTCATTAATCTGTGCACAAGGACGATCTGCTGAATAGAGGATGAGATGATAGAAAATGTCAAACTCTGGATTGCTATACATGGCCTCTATGACTCTGTTCATGATATTTCTGTTTCTATGACTAGAAAGGGTAAGCAATATGCCACAGAAACCCTCGGCGCAGGATTGCGTGGCCGCAATAGAAAACCCTTCCTCTTCTGTCGTACCAAAAATATCGTATCGAGTTCGAGCAAGTCCCACGATGTTTCGAGAGATTTCATTATCGGGGGCAAGAGTTGTCTCCTGAAGCTTAGCCATCATTCCTTTTTTCTGTTCTTTATATTTTGGATCTATAAGTGAAATCCGCATATGTTCAGCCATCTTGTTAATGGAAATCAGTTTTTGTTTTTTCTATTCTTTATATTTTGGATCTATAAGTGTAATCCGCATATGTTCAGCGATCACGTTAATGGAAATCAGTTCCCCAGTGATCGGAGAGACAACGAAATTGGTTGGACCATTTTCAAATGGGAGCCTTTCTTTCGGTCTCTCGTAGTTCTTTACAATCTTTAAAGGTGTCTCTGTTTCCTCGATTGGTGGAGGGGTCGTTTGTGCTTTGGCAGCATTTTTATCCCCAGTCAATGTCTTTAAGCTCTCTTTGACCAGATGGACCTCTTCTTCATCCATTTCCATCTCTACTTTAAAATCTTCCTTATTGTTATGATATTGTTCATCTTCTTGTTTGTCACGATAGTCTTCTTCCACATTATCTTCATCTGGATCATCATCTTGATCTATATCAGCTTCATCTTCTTCACCATCCTGATTGATATCTTTTTCATATTCATTATTCTGGTCAATATCTTCTTCAACATTATAATCATCTATTGTTTCACCTTGTTCCATTTCACCATTGCTATCATCTTCCTTATTATGGATTTCTTCATAACCTTTCTTAAAACAGGTTGTAGCTTCTACACATGATTTTTCTAATTGCTCAAGCTTTTCTTGAATTTTTCTAATCTGCTCAATTTCTTCAGGGTCTACACCTAATGACACATTGTACGGTAAACTATGTTCATAGGTTCATAAACTACGTTCATAGACTCGTGAGACTATATTGTGCAGCATGGCTCTGATACCACTGAAGCAACAAAACTGTAGGCTTGTTGACTTTAATTGTAAAAATACACAAGAGGTATTTGTAATAATAATTTATTATATAAAAATGTATAAATGATAATAAATGTTACAATGAAGCCCTACTTATATGCTTAGGCACGTGGCCTTTCATGACTGGGTATGTCTTTTAGACATGCCTTTTCACTAACTTAATGACTATTTAACATAATTCTTATTTGACTATTTAGTAATTACATTTTATTGTATTTATTCTATTTGTTGTGAATTATGTTCATAACAAAACTCCCCTCTCTGCAGCTGAAACACTTCTGAGAATTCTTAACAAACCCTACCCTAGAATCTCAGCTTAGCTTCAGTACTCTGCCTCTGTGTATCTTTACAAATGACCCCAAGCCTTGCCTTTATACTTTTCTTGTTGGGAAACGAACAGCCATGATCAGATCTTGAATCAATGGCTAAGATTAAAAGAAAAATTGATCTGTGTGACTTAAGACAATTTCATCACATGTTTAAGTTAATTAACTTAATTATTTAATTTTCCTAAGTTTAGAGTTAGGAAATACATTAAAATAATTAATTAATTAAATATCTCCCAAACCATGTGAAATTTCCCAAATCCCTTTCTGGGTCTTATAGATCAAGCGTACTCTGGTCCCTCCACATATTATGGGAGCTAGAGCACATTTGATGCTACCCCAATACACAAAATCACAACACTTCCTCTTAGCACGGAGTGTGCTCTAGTAATACATCACACCACGCATCACAAGATTTTGGGCACTGGATTTTGTGTTGTTGATGCTGAGCCTGTTGCCCTTCAACACTGCACCATTACTGCAATTTTGTACTGCTGCCCATGACGCTATCACCACCACTGCCACATCTATACTACAGCTCCCTCTCAATCCGCTACATCTGTGTTGCCACCTGCTGCACTGCATCTTCAATTGCTAAGAGAAACAACTGAACCTCCTGCCCAATCTTTGACAAACAAGCAGTTGGACTGCAACCTCATCACTGAAGCTCCATCGGCTACTAATTTGTGATGTCATTTGGAGAATAATGCACAGCTACAGCTCTGCACTGCGTAAGAAGACTCCTTCTGCAATGTTGAAGTCACATCAGCCCCTTGTGCTGAAATCTCTCACGCTGCTACTACACTGAGTTGTTCTTGCAAGGTCGGCAGATTTTCCTTTCTCAGGGAAAATATCGTCATATGAGCAGTGCAACATGGAGTTTGGACCTAGTTGCCCAAAATTAACACTCCCTCTCAACTAGGGAGAACTCCATCTATCCACAAGTGCCATCCATCATGTACCAAACCAAACATCATGCGTCATCCCTCTGTAACTTGCTTTGTTGGCTCTTTATTTCATTACAAAAGGTGAGTCATAAAGACATCACACATAGCTGACCCGAAGTCAGCTTAGAGGTAAAAACCTCTCTCGGACTCAAAAGAGTCTCATACTAACCCGAAGTTAGTTTACTGACCCGAAGTCAGTTTAGAGGATAAAACCTCATCATACTTGATCCCATATCTAGGTGTTGGAGACGTGCCATCCTAGACATAGAGAGTACGAAAGTCTTTGATGCGTCCATCGGGCTTGCTATGGTCTCTATCCACATTTCCCACCTCATTGGCCAAATGAGAGGTACTTCCCATGAGTTTGAAACTCCATGGGTAGGATGTGTGTGGGGCACAGATCAAAGAGAGGCGAACCAACTCAATATCATAACGGTGGGGCAGAAGCACAAGAAGGGTCGGCAAGCCTAGCCCCGTATGTGCTTATAGCTCCAAGAAGCTATCCCCAAGTATGAAAAATCCTAAATTTGGATTCCTACTGCAACAAATCTGAATTACTTATCCTATTATTTTTCATAATTATTTCATTACATTGAAATACTGAAGTTGTTACTGAAGAAGTCTACATAAATAATACTGCGGAATGGATCTAAGTGCTGAAACAAACTGAACAAAATACAATGAAAAACACCCACATTTGACACAGTTATTTTTGGACTAAGTTCCCGGGAAAACCCAACTCAGGAAAACCAATGTAGTAGATCTGAGAGTTTTATATTATTAAGCAACAGAATCTTGAGTACAACAAGGGTGCCAAAATCCGACTCACCCTTCAGAGAAATCTAGACAGCTGATGAAATTGTGTGATATACCTCACTCTGCAAATCCCCAGTTGATCTGAACAGCGTTGGTGAAGCCCCTCTCTGCCTCTGCGTGATGCCTAAGCTAGAACTGTGTAAGCCTGCGTGGGCAATCTCTGGAACTACGTCACCTCTGCTCCATAATTGATCTAGGCTGATCTAGAACTGGATTTTGGCTCTCCTAGCTCAGAAACCCCAGCTCCCAGCTATCTCCGGACTGGATCAAAGAGACACCGCGTCACTTCTACGTGAGTTCCTTCAGGAACTGCATCACCCCTCCAGGGGACTGCGTTGTCTCTCTCTGCATCACTGTTGCCTCTCTCTGAAATGCACTCCTAGTCCTCCTGACCAGTTTCTGCATCTGCCCCTCTCTGGACCTGATCACTAAATCAAAATCACTTAGCAAACCCTGCCCTAGTGATTCGATTCTGATCAAAAGTTGTGTCTCCTCACACAAACTCGAAAATGCCAAATGCTCAATGTGCTCAATGTGATTTCCATAGGCCCCTCACCCTCCTTATATTCTTTTGTTGACCCTTCAATGACCAAGATTAAATCATAATCAAGGGCTAAGATTAACTTGGAGGTGATCCATGACTTTATCTAGAAGATTCACACTTAGTTTAATTAATACCCTTTAATTAATCAGATTCCCTAAGTTTAGACTTAGGAAAACATTAAAAAACGATTAATTATTTTAATTAAACCATTTCTAAGTGGAATTTTCCAAAACCATTTTGAGTTTTATGGAATACATGTGTCTTAGCCTATATACAAAGTTACAAGGCTAGAGCACATCCGATGCTGCCATAAATCAACACCAACCCCCGTGGAGTTCCCAGAGCTCATAGTCCAACTCAATCAAGACCCTCAGGATAGGGTCTTTCCATGATTCCAAGCTTCTCACGGAAGGTTAGGAACTTGACCTTCCACAGGGGCTTTGTGAGAATATCCGTGACCAACTCATCAGTTCCTATATGATCGAGCCTTACAGCGCCTCGCTATACCATATCCCAGATAAAGTGGTACCTGATATAAATATGCTTGGATCGATCGTGAAACACGGGTTTCTCAAAAAGACGACTCCCACTCTGGTTATCACAAAGGATAACGGTGGTATCTAGCACATGCCATAACAGCTCACTTAAGAGCTTTTGCAACCAAACAGCTTCACAACAAGCCATAATCGCTACAATGTTTTTGGCCTCAACGATGCTCCAAGCCACCAACTTTTGCTTCATGCTCATCCAACATATCGAAGCAGAACCCAAGGTTAAGCAACATCCAGATGTGCTCTTGTGATCCACCACACTGCCAATCCAATGAGCATCAACATATCCATGGAGTCTCAAACTCCCGACAGTGCATCTCAGCCCATGGTTGATTGTTCTCCAAAGATATCTCAATATATTCTTGGCACCAATCCAGTGAATGTGATGAAGATCAACCATATGTTGACTCAAAGTGTTCATTTCAAAACATACATCCAGGAACATCAGGGTCCCCACGACTTGTCGATACTCGGTAGGATTTACTAGCACAGGCCCAGCAACGTTTCCACTCAACTTCTTAAAGTTGACTTCCATCGGTGTCGACACAGACTTATAGTCCACCATACCAAATCTCTCCAGCAGCTTCACAACATATTTTCCTTGAGAAAGGAAAATCTCGCTTGGCCTCTACCAAACCTCCAAGCCTAGGAAGTAGTGCATCAATCCTAGGTCTTTCATCTCAAACTCGGAAGCTAGCTCCCTCTTACACTGATGAATGAGAGGGTAAGCACCTGTCAGGAAGAGATCGTCCACATAGAGAACCAAAATGAGAGGTCTTTCTCTATCAACCTTAAAATAAAGGTTCAGATCACCATTACTTCGAGTGAAACCCAGCTTCATCAAGTGGTTATCTATCCTCTCGTACCAAGCCTTGGGGGCTTGCTTCAACCCATAGAGGGCTTTCTTCAACCTGCATACATGGGTATCTCTATCTCGCACTTCGAATCCCAGAGGTTGCTCCACATACACCTCCTCCTTTATAGATCCATGCAGAAAAGCGGTCTTCACATCCATATGATGTAGATTTCATCCTTGCGTAGTAACAAGGGCAATAATAGATCGGATGGTGGTATAGCGGGCCACAAGTGCAAATATATCATCATAATCTATGCCTTCTTTTTTAGAGAAGCCTCGGGTAACGAATCTTGCCTTGTACTTTTCAGCACTTCCATCATATCCATACTTGATCTTATAGAGCCTGTTGACCACATTTTGTCAAAGTTTTAGATGTTCTTAAAGCTTCACATGTTAATTTTACTCAAAATAAAACTCCTGAAGTGTCGTATCAAGATGCCCCTATATACTTGCAGAAAATGGAATCGGATAACAAAGACCATCAGCCGTTTTTTGTTAGTTTGATGGTTAATGATTATAAATTGAATAATTGTATGCTAGATTCTGCTGCTTCAGCTTGTGTTATGACTAAGAGGGTCATGGAACAGCTTAATTTGAGAGTTTCTAGACCATATTACAACATATGTGCCATGGATTCTAAGAAAATTGAAGTTCATGGGTTGATCAAGGATTTACAAGTTCATTTAGCGATTTACCCTGATATCATGATTGTTATGGACATAGTTGTAGTTGATGTTCCGGATGCTTGGGGTATGTTGTTATCATGAAAGTGGGCTTCTGGTCTAGGAGGAAGTATTCAGATGAACTGGTCTTATGCTATGATTCCTTCTCCTAGAGGTGAAGGGTTTGTGAGGCTTAATCGAGAACCTGAAAGAAGATTCCATGTAGAAGATCCTAAAAGACCTCAAAATGAAATAATTAAGGAACAACCTGACATCGGGAATAATGCTATTTTGTCTAACTTTACGATTCCCTTAGATGACAAGGTTGATGAGAAATCTGAGGACTTAAATGATCAGGTTTGTTACATGCATTTTGATGGTGCAGCATCTAAGTATGGTAAGGGTGTTGGAATTGTTTTGAAATCTCCCCTTGGTAATATTTTAAAGTTCGCTTATAGACTTGAGTTTGATGCAACCAATAATGTGGCTGAGTATGAGGCTTTGTTGTTGGGTTTTGAATTGGCAAAGGCTTTAGGAATTAAGTTGCTTAGTATCAAGGGAGACTTTGATCTGGTTATCATGCAAGTTAAGAACAAATTCACATGTAAAAATCAGAGGTTGAGAAATTATCGAAATGCTGTATGGGATGTTATGGAACACTTTGATGCTATTAACCTTGAAGCTGTCCCAAGAGAAAAGAATGCTTTAGCAAATGAGCTTGTTGTGGCCGCTTCTACCTTACAATTATCTGATGAATTAATTAAGGAAGAGATAAAAAAGGAAATTATTTTCAGACCATCTGTCACGGATAATTCAGAACATTGGCAAGTTTTTGATGATGAAAAGCAGGCTATTCGTTTTCTTAATCATTTGGATGAGTTTGAAGATTTTTGAATAAGTTCTAAGGAGGATGGATCTGAGGGTCATGATGATATTATAAATCTTACTCCTTGGAATATTATTGCTTTAGAACAACACTTTGATCGGCATGATGCTACGAAGTTAAAAGAAGAAAATAGAAGGGATCCAGGTGAATTCATCAAAGTAAATCTTGGTACTTCTAAAGATCCTAAAATTGTTAAAATCGGTAAAGGTACTAGTGAAGAAGAAAGGAAGCAGTTGATTAATTTACTTCATGAGTACAGGGATGTTTTAGCATTTTCTTATGATGAGTTAAAAGGATATAGGGAAGATGTCATGCAACACACTATCCCTTTAAAAGATGAGAGTGCTAAACCTTTTCGTCAAAAGCTTAGGCAAATAAATCCTAAGTTAGCTTCTTTGGTTCAGAAAGAGCTTTCGAAAATGCTTGCGGCTGGAATCATTGCTCAAACTAGACATTCAACATGGTGTTCCAACCTGGTGATTGTTAGGAAGAAGAACGGTACCATTAGACTTTGTGTTGATTTTAAAAACCTTAATCTAGCATGTAAAAAAGATAATTACCCTTTGCCCAACATGGAGACTATGTTGCAAAGAGTAACAGGTTCAGGAATGATGTCATTGCTAGATGGTTTTTCTGGATACAATCAAGTTTGGGTTAAAAAAGAAGGTTGTCACAAAACGACATTCACCACACCATGGGGTACTTTTGAATACATTAGAATGCCTTTAGGTTTGACTAATGCTGGGGCAACTTTTCAGAGGGCTATGGATTATGCTTTTAAGGGCTTAATTGGAAAAATTATTGAAATTTACCAGGATGATCTTACTGTTTTTTCTAAAGATGGTATTACTCATATAGGTCATCTTAGGCAGGTTTTTGATAGATGTAGAGAGTTTGGGATTTCCTTAAATCCGGCTAAATCTGTTTTTGGGGTAACTGAAGGGAAGTTACTTGGTCACATCATCTCCAAGGATGGGATCAAGATTGATCCTAGAAGAGTTGAGGCAATCCAAAAGATTCCTCTACCTCACAATCTTAAATCCCTTCTGTCGTTTCTAGGAAAAACTAATTTTCTTAGAAGATTTATTCCAAATTACGCAGAAATAGCTAAGCCTATTCAAAATCTTCTTAAAAAAGATGTAAAATTTTTATGGAAAGAAGATGGTAAAAGGGTTTTTCAAGGGATTAAAGGTGCTATTGCTCAAGCTCCAGTTCTGGCGAGTCCTGATTACTCAAAAGATTTTATGATTTTCTCTTTCACTTCTGAAGATACTATTGCTGGTGTCTTGTTACAAAAGAATAAGGAAGGTCACGAACAGCCTATTGCCTTCATGAGTAGAGCACTTCAAAATTCTGAATTGAAGTATACTACTATGGAAAAGCAAGCCTATGCTTTGGTTAAGTCCCTTAAGCATTTTAGGACTTATGTGGGTTATTCTAAAATTATTGCTTTTGTCTCGCATTCCGCAATTAAAGATATCCTAACTCAAACTGATTGCTTAGGGACTCGTGCTAGGTGGGTTACTAAAATTCAAGAGTATGATCTAGAGATTAGACCCACTAAGTTAGTCAAAGGTCAAGGTTTGGCTGAGATGTTGACCGAGGGTAATGAAAAGGCGCTTGGTTTGATCTGTCTTAATGATGCATCTTCACCTGAGCTGCAAAGGTTAGGAGAGCATGAGTGGTATAGGGACATTATTCATTATTTGTTAAATCTTACATGTCCTAACCATTTAGTTGCTCATAGAAGAAGGGCTCTTAGATTAAAAGCCACTAAGTATTGTCTCATGAAGGATGGCCTTAGATGGAGAAATCCTAAAGGGATAATACTTAGGTGTGTTGATGAGGTTGAGTCTAAAAGGTTGATTTCTGAGTTTCATTCAGGATTTTGTGGTGGTCATTATGCTGCTAGAACTACCGCCCATAAAATCCTGAGAGCTGGTTATTTTTGGCCTTCGATTTTTTCAGATGTTCATAAATTTGTTAGAAGTTGCCAAGCCTGTCAACTTTTCACTAGGAAGCAGAAGCTAGCTGCCCTGCCCCTACAACCTGTGGTTGTTGAGGCACCTTTTCAACATTGGGGTCTGGATTTCATCGGGAAATTCCATGAAAATTCTAGCAATGGCTACTCCTGGATCTTAACTGCGACTAATTATTTTACTAAATGGGTTGAAGCCATTTCTGCTAAGAATGCCAATGAAAAGGTCATTATGGACTTTATTGAAAATCAAATCATTACTAGATTTGGTGTCCCTTCCAAGATCACTACTGATAATGCCAAGGCTTTTAGTTCTCTTGAATTCTCATCTTTTTGTTTTAAGTATGGCATTACTTTATCTCATTCATCTAATTACTATCCTCAGGGTAATGGCTTAGCTGAGTCAAGTAATAAAAATCTTATAACCATTATCAAGAAGATAGTAGGAGATAACAAGCGATCTTGGGACAGCAAAATCAAGTATGCTTTGTGGGCAGATAGGATTACTAAAAAGAAAGCTACTGGTAAAAGTCCCTTTGAATTAGTTTATGGCTTGGATGTAACTTTGCCTGTTCACCTTAAATTGCCAGCTTACCAACTCCTTCAACATTTTTCCACTAATAAAGATGTTGTTCAAAATAGAATTGATCAGATTGTGGAGTTGGATGAAACTCGTAGGAAGGCTTTGGATAATATGTTTAAGAATCAATCTAACATTAAGAAAAGCTTTGATAAATCATCTAGATCTAGATCTTTGCAGGTTGGAGACATGGTATTGCTTTGGGATAGAAAAAATGAGAAGCCTGGAAAACACAAGAAATTTGACAGTTTGTGGCTGGGACCTTATATTATCAGAGGCATTGCTGGACCAAACTCATTTCACTTGAGCACATTGGAAGGTGAACCACTGCAACTACCTGCGAATGGCCAATTGCTCAAGTTGTTCTTCAAAGATGACATCTGATGCCATTTGGGCATCCTCTGTATTGTATTTCTAACCCTACTCCTTGTTATTTCAGCATTTTATTTTTGCAGTTAGAGTAGATTTAATTTTCATGTTAAGTAGAATAATGAATAAAAGAAGAGCTTCTATTTTTCATGTACTTAATGTTATATGATGATATTTGGATGGACACTACTTATATAATTTTGATTTTGTGTGTTGCTTGGATGCAGATTCTGGATTCTCACATTCCTTCGATGAAGCAACGTGTCCCCAAGTAGAGCCAGATGTTGACCACATTTTGTCAACGACCCCATAGCAGTACACCCCCATTTTTTCAAATGGGACTTATCATGTTCGAGGCTCGTGTCATCTAGATTTCATCGCCGATCGACAGTTTTTATATGATGTAAACCCATTCTGCATTTTATGATGTAAATGATCTAAGTAAGACCGTCCATGTATGTAACAACCTAGGTAAGCATAGTATGTTGATTGATGACTTCCATCCTAGGAGGTTTTTTGTCTCACTGATTCACGAAAGTGATCGGTAGAATTTTTCCCTCCAGCCTCACCCCAAAGCTAGGGTGGAATTTGTCATCAGCATGCAAAGTGAGTCCCAGTGTTTTTTATCGAGTCCTTGTAAAAGTAGTTTCAACTACTTGGTCTACTAGATCATGTTTTGAGTCGCAAAATTAGGTATTTATTTGAGGGTCTATACGAATGGGTTTTCCCCCTTCATGTATGTAAATGTATTATCTCATGTAAAAGAGGGTTGGAAAAATAATTTAATCCCCTCTTAGTCAATTAATTAAATTTTCTGGTCAATTAATTAATAAAATCCTAAACCAGAAATTTAATTAATTTAGGGTCCTAAATTAGGATTAAATCTTTAAAGGCAAAATTTGTGGGTCCTTGGAAAATGATTTCGAAAGCCCCAGGCCAAGGGAATATTGCGAATTTTAAGAAATATTGGACCCTTGGGCCTTGGTGGTTAAGTCAAGGTCAAAATTTTGGGGTAATTAACTCAAAAATAATACTTTTGAGTTAATTAAAATTGAATCAAATGATAATTTCGTTTTTTTCCCAAAATTTTAATTTCAACGCTCCGGATTAAAAGATAATTAAATCTTTTGGATGGTTGAGATTATTTTGACGAGGATCATCCAAACTAGCCGTTAGAGATCTTGTCCTATAAATTTAGAGGTCTTTCTCATTCTTGAGTCATCCGATCTCAGAATCGTGTACTTGTCTTGGAAGCTCTTGTGAATTTTTCTTGATGAATAAAGCATAAAGACTTTGGGGTTACAAATCCTGATGTTCCTTCTCAAATTTATGTGGTGAATTGTCTCTAAACTCTGCTACTTGGTTTCTTGCATTTTATGGTTGATGGCCTACATGGATTAATCTGCATACAGGTATCTTGTGCAGTTTTCTGGGTTTATAAAATAACATTCTGATTTTTCTAAGGGTCTCATGTTGTTTTCTTAAATCTCTATCGATCTAAGATTCAGATCTAAGTGTGCAGGGAAACATTTTTAAGATTGAGCGTCTGGGGAAGTCTTCGGGTTGGACCAGCTGACTCTCAATAAACATAAATCTGATAAGCTCTTTATTTGTTAAATTCCAGATCTATCTTACGATATTTGGGTTTTGCAGGGTTTTCTAAGGCTTGTGCCTCTCCCAAAAAGTTTTAAATCTCTGAAAATTGTGCTAAAATGGATTTCAAATTTGACCATGAGGGATTTAAATTGTAAACTAGTTGTAAATTTGTAATTTTCTATAAGGGTTTAATGTTTCTTGATGTGTATCTTCAGATCTGACTGATTGTTGCAGGTTACAGGTTAAATCGGAAAAAAAATTTAGATCTAAGGCAGATCTAGCCTCCAAAGGCCAGATCTGGCCTCAGAACCCCCACTGTGGACAAATCTGGGCGTTATTGATTCAAAGAATTTTTTAAAATCCGAGTTTGAAGGGAAGATTCTTTTAATTTGAAGAGACTGGGTTAGCATCTGTTTTAGACTCTGTCCAGCGTCCAGCATTTCCCTCTGTCTGCTGTCAATCGATTCATTTGTTGCGTTAATCCTTCCATATCACCTTCTTTCTATCTGCCATCAAATCCTTGACTTCCGCCTCTGCAATTTCGTCCTTCATTAGCCTCAAATTTTACCTCTATTCTCATCGTTCTCCTTTACCTGCGTCCAAATTTGCCCTCAAATCAGCTCGCCCAAGCTGTCGTCCAGCAATCGTGCCTTCAATCTTCTCCGCCTCTATCTTTGTCACTAAGCTGCAACTGTCGCCCCTGTGTTATCTGCTCATCCTCACATACGCTCTCACTCTGCCTGCCGTCATATTCCTCCACTCGTGTCGCAATCGATTTAGCCAGTGGATTTATCTCTGCGAGCTGCCTTCGATCTGCTCTCCGCGTCCAAGCATCTCGTCCGCCCAATCGACCTGCAAGCAAATACAACGAAACGAATTCAAACGCATATGCATCAATCGGTCTCATTTTCATGCGGGAGGGTTTAGTTCGATTCCGATTTTATTTGTTTGGGTTACTTAGTTTTAGAACGTAGACGTTAGGTTGATTTTCATTTTAGTTTTAGATTTCATTATTTTAGTGGTAGCGTAAGTTTAGTTAGAGTTTGACTTTATTTGTTTTAGTTTAACTTTAAAATTTAAATTTATTTTTAGTTTAATTTTAGTTTAGATCTTAGGTTTGTTTGTTTAGTTTTTTTTAGATTTTAAATTAGTTTCATTTAGTTTAATTTTAATTCTAGTTGTGTTTAGATTTAGATTCTAATTTTTTTTAGAACTTTTTATTTAGATTTAGATTTTTTTTTAACTTGTTTTAGATTAAAAAGTAAAAAATAAAAATAATAAAAAAATTCTCAAAAAATTCTCAAAAAATATCTTTTATAGTCAAATGAGCTTTTAAAGATTTTATCCTAAGTGTGACTATACAAAAATTTTGGAATTTGCTGAAGTGAAATTAATTGAAACATCTTAAATTTTGGCATTTTCATTTTATTGCTTCATGGTTGTGGTGCTTTTCAATTAAATATCATTGTGATCAATCATGTTTTAATATGCAGTGGTTAATCATCATTTGCTTGTTCGTAATTTGTATAACGAAATCTTGTTTGACTCCATAAGTCACTGGTATTAAACGTGAAATCTAATTTAGATCTGTGGAATCTCGTTCATTCTATCAAGTATTTGATGTTTTAGCTGTGTCTCCTGGATTTGTCGTCCTCATTTATAATAGGGTCTACCTCCCTTAGCTTGCAAGGAGACAGTTTAAATAGAGAGATTGGGGATAAGAGTGACAGCCCCCAATCTGAGCCGTTGTCGCGGCGCCTGGACAATTTGTGCGACAATAGAGCCATTTCGAGATGACAACAAATTTGTCCTCCGGTCTCTGGACCACTTCCCAGGCATCATTTTTCATAATGGACTCATATTCTTCGTGCATAGCATCCTTCCAAACTTGATGCTTTATGGCTTCTTCAAACGATCCAAGCTCTGATTGTACTATCGTACTCATGGCTGCTAGATACCCTTCATATCTCTTCGACATCTTCAAAAGTATCCCTAAGCCATGAGGGTCATCTCTTATTTGAAGGAGGTGGATCAATGGGATCCATAGGTCCTTCAACATCGGGCATTAGGTCATCCTTTGGCTCTTCCAGCTTGCCTGCTTCTTCATCTTCTTTGTCTTCCTTGGAGCTAGGAAGATTTCTTACTTTTTTCCAATGTTTTAAAAATCGGACTCGAGTTTCGAAACGCCCGAGGGTTGGCTCTGACTCCAACTCTGACTCGATATCGACTCAATTGGTTCGGTTTCAATGACTCGGTCTTCGTAAAAAATACACTAAAAATTATTTTTTTAATAAAAACACAACTTTAAAGATTTTCATTCATGTTTCCAAACACAAAGCATGAATATATCCATTATATCAAAATTGCACTGAGTGCACTGTCCAATACATGATGATGATATAAAGATCAAAACAAAAAAACATAACCAAGGAGGATCTAAATGGCCTCTACAACAAAACATGAATAGTCACTACTACTAGACATCTGACAAGACAATATCCTTTGCCTCAAACTCGAACCAGATGGGGAAACCGCTCGCTCCTCCTACTCTAAATCAACATCCTCAACTAGAACTGTAGCACGTTGAGCCTGAGATAGACAAGTTATGTGCCTTCGTCGTCGCTGACTAGAGGAAGTGCTTGCAACTACAACTGGAGGACTTCGAGTTGGGACTGGGCTTGCTACTAATGGATCTGCATTGGCTCCAAACGGTTTCTCTTCTTTGTGTGAATCCTCTCAAAGACAAACCAATTGCGCTCACAGCCAGAGGCACTGCAAGTTTGTCTCAAAATGCGGATTGCAAATCTCTGCAATTCAGGACAATGGCTCGGTCGGCTCGATGTATGGCTCGGCCAGCTCGGTCACAAACTGGTCTCCATACCGGTTTTTCTACCGAGTCGGTCCGGCCGGGGTTCTGGCTCAGTTGACTCGACTGATTCCAAGCCGGTCCATCTGATTTTTAAAACTATGCTTTTTTTCTAGAGCAACATCTTCATCAAAGCTGACATCGTGGCATATCTCCACTTCTCTTTGACCAGGCACATAGATTCTGTTGAGAATTTGTATGGCTTGTGATTAATACAAAAATTCTCTTCTTGATAATTACTTGTGAGCTTGCTTATATATTCTTAGTTAATCCTTCATCAAGTCAATTATCAAAGTACTTATACAAATGTAGAGACATAATTGATTTTACTTGTAACTGAATGTCTTGCGATGTACTTAGGAAGGTAAATCTCTAATTTACCTTCCTTACTTTCTATTACCTTTAGTTCACAAACTTGACTTTGACAATTTCTTATAATAGATACTTTAGAACTCAAAAAATTTTGCACTTATCCGCAGTCTATCCTTCCTATTCTTTCTCCAATATTGTGCCCTTCAATTTGCACTAACCACTGTCCTTAGATCCGCACTTTTAGATGTTACAAAAACCTCAAATAGATCCGCACTAGTTGCTCCCTTTTCCACGTTATCAACCTCAGTCTTGTCCACAAAACTTGCTTCTTTACCGCAGCATATGTAGGGGTATATATAGATGTTACAGCCAGATATTAAGCCGACCTTTCAGCTAACATGTAGGCCGACATCAACACTTGATTGTAGGCCAACATCATTGCATCAAATAGGCTTATCTTCAACGTTGAATATGGGCAGTCTTGTAGGCCATTCTTCTGCAATGTCTTGGAGGATATTCTTCAGACAAAACACGCCATTTTACATGACTCTTAATTACACTTGTGATCCTAATAGACATCAAGAAGAAGTCTATAGACCTATACTAAGAATCTTGCTCATGAAACCCATGAACCAAGTAAACCAAAAATACATTTTATTATTTTTGACTTCTTCTTTATATAAGTACATAATTACATAGTCATTATGAAGACTGACCTAGTTACACTTTTCAATAGATTCTATATGCCTTCAAAGTTTCACTATAGCCCACAAACATTCTCTTCTTTCCAGAAGCATCCAACTTGCTTCTCTTTTCTTTCGGCACATGAAAGTAAATAGGACAATCAAAAAATAAAAAATGAGAAACATTAGGTTTCTTACTAGAGAAGACTTCTTCGGGAGTTTTGGAGTCCAAAGAGAAATGCGGGCATCTATTTTGAACATACACAACAGTGTTCGCAGCTTCTCCCCATAGAAACTTCAGAAGACCTTGGTCACATAGCATGGCGCGGGAAGCTTCCACAATGGTCATGTTCTTTCTTTCAACAACACCATTTTGCTTAGGAGTGTATGCAGTTGTGGTGTCCCTTTTAATGCCAGCTTCTCTACACAAGTCATTAAACTCATTTGACTCATACTCAGGCCCATTACCGGTCCTCAAAACTTTGATTTTATTCTCGGTTTGATTTTCCACCAAGGCATTGAAGGTACGGAACCATTTGAATGCTTCGTCCTTCTTCAAAAAAAATATATCAAGGTCTTGCGGAAGAAGTCATTTGTAAAAGTCATGTAATAGGAACATCCTCCCAAGGATGCCACAGTCAGCATACCAGATAATTCAAAATGTATCAACTGTAAGATATCAGTTGTCTTTGTGACACTTGAGTGGAATGGTCCCCTTGTATGCTTCCCTTCAGCACAACCCTGACATATGCCTTCATGATCATCTCTAAATTCGGGCATCCCTGTCACCACCTTCCTTGCTTCGCGGAGGACTTTGTAATGGAGGTGTGCAAACCTCCGGTGCCATAACTCTGTTTGAAGAGTTGTATCGCATATCATAGCCCCCAATGGACTTCCTCCAACCTCGTACAGTGTATCAACTATAAAACCAATAGAAAGAGCTTCCTTGAATTTCTTCTTTCAAATAAGTACCTTTCCATCAATGAATGCCACCTTGAACCCTTTGTCTTCCATTGCCGAAATGGACACGAGGTTCTTCTTCAAATTAGTTACATACAACACATCTTGTAATCGGATGACTTGACCTTGAGATAAATGGAGGGTCACAGTCCCTGTCCCTTTGACGAGATAGGTGGCGTTATCTCCAAGGATAATTTCCAGATTAGTATCCTTCTCAACCAAATCAAAGAGGGCTTCTTTATAACTAGTGAGGTGCCTTGAAGCACCACTATCAATCAACCAGACATCCAGCGTGTCGGGTGGAGATGCAGCAGAGAGGGCAGATACAAGAATAAACTCATTTCTCTTATTATCAAAAACATTAGACTCATTGTACCTGCAATTTCTTGACCTCTTGAAAGGTTGCCCATTTCCAATACGATCAGAGGGAGCCTTTCTTTTTCCTTTGAACCTGTTGTTCCTGCCATTCCCTCTAGAGTTGCTGCTGTCATCATCCCTGGGAGAATCCTTACTATTAGGGCACTCTCTTCCATAGTGACCAATCATGTTACAAGTGTAATATCTTCCCTTCCTTCCTTTGGGCCTCGCTCTTCCATGGTTTTGATTTCTCAGGCCACCATGGTTCTTCTTCTTTGCATGAGCAGCGAAGGCAGTAGGGTCACTTCCATTTCCATTAGAGGCATACTCCATCATTCTTGTTTCCTCTTGAGTGCATCTCGCCAATATTTCATCAAAATCAGGAATCACATCATTATTAAGAATAATGGTATTGAATACATGCCAATCATAAGGGACACCTCCAGGTGCAATAAGAACCATCTCTCGATCAAATATTGCTTCCCTAATAGCTAGGAGGTTATCATTGATTTCAGTGAGCCTCATAAAATAGGATTGAATAGATTCATCCTTACCCTTCTTGATATTCTTGAATTGATTCTTGAAGAAGAGGATTTGATTAGCATTGCTAGCCCTGAACATGCTCACCAGTTTATCATACATCTCCTTAGATGTCTTCAGCTCAGAAATGTAAGCAACCAAGTACTTGTGAATAGAATCCCGGATAATCATCTTTGCTTTGATTTCCCCTTTTCTATACTTCGTCTTCGTGGCAGAAGCTGCATTTGATGGAGGCTCTTGAATATTCCCCTGTACATAGTCCATGACATCTTGATGTTCTAGCGCCAAATCCAAGGACATCTTCCATGCATGATAATCATACTTATTAGTCAATTTATCATCAACCTTGAAATCCTTGTAGGTTGAGGAGGCCATTTGTCCTTGATAGGATTCCTTCCTTCAGAGATAGCTTCTAACACGAGCTTGGACTCTTGGACTTTGTCTTCACCTCAGCTCTGATACCATGTTAAATTTAGATAACAATGGTGTTATATGCTTGATGCACTTTTACTTCAATCTTTCATAGGCCCAATACAAGATAGCAATCACATAAACTTGAAACTAAAATGTTGATAGAGCACAATAATAGATCAATAGAAGACAAGCCAAATATAGATCAGATTTACAATTCCTTATGTCCAGCAAAGATATGAGATATTGTTGCGTTACGGCGGTCAGCAGGATGCTTCAACCCGCAAAGTCTTTCTCAGTCAACCAGCACTTTCATGTGTCATGCCAACAACACTCAAAGACAGCTCATCACAAGTCAACGCAAGTCAAACCAGGGACAGCGCCGAAAAGTGAACGCAAGCAGCTTCAGAAAAGTTAACGCAGCAAACTAGGGCTTCAGTCAAATAGCCCAAAATTTGTTATGTATAATTTATTAATTATTATTTAAATGTAGTTGTCTTAGGTTTTATTAAGTGAAAGGGCATGATCAAAGATCATGCCTCTTCACCAAAGGACACCGTGAGACTGTATTTAAAGCCTTGGTGATTCCCCATTGTAATCATCTCATCCTTTTATCAATAATAATATATACATTTCGAGTTAATCTGAGTTTTTATATTCAACTGGTATTGGAGCAGTCTCTCTTCAGGATCTGTGTGATCAATTTCGTTGTCTGTTGTGTAACCAACTCCAAAAATAGAAGAAAAGAGATATAAACGCCTTAGAAATGAGCCACTTCGAGGGGGCAACCTCCAATACATTACATAAATGAACAATTCTTGGATGATACAATTTACAAAACCTCCTTTCTATATATAGGAGTCCATTGGGCCATAATGTAATCCTAGTGGGCCACAATGTAATCCTAGCCGACCTAACAATAATAATTTAAGGGCACAATAATAACAAAATGGGGGTTACAAGGGTTCAATAATAACAATAAGGGGGCTAAACTAACCATAATAAAGGACTATACTAGTGATATAGGAACCTAACATGCCCCTCTCCTTCAAAAAAGTGTTGTCCTCAACACTTGAGTAGCTCCGGGTGCTTCTGTATAAAATTCTCATCCTCCCATGTAGAATCTTCGGTGGGTAAGTTCTTCCACTTGATGAGATACTCTGAAATTGATCGATTCCGTAGTTGTCGAGTTCTTGTTTCCGTGACCGCTTCAGGTTCCAATATGATTTTTCCTTCCTCATCAAGTTCTGGAAATATTGTTTGAGCTGGAAGATTTTCACCTATAACCTTCTTTAAGCATGAAACATGGAAAACTGGATGTACTCGCGAAGAAGCAGGAAGCTCCAATTTGTATGCCATAGAACTAATCTTTTGCAACACCTTGTAAGGACCATAGTACTTTGGTGATAATTTATTATCCTTCTTAGCTTGCTTGAGGGACATTTGTTTGTATGGTTGTAGCCGTAAAAATACCAAATCTCCTACATCAAAACTTCTCTCGCTGCGATGTTGATCTGCCTGTTGTTTCATTCGATTTTGTGCCAAATTCAGGTTATCCTTTAAGAGTTGGAGAACTTCTTGCTGATGCTCGATGTGATCTTCCTCTGCTTGAACCTTCGAATTTTCCCTTAAAGATGATGTGATGGATGGTGGATGATATCCATAAAGTGCCATAAATGGGGTCATTTTTGCTGCAGTATGGAAGGAAGTGTTATACCACCATTCAGCAAGAGGTAACCACTTGACCCATTGTGTTTGTTTATCGGATACAAAACAACGAAGATATCCTTCCAAACATTTATTTACTATCTCAGTTTGACCATCAGATTGAGGATGATAAGATGAGCTATGAGCTAATTGAGTACCAAAACAAGAAAATAACTCCGTCCAAAAATTTCCAGTAAAAATGGGATCTCTGTCGCTCACAATAACCCTTGGGCTTCCATGTAGCTTTTGAATTCTGTCCATAAATGTAGTAGCAACTATGCTTGCTTTAAATGGATGAGATAATGCACAAAAGTGTGCATACTTGGTAAGTCTATCAACTACCACCATGATGACACTCTTTCCTTCGGACTTAGGTAAACCTGTGATAAAATCCATTGAAATCTCCTCTCAACGTTGACTTGGAATGGATAAAGGTTGTAGAAGTCCTGGGGTCTTAATTGTTTCCACTTTATTCTGCTGGCAAACCAAACATTCCGCCACAAACTTTCGAATATCAGATTTAAGGCCATCCCAAAAAAATTCTTTCTTCACCCTGTGTTAAGTTTTTAAAAATCCTGAGTGTCCTCCTAAAGGAGAAGTGTGCAATTCCAGAAGAATCTTTTGTTTTAGTTGGGAATTCTTACAAAGATATAAGCGATCTTTGTACCATAAGGAATCATTTTTCCAACTAAATGTATCGGATGTACTAGGATCTTGCTGCAACTTTTGAATGAGTGTCCATACTTCTTCGTCCTTCTTCCATTCATCTCTTGCTTCGGTTATCCAATCTGGTTGGATAATAGAAATGGCACAAAGCAATGCTTCCTCCTCTTCATTCTTTCTTGAGAGTGCATCTGCAACAACATTTAGCTTCCCTTTTTTGTAGATTATTTCAAAGTCATAACCCAACATCTTTGTGACCCATTTTCGCTGCTCTTCTAAAGATAGTCTTTGTTCCAAAAAGTGTTTAAGACTATCATGATCATTTTTTACCTTGAAGTGTCTTCCCATTAGGTAAGGTTGCCATTTCTTTAGTGCATGCAGTATTGCTAACATTTCCTTCTCATAAATAGCTTTCTGTAAATACTTTCCTTTGATTGGACGACTTTCAAAAGCAATGGGTCTTCCTTCCTGCATTAAAACTGCACCAATTCCATTTCTCGAGGCATCACATTCCACAATAAAGGTTTTTGTGAAGTCTGGCGTAGCTAAGACCGGTGCTAGGCACATTGCCTCTTTAAGACGTTCAAAGGCCTTAGTTGCTTCAGGAGTCCATGAAAATACATCTTTCTTCAATAATGTTGTTAGAGGTGCTGCTATTCTCCCATAATTCTTAACAAACTTGCGATAATACCCTGTTAACCCGAGAAATCCTCGCAACTGTTTTATGGTTGTGGGGACTTTCCATTCCTTAATAGCTTTAATTTTGTTAGGGTCTATTTTAACACCCTCGTGAGATACAATATGACCCAGATATTCCACCTCTTGTACTCCAAAGAAACATTTGGATGTTTTTGCATATAATTGTTTCTCCTGCAATAGTTTGAGCACCCTGTCAACATGTTCAGCATGATCCTTCCAAGACCTGCTGTAGATTAGTATATCATCAAAAAATACTAGCACAAATTTTCTAAGGAAGGGTTTGAAAATGGAATTCATCGACCCTTGAAATGTAGAAGGTGCATTGGTAAGGCCAAAAGGCATGACCAAAAATTCATAATGACCCTCATGAGTTCGAAATGTTGTTTTTGGAATATCTTCGGTCTTCATTCTAATTTGATGATATCCTGAACGAAGATCCAACTTGGTAAAATAAATTGCTCCATGTAATTCATCCAATAATTCATCAATCACGGGAATGGGAAATTTGTCTTTAATGGTGAGCTTATTGAGCTCCCTATAATCCGGACACATTCGCCATGATCCATCCTTCTTGTGTACCAACACTACAGGAGCAGAGAAAGAACTTTGACTGGGTTGAATTATACCCGCCTCTAACATTTCTGCAATCATACGTTCAATTTCGCTCTTTTTGGAAGTAAGGATATCTATAAGGCCTGATGTTTGGAGGAACACTTCCTGGAATCAAATGAATAGCATGATCATGATCACGAATAGGTGGGAGTCCTTTGGGAGTTTCAAACACCTTGGAATGATTGTCCAAGACTTGTTGGAGATCTGCCGAAATAGATGATTTTAATGTCGGAACATCTAGTGAGCATAATTGTTCAATTACGCCTCGTTGTTCTTTCTTTAGAAGCTTTGTCATGACATTAGAGCTTCTTATCCTTCCTGGCTTCCCTTCAATACCCCGTAATTCGACTTCCTTTCCTTCTGAAAAAAATTTCAAGAAAAGTTCTTGAAAATTAAAAGCTACCGTCCCCAAAGATTGTAACCATTGTACTCCTAGTACAACATCAGCACCTCCCATAGGAATGGAAAGCATTGGACTGGTCAATACATATTCCCCCATGGTTAGCTTGATATTATGGCATTTTCCAGAGCAATTTATAGTTCCTCCATTTGCAACCATCACTTGACATTCGGGTGCTGGGTATAGGAAACAATTTAATTCCTTGGCTACCTTATAATGAATAAAATTATGGGTGCTACCTGAATCAATCAACACTATTACCCTTTTCTTCTTTATATGTCCTTCTATCTTGAGAGTTTGAGGAGTGGTAATTCCTGCCGGTGCATTACACGATATGGTCGGATTCATTTCTTCCTCTTCTAGGGGTGGTTCCTGGTGTATATCCTCTTCTTGTTCATTTTCTTCTTCTTCTTCACAATCTATGTAAAATAATTTATTCTCAGCCCACTTATGACCTTTAGTGTATTTGCTATCACAACTGTAGCAAAGCCCTTTTGCTCTTTTTTCTTCCAATTGTTGTGGTGTCAACCTTGTAGGTTGTGGAAATCTAGGCGTAGCAACACTTCCTTCTTTATAGAATTGGGTGGTAGGCTTCCTTGTCGCCATTATTTTACATTCAACTTTTCTTGCCAACCTGAATGCCTTCTCCAATGAATCCGGTTCCAAAACACGAACTTCATGTTGGATGTTATCCTTTAAAGTGCCTATGAAGAGATCGATCATGTGTTCCTCTGGAATATTAGTTACCCTTATATTCAATTTTTGGAAGTCCTCAATGTGCTGCCCCACTAAACCCTTTTGTTTGAGATTTATCAATTGGCTAAAGAAGGTGTTGCAATGTATTTTGTTCTAAATGTAAAGTTGCAATGCGTACCTTTTGTGTGTTTTGCACGTTATGGAGATCAAAATATTGCTCCATCTTTAGTATCCATGTTACAGGATCCTTTCCATCAAACTTCCTCATATCCATTTTTGGAATATGGTGGTTCTTCCCGCCAACATTAGAGGTTATGAAATCACGATTAATATTTATTTTGTTCTCATCATGAGGTTCTTCTACTATATTTCCGCCATTAGGAATCGTTTCTTGTTTTAAGCTTGTCATCAAGCCTTCCATGTATGCTTTTAGATCATTCTTCATGTTTTCCATGTTGTCTTTTATGTTTTCATCGATCTTAGCTTCCATGTCATCAATCTTAGCTTCCATGCCCACTTCCATGCCATCCATCTTAGCTTCCAAACCATTCATCTTAGCTTCCACGCCTTTCTTCAAACCATCCATCTTAGTTTCCACGCCCTTCTTCAAAACTTCCATTTCATTTTTTGTTGTTCTTTGCGAAAGCGAAATTTGTTGCACTTGCTCTTGTAATTTTGATATGTCATGTTGCCATTCTTCGTCTTCATGAGTCATAGTAGAGCCTTCTAAAGGCTTAATGGGAGTTGAATTCTTTTTAGGGGCCATTTTAGAATCCAATACTTATATCTATTCTACAATATTCCCTTGGAATCAATTCAACTTGATTCTTCAAACAAGACTTATGCAATTCGGAAAAAAATACACACCTTTTACTTGCTTTTTAGGAGCTCTGTATTGAAATTGAATTATCTTTGTAATTGAGAATCTTCAATATCTGAAATTCACTACTGTAGTAACCTTCTGAACTGTCTTTCAAATTCCATAGGTATGATCTGATTTGGATTCTTCAAGACAAAGTTATTTCCAATCTCCCACAATGACCCAATTTTGGACTGGTTCAGTAGAGCGAACTTGTACGACTTGCCACGTGTCACTGTTTCGTCCTTCGTCTCTGAAATTGATAGCCAAGAAACTTCAGTCCATGTAATTGCAACCACTTTTTACGGCACTCCAATCCGATGCCCAGAGAGAGAGTTATTGAACTTTTCCCACGATCACCTCTTTGAGATGAAATTCAGGAGCCTGAAAAAACACTACCTTCCACAGATCATATCTCCACAAATATTGCGAACCAAGATTTGAAATTTTTTGACAAATTTCCTCAGGATTTCAACTTCGCACCATATGAATTTCAGATTCTAAATCTTCGTAGAAAATTTTTTATAGCGCAAATTCCACGATGACCTATTTAGGAGCCTGAAAAAAGACCTAAATTCCACAGATCATATCTCCGAAAATATTGCGAACCAAGCTCTGAAATTTTTAGACAAACTTCCTCAAGATTTCAGCTTCGCACCCTAAAAATTTCAGCTTCTGAATCTTTGTAGAAAAAAAGTTATAGCGAAAATGCCACGATGACCTGTTTGGAGCAGCGAAACCTTGGAATCCAAAGCTCTGATACCAAATGTTGTGTAACCAACTCCAAAAATAGAAGAAAAGAGATATAAACGCCTTAGAAATTAGCCACTTCGAGGGGGCAACCTCCAATACATTACATAAATTAACAATTCTTGGATGATACAATGTACAAAACCTCCTTTCTATATATAGGAGTCCATGGGGCCATGATGTAATCCTAGTGGGCCACAATGTAATCCTAGCCGACCTAACAATAATAATTTAAGGGCACAATAATAACAAAATGGGGGTTACAAGGGTTCAATAATAACAATAAGGGGGTTACACTAACAATAATAAGGGACTATACTAGTGATATAGGAACCTAACACTATCCATCCAGCTCTTCTCTGCGCTTCTCTTCCACCAACAACCGTTCCACCGCACTGACCATCTACCGTCGACTTCTATCGTCCACTTCCCAAGTCGACCAAACCGTTTGACCTTCTTGGTGGAACTTCTTGGTCCAACTTGACTGCTAGAGCCCTCCCCCGTGGGCTCTGGGGTCATATCTACGTCTATTGAAGCCATCACAAGATACCAGAATTCACAATTGAATCCTCGAAAATATCTGAGATATAGCGCAATACAATCACCGGCTTGTAGACTTTGGTTTCAAAATTATATATTGACACACCCCGTTGACTATTTATTCTGGTGCATTTGGACGGCTGCATAAGACGGCAGCATAAAATTGGACGGCTTAAAACCAATACCAATCGGACGGTGACTTAACCGGACAAGCGGACAACCGACTGTTCCGCGACATTCAACTCATCACCGACGAAATTCCGGCCGTCCACACTGTAAAACTCCACGCTGTCCATAAAGTGTCGTGGCACTGCTCCAGTTGGATCACGGCTATTTCGAAGCACAGGTTTCTTATTAAGCGAGCGAAACTAGCCACAGAGTTGCCCAAAATATTATCGTCGTGTTTTGTGGAGCCCTCCACTTCACCGTTCGTTAAACCAGTGTCACGTTTTAATTGGTGACAGGTTTTTTATTAAGCGGTCGAGTTTTTTTAAAACGACTGTGACGTTTAAACGGGACAGGTATTTTTTTTTAAAGTGAACGATTTTTTTTAATTATAATATATATACTATATCATTTACAATCAATAATTATATATATATATATATATAATTTATATAATAAAATAATTATTATTATTATTATTTAACAAAAATAAAATAAAATAAAAAATAAAAAAATTATTATTATTTAAAAGGAAAAGAAAAAAAAGGCAGATAAATATTCACCACCTCATACACGCTCAATGTCTTCATTAATGTCAATGGCCGAATTCCAAAAAAAATTGTTCGATCTTGAGAGCAAGATCAATAATAATTCTGATGACTTCAGCAAAAGATTAGTCGATCTCGAGGGTACAGTTGCAGGACATTCCAACAACATCAAAAAACTTCAAGATACGACAAATCGGATAGAAAGACAAATTTGGCTAAATCATAGCGAGGCCACAGAAAATCATAGCCAAGCAATGCAAAAGCTAATAGACATCTGCGACAAGATAAATCAGACAAAAGGACCAATATTCCCGAATATGGAACATAATCAACAGAGCAATTCAGCAGATCCAGGGAATTCAGAAGATCATCATGAAAAAACCGATTCTCACAAAACATCATCCCCACACCATCAAGAAGATAGTAATGCAAATTTTCAAAATAAGCAACTTTGGAATGCATTTGCTAATCAATACCCCCTTCTCGTTCCACCATTAGCATACCAACGAAGAGCAAAAATTGAGCTACCCAAGTTCGACAGTAATGAAAAAAATAGTGTTGCATGGCTTAATAAAGCCGAAGAATATTTTGAGATTTACAACATTAACAGTGATGACGAAAAAATTAAGCACACTTCCATGAAAATGGAAGGAGAAGCATATAATTGGTATATGTGGTGGAAAAAGACAACGATTTCTATTAGTTGGACAAAATTTAAGGATGCGTTCTTTAAAAGATTTCAAGGTGTAAAGGAAGAAAAAAAAATTTCAACATTCTTCAAATTACGCCAAAAAGGAGATGTGGATGAGTACACTCGAGAAGGGCAGAAGCAAATTACCTTAGCGACACGAGTACCTGGATTGTCAGAATCTCGTTTAATTCAGTCTTTCGTCTCAGCACTTAAAACCCATATACAAGTAGAGCTCGAGCTTCACGACATTACATCAGTAGAACTAGCAAGACAAAAAGCAAAAGCTGCTAAAAAGAAATTTGAAAGGTTATCTTGGTCAAAACCAGAAAGAGTATATTCGAGACGAAGGTTTCCTCAATCTACAAATGTAGATAACATAAAATATGTTCCACCACATCTTCGTGAAGGAGACAAATCTAACATGGAAATACAAAGGATGAGAGAGGGCAAGTGCAAACGTTGTGGCGAAAAGTGGACCCTAAGCACAGTTGTGCTAATGGAAAAGAAAAAAATTTGTATAATTGTGAAGCAACTAATGACTCTAATAATGATGATTCAGATGTAGAAGGAAGTGATTAGAGGAAAATTATCTCAAGTGTTTTCACAAAATTTTCTCCATGATTCTACAAAACATTCCTTGTAAAGAGATTGTCGTTGAAGAATAACAATAAACCCTCATTTGCTTGGATTTTTCCGTGGACTATTGTCCAAAAATAACTGTGTTGATGTGATTGATTCTTGTGCTTGCATTTCACTGTTCATTTCTCTATGCAATTGTGTGACGACTGCAGTAGAATTTATGTTGATGTTTACTGAAGGGTTTTGTAAATAATTTAGTGTGGAAAATAAGTAGGAGAAATAAATCAGTTACTACAGTAGAATTTCAAGTTAGAAATTTTCACATGGTATCAGAGCAGATATCGAGCAACAAGGTCGGAGATTCTGCAATGAGTCGTGGTCTTGATCTATTGGAGCAGCAACTCGAAGGGGCTCACGCAGTTCTCATGGAAAAGAGGAAAGCATGAAAGATATGATGGATCACGACATTTCTATGTTGACTTCGAGATTGGAAGTAGAAGTCGCTTGTTTGTCAAGCTTTGCTTCCTCCGAGGTTTGGTATATTGATAGCGAGGCTTTTGCGCACATGACAAGAATACGAGAATGTTTCTCGAGCTACCAAGAAGAACAGATGAACTTCCAAATCACCATGGGAAATAAGGCTAAATGTACCCCTTTTGGAAGAGGTACTATAGTCTTTCAAACAGAAGCAGGGTAACGACTTCGAGCTACCAATGTGCTGCATGTGCCTGGATTGGGGATGAACTTGCTCTTTGTATCTCAGTTACAAAACAAGGGTTATGATGTATACTTCATTGGAAAGAAAGCATATGTCAAACACCCAAGTTGGAAAAAGAAGGCCCAAATTGGAATCAAAAGCACCAGACTCTATAAGTTACAGCTAGAATCTCCAATGGCACTGATAGGCAGCAGTGGTGAAAAATATTTGAATGAACTATGGCACATAAGGATGGGGAACTTACACCAGGGGGCTCTAAGAATTCATAGAGAAACCGTCACAAGAGTTCCAAAGTTATGCACCAATCGAGATGTTGTTTGCAGAGGGTGCGTACTAGGAAAGTACGCCAAGGTCACTTATTCCAGAAGTAACAATAGGGCAAAGAGTGTTTTGGGATTAATACACTTGGATATCTGCGGACCAATGTCCACAAGAGTTGTTAGTGGTGCCGAATACTTTGTCACCTTCATTGATGATGGTTCCAGGAAGACTTGGAACTACTTCCTAAAGACCAAGGATGAGGTCTTTGATCAATTCAAAGAGTTTAAGGCTCTGGTTGAGAATCTGACAGGGAAGAGGATAAAAGTATTGTGTTCAGATAACGGTTGTAGAGAAGAAAAACGGAACTATTGTTGAAGCAGTGAGGGCAATGTTATATGATCAGGATATGCCCAAATTTCTATGGGCAGAAGCATGCAGCACAGTTGTGTATGTTCGAAATAGGATTCCTCACAGGCCACTAGGTAAGATTACACCGGAGAGTGTCTTCACTAGCAGGAAGCCAAAAGTGAGTCATTTCAGAATCTTTGGGAGTATGGTACACTGTCGTCTACCCAAAGAAAAGAGAAAGAAGTTGGATCAGACCGCGGAAAAAGGATATCTAGTGGGATATAGCGAGAATGCTAAGGCATATTGGATCTACATTCCTGGAAGTAGGAAAGTTGTAGTACGATAGGATGTAAATTTCATGGAGGATAGATCTTTTAGGAAACCCCAAGAAATGCCTTCCGAAAAGCAGTCAAAGGACAATCCATTGATTCAACCACTTCGGCCATCCGAGCCCAGCACCAGCGCTTCTCCAAGGCATAAGAATCCAGAAGTATCACAGTGGGAAGATTTGCAGGAAGAGGAGCAGGTAGATCCACCCACTACCAGTGGAAGAACGAGTCGGGAATTAAGACCTATACCAAGGGATGCAGAGGAGTTCACTGGAGCTCCTAGAAATGAGTAAAGGCAGCGTAGACAACCAAGCAAATACCAAACTTTGGTAGCTTAGGTTGGACAACCCTCTAGGTTTCAGGAGGCAGTTCAGCATCAAGTATGGGTAGATTTTATGGTGGAGGAATACAGTGTTGATTTTTGGGTAGCATCGGATGTGCTCTAGCTCCAAAACTTTGTGGAGGGGTTAGAACACATGAGATCTCCAAGACCGAGAAATTGTTTGGAAAAATTCCACCCGGAGCTTAAGTTATTCAAATAATTAATTATTTTAATGGAGACCCTAAGTCTAACTTAGGGAAATTAAATAATTAAAGTGAATTAATTTAGACATGTGGGTGAGAATGTTCTAAGTAACAAGGATCAAGCATTTTCTAATCTTAACTGTCGATTAGAGATTAGATCACGGCGTTGATTCGTCAACTATAAAAGTATTAAAGGAAGGCTTGGGATCAGTTGGAGAACACACACAGAGTGGCAGCACTTGAGCTAAGTCGAAATTTTGGGGCGTGTTTTGCTGAGAATTTTCGAGTGAGCTTGCAGTGCAGCGAGAGGTAGTTCGGCAGTGGGATTTCTGAATCCAAGGCCGAGAATACAATAGCAGAGAGGCAGATCTGTATCGGAGAGATAGCGCAGGCCAAGGAGGGTTGTCGCAGAGCTGACGCAGAGGCAGTGTAGGCCCAGCAGGGGTGACGCAGAGCCAAAAGGGCTCACGTAGAGGGACGCAGAGCCGGAAGAGGGTGATGCAGTCACTCAGAGAGCTGCGATGGGGTTTCAGTGGGCCAGATCAGGCTCGTATTCAGCAAATCTAAAAGGATGATGCAGCCACACTGAAGGGTGACACAGTGACTGTGTAGGCACCTATGGGGTTCTTTATTCTCCGCTGAATCAGCCATAATATCTGTCTCCAAAAATAAAGGAACTGTTGGGATTTTCTCTGTTGGATAAACCACTACCAGTACCCTAGTTTGTATTCAGAAATCTGCATAATAATAAAACCCTCAAGAGTTGCTGCACCGATTTTCCTGCATTGGGTTTTCTCAGGGAAAATTGTCCGAAGAATTTTGTGTCCTTTGTCGAATGTGCTTAATTCTTCCATACTTGATCTGTATATTTGTGTAGCCAGCAGTGTATTTACTTCGATGTTTTTATTATATTATTCAGAAAAATAACTTGTTAAGTTAATAAAACAAATAGGAGAAGTATATCGGATTACTGCTGTAGGATTTTTGTTTAGTAAATTCAGAAATTTTCACATACAGTTCCATAATGATCAATGATGTCTGGGAAGTGGTACTGAGACCTCAGGACAGATCAGTTGTAGGTTCGAAATGGATCTACAAGATCAGGTATGCTATAGATGGCAACGTGGAAAAGTACAAAGCTAGGTTCGTGGCTAAAGCGTATGCTCAAAAGGAAGGAATAGACTACGAAGAAACCTTCGCCCCAATAGCCAGGTATACTTCTATCAGATCTGTGATATCCCATGTAGCACAAATGGGGTGGGAGAATCACCAGATGGACGTCAAGATTGCTTTCTTGAAAGGAGTGATAGAAGAAGAAGTATGCATTGAACAACTACAGGGCTTTGAGACACATGAGAAGAAGACTCATGTATGCAGGCTAAAGAAATCCTCGTATGGGCTTAAACAAGCACCTAGAGCATGGTACACTCAAATTGATGGTTACTTGCAGAAAATAGGATTCGTCAAGAGTGACACAGATCCTAACCTCTACTATCTGACAGTAGGAAATGAGCTTCTAATTATGGTATTATATGTAGATGACCTATTATTGACAGGATCGTCTAGGCTCATCAAGGATTGCAAGAAAAACCTAGCTACAGAATTTGACATGAAGGATTTGGGACTGATGCATTATTTTATGGGGTTGGAAGTTTGGCAGCAATAGGGTGAAATCTTCCTTGGACAAGGGTGATATGCTACAGAAATTCTAAAGAGGTTCAGGATGTAGGACTGTAGACCCATGGTTACTCCAATGGTTACCAACTGGAAGAAGATTGATGCGTCTAAATATAAAGAAGTAGATCCCACCTTGTACAGACAGCTCATAGGGTCCCTAATGTATCTAGTCAACACCAGGCCAGACATTTGCTACGCAGTCAACACCCTTAGTCAGTTCATGGTGGAACCCAAGAGGGTGCACTGGGCAACAGCCAAGCATGTTCTCAAATATATACGAGGAACAGTCGTGCATGGATTAAAGTACACCCAAGGCAATGACATCAAACTGAGTGGGTTCATTGACACAGAATGGGCTGGAAGTTCGATAGATCAGAAAAGTACCACTAGGTACTATTTCAACATTGGATCAGGATTCACCTCCTCGTGCAGTAGAAAACAGAAGTCCATAGCACTGAGCTCAAGTGAAGAAGAATATATGGTAGCCAGCACAGCATCGTGTGAAGCCATCTGGCTTAGAAAGTTGCTTGTGAATCTAGATGGAAGCAACCAACATTTTATGTGATAATCAGAGTTGCATCAAGCTCTCTGAGGATCCGGTTTTTCATGATCAGTCGAAGCACATTGACATCAGGTGTCATTTTATCAAAGATTGTGTCCAGCGGGGTGCAGTATAGTTATAGTAATCTCCAATAAGAGAATAGGTGGCAGACATCCTCACTAAGGCTCTAGGAAGGACAAAGTTTGTTTATTTCGGGGAGAAGTTGGGGATGATTATGAATCCATTTCAGTAGCAGAGACGGATAGTGCAGTACTTAAGACGGAGCTACAGTACAGATGCAGCAGTGACAGGAGTGGTGTCATGGGCAGCAGTACAGTTGCAGCAGCAACGCAGTAGATGAAGGGCAGCAAGCTGAGCATCAACAACGCAGAGGACTGATGTCATGGATCAGGGTGATGCTTCTTGTGGGAAGTATTACTAGAGCACATTCCTCGTTAAGAGGGAATGTTGATTTTTGGGTAGCATCAGATGTGTCTAGCTTTGAAATTTTGAGGGGCTACAATACATGAAATCTCCAAGACCCAGAAATCGTTTGGAGAAATTCCACTCGGAGTGCATTATATTAAATAATTAATTATTTTTTAATGATTCCTAAGTTAAAACTTAGGAAATTAAAATAATTAAAGGTAATTAATATAAATATGGGTGAGAAGCTTCTAAGAGATGAGGATCAAGTTTGTTTTAATCTTAGCCGTTGATTAGAGATTTGATCACGGTTGTTGATATCTCAACAAGAGAAGTATAAATGAAGACTTGTGGGTCAGTTGGAGATACATCGGGAAAATACTCAGTAACCCGAGGAAAATCAATCCTCCAGAAGCAAGAGTTTGATTTCAAAGGGAGAGTTGCAGGGTGAAGGAAGAGGAGAATATCAGCATCAATCAAAGTCAGAGGAGGGACACAGAGCAGCAGAGGGACAACGCAGAGGGACAGCGCAGAGAGGCAGCGTAGCAGAGGACGCAGTCTTCATGCAGTCCTTACGCAGAATAGGACGCAGAGGTGACGCAGTGGAAACTGGAGGGTCTCTTGGGTGTCAGAATTTCTCTAGTGATTGGAGGAAAATTATCTCAGGTGTTATCACAAAATTTTCTCCATGATTCTGCAAACCATTCCTTGTAAAGAAATTATTTCTGAAGAATAATAATAAACCCTCATCAGCTGCACCAGTTTTCCCACATTGGGTTTTTCCAAGGACTATTGTCCAAATATAATTGTGTTGATGTAATTGATCCTTGTGCTTGCATTTCACTGTTCTTTTTTCTATGCAATTATGTGATAACTGCAGTAGAATTTATTTTGATGTTTACTGAAGGGTTTTGTAAATAACTTGTTGTGGAAAATAAGTAAGAGAAATAAATCAGTTACTGCAGTAGAATTTCAAGTTAGAAATTTTCACACTATCTAGTGTGCTGACCAGCAGAGAGGTTGTAGTTAAAGCAGGTAAAGTGTGGCTGTTCTAGAAAAATGGCAATAGAAGGCTCACCCAGCAAACTTGCAGCAGAAGATAAGATAAAACTTTTGTGAAAGTTTTGGTGCCATGCACAAGGATTTGACTGGAAGAATGCCCAAGCAGCAACAGCATTTGGAATAATCAAAACAATTGTCTAACAACAGGCTTGTCATAATCAGTAAACAAATGGATTTGGCTGGGACTATGCCCAAGCGGCAGCAGAATTTGAATAAAAAACACAACTGTGTCTAACAGCAGGCTGGACATGATCAGTAAACAGATTTTCCTATCAGTTGCAAGATCTTGCAGTCAGTAGCAGGAAGAAAGTCTAGAAGTTTTGTGTTGGCAGCAATAAGTACACTCACTTATGTTCAATTACTTATGATAATGGTGTAATGTTAGAAGCATACCCCTTTCCCTATGAAAAATCAATGAGAAAATAAGAAATGACAACAATAGTGAAAAGAATACACCCTTAATACCAACACTTACCCTGGAGAAACCACGGAGGGGAAAACTCTAGCAAGAAATATGGTTTGTGTCTTTCTCTTTGTCTTCTCTAATTTACAATACAAAAAACAAAGACAAATGGACCCACTGTAGAGCACATAGAATCCGTGGCCTATGATAGGCTGCTACAGGATCAAATTCCTCCTCTGCTTCGCTTTGATATCTCAATCTGATAAAACATGAAACAGAAAAATACCTAGTTGCACAGAATCAGTCCCAACATCTTTGAAACTTGTTCTCAACTTCTCAGTGTTCTCATGTTTCTGGAAGCTTGGGAATGAGTGTGAAACACTCCTGATCAGCTGAGAACAGCTCCAGGATTATGGGAGCATTTTGGGAAGTTCTAGTTCATGAAAATGGGTGAATGGGAGCAGTTCCATTGGTGTTTCCTGCATACTAAGTCATGTGTTGGCATAAATTTGGTAAATTTCAGTCCATAAATCCATTTCAAGTTACATGCCATTTAATAATCAATTTTTAATATGTTTTTATATGGCTTGAAATATTCATCGAATATGCCACTGTGAACTGTGCCCTTCGAAGTCCTTCTTTGCCCTCCATCTATGGTGTGAATGCAGCTGTCTAATGTGTCCACGTGCCATTCATTAATTTTAAATGCCAGAATCAATGCTGAGTGGAAAGAATGCCTTTGTGCATTATAATTTATTCTATGGACAGAATCTCTATCATTCACAAGGAGACTGAGTGAAGTTGCCGTTAGAGTAGTGATCCCCAGCTGGAGTATTGATCCCTCGGATATTACATAAAAGCCTTTTCATAATTCGTAAGTGTATATGGTTCATGAATCATAATATATAATTGTAACTCATGTAACAATTGATATTAACATAAACTTACATATTAAGTTATATATTTAAAAATTTAAATATATTTATTATCTTCAATAAATTATATTATATATTAAAATGTTGTATGAATAAGATATTTTAAAAACACACACACAGATATATATATATATATATATTCGATTCTACTATCTTCGTTTTCTTAATCGAGTTACAAAATACATCCATATTAATGTTGTTTAATTAGAGTTTTAAGTTCTCTAAATTAGTATCTACATTATATATTATAGTTAAGTTTAATTTTGTTCTTTATTTATAATACTGTCACTCCCAACCCATCATTTCCTATAAATTTGGGTAAAAATTTTAGTTGTTCCAGACATTTGTATCCACATTCTCGATATTCATGCATTCTGAAAACTTGTGCAACACAAGAAAAATATAACCATAGGACTGAAACCTTTTTCTCTCCTAGCAGATGAAGTTTTAACACTGTATCCATTAGGGCTAGTATTTGGGTTTTTGCACTCCCCAACTCTCAATTTAGGGATTTTTGACCCCCTAGAATCTTTTTGAAAGTCCATACATGGCGAGCTCCACATGTGAATAATGGCAGCTGACATGGCTTACACTTGGTACAGTGGAGGTCAAAGCAATAATGAACCTAGCTAATAGACAAGTCTCAATAGATTGACCCCAAAATAATGTTTTTTAAGCCCTCAGACAAGCAATCTAAGTTTTTACCATGCCTGGCAGGATACAGGATTGGCCACATTAATGGCCCCTGCAAGCTCTTTGCTCTAGTATTCCACTTCATGCAACATTAGAAAGAATATATATATAGTGGTCAATTTCTGATCATTCTTACTTCAAAATGGATGCCTACGGAGAATTAGGATTGGTGCTTCCTATGCTCCCTCTTCCAAACACTTGTAATACTACTGTTGTTATACAGATGTGAGATATGGGGGTTGACCTTGAGTAAAAATAAATGAAATTAACTAAAAAGAGCACAAAAAGCCATAATAGCAGACATGAGATTCTTCTAGCATAGACATATTTAGACACGGTGGACTTGAGGTGATAAGGAAGTTGATATTCTATCAGCAAAAAATAGCAGATATAGACAGCAAATGGGGAGCCAACAAGATAAGCCAAGAGACCCTAAAAAGAAATGCATGGCATATACAATATAAAAATTGGTTTGTCAGCCGGAACAAAGTGGAAGAGAGCTTGCCAATAGGAGGAGGAGCTAAAAATCCCTTCCAAGAATGCCACAATGAAGGCAAATGGAAAAGAAGCAGTACAATGAAACAACAATACCATGTAGGAAACTTCCACTCGGGAAATTAGAGTACAAGAACACCTAAAATTAAGCTTCGCTAAGTGTAAATAGATATTGACCCAAATAAGAACCAACTCACAGAAACTAAAATGTGAGACAGGAAGATGGAAGGAAACCGAGGAGGAATGGGAGAAAAGGACATGCCAAACTTGTGGTAAAGGAAAGATGAAGACTAAGCAAATTCTTAACCAATTGTGAGGCATATGGCCACATCTGGAAGTGGATGATAATATAAAAAAATAGTTAGTACCATTCTAGGAAAACCAGGTAGAATGTTAATTTTCCAATGTTCTATGCTGTAGCCTGTAACGATCACTTGCAACAATTTGTCTTCCAATAGGAACTGATTATCCAATATATTTTCAATCACCCAGAAACAGTAAATAATTGTAGATAGAACATAAAACCACATGCACAATAGCAGACAGGCAAGAACAATAGAGACAGAGATTTGGTCAAAGACCAAGGAAAAATTTGTCGATAGAACATAAAACCACATGCACAATAGCAGACAGCCAAGAACAATAGAGACACAGAGATTTGTTCAAAGACCAAGGAAAAACCCCACAAGGGGGAAAACCCTTTCCGAATTCTTCTTCTATTAGATTGTCATCAAATGTTCAGCAAAGAGATACATAGTTCAAGTACATTAACAATGAGTCAAAGGTCAAAACCTTGACCAACCAAGTCAACCAACCAATATCCAATCATTTTTTAGCAAAGATGAAAAAATCGTTATCGGGATATTATCGGCGAGGGGAAAAAATCGGAAAAAATCGGAATTATCGGGAAAAAATCGTAATTATCGGCAAAAAATCGTCACATACAAAAATATTCATTTTTTTCAATTTTTTTAATATCTAAAGCATCTACAGCATAAAATAAATGCATTGACACATAAATATGAAAAAAAAACTAATATATAAGATGTGTAATATCATGTCTAGTGCTACATCACACATAAAACTAAATCCTGTCAACTCAGCCTCAAAATATCAACAAAAAATATAATAATGTATCTCATATCATGAGTCATAATGTCAACAGTCATATACAAAGGAATGTCAATGCACCAGTGACCATATAACCTATGGTCCTATACTATTGATCAATGATTTCCTCTGCCCCTCTTGCGAGAAAATACAATAGCTTTGCCTTTCTCTCTAGATGAAGATGTTGGCGGGACTGGCAATGGGCTCTGTCGTGCTCTAGAAGAAAAAAATGAAGCACTAGAACCGGAACGGGAACCTGAACCACTAGGAGCTAAAGGAGGCCGACCACCACGTCCTCTACCGGTAGTAGTGGTAGGTGGTGTCACCTCCTCCTCCTGCTCCTCCTCCTCCTGCTCCTGCTCCTGCTCCTGCTCCTGCTCATCCTCCTCCTCGTCCTCCCCCTCCATTACCTCCTCCTCTATCCAATCAGGGACTGACTCCATGACAGGCCTCTCAGCCTCAACCCTCCATTCAGCAGTGGTGTCAATCGCATCTAAAGAGATGGCCTCCACATCAGGGGTCCTCTCAAGTTGTCTCACCCACAATCTAAGATTGTAGTAGACGTAAACCATGTCATTGAGCCGCTGACCCTCCAACCTGTACAAGGGTCATAAATTAATAAATTAAATATTTTTAAAAAAATATTTAATGAATTCAAAAAATCAGTTCGAAATTTGAATATGTTAAGTGTTTTACCTGTTGCGCCTTTTGGTGTGTATTTTTTCAAATACACTCCAGTTGCGCTCGCATCCTGAAGCGCTACATGTTTGGCTGAGTATTCTAATGGCAAGTTTTTGGAGTTTTGGTAATCTGCCACCGTAGCTCCTCCACCATGCATCTACAAGTTACAAGTTACAACAAATAAGATAAACTTATAATTTATAAAGTTACAAACATAAATTTTTTTTTAAAATAATGAAAATCTTACCTGGCATTTTAACAGTCCTATCCTGGACAGCCATGTCGAAGCTCAAGGTGCCACCTGCCATTCTGTATACCTCCATCTCTTTGGATATCTCTGCACGTTCTGATGGACTTGGCACCATCTTCTGAACGCAAGTGAAAAAGCCATCCATGACCTCAGCATCAAATACAAAACCACATGAATAAGCAAATGCGGGGTTCAGGAAGAGCCCTGCAGCATGAATGGGACGATGGAGTGTGTTGTTCCATCGATCATCAATCACTTCCCATAAAAGAAGTTGTCTCTGAAACCCATCATCACCCTTATCATCATAATAGCTGCGAACAGCTTCTTTGGCCCTATCCATGGCCTCATACAAGTAGTCCATTGTGGGCTTCTCTCCATCCACCAATCTAAGAACCTTTACCAAAGGTTCACTAATGCTGCACACCTCTTCCACTCCAACCCAGAAATCTTCCTGATATGACACCAACCTGCAGATGGCCTGTCCCTCTGATTTGTGGCTGATAGTCAAAGCACGCCACTCATCTGAAAGAAACATTCTCTTCAAATCCCACTTAGAATTCAAGAGGGATTGAAGAGATATGAAAGTAGTGGCAAATCGTGTAATAGCAGGCCGCACCAACTCCTTCTTGTTGGTGAATGTCCTCATCAAATGAAGCACAGATCCATGGTTATATATAAATTTTGTGATTCTCTTTGATGATTCTACAATATCTTTGACAAAATCAAGCTTTCCGATGTCCTCCAACATCAAATCATGGCAATGTGCAGCACAAGGTGTCCAAAATATGCTCGGATACCTCTCCATAAGCATCTTGCCAGCTAAAACATAGTTTGCAGCGTTGTCCGTTATGATTTGGACAACATTTTGGGGCCCAACCTCCATAATGAACACATCTAATAAATCACATAATAATCTTGCATCTTTGACATGTGCAGATGCATCAACAGATTTTATAAACATTGTCCCCTTGGGACAACTAACCAAGAAGTTAAGAAGACTCCTACCCCTTTGATCAGTCCAACCATCTGACATCACAGTGCATCCTGTGACTTCCCATGATGCCCTTAAGTCTTCCAATCTCTTGGTGCAGTCAGCTTTCTCATTTTGCAGAATGCGCCCTTTAAGGTCATGATATGTAGGGGCTTTGTATCTTGGGCCAACAACAGCGATAGCATCAATCGCAGCCTGATAAAATGGATTGTTCCTGGCAACATTGAAAGGAATATCACTCCAAAGAAACAATTTGCCCAACAACTTATCAGCTTCTTCCTTCTCCTTTTTTTTAATAAGGGAGGAGATAGATGGCTGTGCCCCGGGAGTGGTTCTAGGAACAAAAAATGAGGAGGCAACTGCGGGGCTGCCTGTAGAAGAGGCTGATGCTGAAGAGCCACTACCACTCTCACGCTCAACTCCAAACCCTGATATTTGACTCTTCAGAGCTGCTTTGCTGACTTTAGCGTCTTCCATTTCTTCCAATGAGTTCATGGCTCTTCTGATTATTTCTGGATTGGTTTTAATGCAAGGGCCTACTTCATGCCCAGGAATTTGTGCCAGGTGGTATTTCAACCTGTATACCCCCCCTGCCATGTGTTGACCACATAATTTGCAAGTCAAGTTTAATCGGTCAAACCCCCCATCAGGGTCACCAAATTCCCAGAAAGGATCTAATTTCCTTGGCATGTTGGAAACTTTGAACTTTGAATGTTGAAATTTGAACCTAGGGCACAAGAAAAATTGCCAGTTAAAAAATAAAATAAAAAAATTACAATTTTACATGCAACATTTTGATTTTTTCACAAAAAAAAAACCCTCAACTCAATGCAAAAATAATAGGAAAAAATACATGTTGAAACACAAGCAAAAATAATGGGAAGAACCTAAGAGCACAAGAAGAAATATAAAAAACAAAATTTAATAAACAATTTTTTGCATTTTTGACCAAAATAAACCCTCTCCTCTCAATAAAACAAAAACAAAAAAAAAAACACAACCAAATGCAATCACAAATGATGAAAAATACATGGGTAATAGAAACCCATGGAAGAACAAGAAAAAAAGAGAAAAAAAGGGTCAAATTTGATGCCCATACCTGGAAAAACGTTTTGCCGGAGACACTTGGTCCAAATTCGATTTTTGTTCGCTTGGCTTGCAAGAAATTCTTCACTTTTGTCCAATCTTGGGCTTGTAAATCACCTCCTTCCCTCCTTGGCTCTCCTCCTTTCCTCCTTGGCTCTCATAACCCACGCTGTCAAAGTAAAAATGAAAAAAAAAACCCAAAAACCGGCATATAACCGCGCTGTCCGAGCCTCCCATGATAATTTCGGTTCGAATCGCGATAATATCGCGATAACGATAATTTCAATTTATCGTTTCAAATTATCGCCGATATTATCGTTTGGCTGAAAAACTCGCGATAATTTCAAATTATCGCAATAATATCGCGATTTTTTCATCTTTGTTTTTTAGCATAAAATCCAAATCTGGTCAAAATTCAATACTGCAAATTTTCAGTCAAAATCAACAGCATTCAATGCAGCCCTGACCAATCGTTGGTCAATAGTCAAATCTGCTCCAAATAGTTTGGACAACCAGTCAAACAATGCAACCTCTTTTACTCAGTCAAGACTCAAACCCAGTCAAAACAATGCTAAATGCTCAGTCAAAGGAGAGAGAAAGCCTGCGGTCAAAACCCTAATCAGACCTGCAGTCAAACCAGTGAACGCATGCTCAAAAATATTCGGTCAAAGTCTCCTCAAACTCAGCCTCCAAGACAGTCAAAGAATTCGGTCACCACAAGTCAAATCCAAGTCAAAGCTGGTCAAACAGTCCCAAAACAGAAGTCAACATTGGTCAATAGATTTACCCTCTCTCTCCTTTGCACATGTGAACTCGAACCTGCAATTTTCAGACCAAATCAAACCAAGAGATGAAGAGATGAATCTGGGATTGATGCCTCCAAGTGATGCCAAGTGATGTTTATTTATATGTGGTCTCGGGGATCGAATTTCCTCTTCCATGCCAACTTGTACTTTTTGTGATGTCATGGTTCTACATTAAAAATTCTATTTTCCCATGTGCAAATTAAATACTTCCAAGGGCTAGTAGGGTCTCCTTAGGCTGAGAAGGGCTTCCCCAATGAGGGAATTTCTCCCTGCGCTACCAAATTTCAACACTCCCTCTCAGCTAGGGAGGAATTACCGACTACATCATAAGTCACATCTCATATGTATCGTCATCATCATTGTTGTATCATGTCATATCTGGTCTCTGCTCATCTCTGCTCATTTGTTCAACACCCTCGATCTAAAGAAGAATCATCATAGGGGAGATAAATCTAACACCCTATATCCAAGGACAATAGACGAGATACCACTTACCATGAGAGGTAAGGATCACAACCAGCGTATTTTCCCAATGATAATAGGCAAGATACTACTTACCACGAAAGGTAAGGATCACAACCATCCTATTGTCTGTTGATCTTACCACCTTGCCCTCAAGAGTCAACTGGTAGAACACCTGCATCCTCTACCTTGGGGGAGATACCCAACTTACTAGTGGTAAAGATCACACACACCCAAGTCTCCTCACCCATCGGCCAGATGGGTGGCAATCCCAACAAGCCCAGCTTGTGGGTAAGATGCATACTGAGTATACTCTGTCAAGTCCCGGACTCGATAGGGGGAGATACCCAACTTTCCATAAATGACAAGGATCACACAAAATATAGTGACAATAGGGGAGATACCCAACCTACCACAAAGGGTAGGGATCACACACACCTATTGTCAACCCCAAGAGCTCCCAGGCTCCATTCCCGCCCTGGGAACTCAAACAAGGGGGAAGAGCATAGCTCAGTCTTATTGATCAGACGTGACCCTTTCCCGTGAGGATCACATCCACTAGTTCAAGTTGCTCTCTGAAGACCAAGAACTTCCCTTTCGGCAAAGGCTTGGTAAGAATATCAGTATATGTTCATCTGTCAAAATATGCTGGAGTCTTATGGCTCCTCTCTACACCATATCCCAGATATAGTGATATCTAATCTCAATATGCTTGGTTTGTCATGGAACACAGGATTCTCTGCCAAACGGATCCCACCCTTGCTGTCGCAATATATCATTGTCATATCCAGTACCTGCTCAAACAATTCTCCAAGGAGCTTCCTCAACCATACTGCCTTATAGCTAGCCATGCCCGCAGCAATATACTAAATCTCAATTGTACTAAGAGCAGCGGACTTCTAGTTCCTGCTCAGCCAAGACATCATGGCAAACCCCAAGCTAAAACAACAATCCGATGTGCTCTTTTTGTCAACAAGATTTTCGGCCCAGTCAGCATTAGTGTATCCATGTAGTCTTACATCTCCGGCAGTATGTTTCAAACCAAGGTTGATAGTCCCATGTATGTATCTCATCACATGCTTGGCAGCAACCCAGTGTGCGTGTAGAGGCTCAGTCATAAATTGACTCAGAATGTGGACAGCAAATCATATGTCTAATCTAGTGTTCACCAAGAACATCAGTGCTCCAATCAACTGTCGGTACTCAAAGGGATTTCCCATGTCAGGTCCTGCAGCTTCACCACATAACTTCTTGAAATTCATCTCCATCGATGTGGCAATGGACTTGCATTCTACAATTCCAAATATTTCCCATAGTTTGACAACATATTTCCCTTGAGAAAGGAAAATCTCACCAAGTCTTTGCCACACCTTTAAGCCCAAAAAGTAGTACATTAATCCAGGTCTTTCATCTCAAATTCAGAGGCTAGCTCCCTCTTACACTTGAGAAAAAGAGGCTCTCCACCTGTCAAGAATAAATCATCAACATATAATACCAAAATCAGGGGCATACCTTGTACAAATTTGAAGTAAAGATTCAGATCGGCATTGCTTCTCATAAATCCAAGCTTCATTAGGTAGTTATCAATGCAGGCATACCAAACCCTGGAGGCTTGCTTCAATCCATAAAGTTCTCTCTTCAGCCGGCACACATGAGTCTTCCTGTCATGTTCCTCAAAGCCCTATGGTTTCTCAACATATACTTCTTCCTTGATAACACCATGTAGAAATGTGGTCTTCACATCCACCTGGTGAAGTGTCTATCCCTGGCTAGCAGCAAAAGCAACGATAAATCAAATGGTAGTGTAGCAGGCAACCAATGCAAAAATGTCATCATAGTCCTCTCCCTCTTTCTGGGAGAAACCTCTAGCCACAAATCTCGCCTTGTATTTCTCAATACTTCCAGCCGCACAATGCTTAATCATGTACAACCATTTAAAAGTCACAACAGACTTTCCTTCGAGTCTCGGAACTACTTCCCAAACATTGTTCTTCATAATCGACTCATATTCCTCGGCCATAGCATCCTTCCATACTTGTCCTTTCAATGCTTCTTCAAAAGTGTGGTTCAACCTATATCATGTTGCTCATCGCTACAAAATATCCCTAATATTGTCATGACTTCTTGCTTTCCTTGAAAGTTCCTCATGCAGCAGCATGTCTCTGAGCATCCTGTAAAGTATCACAAAACCATAGCGGTCTTATCCTAGCAGAAGGATCACACAGAGGGGGATCCAATGGGTCCATCGGTTTCATAAGATCATCGGCAACATCAGTCCCTGGCCCAGGGATGGGAGAGTCTTCATGTTCATCCAAGGAATCATCCCTTCTTCAAACATTGGCAGGGGGAGGAGTGTCCCTTGCATTCACATCCCTGCTAAACTTTATATTCATTTGACCAAGTACATAGATTCTATAAGCTTTAAAATTTTCACAATAACCAAAAAATGTACATTTCTTTTGTGAAGCTTCCAGCCTGTTCCTTTTTTCCTTCAACACATGAAATTAACGGAGCAACCAAACATCCTAAAATATCCAACATTGGGCTTCATACATGTGAAAGCGTCTTCGGGAGTCTTGACACCCAAAGCTAGATGAGGAGTCTTATTTTGAACATAGATAGCAGTGTTTGCAGCTTCTCCCCATAGAAACTCCGGCAGCTTTCAATCATGCAACATAGTTTGGGGGGGTTCCATGATAGTCTTGTTCTTCCTTTCAACTACTCCATTTTGCTCAAGGTTATAAGGTACGATGGTCTCTTTCTTCATTCCAGCTTTCTTGCAAAACTCAATGAACTCATTTGAAATGAATTCTCCTCCACTATCAGACCTGAAGATTTTATTCCTCTTTCCTGTTTAATTTTATATCAATGGCTTGAAGTCCTTGAACATGTCAAATGCTTGGTCCTTACGCTTCAATAAGAAAATCCATGCCTTGCACGAGAAGTAATCCACAAGGATTATGTAGTACAAGTAGCCACCAAGAGAAGTCACTAGCATGGGTCCACATAGATCAGACTGTATGAGTTGAAGTATTCCATAGGTCCCACTCCTGATTGAAGGGAATCGTCCCTTCATCTTCTTTCCAGTTACACAACCCAAACAAACTCCATCACGATTGAAAAGAATGTTGGGCATCCCAGAAACCACCATTTTCATCTTAGGCAAGGCTTCATAACAAAGGTGAACGAATCTTCGGTGCTAAAGCTCACATGGATGACTACTTGTTGAAACTTGATGACTAAAAAGTTTCCTGCAATCCCAACCTGGTTTAATTTCACCTTATCATTCCCATTCAGTTAAATGCCCTTTCCCATAAACTTACATTCAACATATAGAATTCTGGAAATGAAATTTTCAGATTAAAACACATGGGACTATCAACACATGCTAAAAATGAATATGGACATAAACAGACCAGCAACACATAAAAAAAAACACAGATTTTTGGTCAATTTAGACCCAGGCAAAACCCCTTCAATCTTATCCGAGGAAAACATGTTAGAGAGCTCTTCAAATTTATTATCTTTCAAGTTCAGGAAAAATACATTTGCAGACAAAACAAAACAGAAAAATACAACTTATCTCTTCAGCCCAAAACTCCTTCAAAACTGTGCCCACTTTGCCTCAATTTACATGCCCACTTGAAGCTGAAACTGTTTTATACGGACGCACAATGTACTGTACGGATTCCGTATGGACCGTGCAAATTTTCATACCGATGTATGCACTGTACAGATTTTTTTTTCAATTTTTTATTTTGCTCAAAAACTGTTCTCAAATTGTGTGCAGCTCACAACATTAAATGTTGTTCGTACTGTACCTTCTGTTGTCTTCTATGCCTTGATTTTCGTGCCCAGCTTTGCCCAAAAATCACTCCTTCAGCTCACTGCAACAAATTTCTCTTTCAGAACTTTTCTCCAGCTCTCAACCTCCTTTCTCCAATCTGCTCATGAAAAATGAATGAATGCAGTCTCTCTTCTCTTTTCCCCCTTTTGTTTCCCTAAATGACTTTTGGGCAACCCTAAGATCTAATGGCTCAGATTCATTTAGATCGAGGGATGATAATAAATGTGCATTTAATTCTCACTTTCTATTTTTTAACTCACCCATTAAATAAAATACCACATTGTACTTTTATGTCTAAAGTCACTTTTAACTTAATAATTTAACATTGACTTTACCACTAATAAAGTCACTTTCACTTTATAATTTTATATTGACTTTACCATCTATAAAGTCACTTTCACTTTATAAAGTCACACTTAGAAAAAGAATTATTTTGGACACTTTTCCCTAGGTAGAGACTAACCCATGGGAAACCACTTGTCCAAGGTACATTAAAAATCAACACTCCCTCTTACCTTGGAAACTGTTTCTCGCCACTCCCATCTTATCCCTGAAATGGACATGCTTGCCTCTTCGCAAGGACTTCGTGAGAACATACATGTTGATATATACTGCAACTACACTGCCCCCTTCTGAACATAGTCCCTGATAAAATGATATCTGATGTCAATGTGTTTTGACCTGTCATGAAACATTGGATTCTCCGTGAGTTTAATGCAACTCTGATTATCACAATGAATAACTGTTGGTCTCAACTCCTAATCAAATAGGCCATACAATAACTTGCGAAGCCAAAAGGCCTCACATCTAGCCTGGTTAGCGGCCATATACTTAGCCTCAGAAGAGTTCAAAGCAACTAACTTTTTCTTTCGACTAAACCACGACACAACTACCGAATCCAATCCGAAGCAACACCTTGAAGTGTTTTCCCTGTCAAAAGCACTCCCTGGCCAATCTGAATCTATGTAACCTGCCAGCCTCACTCCATCTCCCCGCCTATAGTCCAGACCATAATCAATAGTCTTGTGCACGTAGCGAAGAATGTGCTTTGCAGCTACCCAGTGCACCCTCTTGGGCTCAACCATGAACTAGATAAGTGTTCACTGCAAATCATATATCTAGCCTAGTGTTGACCAGATACATCAAGGACCCAATAAGCTGCCTATACAATGTGGGATCCACCAAACTAGAATCCGAAGCATGAAGCTTCTTCCAGTTGGTGATCATAGGTGTAGACATGGGTCTACAGTCTGCCATGTGAAATCTTCTCAACACATCCACAGCATACTGCCCCTGCCCCAGAAAGATATGCCCCTCCTCCTACCACACTTCAAGCCCCAAAAAGTAATGCATCAGCCCAATGTCTTTCATCTCGAACTCCATAGCAAGATCCTCCTTGAAACCACTAATCAGTCTCTTGGCCCCAGTAATGAACAAGCCATCAACATATAGTAGAAGAATGAGAGGATCATCCCCTACAACAATGTAGTATAGGTTTGGATCTGCATCTCTCTTCGTGAAACCCATCTGCTGCAAGTAAGTATCAATCCTCGAATACCAAGCTCTCGAAGCTTGCTTAAGTCCGTAGAGTGCTCACCTCAACCAACATACATGGGTCTCTCTCCCAAGTACATCAAAGCCCTGTGGCTGCTCAACCTACACCTCCTCCTCTATAACTCCATTCAGAAATGCGGTCTTCACGTCCATCTGATCGATTTGCCAACCCATTCTTGCAACAACAGAAATAAGGGACCAGATATAAGTGTATCCACCTACGGGAACGAAGGTCTCATCATAGTCAACTCCCTCTATCTGTGAGAACCCTCTAGCCACAAACCTCTCCTTGAACTTCTCAATGCTGCCATCCGCAGCATGCTCCATCTTGTAGAACCACTTGGAAGTCACAACTGACTTGCCCTCAAGCCTAGGCACCACCTCCCAAACATTGTTCTTAATGATAGAGGCATACTCCTCCACCATAGCCTCTCCATACCTCTTGGCTTCCAACCTCCTCATAGCTAGTAGGCTCAGAGTCAACAATGCTAGTAGCCTACATAACTGCAAAACCGCTCAAGTGGGACACTCTCCCTATTCACCCTCTTCGAAGGACCAACGGACTTCGCTTCCTTCAAGGTGTATTAAAGCCATTTGGGCCTCCTCTTCCCTTTAGAAGCTTCCCTATACTGAACCTCATACTTTGCCCCCAAATCGACTGAACCTGAAGGTCTGCCAACTAACCCTGGTGTGCATGTACCAACACCTGTCCTCGAAGAACCTATGCCTGCGTCAGCTGAAGTGTCATGTGAACTCTGTACCAGTGGACTCCCTAAAGAAGTGCTCGGTGAACTCACCACTGGTACCCCAGATGTCACTGACACTGAAGTACCTCCTGTACCAGTCGATTCAGAACCCTGAGGTCCTTCTCCCTGTACCTGACCTCCCTGCTGAGGAGAAGTATGTGACTCTCTCTCATCATACTCCTGTGATCTCTGATAGGCCCTCTCCTCCTCTAACTTCACATCCCTCCTAATCACCACTCTCCATTTAGAAGTAATGAAGATCTGATAGGCCTTCGAAGTCTCGTTGTAACCCATAAAGATACCCTTCTCTGCCATGGGTTCCAGCTTCGTCCTCTGCTCCTTGGGGATATAAGAATATGTGAGACATTCATAGATATGAAGATGTCCCACATGAGGCTTCTCTCCAGTGAAGGCCTCCTCCAGAGTCATACTCCCCAATACCCTGTGAGGACTCCTGTTCTGACGATCAACAGCAGTATTGCAGCCCTCAGCCCACAAAAACAAAGGCAAGCCCTGATTATGAATCATCGCTCTAGCAGCCCCAACAATAGATCTTTTCTTCCTTTCAGACACCCCATTCTGCTGGGGGTTGTAAGGAACCGTGAACTCTCTCCTAATGCCCTCCTGTCCATAGAAGTCAAAAAACCCAGCATCAGTGTACTCACCACCATTGTCTGACCACAAGGTTTGAATCTTGCACCTGTCTGCTTTTCCACAAGAGCTTTGAACTCTTTAAAGCGATAGAAGACCTCACCCTTGGTCTTCAGGAAATATATCCAAGTCCTCCTAGAGTAGTCATCAATGAATATAACATAATACTCATAACCACCCAAAGACACATGAGACATATGACCACTAACATCAGTATGAATCAAGTCTAGCATACCTATAGATCTGTTGTCGCTCGTTGGGAATGGTTACTTGGTGTACTTGCCCAAACGACACCCTTTGCAGACCTCATAATGCTCGACACTGAAACCAGGAACTCCAGTAGTGATCTCCCTCAGAACTCTCAAAGCTCCATGATGCATATGCGCCATCCTCTGGTGCACAACTCGCACAAGTCTCTATTGTTGGTGGTACTAGTGTGAGTGCTACCAGATGTGCTACTCACCAATGGTCCTGCCGACTGAAAACCGAACCTGTATAGATTCCCAGAGCGTACTCCAATCACTTTGGCCGAAGTGATGGAAGCTCCCCTGGGATGCATCAATACCTTCCCTCATGAGAAAGTGACGTCAAACCCCTTCTCCTCCATAGCAGACACTGAAATCGAGTTCTTCTTCATCCCCAGAACATACAAAACATCCATGACTTTCAAAGGAGGCAAAGACTCCCTCTCAAAGGTCACAGTCCCCACACCAACAGCTCTCACAATGCAACCATCTCCTAGTACAATCTCAATATCAAGTGCCCTCTCTGCAAGCTCTGAAAAGAACTCCTGTGCACTTGTCATATGGCGGGAAGCCTCGTTGTCCATGTGCCACACATCGGATGATGTACTCCTACGATATGTAGAATTAATAAATGAAAAATCCCTGTCAAACTGTGAAGCAAACTGCTCCACCTCTGCTGACGCTGTAGTACCCTTCTTCCCCTTGTTTTTCCTCTCAAGACGCGTAGCAACATAGTGTCCCATCTTCTAACATGCCCAACATTTGACTTTGGACATGTCTATATCTTTCTTCTTCTTCTTCTTCTTCTTCTTCTTCTCCTTTCCCTTAGCCCCATCTGATGAGGGCCCTTTCTTCGCCTTCCCTTTATTCTTCTCCCTGGCTATCAAGGCTACATCCTCCTCATCTGCTATCTTCACCCCACCACTGCCAGTCTTCCGTATCTCATGTTGCACACAATCATCCCAGAATTTGTCCCAATTGAGATGATTCTCCCTAGAGGTAACAATATCTCCAAAGACCTCCCAAGACTTAGGAAGTCCCGCTACGGCTATCCTGACTAACTCTGTGGGTGCAACTACCTCACCAATAGCAGTCAAATCATCACGTACCTGTTTGACCCTGCCAAGATAATGAACTACACTTTCAGCGTTTGTCATCTTGATGTTCTTCAATTGTTCTTTGAGTACCATCTTCCTGTTCTGATTGGTACTCTGATAGAGAGTGATTAGAGTTGTCCAGATCTGATATGCGTATGTGTTTCCTCTCACCTAAGGAACCACATAATCCTTCAAACTGTCCATCAAAATCATTTTTGCCTTTGCATTATTTTTTGTGAATTCAACAAGTTCAACTGCAGCAGTAGGAGGTACAACCTATTGTCGCACTATGTCCCAAATTGTTGCCTCCTCAAATGCTGTCTGAATTCTATCCTTCCAAACAGCATAGTTGGATATCCCATCCAGTCTGTCCTCTATCCTTAAGAACATGGCCATGATTGTTGTCCAAAAGTTACAAAACCAAGAAAATGGAGAAATGAACTTTCCAACACACCTTGTTGTCCCAAAAATTCACTCTGTGTGAAATTTCACCTTGTTGTCCCAATATATCAGTTTGTTGTCCAAACTAAGTTTGTTGTCCAAAAATTCAATTTACTATCCAAACCACTGTTTGTTGTCTCAAACTACTGTCTGTTGTTCAAACTGCAATTTTCAGTCTGTAGCTCTGATACCATGTTGAAATTTGATGACTAAAAAGTTTCCTGCAATCCCCACCCAGTTTTAACTTCACCTTGTCACTCCCATTCAGTTAAATGCCCTTTCCCATAAACTTACATTCAACATATAGAATTCTGGAAATGAAATTTTCAGATTAAAACATATGGGGCTGTCAACACATGCTGAAAATAAATAAGGACATAAACAAACCAGCAACACATAAAAAAATACACAGATTTTTGGTCAACTTAGACCCAGGTAAAACCCCTTCAATATTCTCCGGGGAAAACCTGTTAGACAGCTCTTCAAATTTATTTATCTTTCAAGTTCAGGAAAAATACATTTGCAGACAAAACAAAACAGCAAAATACAACTTATCTCTTCAGCCCAAACTCCTTGAAAACCGTGCCCACTTTGCCTCGATTTCCGTCCCTACTTGGGGTTAATATATTTTCGTCGGGGGGGGGGGGGGGGGGTACAGCACTATTTTTGACAAAAATTGCTCTCGAACTGCGTGCGGCTCACATCATTAAATGATGTTCATACTTTACCTTCTGTTGTCTTATATGCCTTGATTTTCGTGCCCAGCATTGCCCAAAAATCACTCCTTCAGCTTGCTACAACAAATTTATCTTTCAGAACCTCTCTCTAGCTCTTGGTCTCCTTTGTCCAATGTGCTCATGAAGAATGAATGAATGCAATCTCACTTTTCTTTCCCCCTTTTGTTTCCCTTAATGACTTTTGGGCAATCCTAAGATCTAATGTTTTAGATTCATTTAGATCAAGGGATGAGGATAAATGTGCATTTAATTCTCACTTTCTATTTTTTAACTCAACCATCAAAAAAAATACCCACATTGTACTTTATGTCTAAAGTCACTTTTCATTTTAAAATTTAACATTGACTTTACCATTGATAAAGTCACTTTCACTTTATAATTTAATATTGACTTTATGACTTATAAAGTCACTTTCACTTTATAAAGTCACACTTAGGAAAAGAATTATTTTGGACACTTTTCCCAAGGTAGAGACTAACCCATGGGAAACCACTTGTCTAAGGTACATTAAAAATCAACATTACTATCATAAACCAATGCTTGGACCGGTGTTCCATTCATTTTATAAAGGCCTTCGATTCTTGATCCCAAAGTGAAGGCATCCCTCAAATGAGACTCCACTGACCAAGTAAGGGCTTGTCCATTTATAAAAGCAACCTTCATTCCTTTGTCCTCCAAGGCAGATATAGACACGATTATTTTTCAATCTCAGTACATACAGAACATCCTAAAGATGTATAATAGAACCAAACCCCTTCAACAGATAGAATTGTCCCCAAGAATGATCTTCAAATTAGTCTCCCTCTCAACCAGATTTGAGAAGACTTCACGATAACCAGCGAAGAAGCCCCACTATCTACCAACCAGTTAACAAATGAATCCGGAGGATAGGGATTAGAAAGAGTAGAAATAAGAAAATATTCAGATTGAGTATGTTACACAGCATTTTGTCACCGTCCCTGCAATCCCTTGTCCTGTACATTGGAGGACTATTCCCGTGACTTGTGAACAGTAAAATGTTCTGAAAACACTTCCATAGTATCCTTCTGGATAAGGATAAGAATTTTCCTCGAGAACATTTCCTTTGGAAAACCCTAAAAAACCATGTTTTGGCATTGGCGCGGGTAGCCAGTTCATCCCTCGTGCCAATGGGGAAAAAGAACCATAGTGGGCGCGCCAGCTGGCGCTCTGTCCCTGTGTCTCACTCGCGCCAAGCCTATTTGGGAATGTTTTTTAAAAATAAATGGTGGAAGTTGGGTTCTAACAGCTTCATGATGAATCATCAAAGAGTGGTTAGGTTGTTTGGCTCCGGATCTCCTTGAATGGAAAGTGGTTTTCCACCTACTGTGGAACCTTCCTAAGAAATAGGACTCTCCCCCATGAATGTAGGGATCCTAACCTCTCCTTCCCCATCTATAAAACCCTGCCCTTTCCATTGGCAAGTTGGTTGAACGTGTTGGAAGGAAATTATAGCTAAGTGACTCGTGAGAGCTGAGCTAAGAAGAAACTCCGTAGGAGAGAGAGCTTTGTCCAGATTCCCGACAGGCTTTATCGAGATGTGCTACGCTGCAAGCCCCGCCAAAGGAAGATCATAGCGTCAGAGCATTTGGTTGTAATCTCCCTTTTGTCATTCATAATATAAGCCACTCTGATTTTGGTTCCATTCATGTGTTCATTTCTTTATATGATGCAATGAATTATATCCTCTCTGACTGATATATAGTTACATCCTTTAGATGTTACGTTGTATGTCGTAGTTTCTTTGCATGTGTACAGGTGTCCGGACATGGCGAACGGAAGGATTGTGATCTGTCAAGCGAGGGACGGGAAGCGTCATCTTTTCTCCGACGACAACTGCGTGGGATTTGAGGTAGGCTACTCATCGCGATCTTTGTCTTTTTGTAACTAGGAACCAACGTCATTGCGTGAATTGATTGTTGCTAGACCCGATCTGGGCTAGTGGGATCGCCTCTGTCCGCAGAGGGGATTTACCTCGTCAACAAAGTAGTAGCTACATTATTATCATACCTCGAATTCCTTGATTTGTTTCGAGGACAGTGGCCTTCTTCACGAGTAGTACGAGCATCTCTTCTTCTATAGTTAGACCTATTATTGATCCAGATATATGAACGACCGAAATGAAATACAGACTTAAATAGAACACATAGATACAACAAAAGAACATGTCTTCAATTAATTAATAACAAGTACTAAAAATTGTTTATGCAGAATGCAACAAACTAGGTCGGGTGATGGTACCTTATCTCTGAGAAGAGATGTGATGTGAAAATTTCAAATATGAAATCCTAAACAACTGGAATTTATTTTTCTAATTGTTAATTATTTTAACCATTTATTTGCTACGGAAAATATCATATAAATCACACTACAATCTTCACAAATAAAACTGCGGAAATAATAGCGCTGGAAACTAAAAAAATACCAGCACACACACACAAATTCGACACCATTACTTTTGGGACAATTGTCCCTAGAAAAACCCAATGTGGGGAAATCAGAGCAACAACTAAGGGTTTTAATATTAAGAAGCAATGAAATCTGAGTACAATCAATGGATGCCCAATTGGCATTCCAAACAACGAGAAAATATGGGCAAAATTATCTAAGGTAATTACCCTTCTTCCCCAAGCAACCCTGGCACAATTTTCCTTCAAAAACTTGTCCTCTGTGTTGTTGTTGACACTGCATACTGCTACTAACTTAAGAAACCAGATTCAACTTTAACCCTCTGTGTGTCCCGAATCGGGTGAATCGGACACGATTTGGTGGGACAAGTGTCCTCCGATTGTGTCTGGTCGTGTCCGGGGACCAACTCCGTCATTTCTCGATTTTGGGGCATGTGTCCCCTTGTTTGGCATGTCACGCGCCCCACAAAGGGCAATTTTGGGCCATTTCACCCTCACTTTTCACTTTCTCTCTTGTTGTGGGTATGTGGGAGCGAATAGCAAAGGGTTTGAGAGCATTTTGGCGGTGATTCAAGCAACATGTAAGTGCATTTTGTTTCTATTTTTTTTGCATTTTTATTACAACAGTATGCATGTGCATTTTTTTTACAAATTTGTGCATTTTTTCTTTATTTTTTTGCAGCGTTCATGGCTCAATCAAGGGCAGCAAGGAAGGGGCAAAGGAAGGGAAAGAATGTCCCCATTGGAAATGCCCCTCATGCTCCAATTTCATCAAGGTCTGCAAGTGTTCCCTCTACTAGAAGTGGGGCTGCATTAGCAGCTTCAAATGTTAAGGGAAGATAGCAGCCTCAAGATAACAAATATCCCTTGTGGAAGTATGTCACAAGAGAGCAATGGCTAGGCAGCAAGTTGAAGGGAGGAGGCAATGTTGCTTGGAAATGAAACTATTGCAATAATCAATTCATGAGCATATATTATTGTGTGAAGTCTCATTTGTTGGTTTTACCAAGTTGTGGAATTGCAGCTTATACACAAATGTCTTTAGCTAAGAGGAAAGAAATGGAAAAAGAGGCCAATGTTGGTACGGCAAAGGTGGCTACAACATCTAAAAAAAAAAACAAGAATAATGATCCCCTTCCATTCTTGAGGAAAAGTAGCAACAAATTTCCATTTGAGAGTTTTGGTGGGGGACAAGCAGCGAAAAGAAACACAGTGGTACTTGGTCCAATGGACCGGATTTTTCAGAAAGAGGAATAGAAAGAGCTTCATCTCACCATTGCATTCTTTTTCTATCAGAACTTCATATCCTTCAATGTTGCACGCTCGCCTTTACTTATTGAGATGTGTCGAGCTCTAACTCAAGGGGCTCCATCAGGGTATCCGCCTCCTGGGTCAGAGAAGCTTAGAACAAAATGCTTGAGCCTATTAAATCAGCATAGCCAACATCTAGGGTTAGTATTGTTTCTAATGGATGGACAGATCCAACACGCCACCCACTCATCAACTTCATGGTGTCTTCCTTGAATGATCCAGTTTTCTTGAAATTAGTGGATGCACTTGAACAATACAAGGATGCACAATATATGGGTGAGTTGTTCATTAAAGTCATTGAACATGTAGGTGCTGACTCTTGTGTGCAAATCATCAAAGATAATGCACCTGTTTTCAAGGTTGTTGGCATGATTGTGGAAGTTAAATATCCACAAGTATTTTGGACACCTTGCATTGTCCATTCTTTGAATTTATCACTTAAATCTATTGCCTCTGATGCGCTTTGGATTGGAAGTATTATTGAGGATCCACAGCATATCCGCAACTTTGTACAAAATCATATAAATGCCCTCACTATCTACAAGGAGTACACCAATCTATCATTTTTAAAGATTGTAGATACACAGTTTGCTTCTTCATTCATCATGTTGACGAGGCTGAGGGAGGTCAAGACCGCCCTTGGGGCTATGATTATTTTAGAGTTTTGGTCTTTTTGGAGAAAGGCAGATCAAGCTGCCTCAAAAAAAGTGAAGGAAACAGTGTTAGATGATGCTTGGTGGGAGAGGGTAGATCGACTTATTAAGATCATAAACCCTATCATTTCTTTGCTACGATTTGCAGATATATACCAACCTATTCTAGGCTAGGTTTATGAGGGACGTGATTTCATGATTGAGTCTGTGAGGACCATTATTTTACAGAGTGAGTGCCCTGAGTATGAGACATCATCAAAGGCCTTCTTCACTAGCATACAAGATATTCTTGTCAACAAATGGGACAAGAATTGCACACCTTTGCATTGTTTAGCTCACTCATTGAACCCAAGATACTACAGCCATGTGTGGCTGAATGGTGGACATTCCCGCAGATTCCCTCCTCACATGGATTGTGAAATTTCACAGGGGAAGAAAGATGCATTGAGGCAGATTTTTCAGGATAGAGCATCCCTTGATGAAGTGGAGGATGCCTTTGCAGATTTTTCCATTGGCACTGGTTGATTTGCAAGATATGATGTGATTAGAGGCAGGGGGCTAAGAAGCCCTATTCTTGGTGGGCAACTCATCGGGCAACAAGCCCTCCTCTATAGCAATTAGCCATGAGGCTCCTCTCTCAGGTGACTTCATCCTCTTGTTGCAAGAGAAATTGGAGCACATATGGGAATTTGTATAGTGTCAAGAAGATCAAGTTTGAGCAGTCCAGGGCAGAGACAATGGTGTATGTGCACACCAACCTTCGTCTTATTTACAAGCAGAGGGATGAGTGGTTGAAGGGAAAGACAAAGATGTGGGATGTCTTTCCAGATGATGTGGGTTTCGACAGCGATGTTGAGTTGGCATTGGCCAACTTGGATCTTAATGAGCCAGTGCTAGAACCTGTCATTTTTTATGATGGTGATACTGTAGAGGGATCATCCTCCACACAAGCAGATGCAGAAATGACATTGGATAAAGAGAAGGATGCAGCAAAGGAGAGCAATGGTGACCATGATGGTGACAGTAATGTTGATTTTGATGATGATGATTGATGACTCATGAGCTACATACTGCCCTGACATTTGTAGTTGTTTTGTATTTGATATTTCTATTTTCCATTGGCATTGCTACTACCTATGTAACACATTTTGATTTTGATGAATTTATGAGAAAACTGGCGTATCTTGTCTTTCTCCTATTGGATCATTGATAAATATGTCACAATTGTATTTGTATGCATAATCTTACTTTGTAAAACTTACATCTATATGAAGATCTATATTTGAATCAATGGATTTGTATCATGAATGACAATTTGTGTAAGAAATATCTAATTTTTAATATCTATATATATAACATAATAAAATTATATATATATATATATTTAATAAAACAATATATAATGTGTCCCAACGTGTCCTGTTCTGGGAGTCAACATGCTCGTGTTTGACACTCGAATCCTCGTGTACTTCATGTCCACGTGTCAAGTAACTTAGTTGCTAACCCTGCATTTGCACTACAACTCCCTCTCATCTATTGTTGCTACAACTGCAATTGAGAAGTATCCGAAAGACAGAAACAATTGTGTTCAGTATGATGCATTTGTCACCTGCGTCTCTGGCTGCTACTAGCCTTTGCACTGTCACTAAAGAACCTGCACTACTGCTTACACTGCATTGTGCCACTTTGCACTGCGCTCTGCAGCATCTCTGACTGCAACTGTCACTATGGAATCTAACTGCATCTCCTGACACTAATCCATCCTGCTACAGAATATTGTGGGCCCCCGCAGCTAGCTAATGATCCAAGAGGTGTACTCCTTAGTGGACCCTGCCCAAGTCTGTAGCTCTCTAGGGCTACAACTCCAAGTCACTCACCTCACTCCTGGAGGTATGGCGCCAACATCTTGAAGTCTTCCTCCAACCTGGAGGACCGCTTGTCGATCTCAGTTGACGTTGCCTATTGGTCCTGCTTCTCCTGCTTTTCCTTCTTCCTAAGAGTACATTGTGTGTTGTAGTGACCGAGCTCACCACATCTGAAGCACTTGACCTTTAACATGCGAGTGCCACTTTCTCCTACTCCTTCACCCCCTTCGATCCGCTACTATCACTGCCATTGATGGAGCTCTTTAGCAGAGCTCGCCTCAACTCCTCCCGCTGCAAGTTGGACCACATCATGTCCCATTCTGGTAACTTGTCACTGCCCAATATACTTTGGAGAAAAACTTGAAAAACTTGCCACTCTTCAGAGACACTGTTTAGTGCCAACCTTACTAACTTTGTTGGTTGAGGCATTGCACCAACAGCTACAAGATGATCTCGGACCTCCTCAATCATAGTGAGGAAGGTATCTATGCCTTCCCCCTTCTGCATCCTGATGCATCTTAGCTTTTCTTCTAAGAACATCTTTCGCTGCTCGAAATTACCCTGATATAGCATGGAGAGAGCATCCCACATCTCTTTGGTCATTCCCTTAGCTGCTATATGCAATACTGTATGATCTCAGACTCCATCCAAGATCAACCAATTCGTCTTCAAAATTTCCTTCCTGTATTCTTTTAGCTAATTCGCATCTCGGGGAATTGCCACAACACTGTCTATGTAGAGCTTCAGGCCATATTCATCCAATAGGAAGGACATCCCCCCCTTCCAGATGACATACTTGGAGGAACCCTCCAACCTATCCTGACCACTAAGTCCAAATGTGGCGATCTCAAAAAAAAATTGTAGAACTCCCTATTTCCCATTTCTCAGTTGTTGCTCTGCTACTCGCACTCCCTCCTGGAATACACAAATATGTCACCTACCACTGCCAATTTGCCTCGGAAAATCTAACTTCTAAGACTCGAAGTTCCTTGACAGAAATTTTCCCTCTATTATGTGTGCTTTTCTCTTCCACCCAATGTTGGTTTTGCTGGAACAAAACTCTTTGCTTCCAACCAAGGAATCTTTTCAACCAAAATCTGAGTTGCTGCTACTCCTTCCAACTCTTGGAATCAACTAATCTGGGCAACTCGACTTTTCTGCCAACCTACAACTAAAAATCAATTTTTTTCCTTACCTGTCTGGGTATTGCGCTGCCTTTGAGAATTTCGGCCTACTGCTCCCACTGAACAGCGAAATTCTCACCTCCGCTTTTGAGCTTCCCAGTTGATCACTTACGCTCTGATACCACGTGAAAATTTCAAATCTGAAATCCTATTGCACCAACTGGAATTTATTTTTGTAATTGTTAATTATTTTAACAGTTTATCTGCTACGGAAAATATCAAATAAATCACACTGCAACCTTCACAAATAAAACTGCAGAAATAATAATGTTGGAAACTGAAACAATACTAGCACACACATAAATTTGACACCGTTATTTTTGGACAATTGTCCTTGAAAAAACCCAATGTGGGAAAATCAGTGTAGCAACTGAGGGATTTATTTTTAAGCAACAATGAAATCTAAGTACAATCTATGGATGCCCAACTAGAAATCCAAATAGCAAGAAAATCTAGGCAAAATTACCTAAGGTAATTACCCTTTTTCCACAAGCATCCCCAGCACAGCTTTCATTCAGAAACTCGTCCTCCTAGAACCCTTACACTAGCCTCTCCGCAGTGCTTGCGTTGGCCCTATGATGTCTAGCCCCGAACTACCTCCGATGAAGTCGTTCTACCTATCTCTGTTGAGGAAATAGCTCATCCAGCACTCTTGAACCTCTACCTGGCCTCTGGAACTGAAAACGAATTTTCCTCCAGCTAAATCAAGTTGTTCTTCTGAAGCAACTACGAAGTCCTCTGCGCTGCCTCACTAGGAATAACTCAGCCCCTTGTTGTTGCCTCACTGGATCTGGAAAAATTCCTTCATATCACTATCTCTACCCCTCACTGCCTTTGCTTCAATCTCTGGCTCTCCGACAACTATTGTTGCTCTCTGAAAATCGATCTACCAAGGAAATCGAACAAATGACATGTCTTCTCCAGGTGCCCATTGACTTCTTCTTATAATCCTTTGTTGCAACTCCAATTTCCAAGATTAAAACTTAATCAAGGGCTAGGATCACATCAAAGTCGATCTGTGTCAGTTTCTAGAGAATTCTCACCTGGACGGAATTAATTCTGATTAATTAACCAATTTTCCTAAGTTTAGACTGAGGAAACATTAAAAAATAGGTTAATAATCTAATTAAGTCATCTCTAGGTGGAATTTCCATAAACGATTTATGGGTTTTAGAGATCTCATGTATTTTAGCCTCTCCACCAAATTTCGTGGCTTGAACACATCTGACTCTACAAACACTAACATGTGATGGCTACATGCCTAGTGATCTATGTTACAATGAAGCTCGGAGGCTTTTTTATCATAAAGAAGGGTGAAACACTAACCCTAGGAGATGAAGCGCCAACGGTTTTGGCCCCGTTGGCGTAAGTTGTATTGCCAACTTCCCAGGGTCGCAACTTTGGCATTCAATCTTCGTTTGGCTATCATAATACATCATTTTGAATATCTCCACGAGAATGCAAAAAAGGAAATGTGTGAAACAATTTCTGGCACTTTTCCAGTCTCTCTGTTTTCCCAGAAAACGTCTTTTAGGACATCAAAACAGCCATAGAAGTTTAAGACCCAAAAATTTGCCATAAATAGAAAGTTGTGCTAGAATTAAGGAAACTAAAAGGAAACAGTGTTGGGGGTCCAAGTGGAATAGGCAGGGTGGCCACCAACATCCATCTAGATCAGTCCTCCCCCCTTAGGAAGCAATGGTCGCCATTGCACTGAGTGTCTGCATGAGATGGGGAAACTTTTGTCGAACTTGATCCCTGGTGAACCACTTGCCTTGGTGTAGGAGCTCATCGGCCTTGACAAACCGATACACTTGGATCCACTATCGCCGACTGTTCTCAATCTATCTGTCCATGATCCAGTTAGTCATGCTCTATTCAATGCAATCTGGGTTGAGCTATGTTGGTGTCACCTACTCGGCAATGTCTGTTGTCTCCATTGTGAAATTTTCAATCTGAAAACTATACAGTTGCAGTGATAGATTTATTCCTCCTACTTATTATTTCAAAAGTCATTTTCAGAAATCTTCTGGTAAATATAGAAATAAATACTACTGCAACATTCACAAATACATATGCAGAGAAATAAACAATAAAGGACATAAGCACAAGAATCAATCACGTGTACACAGTTATTTTTCGACAATTGTCCCCGGAAAAACCCAATGCGGGAAAACCAATGTTACAGATGAGGGTTTTATTAATTCTTCAGCAATTTTTTTCTTTACAAAGAAAAATATTGGCAGATAAAATCTAAAACACCTGAGCCGGGATTCCCGGCTCCTTCCGACAAATCTCTAACACCCTGATCAGCCTCTACTATCTCTTGTGCATGTCTGCTTGTTCCTCTGTGTAGTCCCAGCACTGGACTGTGTAAGTCTATGTAGGGTCTGTGTGGGTTCTCTGCATTGCAGCCCAGAGTTGCCTCTAGTGACCCACTGCTTCCCTCTGTCCCTGACCTCGATCACTAGCTCACTCCCTCCTCCTTCTGCTTCTGCAAAATCCTCGCCCAGCAACTCTCCCACTGAAATCGAATTCTCTTGCTTTAGAATCGATCTTCTTCGGGTACTGAGTGTATGCCCGACTTGTTTTCCAAATGACCTTGGAGCCTTCTTTTATAATCTTCTCGTTGGAGAACCAACGGCCCAGATTAGAAGTTTAATCAAAGGCTAAGATTAAAACTTGACATGATCCTTGTTTTCTAGAAGATTCACACTCTGACTCATTAATTCCCTTCAATTATTTCATTTCCCTAAGTTTAGACTTAGGGTCTTCATTAAAATAATTAATTATTTTAATAAGTCATGAACCAAGTGGAATTTCCACAAACTGTTTCTGGGTTCTTTGGAATGCTGTTGTCCAAGCCTCCCTGCAAAGTTTGAGACTTGGAACACTTCCGGATGCTACAAAAATCAACACTCCCTCTTAGCAAGGAAGTTGTTCCAACAATATGCCAGTTGCATGTTGCTCTGCTTTTGAAGCACCCTCTGCGCTGTTGATCTCTGGACGCTGCCCCTCATCTGTTGCGTTGTTGTCCTCTGTACTGCTGCCTTTGACACTGCCACTGTCACTGCTACATATGTACAACAGCTCCCTCTGAATATTGATCCAATCCATTCTTGCTATTGGAAAGGATTCTTCAACATCCCCGTCTTTTCTCTGAAGTAGACAAACTTAGTCTTCCCTAGAGCTTTTGTGAGGATGTCTGCCACCTGTTCTCCTATTGGAGTGTACTACAACTGAACAGCTCCACATTGTACACAGTCCCTGATGAAGTGACACCTGATATCAATATGTTTCGACCGATCATGAAACACAGGATTTTCAGAGAGCATGATGCAACTCTGATTATCGCATAAGATACTGGTTGCTTCCATTGTCTCTTTGAGTAGGTTCACTAACAGTTTTCGAAGCCATATGGCCTCACACGAAGCTGTGTTGGCTGCCATATACTCTGCTTCTGCTGAGCTCAGTGCTACGTTCTTTTGTTTCCCGCTTGCACCAGGAAGTCATTCCTTATCCTAGACTGAAACAATACCCACTGGTACTCTTCCAATCTACTGAACTCCCAGCCCAATCTGTGTCGATGAAACCACTCAACCTGACATCATTGCTACGGGTGTAATTCAATCCAAGCTCGATTATTCCTTGAAGGTACCTAAGAACATGCTTGGCTGCTGCCCAATGAGCCCTCTTCGATTCTACCATGAACTCACTGAGGGCATTTACAGCATAACAGATGTCTGGCCTTGTATTTATCAGATACATCAACGATCCTATGAGCTACCTATATAACATAGGATTAGCTTCATCGTCTTCAGACGTGTCGATTTTCTTCCAGTTGGTGATCATTGGAGTTGTCATGGGTCTACAATCCTCCATCTGAAATCTCTTTAGAATCTCTGTAGTGTATCTCCCTTGACCAAGGAAGATCTCCCCATTCTGCTACCAAACCTCCAACCCCAGAGAATAATGCATCCATCCTAGATCCTTCCTGTCAAATTCCTCAGCCAAATTTGTCTTGCAATCTGTCATGAGCCCTGATGATTCTGTCAAGAATAGATCATCTACATACAAAACCAGTATCAACGTCTCACTGCCTACTCTCAGATAGTAGAGATTGGGATCTGCGTCACTGTTGACGAATCCCATCTGTTATGAATATAATTCATAATGAATATAATAAATATAATTATTAATAGTCAAATAAGGATTATGTAAGTAGTCATTAGGTTAGTGAAAGGGCGTGTCTAAAAGACATGCCCATTCATGAAAGGCCACCTGCGTAGGTATATAAGCAGGGCCTCATTGTAACATTTATCATCATCTCTTATACATTTTATATATAATAAATTATTATTACGAATACCTCTTGTGTATTTCAAAATTAAGTCAACAAGCCTACAGCTTTGTTGCTCCATTTGGTATCAGAGCAGCGATCTTCTCGCCTGGAAGGAAGCACCTACGCCACTCTTGGTTGCCTTCAGCTGTTACATGTGGTGCCTCGAAATCGCTGCCGCTCGATGTCTTCATCAATGATGATGGACGATTTCAACAAAAAGTCGATCGAACTTGAGAGTACGATCAATAATAATTCCGATAAATTCACTAAAAGATTAACCAATCTTAAGGGTAAGGTTACAGGAAATTCTGACAACATCAAAGAACTTCAAGACACAACAGATCGGATAGAAAGACAAATTTGGCTAAATCATAGCGAGGCAACAGACAATCATAACAAAGCAATGCAGAAGATAAACGCCATTTTGAACAAGATTAATCTAATGCAAAAACCAATATTCCCGAATATTGAACATAGTCAACAGAACAATTCAACAAATTCAGAAAATTTAGAAGATAATTATGAAAAATCACTACATTCTGCAGAAGATCAAGTTATGAAAATTTCGGATTCAGATGAAAATGATGTGAAGGAAGAATATTTTGAGAAACAAAAAGAAAACCACTCAAATCCCGAATCCAATTGGGATTATGAAGAAAAAGAAGAAAATGCTTGTGATGAAGAAACTGATATGAATATGGAAAATTTTGAAGATGATAACTGTAAAATTAATGACATACCTGCCTCCTTAAAGGATGTGAATAAACAAAAGCAATTTGAAATTTTTACAGTTTGTGATTCAGACAACAACTTACAAGAATCCAAGAAATCCGAACCTATAGAAACAAAAGAGAATGGAAAATATCTTTCTCTAGATGCAAACAGGAGTGTATGTAATTTGTACACTCTACACAGTTTTTGGGTCCATAGCAGGCGTGTTCATGGTGGGCATTATTATGCATTTATTAGGCCAAATCTCTTAGATTAGTGTTACAAATTTGATGATGAACACGTTACAAAGGAAGATGTTAAGAGATCCCTGAAAGAACAATATGGTGGTAAAAAGGAGCTCCCACAGATAAATCCTATGTTGAATAATACTCCATTTAAGTTTACAAAATATTCAAATGCTTACGTGCTTGCCTATGTTAGAGAAGGTGATAACGACAAGATCATATGCAATGTCAAGGAGGAAGATATTGCAGAACATCAAGTCCAATACACCCTTGGCCCTATTGTTGCTTCTCTGATACGCTGCCTTGGCATATTTTCCCAATACGCACCCCTTGCAGACATCATCTCGTTTAGTGCTCAGCTCTGGAACTCCTATGACAATATTCTGGAGAATTTTTAACGCCCCATGATGCAAATGTCCCATTCTTCTGTGCCATACCTCATTCAAATCCGTCTCATCTGCGTTGCCGAACAGTGCCATTGGAGACTCAAGCAGAAACTTGTAAATTTTGTTGCTCCTTACCCCGATTTGTGCCTTCTTCCAACTAGCGTGTTTGACATAGACCCTATTGCCAATAAAGTAGACATCATAGCCTAGGTTTTGAAGTTGAGACATTGAGAGCAAGTTCATCCCCAACCCAGGCACATGCAGTACATTAGTGGCCCGGACCTTATTTCTAGCGTCGATCTAAAAAACTACAGTACCTCTCCCAATAGGAGTGCATTTTGCTTTATTGCCCATGGTTATCTTAAAATTCATTTGCTCTTCTTTGTAATCGTAAAAGCATTCTCGTACTCCAATCATGTGAGCAGAGGCTCCATTATCAATATACCAGACATCAGAAGAAGTAGAGCTTGATACGCAAGCAAATTCTTCTTCAAGTTTGGATTCCAGAACAGAGACATCATGATCCATCTGTTCTATCATGCTTCTTTCCCTCCTCCCTAGAGCACTGCATGAACCCTTCTGCGCTGCTGCTGCAACGGTAGACTTCTGTTCACTAGTCAATTCTCCGTTTCTATTATTCATCTCTCGCTCTGATACCATGTGAAATTTTCGATCTGAAAACTATACAGTTGCAGTGATAGATTTATTCCTCCCACTTATTATTTCAATAAGTTATTTTCAAAAATCTTCTGGTTAATATCGAAATAAATACTACTGCAACATTCACAAATACATATGCAAAGAAATAAATAGTAAAGGACATAAGCACAAGAATCAATCACATGTACACAGTTATTTTTTGGACAATTGTCCCCAGAAAAACCCCATGCGGGAAACTAGTACTGCAGATGAGGGTTTTATTAATTCTTCAGCAATTGGTTTCTTTACAACGAAACATACTGGCAGATAAAATCTGAAACACCTAAGACAGGATTCCTGGCTCCTTCTGAGAAATCTCTGACACCCTGATCAGCCTCTACTATCTCATGTGCCTGTCTGCGTGTTCCTCTGCGCAATCCCAGCATTGCACTGCGTAGGGTCTACGTGGGTTCTGTGCGCTGCAGCCCAAAGCTACCTCCAGTGACCCACTGCTTCCCTCTATCCTTGACCTCGATCACTAGTTGACTCCCTCCTCCTTCTGCTTCTGCAAAATACTCGCCTGCAACTCTCCAACCAAAATCAAATTCTCTTGCTTCAGAATCGATCTCCTTCGGGTACAGAGTGTATGCCCGACTTGTTTTCCAAATGACCCTCAAGCCTTCTTTTATAATCTTCTTGTTGGAGAATCAATGGCCCAGATTAGAAGTTTAATCAAAGGCTAAGATTAAAACTTGACTTATCCTTGCATTCAAGAAGACTCACACTCTGACTTATTAATGCCCTTTAATTATCTCATTTCCCTAAGTTTAGACTTAAGGTTTTCATTAAAATAATTAATTCTTTTAATAAGTCATAAACTGAGTGGAATTTGCACTAACGGTTTATGGGTTCTTTGGAATGTTGTTGTCCAAGCCTCACTGAAAAGCTTGAGACTTGGAACACTTTCGAATGCTACAAAAATCAACATCCACCAATCGTGGAAAGTATGGCCAAAGGCGGTCCACATTGAACATTGGGTGTAGGCCAAGGAATGGGGGAATGTTGAGCTCGAAAGCATTGTCACCCACAGCCTTGGTGATGGTGTAAGGCTCATATCGGCGTGGTCGAAGCTTCCGATAAGCTCCAATAAGGCATTCCTTCTGCAAATGTAACCAAACTTTGTCGCCCACTTGAAACTTATGTGGCACCCGATGTTGATCATGATGTTGTTTGTACTTGGAATAGGATGTATCCAAGATATCATGGACCTGCTGGTGGATGTGTTGTATGTGTTCAATAAATCAGGTGACTTTATCAACTTCGAACTGAACATGTGCAAATTTTGCATGTGTAGTCGCAAGAGGAATTGGGACATTAATGGGACACAACGGTTGAAATCACATGCCCACTTGAAAGGGGTTGTGGCCAGTTGAGCTATGGAGAGCTTTGTTATAGTTGTGATGCACGTAGGGAAAACTCTAGTCCCATGTTCATGGATGCTTGCAGTTGTACATGCGTAGTATGCACACTACCATCCTGTGGCTATTAACAACCTATGTCTGGCCATCAATTTGCGGATGGAATGCAGTTGATGTGGTGAGCTTAGTGTCCAATAATGACCAAAGGCTTGACCAGAATGTGCTTAGGAACCTGCTATCTCGATCTCATATAATGGTTTGTGGGATCCCAAAATGAACCCACACTCGTTCGAAGAAGAGATTAGCAGTGTCTTCTGTTGTGATGTTCTTCTTATAGGCCACCAATATAGCCATCTTAGAAAATTTATCAACAACCACAAATACAAATCATTACCATGCTTGGTAGAAGGGAGGCCAGACATATAGTCCATGGAGATGCAATCCCAAGGTCGGTTAGGAGTAGGCAGAGGAATGTATAGGCCTTGCTTCTTAATGGTTGGCTTGGCGATGGCACAGGCAGTACAATATATGATATATTTTCCAACATCCTCTTGGAATTTTAGCCAATAAAAATATTTTTGCAACACTACCACTATCTTCTCGACACCAAAGTGTCCTGCAACCCTATTGTAATGCACCTACCGAATCAGCTTGGCAAGCTCACTTGAAGGAACACAAAGATGATTTCCATCAATCGATATCTTGTAGGTGGCAACAAACTCCGAGTCACTTTCATATGGTTGTGGCCATCTAAAGGACTCGTGCCTGCAAGACTTGAGAACTATATTCAGTGCCACAATCGAGGGTTGACTGACGCAGTCTGCGACACGATTGGTATTTCTCTTCTTATACTTTATGTTCAAATGCAACTGTTGCAAATATGTGGACCATTTTTTATGGCGATCATTTTGCAACTTCCCTTGTGTTTGCATAAATTGAAGAGTTTGGTGATCTGTGTGAATGATCGTCTCCTTCCCCAAAATATAATGCTTCCATTTTCGACAAGCCTGCGCGATAGAGTACAACTCCTTATCATAGGTGGGGTACCTACCAACAGTATCAGAGTGTCTCACTGTGATAGGCCACATGGTGCCCTTGTTGAGTGAGAACTGCACCAATAGCATAATTTGACGCACTTGTCTCAATCTCAATTGGTGGTTGTTGGTCTGGCAAGGTGAGGATTGGTGTAGAGAAAAGGCAATGCTTTAGTTCAACGAATGCCTTCTATTATGCCTTGGACCAAAAAAACTTTTCTTTTGCTCCGTCCTTGATAACTTGACTCAAGGCCCAAGTAATATGAGGGAACCCCAACACGAATCTCCGGTGAAAATTAGCAAGGCCCAAGAAGCTTTGAAGCTCTGTCATAGTTGTCAGGGTTGGGCAATCCCGAATGACTTGGATCTTAACTAGATCCACATGCACGCCTTTCTCGTCGATTATGTAGCCCAAATATTGGACCTGGTCCATGTCAAAGGAGCACTTATCCAAGTTGACACATAGCTTGTGTTGTCACAGGGTTTGAAGGACCTGTCGAATATGTTGCAAGTGCTCTTCCCAACTCTTGCTAAAGATGACAATGTCATCCAAATATACAACCACGAAGGAGATGGTGAAAAGCCACAAGATTTCATCCATCAAACTCATAAAAGTTGCAGGGGCATTTGTCAACTTGAAGCGCATGACCAACCACTCGAAAAGGCCCTCCTTGGATTTGAAGGCGATCTTCCATACATATGTGGGCTCTATTGGAACTTCATGATATTCGGACTTCAAATCAATCTTACTGAAGTACTTGGCCCCTTGAGCTTGTCAAAAGGTCATCAATTTGTGGGATCGGATACTTGTTCTTAACAGTGATTTTGTTCAGTACCCAATAATCAATGCAGAGTCTTCGGGTCCCATCCTTCTTCTATATGACTACAATTGGGCTCCCACAGGGTGAGGAGTTAGGTCGGATATGCCATTTTTGTAGCATCTCCCTCGATTTGTTGCTTGATTTTCTCATTTTCCAGAAGAGAACGGTGATATATTGGCCCATTACGTAGAGGAGCTTTGAGAGTCAAATCGATCGAGTGCTTGACTTAACAGTGCAAGAGTACTCTTGTCGGTGATAAGAAGATGTCCCTGTATTCTTCCAAAACCTTATCAACTTGCTTCTGATGCACGGAGGGAACCTTCCCAGGGGCCATGGATGTGGCCACAATCTTCCCCTTTGAGAACAAATCAGAAAGAAAACGCATTTCCCGGTCTGGGAGATGATCTTACTGCACTGCTTAGCAAGAGATGAAAGCGATTGCGGCAGGCGGGAATACCTCTGGTATCCTGTATAGCTTCCTACCCAAAGTAATAATAACAGTGTGAGGCCTGGACTCATACACAACATGACGATTCCACAAATATGGTTGGCCTAATAAAACATCACAAACTTCAAGACGAGCAACATCACATAGTAACTCGTCCGTGAAAGGTTTGATGTTGTATGGAAGGCGGCATTTCTTGCTGACACGGAGATCTCGTCCTTGGTGGAGCCACCCAATGGTATATAGTTGTGGGTGTGGTGTGGTCGGCAGGCCCAACTGCTTAACGACCTCTACCGATATGAGGTTCTTTTGGCTCCCACTATCAAATTTGAACTACAATGGAGAACCCTTCACCCCACGTTTGTGAGTGGAAGAGATGCTCCCCGTCCTCTGGATCTTCAGGCTCAGTCTTCTAGACCATGGTGGTGGTAACGGTGGCACTAGGTTCTACGTCAATAATTTGCTTCCCCTTATCGGGTTCTGGCTCAGAATCAGAGTATGCATTAGACTCTAAAGCTTTTAGCTTGGCCACCAATGATTGCTTGGCACGACAGTCATTTGTGTTGTGGGTGGGGCTCTTAAGGAACTGACACCACTTTCCCGTGTCCTTTTTCATCTTCACAGTGCCATTCTTTAATGGTGGTTTCAATGGATTGTCTTGGTTCGTTCCACCTTGGCTCTCTCCTTTGTTCGACAATTTGGGGTTGCTCTTGCCCTGCTTCAGATTCGCATATCCAAAGTCTCGCTTCTTTTGTTTAAATTTTTGTTCACTTTTGGCAACATATATGTATGTTGCACCAAGCGAGGAGATGTCCAGGAACTCCATTTCTTCCTGAATGTATTTGTGCAGACAGTCGATACTTGAGCACCAAATGTCGCTCAGAGTCTTTGATACCCAGCTTTGTGTGTAGAGAATGAAAAATATTTGTATCTCATGCACATCTTGGTCCTTTTGCTGTCACAGTGTGATTCATTGTATGTACTTGTCTTCATAGCTCCCAACAGATTAATATTGTTCCATGACAATGTATCTGAAAGAGTTCCAAGAGGATGTGGTTGTAAACAGAGAGGGTTCCTCAGCCTTTTTCTCAAAGTAAGTTTCCCATTATTCCTTGACATGGGGGGTGGCCTTTAGCAATGCAAAAGTAATATCTTCCCTATCGAAGAAACTATGGACCAAAAAATAACCTTCCAGCAGACTTAAGCATTTATCTACAACATCTACATCTATCTGACCTTTGAATATAGCAATATCAAAGTTGACTTGTACCTTAAGGGGGCAACGCCTTCGAAGTGACTACTGGATGAAGATGCATCGCCTATTGGCATTTGTCGAAGGATCTAGGCAAAGTTCTCCATCATCTCGTTCCTTTGCTGCTTGAGGGCTTCTTCGAGCAATAATTTGATAGGATCTCAAGCTTCCTCATCTTTCTTTTTTTCCTCCATGGGAGGTTGTCAGTATCGGCAAGGACAGTCTTAAAAGGGCTCAACTAGTTCGAGTCCAAACACCTTATACCCTGACCTCGATGGGGACTTGCACAGAAAAATAGAGAAAGAGCAGACTGCTCTGATACCACTAATCTGGATTTATGAAGGAATGAAATGAAATACAAACTGAAACAGAACACAGAAATACAACGAAAGAACAGAACTTCAATTAATTAATAACAACTACTAAAAATTGTTTACATGCAGAATGGAACAAACTTGCTTGGGCGATGGTAGCCTATCTCTGAGAAGAGATGTGACGGATACATGCCTTCTAAACTGTGTTACAATGAAGCTTGGAGGCCATTTTATCATAAAGAAGAAGTGTGAAACCCTAACCCTATTCGATGAAGCGCCAACGATTTTGGACCTCCTTGGGGTAAGTTGGACCACCAACTTCCCAACGTCATAACTTTGGCATACGATCTTCGTTTAGCTATCCTAATACATCGTTTCGAAGATCTCCATGAGAAGGGGATAAAAGAATGTGTTAAACAAATTTAGGCACTTTACTTGTCTCTCTGTTTTCCCAGAAAACATCTTTTAGGACCTCAAAACAGCTACAAAAGTTTAGGACCTGAAAAACTGCCAAAAATAGAAAGTTGTGCTAGAATTAAGGAAACTGAAAGGAAACAATGTTGGGGATCCATGTGGAATAAGCGGGTGGCCAGCAATATCCACCTGGATCACTTATTGTTGAAACCATGATTGTTATTGTTGGATCAATAAGCATTACCATTCTCTGAACAATCTCAAGCATAGTGACCATGCTTGTGGCAATTGTAACATTGAATATGTGACAAGTCCTTCCCACTTTTCACTCTTCTATTGGAGTACCTAGGACTTGGTACATGCTTTCTTGAATTAGATGATCCTCCTCTTCCTTTCCTCTTGTCTTGAGCAGCAAATGCAAAGGGTTCTCCTTCTTCATGCTTTTGAATTTTCCCCCTAGAAATCATCCTATTCTCCTCTTGAGTGCACTTGCCCAATAGCTCATAAAATGTAGGGAACCTATCATTATTGCTAATAGTGGTAATAAATGTCTCCCAAATCGAAGAAAGACCTCCAAGTGCAATTAGTACCATCTCTCTATCATATGTAACTTCTCTAGTAGACAACAATTGATCCTTGAGTTGGGATATCCTCATAAAGTATGACTGCAGAGTCTCACCCTTGTTCATCTTAATGAACTTGAGTTGATTCTTCAAAGAAAGAATATGACTCAAATTGTTGACCTAATACATTATAACCAGCTTATCATACATTTCCAAAGACTTCTTCAATTTTGCAACATAAGTAATAAAATGATCTCTCGATGAATCAATAATAATTTTCTTAGCTTTGACCTCACCTTTCTTGTACTTGGACTTGACAGCAACAGAAGCATTCTTCGGAGGCTCGAGGACCTTTCCTTCAACATATTCCAAGACATCATTCTCCTCCAAAGTCAAATCAGCCCTGGCTCTCCAAACTACATAGTTAGAAGAGTCATTCAACTTCTCTTCAATCTTGAAGTATGAGGTAGTCATCTTGACCAAGTCAAATGTTCTTGATCAAGGGGTGATTGCTCTTGTCTCCTCGGGCTTGTCTTCACCTCAGCTCTGATACCATGTCAATTTTCCAATGTTCTATGTTGTAACAATCACTTATAACAACTCTTCTTCCAATAGCAATCAATTCTCCAATATATTTTCAATCACCCAGTAATAGTACGCAATTCTAGGTAGAACATAAAACCAAGAGCACAATAGAAAGCAGCCAAGAACAATAGAGACACAGAGATTTGGTCAAAGAGCAGGGAAAAATCCCACAAGGGGGAAAACCCTTTCCAAATTCTTCTTCTATTAGATTGTCATCAAATGTTCAGCAGAGAGATACATGGTCCAAGTACATCAACAATGAGTCAAAAGACCAAAGCATTGACCAACCAAGTCAACCAACCAATATCCAATCAATTTTGGGCATAAAAGTCAAATTTGGTCAAACTTCAACACTGCAATATTTCAATCAAAGTCAACAATAGTCAACGTATCTCTAACTAGTCCTTGGTCAATGGTCAAATCTACTCCAAACAATTCGGTCAACTAGTCAAACAATGCGGCCTCTTTTGCTCAGTCAAATCTAGTCAAAACAGTGTCAAACTCTCAATCAGAAGAGAGAGAACCAGTCAACACATGCCAAAAAATCTTAGGTCAAACTCGACCTCCAAGACAATCAAGGAATGTGGTCAACCCAAGTCAAAATTTCCTAAGTCAAATCCAAGTCAAAGTTGGTCAACTAGTCCCAAAACAAAATTCAATGCTAGTCAACAGATTTACCCTCTCTCCTTCGCACATGTGAACTAGGAACTGCAATTTTCAAACCAAATAGAACCATGAGATCAAGAGATGAATGTGTGATGATGTTTCCAACTTTCCAAGTGATGCCAAGTGATGTCTATTTATATGTGGTCTTGGCGTCGGATTTTCTCTTCCGGGCCGACTTGTACTTTTTGTGTTGTCATGTTCCATAGTAAAAATAATATTTTCCCATGTGCAAACTAAATTCTTCCAAGGGCTTGTAGGGTCTCCTTAGGGTAAGAAGAGTTTCCCCAAGGAAGGAATTTCTCCCTAAGCTACCAAATTTTAACATAACAATCACAACAAAGAGGTCAACAAAGATGATGTGCATTAGAGATAGGGTGATGAGAACCAAACCAGCAGATAGTTGTCGTATCTTTGGGAATCGAATCCAAATGAGTAACACAACACTAGTTGATATCGAATGGGAAATGTCTCTTCTACACATTTATGTTTTTCTGCCATTAGTATAAAAATGTTGCAATGATATGAAAGTCATTTTGCGTTATAGGTCAGTTGACCTCGTGGACCTTGTACTAAAATTTTATTTATTTAATATACTCTCTCTCTCTCTCATGATGGTAATCTTCACATGTGATCTTCTATGGCTAAGAGCCCTCATTAATTGTATCACTAGGTTATGGCATAAGAGCCAACCTAGTCAACATCTAAGAAACTAGATTTGACCATATGGAGCCACGTGTCCCGAATTCGTCGCGTCCGACACGTACGGATTCGAATCCAATTTGCCAGATTTCATCATGTCTGTACAAGACACGTCGAATCTCGATCGTGTCTGTACCATAGTTTTAAAAAATGGAATCGGTCAACTACCAGGCCGAGGGTCGACTCCGAATCGGTAATGACTCGGTTGACTCGATTTCAATGACTCGGTTTTTGTAAAAAATACATTAAATATTAATTCTTTGTACAAAAACATAAATTTAAAGATTTTTATTCATGTTTCCAAACACAAAGCATTACAATATAGATAAGTTACAAAAGACAACATCTGATCAAAGTAGGCTCATGAATATATCCATTATATCAAAATTGCACCTAGTGCACTGTCCAATACAGGATGATGATTTAGAGATCAAAACAAAAAACATAACCAATGTCACTAACATCATGTCATCAAGGTACATAGAGGGATTGGTGCTCTTGATTAAATACGAGTTCCATACCCTAATACATGACAAAATTCGATGGAAACATTGCAATAACCTAATCCTGAAATCCTAAAAAACTGATAAGTCTGCTGGATTTTGAATGAGATCTAAAATTCTACTTTCTCCATATGAAATCCAATGAGGTTGGAACCACTCTCAAACATCCTGAGTCATTTCATGGTAATGTTAAAAATTTAAGTAAAAGGATGAAAATGAAGATTAAAGAGAATGTCACTTTTACTTTAAGAATTTAACATTACCATGAAGATGCTCTAAAAACCAACTCCACAACTCTTCAGAAAACCCTCACAAATGCTCATGCAAATTGAATGAGAAAGATGTGAAGTATTGAGAGGGGTTGGGTTAGTTAAATAGGATGGGGAGGGGTTATAAAACCTAAAAAACCTAACAGCAGAATTAATTTGAGTTTTAAGTCACTTTTTTTCAATTTTTTGGGCCCACCGGCCGGCTGGATTGACTAGGCCGAGTTAACTCGGACCAGGCCTGGTCGGTCGGTTTGTTACCGAGCCGGCCGAGTCGGTCAAAAAACCGGCCGGCTCGGTAACAAACCGGCCAACTGGCCGTTTCATCTACCTGGTCGAACCGGTAGGCCTTTCGGCTCGCTCAACCAGGCCTGGTCCGATTCGAATCGGGCTGGTTTTAAAACTATGGCTCAAATAATGAACCAAACCGCACTTTTATAACTTGTCGGACGCAATTTCTTGGTTTTCGTGTTCGGCAAAATCGGATTCAATCGTGTCCGTACAGGACACTATACAGACCATAGTTTTAAAACCAGCCCGATTCGAATTGGACCAGGCCTGGTTGACCGAGCCGAAAGGCCTACCGGTCCGACCAGGTAGATGAAACGGCCAGTCAGCCGGTTTGTTACCGAGCCGGCCGGTTTTTTGACCGACTCGGCCTGGCCGAGTCAATCCAACCGACCGGTGGGCCCAAAAAATTGAAAAAAAGTGACTTAAAACTCAAATTAATTCTGCTGTTAGGATTTTTTAGGTTTTCTAACCCCTCCCGATCCTATTTAACTAACCCAACCCCTCTCAATACCTCACATCTTTCTCATTCAATTTGCTTGAGCATTTGTGAGGGTTTTCTGAAGAGTTGTGGAGTTGGTTTTTGGAGCATCTTCATGGTAATGTTAAATTCTTAAAGTAAAAGTGGCATTCTCCTTAATCTTCATTTTCATCCTTTTACTTAAATTTTTAACATTACCATGAAATGACTCAGGATGTTTGAGAGTGGTTCCAACCTCATTGGATTTCATATGGAGAAAGTAGAATTTTAGATCTCATTCAAAATCTAGCAGACTTATCAGTTTTTCAGGATTTCAGGATTGGGTTATTGCAATGTTTCCATCGAATTTTGTCATGTATTAGGGTATGGAACTCGTATTTAATCAAGAGCACCAATCCCTCTATGTGCCTTGATGACATGATGTTAGTGACATTGGTTATGTTTTTTGTTTTGATCTCTATATCATCATCCTGTATTGGACAGTGCACTAGGTGCAATTTTGATATAATGGATATATTCATGAGCTTACTTTGATCATATGTTGTCTTTTGTGACTTATCTATATTGTAATGCTTTGTGTTTGGAAACATGAATAAAAATCTGTAAATTTATGTTTCTGTACAAAGAATTAATATTTAATGTATTTTTTACAAAAACCGAGTCATTGAAACCAAGTCGACCGAGTCATTACCGATTCGGAGTCCGAGTCGGAGTCGACCCTCGGCCTGGTAGCTGACCGATTCCGTTTTTTAGAACTATGATTCGAGCATAGAGCAAGGATTAGCAAGGAGAAAGGGAGTGTTTTCAAAGAGATTCGAGCCTCCGGTGGGTGCACTGTCTCTCTATGTTTTCTGCATTTAGTTTGTTGTTAGTGTTTGCTTGTGCATATGTTTTACATATTTGGTCATTTTTGTTTATTTTTACAGTATTCATGGCTCAATCAAGGGTAGCAAGGCAGGGGCAAAGAAAGGGAAAGAATGTCCCCATTGGAGATGCCCCTCCTGTCCCGATTTTATCAGGGTCTGCAAGTATTCCATCTATTGGAAGTGGGACTCATACTTATTAAAACCAGCCGGTTTGAACCGGTAACCTGTCAAACCGGTCGGTTAGATCAGCTTCCGGTCACAACCGCCCTTGCAACCCGGTTTTGAGGGGTGTCTCACCTGAATTGGCCGGTTAATCGGACCTAACCAGCCGGTTAGGTACGGAACCGGCCGGTTAATGCATAAACTAGTCGGTTTCGTACCTAACCGGGCAGTTAGATGTCCCTTCCTTGCACGGACCCACCGGCAGCTAGCAACACAGCCTTAGGGCATAGGTGGAGGTAAAGGGAGTGTTGTTTCCCTCCAAAAACACCCTCCCCAATCTTTTATAAGCAGGGGCAGCCTCTCCCTTGTCTCACACCAACTCATTTGTTGTTTGTGAGTTTGATTGAGAACTTGGAGAGTGTTGAGTGTTTGCCGAAGCAGTGATCTTGGAGGCTTGGAGTTGGAGTTGGAGCTATCTTGGAGATAGTTTGGAGCTGTCAATAGCATTGGCATCTTCAAGAGGACGCTAAGGAAGCTAGTTTGCATTGCCAGGTAAGAATTTTCACTTGAAAAATCCATCATTCCATTGTTGTTCATGTATTTATTTTCTCATGTGTTTAGCTATTTTATTGCTCTCAAATCTCTAGTCCTATGCTATCAAATTTTGTATGTTTGAATGTGCATTTTGTTTCGTAAATTCAGCCTTAGTTGTCCATTTATCTTAGCTGCAATTTTTTTTAAATGGCAGATTTATTTCCAAATTTCAATTATTTCAAGTCAAGATGCCTCCAAAAGCCAAGGACAGTGCATGGGCCCATTGTGATGTGGTTGAGGGAAAGATGGTATGCAAATTTTGTCAAAAATGTATTGGAGGTGGGGGTATTCTTAGATTGAAACATCACTTGGTTGGGATAAGAGGCAATGTAATGCCGTGTGATGCAAGTAAAGCAGTGTTAGGTCCGGTTAGGGCAGAATACCTTGCCAAGCTTGAAAAGTTTGAGGAGACTAAGGCTAGGAAGAAGGCCATCCAAGATGAAATTGCAAAGAAGAGGGAAATAGTAGAAATGTTGAGAGAGAGTGGGTATGAAAATGATGAGTATGATATTCAAGACTCCACTTCTATCCCTTCCACCAATAACCCCTTTCACTATGTTCCTCCTGTTGGCAAAAGATCAAACCCAACAAAGAAACCCAACCTCATGAGTTATTTCTCATCCACTGCTAATCCCACAAACATTGCCTCCATGTCCCAGCCAACTCCAAGTCGTCAACCCACTTTGGATCAACATTGGAAAAAACAATGCAAAGAAGCTTCTTAACAGTACATTGCTAGATGGTGGTATGATTCAGATATCCCATTTAATGCTGCTCGCTCACTTTATTACCAAGCTATGTGGGACTCTATTTTTGTTGCAGGAAAGGGCTTCAAAGGCCCTACTGCGCATGACTTAAGGGGAGCTTTTTTGCAACAAGAGATTTGTAATATTGATGAGTATTTGGCTGAATATAAAGAGTCATGGCTCAAAACAGGTTGTTCCATCATGTCAGATGGATGGACTGATGGAAAGAACCGCACTATCATTAACTTCCTTGTTGCTTGCCCTCAAGGAACAATGTTTTTGAGATCAGTTGATGCATCTGATAAGGTGAAGGATGCAACCCTTCTATTTAAGCTTTTGGATGAGATTATTCAGGAAGTGGGAGAGCATAATGTTGTGCAGGTCATCACAGATAATGCCTCAAACTATGTTCTTGCTGGAAAGATGCTAGAGTACAAGTATAATACCATATTTTGGACTCCATGTGCTGCACATTGCATAGACCTCGTGCTTGAGGACATAGGCAAAGTGGAATGGGTAAAAAACACTGTAGAGCATGGCAAGTGCATTACAAAATAAATTTACGACCACTCATGGGTATTGAGCCTAATGAGGAAAAACACTGAGGGCAAAGAGCTTGTTAGGCCTGGCATTACGAGATTTGCAACTCACTTCCTCACGTTGCAATGTCTCAATTCTCAACAGAAAAACCCGCAGAAAATGTTTTCTTCTGATGATTGGACTGAATCCCGGTGGGCTCGTAGACAAGATGGAAAAGACACCAAAAAGAAAGTCTTTGACATTAATTTTTGGAAAAGGTCTTCAAAGCTGGTAAAAATTACTGAGCCCCTTGTTAAGGTGTTAAGGATGGTGGATGGGGAAAAGATGGCAATGGGATACATTTATGAGGCTATGGATCAGGCCAAGGAGCAGATACGGGCAACTTACAGGGACAGGTTAGCTAAATATGGCCAGATATGGGAGATCATTGATAACAGATGGAACAATCAACTCCATCGTCCTATACATGCAACTGGGTATTTTTTGAACCCAAAGTATCATTATAGAGCTCGGTTAGGAGATCAACACAATGGGGAGGTCAGATCTGGATTGATTGATTGCTTGGAGCACATGGTCCCTAACCGTGTAGACCTTTTGGAAACACATAAACAACTTACTCATTTCAGTATGGCAGCTGGTACCTTTGGAAAGAACTTGGCAAAAATGGCAAGAGATGTGGATCAACCAGGTAAGAAATTCCAATTTGTTTTTCTTTTCAAGTTAAATTGTTTGTAAATAAGTAATGAAATGAACTATGTTACTAATGAATGTCTTTTTATTTGCAACACATTGGTGGGAGTCATTTGGCGGCTAATGTCCTCAATTGCAAAAGTTTGCAATTAGAATCCTTAGCCAAACTTGCAGTGCTTCAGGTTGTGAGCACAATTGGTCTGTTTTTGAGCGCATACACACAAAGAAGAGAAACTGTTTGGAACAAAAACGGTTAAATGATCTTGTGTTTGTGCAATACAACCTTTGCTTGAGGCAGAACCAACTGATGAGCAAAACACTTGATCTAGATCCCATTGTGTTGGATGATATTGATCCAACATCAGAATGGGTGGAGAAGACTGAAGATCCAGTGTTTGAGGCTGATTTTGATTTTGATGCAACAGTAGCGGGGGGTGAATTTGAAGCAGATTTGGTGGCGCCATCAGACGCAAACCCAAGATTGGTAGCTGCATTAAGCAAAGGCAAACAACCAATGGACGACACTTGTCATGCACCTCGAGTAACTCGTGTTTCCATTAGGTCCACTTCTATTGTTATTGGTGGCAGGGGTACTGAGGTTGCAGATAAGCCTGAGGCTGAGGCATCCTCAGACTCTGATCCAGATGATGTCTATGTAGCAGCCGATGTTGATCCTGTGTCTAGTAGCGGTGATGAATTTGATGATTGATCATCATTCATGTGTAGTCTTGTAAAAGGCCAATGGCCTCATAGCTTGTAGCATTGCTTTTGGACTTTATGGGCCATTTGGAGCCTCATTGCTTATGTATTTTTCGATGATATGTATTGCACTTGGTGCCATTTTGATATATTCACCTTTGCATGGTATATAAATGAGTAAACTTTGCATATTTTGTCTCTATTGGCTTGGAATCATGGTCGCTACCGGTTAGACCGGTTCCAGTTCGCAACCCGATTCATTAGGTCCACCGGTCCGGACACCGGTTCCGGCTTTAATAACTATGGTGGGACTGCAACAATATCTTCAAATGTTCAGGGAAAACAAACTCAAGACCCCAAATACCCATTGTGGAAATATGTGACAAGAGAGGCAAGGCCAGGCAGCAAGGCAAAGGGAGGAGGCAATGTTGCATGGAAATTTGTTGGCTTTGCCAAGTTGTGGCGTTTCAGCTTGTACAGTAATTCAATCACCACATAGGAAAGAATTGGAGAAAGAGGCATGTGTTGGTGCGGCAATTGTGGCATCAAAATGAAAACAAAAGAAAAATGATGACCCCCTTCCATTCTTGAGGAAAAGCAGCAACAAGTTCCCTTTTGAGAGTTTTAGTGGGGGACAATCAGCAAAAAGAAAGGCAACTGCACTTTGTTCAATGGACAAGATTTTCCAAAAAGAGAAGAGGGTAGAGCTTGATCTCACCATTGCATTTTTTTTCTATAAGAACTTCATATCCTTTAATGTTGCACAGTCACCTCTACTTATTGAGATGTGTCGAGCTCTTAGTCATGGGGCTCCATCAGGGTATCTGCCTCCTGGGTCAGAGAAGCTTAGAACCACATTGTTGACAAAGGCAAAGAAAGAGGTGGACAAAATGCTTGAGCCTATTAAATCAGCATGGCCAACATCTGGGGTTAGCATTGTTTCAGATGGATGGATGGATCCAGCACGCCACCCACTCATCAACTTCATGGTGTCATCCTTGAATGGTCCAGTTTTCTTGAAACCAGTTGTTGGAGAGGTAAATCCCCTCTGCGCACAGAGGCGATCCCTACTAGCCCAGATCGGGTCTAGCAACAACCGAGTCACGCTAAAACGCGAGTTCCTAATTGCATAAGACCAAGATGTGACAAGAGGCCTACCTTAAGTCCCACGCTGTTGTTATTTGTGGAGAAGATGGCGCTTCCGTCCCTTGCTTTGGCAAATCACAATTCTCTCACTCGATGCGATCGAACACCTGCACGTACAAGAAACAACAAACACACAAGCGTAAAACCTACTACATGCAATTATGTACCAGTCAGAGAAGATACAACTCATAACATAAAACATAAACATCTGAGTGGGACCATAATCGAAGTCGCTTATTATTAATCAAAACAAAGAAAGATACAACCTGAGCTCTAACACTAGATCTTCCTTCGACGGGTCGACAGCAGAGTACGTCTCAGTAAAGCTCATCGGGAATGGGACAAGCCTCTCTCTCTTCGGTTGTCTGACAATAATCTCCTTACTACTAATTCAGCTCTATTCAGCCTCCTAAGACTACTAAGGCTCAACCATTCAGCCCCTTCATCAATGGAAGATGGCTATATTTATAGAGGAGAGGAGGAGGTTGGGATCCCTACAATAGTGGAACGGAGGCCTTATCCCTTGGGAGGTTCCCCATAACGTGAAAACAAGAGGCCAAAGGAGGAAGGTCGTGGTTATTCAGTCGAAACCACTCCTCATGACTCATCCACGAAGTTGTTGTAATCGAAACTTCGCCTTTTTTAAAAAAACTTTCCATAAGCAGATTGGCATGGGTGCTTAACTGGGACAGAGCGCCAACTGGCGCGGGTTCAGTGTTAATTTTCCTCATTGGCGCGAGGACATAACGGGCTACAAGCGCCAAGGCAAAAACAGGTGTTTTTAGGGGTCTGCTCAGGAAATGATCAACAGAAGGAATGTTGTCCTCATGACAAGGGATGCAATGATGGTACTTGCAAGGCATGACACTGCTTATTGGTCACAAAAACGACCCTCCAATGGGCGAGATGGGGATTGCAGGGACGGTGACAAATCACTGTGTAACAGATGCCCCCTAAAGCATGAGGCCCGAGAGAGAGAGGGGTGAAATGCTTTACAAGAACGTGTCCAATTGAAAACACTGACGTCGGAAAACCTGCGTAGACAAGTACAACTGATATCTCAAATACATGATGTGTGGTATGGGGGCAGCCATCCATAATAGAGTATACAATAATGAAGATCCAAGGCATGGATGCAGCCATCCAGTGAGGATCGATAAATAGACTCAGGTATGGTCGCAGCCATCCAATCAATGAGTCATGTAACCAATCATAATAATCCACAAAACCGCAGCCTGGATCCCAACAAACAAAATCTAGGGTCTTGCGCTCCATCTCGACCCGAACAGAGTACAAGTTCAAGCATGTGAATGAGTGAGCTAAAGTTGAACATGCAAGAACATCGCCTGATTACCAGCCAATCATGAAAGTTGTTAACAGACACGAGAGGAACCACCAATAATGACAATGGCCCTCAAGGTACTATAGGTACAATCCACGGCATGTGAATAGTGAGCTGGCGTCGAACACCCGCAGAATCATTCAATCGAAGGTCAATGATGAAAAACTTGCGTCGAATGCAAAGAACCTACCATTGAGGCATGCAAGCTCCAAGGTACCGAAAGGGAGTCTCTAGATCAGCTTCCTGGATAATGAGCTGAAGTCGACAGGAAGTGACCTTGATCGAAGGTGGGCCATAGTGTTTCCCACATCATCGACAAGAGACAGAGGAAAATAATGTTTGTGAATCAGGACCAGATGAGAATCAGAGGAAGGTTCAAACTTGCAGAGGTCAACTTCTCTTGAACATATCGGCGGCACGACAGTGGATTTGGCAGTATTTGACATCAAAAGATCAGAGGTCATGATGACGAGGCAAAGAGCAGATGACAGGTCAAAAGGGATTACCCAAACCCACGGAGGCAAACAAAGAGTGAGATGAGATGTCCCCAACCCGACACGAAAGCAGACAAGTGCCATGTTCAAGAGTGACATACTGCCGACACGACGACGATACTGCTTGACACAAGAAAACGAACTATGCTCCGACAACCTATCATGATGAATAAGAAGTCATGGCTTCCAAGAGTTCCACACTAAATGGGAGAACAACATCTCGGAAATCAAGACCCAATGCCCCCAGCACACTATGCACGATGACATCATCACTGGGTACAGGCACGGGGTAGGTAGCCACATAGTTGACCTGCGATGGGGCAGATACAATGGGTGGATAAAAACCAGGAAGGGATGATGGCGAGCCAGCTGCCACATCAAGACCAAAGAACGAAAGCTGATCAATGGTCACGATCCGTCCTTCATGTGGAAAACAGACCACACGAAAAAGGGAGGAGACAAGTGCTCCCATAGCATAGGTGTAATCGCGCCCCAAGAGCAGATTGAAATCCAAGGGGCCTGGAACAACCATCACGTCCATATGGACGGTTTTACCTCCCAAAGTAACAGGTAACCTTGGAAGGATCCCTAATGGTTGACTAGTTCTTCTGTTAAACACCTACAGATTCTGCGTAACAAGCGCAAGCGGCGGCGAACCAAAAGCTTGCCAAGTAGTTGAGGATAGAACACTATCAAACGCACCTTCATCTATAACAATGCTAGGTACAACCAGACCAGAGGTTTGTACCGTTATCTCAAAAGGCACATAAGATGGAAGGCGATATCCCACAAATCGATTCCAATCAAAGGAAGCGACCAAACTACTTGGAGGGGCTACCATCGAACCGAGATGGTCTTCCCCTGGTGTTACGATCGAAGAAGGAGCATCCTCCACGACCTCCATCTCAAAAGTGGGAGGGATATCCTCTGAGACCTCCATCACAGGAGGCGGAGGAACAGCTTCTTGAGGTATAGGGACAAGAGAATCCTTCTCCAAATCCGAAGAATCTGAAGAAACAAGAAGAACCTGAGGGGTGTGAGATCCACTCTCAACGGAAAAGGCCTGGTGCACCGTAGACGGGGCCAGCTCAACTGATCCCACGACCAATGGTTGGTCGGGAACGGATTCCTGAATTTGAATTTCCGAGGGAGCAGGATCGACCAAGGATGACCCTTGACCAATCGTAGGATCAGCTGGTGGAGGACTCAAAGAAATCCGTTTATAACCAGCCAGGAGGCATGGTGTAGAAACAGTTGAGTTGTCCAAAACTCTCTTGGCTTCATCCATGTACGGACAAAGGTGAATGGCATGGTGCCCTTCACACAACTTACAGGGATTGGTAATCTTACCCTGCTTCTTAGAAGCTCTACCAGCACCAGTTGAAGAAGTGCCCCCAACCTGACTCCCAGAAGCCAAAGGCAACGACGGACGACCACTGGACCATTCTTCAAGCACCTTGGAAATGCCAGGGCAGTCTCGAAGAAAATGTTATCCCATGCACAACATGCAAGGGAACTTAACTTTCCGAGGAGGGTTGGGAGGTTTATCAATGGAAGGCTTCTCGAGAGGAGATGTTACAGAAGCAGTAGCGGCAGCCTTAGCCTCTCTCTTATCAGACGTCTTCTTCTTTGTCTTCTTCTTCTTCTTCTTAGCCACCTGGTTACTAGAATCCAGACTTTCACCAGGCGAAGTAGAAGAGGAGGACGCAGAAACAGGCAAAAAAGGAGAGAGGTCCACCTTGGAATCAACATGATGTTGTTCGGGCGGAGGCACTGATTGAACAGTAGCCGAGAAATTCGGGACCACAGAGGTTGAAAACAACCAAACAAGCAACCCAACAGTTAACCCAGGAAGAGACAACGTTGCAATATAAGGAGCGCCAACATTTCCAAAACGAGGAAAAGCACCAGGATACCCTTCGGAGGGGATTCGTTGGTTGGTGAACTCCATAAAATTCACCATCAGAAACAACTCAAAACAACACCCTAAGGAAACTAACTTTAACCAGGAATATTTCGTGGGCAGTCAATTTTTAAAACATTGAAACAGAACTCTACCGTTTCATATTTTAAGAGTCAAGAAACGAGTAAAAGATGACTCTATCTCTTTCAGTTTGGAAACAAGCATGAAAGGACAAGCGCTTGACGATCTTTTCAAATTTAGGGAGTCAGTAAAGATCAAACTGGCTACTCTGGAACTCTAGGCAACAGGGTGTACCAGATATCTGTGAACTGCAATATACACCTTGGTTAAAAAATGAAAGAGAAATCAACCAAGGACTTGACGTCCGTGCAGGAAATCTCCCCGAATGTTGTGTCCGGTGTATCACGGGTATAAGGCAGCAGACTCGGCTTCCTACGGATAAAGGATAGGAACCTAGTGGGGTCTCCCTTTATATACGCGACGGTACGGGGAGCACAAGTCCGTACTAGTGCCGTCTAAAGCCAAGAGGCGAACAACAGCTACTAGGTTTAACGATGCCGGAACACGTCACTAGCCTAGACCTCTAAAAATGTTTCGTTAATGTTCCAATGTTGCCTTAGGTTGATTCAATAAATTTTAAAGTTGATCTTCAATTATGTCTCGGTTTCAAGGCCCTCCCGCATGTCATCTGACAATATCCTATATGTAGCTATATTAGAAAAGAAATCTTTCAATTCGATGAATGTTATCTAGTTAAAGGAAGAGCTTCAAACAATGATGCAGCAAACAGCAATACTGAAAACGAAACCTTTCCAAACTAGATGACTTTGACTATCCAAAAGTTCTAAAACATCCAATGATGCGAATAATGCAATGTAATCTATGCAAAATCCTCTTTTTCGAAAATTATGGACATGTAATCTATGCACAATTTCCTTTTCTTTTCAAATGATAAGAATGCACTCAATGCATTTTTCGATGAAACGAGAATCTACTTAATGCACGCTTTTGATGAAAGAGAATGCACTCGATGCGATTTTCAGCGTTCAATCATTAAACAATGTAATCTAAGTTCAATGATAAATCTCAAAAATACTTTTCAATGCAATGTGATCTAATGCATGAAAAGAAAACTTTGAAACGAAAACTAAATGAACGCAGATCTTCTTAATGAAGGATGAAGGCAAAAAGGATGCAAACAAACACTAAGAATGCAATCGTTGTTTCAAAACACTTTGTAACGAAATTCCTCAAAAGGTGACAAGACATATGAAGTCAAACACAACGAGGACTTCCAAAGCATGAGATCAAACCAAGGCATTCATTTCCTTTTACATCAAGCAATCATGGAGAGAAGACATTTCAAACAATGAGCAATGTAATCTATGCTCATACAGTGAAAAGACCGAAAGGGAAAGACGCACTGGTGAAGGATTTAGAAAAAACCTCAATTTTCTCACACCCTGAAATTGGCACGACTTTCTCACTAACAATTAGTGCCAACTGGCGCGACTTGCTCACAGACAACTAGCGCCAATGGCAAATGGGCGCGGGTTGCTAACTGACAACAAGCGCCAACGCCTGAAAATGAAAAAACAAAGAATTTCTCCCAACCAAGACCAGACTCACCACTTCAAGCAAAATCTAAAACAAACCCAGAAGCAAAGTACTGACCAAAAGAAACTTCCGAACAAGGGAAAACCCTAGCACCTACAGGAAATGGCACAACTGTCTGGATATAATCCGCGCCAAACAGGGGATGGCGCAAGTGATGAACTGGCAACCTGCGCCAATTGGCGCCACTATCAGGGTGGAAACCGCACCAATCAAGCCAACCATGGAAAGATGAAAATTTGGAAAAACAGAGGTCAGATTTGATCTTCTGGGGGCTGAACAGAGGTTTTACACTAGAAAAAAGCGAACTAAAAGAGCTGATCAAGCAGACAAAGACCAAAATCAATCGAAAAGAAAAGACAAACTCCAATCAATGTCTCCCCAGTGGAGTCGCCAGTTTGTTGGAGAGGTAAATCCCCTCTGCGGACAGAAGCGCTCCCTACTAGCCCAGATTGGGTCTAGCAACAACCGTGTCACGCTAAGATGCATGTTCCTAATTGCAAAAGACCAAGATGTGACAAGAGGCCTACCTTAAGTCCCACGTTGTTGTCATTTGTGGAGAAGATGGCGCTTCCGTCCCTTGCTTTGGCACATCACAATTCTCTCACTTGATGCGATCGAACACCTGCACGTACAAGAAACAACAAACACACAAACGTAAAACCTAATACATGCAATTGTGTATCAGTCAGAGAAGATACAACCCATAACATAAAACATAAACATCTGAGTGGAACCATAATCGAAGTCGCTTATTATTAATCAAAACAAAGAAAGATACAACCTGAGCTCTGATGCTAGATCTTCCTTCGGCGGGTCGACAGCGGAGTACGTCTCGGTAAAGCTCGTTGGGAATGGGACAAGGCTCTCTCTCTTCAGCTGTCTGACGATAATCTCCTTACTACTGATTCAGCTCTATTCAGCCTCCTAAGACTACTAAGGCTCAACCATTCAGCCCCTTCATTAATGGAAGATGGCTATATTTATAGAGGAGAGGAGGTGGTTGGGATTCCTACAATAGTGGAAGGGAGGCCTTATCCCTTGGGAGGTTCCCCATAAGGTGGAAACAAGAGGCCAAAGGAGGAAGGCCGTGGTTATTCAGTCAAAACCACTCCTCATAACTCATCCACGAAGTTGTTGTAATCGAAACTTCTTCTCTTTTTTAAAAAAACTTTCCATAAGCAGATTGGCGCGGGTGCTTAACTGAGACAGAGCGCCAACTCGTGCGGGCTCAGTGTTAATTATCCTCATTGGCACGAGGACCTAACGAGCTACCAGTGCGAAGGCAAAAACAGGTGTTTTTAGGGATCTGCTCAAGAAATGATCAACAGAAGGAATGTTGTCCTCATGGCAAGGGATGCAATGATAGTATTTGCAAGGCATGACATTGTTTATTGGTCACAGAAACAACCCTCCAATGGGCGAGATGGGGATTGCAGGGACGGTGACATATTACTGTGTAACACCAGTGGATGCACTTGGACAATACAAGGATGCACAATATATGGGTGTTATTTATTAAAATTATTGAAGATGTAGGTGTCGATTCTTGTGTGAAAATCATTACAGATAATGCACCTATTTGCAATGCTACTGGCATGATTGTGGAAGCTAAATATCCACAAATATTTTGGACACCTTGCATTGTCCATTCATTGAACTTAGCACTAAAATCTATTGCCTCTTATGTGCTTTGGATTGGAGGCGTCATTGAGGACGCACGGCATATCCGCAACTTTGTACAAAACCATACAAATGCCCTCACTATCTACAAGTACACCAATCTATCATTGTTGAAGATTGCAGATACACGGTTTGCCTCTTCATTCATCATGTTGAAGAGGTTGAAGGAGGTCAAGACCGCTCTTGGGGCCATGGTTATTTCAGAATTTTAGTCTTTTTGGAGAAAGACGGATCAAAAAGCCTCAAAGAAAGTGAAGGACACAATGCTGGATGATGTTTGGTGGGAGAAGGTAGATCTAAATATTCAGAGCATGGACCCTGTCATTTCCTTGCATTGATTTGCAGATACAAACCAACCCATCCTAGGAGTGGTTTATGAGGGATGGGATTCCATGATTTTGTTTGTAAGGACCATTGTTTTACAGAGTCAGTGCCTAGAGTATGTGTTAAATTTGGACAACTTGGTCCAAACTCCATCTTGTGATGCTCAGATGAAGATACCAATATTTGTATTGGATTCCTCTTCCCGAGAGGTGTAAAATCGATCTAAAATTGATTTTAATCTGATGAGCAGAACATTTATTTTGAATTTATTATTTGTAATAAATTTTATGTGCAGGTCGACCTTAAGGTTTTTACCCCAGCAGATGTGTCACACACCTCTCATGATTGGTATTTATAGGGTCAACATTGAAGCATTTTCAACTCATCTCATCACACATCTTCTCCTCTGATTATATATGAGCATCTGAGAAGCAGTTTCATCTCCCACGTGAGAAGAAGGATGAAATCTACTGGAGCAAAAAGGACGAAATTTACTGCAGCAAATTTTCTGCAGTTAGGGATTCTAGGCAAGTTTGACCAGCGTTGACTTTGGTCAACGCATGGTCCGAATTAGCTGAAATTTTGTGGAGAGTTCGATTTTTAAGGCCGTACTCATTGGCACAAAAATCGAGGTCAAAAGTTTGACCGAAGTTGGAGCTGCATTGACTTTATTGTTGCTACCCTGCATTGACTTTTCTGGACTGCATTGACTTTTCTGGGGTTGACTTTGAGGTGACCGGGTGACTGATTTGAGGACTGTTGTGACACATTCTGCATTGGCCGACCAAGAATACTTTGCTGGTTGAAGCATCCTGCTAACCGCCGTAACGCACCAACACATTCTCCTGTTTCTGGTTTGTCTTCTATAGATCCACTGGTATGTTCTATCAGCAATTTTACTTAACTGTTTATGTGATTGTTGTTATAAAAGTAAAGTTGCATCAAGCATTGAACATCTACAAAATCTTACATGGTATCAGAGCTGAGGTGAAGACAAGCCCTAACTTATAGCAATCACCAAAAGAGAAAAATGGGTTCCACAAGTTATGGCTTCAAGGAGGATGACAAGCTGACTGGAAGGGATGACTTCCATGCTTGGAAGATGATATTAGATCTCAAAGTGGAAGACCATGATCTCATGGACTATGTACTGGGTAAGATACAAGAACCTCCATCCAATGCTACTGCTGCTACCAAAACCAAGTATAAGAAGCGGGAGATCAAAGCAAAGCTAATTATCAGGGAATCCATACATAAAAGTCCGGTTTCCTACATATCTGAGCTAGGCACATCAAAAGAGATGTATGATAAGCTAATACAAATGTTCAAAGTAAATAATGCAAACCAGGTACTATTCTTCAAGAATCAATTGAAGAATCTGAAGAACAGCAGGGATGAATCTGTCCAAACATACTTTCTGAAATTGACCGAGATTAGAAACAATCTGCTGTCTATTGGGGAGACAATAGCCGATCGTGAGATGGTACTCACCGCACTTGGAGGGCTCCCATATGAATGGCAAGTATTCAACACTACCATTCTCAATAACAATACAATTCCTAACTTTGATGAGCTACTGTCAAGATGCATGCAAGAAGAGACAAGAATGAAGGAATACAAAAATGACAGAAATGCTGCCTACGCTGCTCATTCTAGAAAGAAGAACTCTAGTGGTCCTAAGAACAAAGGAAGAGCAAGGGCCCAAGGAAAGAAGGGCAAGTGTTTCACTTGTCATAGGCCTGGTCACTATGCTAGAGAATGTCCTTTCAAGAAGGATTCTCCCGATAGTGATGACAACAACAACAACTGGAGGAATGGAAATCAAAGAAACAACAGATCCAAAGGAAAGAGGGAGGCTCCCTCTGATGAAAACAATCAACCTTTTAAAAGGTCTAGAAACTCCAGGTATGAGGAATCTAATGTTGTTGACAAAAGAGATGAATACATTCTTGTATCTGCTCTCTCTGCTGCATGCCCGCCCGACACTATGGATGTCTGGCTGATAGATAGTGGTGCCTCAAGACACATCACTGGGTTCAAGGAAGCACTCTCTGACATGGTTGAGAAGGATACCAATCTGGAAATTATTCTTGGAGATAATGCCACATATCCCGTGAAAGGGACAGGGACTGTGACCCTCCACTTGTCTCAAGGACAAGTCCTACATTTGCAGGATGTACTCTATGTACCAAAATTGAAGAAGAACCTTATGTCTATATTAGCCATGGAAGACAAAGGTTTCAATGTGGCATTCACTGATGGAAAGGTGCGCATGTGGAAAAAGAAACTCAAGGAAGCTATCATGATTGGTTTTAGAGTTGGAACACTCTACCAGGTTGAAGGAAGTCCACTGGGATCAATGACATGTGATACTATCCGACAAACTGAACTATGGCACCGGAGGTTTGGACACCTTCATTACAAGGCCCTTCCCAAAGCAAGGAAGGTGGTGACAGGGATGCTCGATTTTGGAAATAATCATGAAGGTGTATGTAAGGGTTGTGCCGAAGGAAAGCATACAAGGGGACATTTCCCCTCAAGTGTCACAAAGACATCTGATATTTTGCAACTAGTCCATTCTGATCTATCTGGTATGCTACCCGTGACATCCCTGGGAGGATCTTCTTACTATATGACATTCACTAATGACTTCTCCCACAAAACATGGATATACTTCTTGAAGAAGAAGGATGAGGCTTTCGTGTGGTTCCGTACCTTCAAAGCCTTGGTGGAAAATATGACAGGGAAGAAGATCAAGATTTTGAGGACCGACAATGGCACTAAATATGAGTCAAATGAGTTCAAGGACTTTTGCAGAGAAGCTGGCATTAAGAGGGAGACTACTACTGCCTATACTCCTGAGCAGAATGGCGTTGCTGAACGAAAGAACAGGACCATTGTGGAAGCTGCCCATGCCATGCTATGTGACCAGGGTCTACCAAAGTTTCTGTGGGGAGAAGCTGCGAATACTGCTGTATACATTCAAAACCGATGCCCTCATTCCGCCCTGGACTCCAAAACTCCCGAAGAGGTTTTCACTGGTAAGAAACCTGACGTCTCACATTTCAGAATTTTTGGATGTCCTGTTTATTTTCATGTGCCAAAAGAAAAGAGAAGTAAGTTGGATGCTTCTGGGAAGAAAGGAATGTTTGTGGGCTACAGTGAAACTTCTAAGGCCTATAGAGTCTATGTACCTGGTCAAAGGGAAGTAGAGATATGCCATGATGTCACTTTTGACGAAGATGCTTCCCTAAAGAAAGTAGTAGATCTTCCGAGATCTGAGGAAAATCATGAAGCAAGGCCTGGAAATCAAGAAGAACCGCAGGATGAGACAATGCCTGATGTTGAAGGACCAATGGACCCAATCGATCCATCTCCTTCACTAAGAAAGAGACCATCATGGCTCAGGGACACTCTCGAAGATGCTGAGGGACATGCTGCCCCGAGGGGGACATTCTGAGAAAGCAAGAAGCCATGTAGATACCAAGGGTATCTGGCTACCATGAGTACTATTGTACAATCTGAACCTGGATCTTTTGAGGACGCTGTAAAGCATCAAGTCTGGAAGGATGTTATGCACGAAGAACATGAGTCCATAATGAAGAATGATGTCTGGGATGTGGTTCCAAGACCGAAGGACAAATCAGTTGTCACCGCAAAATGGCAAGATCAAGCATGGATCTGATGGAAGTGCTGAAAATTTCAAGGCAAGATTTGCTGCCAGTGGCTTCTCTCAAAAGGAAGGAATAGACTATGATGACATATTTGCACCTGTGGCACAATATACCACCATTTGATCAATCATAGCCCTTGCTGCTATGCAAGGATGGAGTCTTCATCAGATGGATGTCAAGACCGCTTTTCTGCATGGTGCAATAAAAGAAGAGGTGTATGTAGAACAACCTCTGGGGTTTGAAGTCCAGGATCGGAAAAATCATGTCTGCAAGTTGAAGAAAGCCCTCTATGGGTTGAAGCAAGCACCTAGAGCTTGGTACAAGAGGATAGATAGCTACTTGATGAAGCTGGGCTTCACTCGAAGTAATGCTGATCCAAACCTTTACTTCAAGGTTGTCCAGGCGAAGCCTCTCATTCTGGTGCTGTATGTGGACGACCTCTTCCTGAGAGGTGCTGACCCTCTCATTCATCAATGTAAGAGGGAGGTCGCTCCTGAGTTCGAGATGAAGGACCTAGGACTGATGCACTACTTCCTAGGCCTGTAGGTCTGGCAGAGACCTGGAGAGATTTTCCTTTCTCAAGGAAAATACATTGTGAAACTTCTGGAAAGATTTGGTATGGTGGACTGCAAGTCCATGTCAACACCAATGGAACTCAACTTCAAGAAGTTGAGTGGCAGCGCTGCTGGGCCCGTATTGGCAAATCCTACTGAGTATCGTCAACTCGTAGGGGCCCTGATGTTCTTAGTGAACACCCGTCCAGATATATGTTTTGCAGTGAACACTTTGAGTCAACAGATGGTTGAACCTCATCACTTTCACTGGGTTGGTGCTAGGAATCTTCTGAGATACCTTCGGGGCATGATAAACCATGGGCTGAGATACACTGCCGGGAGCGTGACACTCCGTGGATATACTGATGCCGATTGGGCTGGCAGTGTGGTGGATCGTAAGAGCACATCGGGATGCTGCTTCAATCTTGGTTCTACTTCGATTTCATGGATGAGCAGGAAGCAGAAGTCGGTGGCTTTGAGCACCGCAGAGGCCGAATACATTGCAGCAAGTATGGCCTGTTGTGAAGCAGTTTGGTTGCGAAAGCTCTTTAGTGAGCCATTTGGACATGTGCTAGATACCACCGTGATACTCTGTGATAACCAGAGTGGGATTCGCTTGACCGAGAATCCTGTGTTCCACGACCGATCCAAGCATATTGATATCAGGTACCATTTCATCCGGGATATGGTACAGCGAGGCGCCGTAAGGCTCGATCATATAAGAACTGATGAGCAGGTCGCGGATATTCTCACTAAGCCCCTGGGGAAGGTCAAGTTCCTAACCTTCCGTGAGAGACTTGGTATCGTGGAATGACCCTATGATGTGGGTCCTGTTGGACGATGAGCTCGAGGAGCTCTGGGGGCTTTGGGGACAGCTTCTCGGAGCTATGAGCAACCACAAGGCTAGGCTTGCCAAACCTTGTTGGTGTGCTTGGACCCCACCATTGTGATTATTGAGTTGGTTCACCTCTCATTATCTGTGCCCCGTATGCATCCTACCCATTGAGTTCGGGGCTCATGGGAAGTACCTCTCATTTGGCCAATGAGGTGGGAAAAGCTAGAGACTAATAGCAAAGACTGATGGACGCATAAGAGATTGCCGTACTCTCTATCTAGGATGGCACAGTCCAACCACTTGATTTGGGATCAAGTCTAGTGAGGTCTCGGACCTCCACCTGACTTCGGGTCAGATGAACCAACTTCGGGTTGGTTGGAGACTCTTTGTGAGTCCGAAAGAGGTTTCGGACCTCTGAGCTGAATTTGTCAGCCGGGGGATGATGTCTTTGTGACTGACCCACTTCTGTTCTGAAAAAAAGAGGCTAGCAAAGCAAGTTACGGCGGGATGACGCACAATGTTTGATTGCACTGGTGGATGGAGTTCTCCCTAGTTGAGACAGAGTGTTAAATTTGGACAACTAGGTCCAAACTCCATCTTGTGATGCTCAAATGAAGATACCAATATTTGTATTGGATTCCTCTTTCCGAGAGGTGTAAAATCGATCTAAAATTGATTTTAACCTGAGGAGCAGAACATTTATTTTGAATTTATTATTTTAATAAATTTTATGTGCAAGTCGGCCTTAGGGTTTTTACCCCCCGCAGATGTGTCACACACCTCTCATGATTGGTATTTAGAGGGTCAATGTTGGAGCATTTTCAACTCATCTCATCACACATCTTCTCCTCTGATTATATACGAGCATCTGATAAGCAGTTTCATCTCCCATGTGAGAAGAAGGACGAAATTTACTGCAGATAAAAGGACGAAATTTATTGCAGCAAATTTTCTGCAGTTAGGGTTTCTGGGCAAGTTTGACCAGCGTTGACTTTGGTCAACACATGGTTCGAATTGGCTGAAATTTTGTGGAGAGTTCGATTTTTGAAGGCCGTACTCATTAGCACAAAAATCAAGGTCAAAAGGTTGACCAAAGTTGGAGCTGCGTTGACTTTATTGTTGCTTCCTGCGTTGACTTTTCTGGACTGCATTGACTTTTCTGGGGTTGACTTTGAGTTGACTGGGTGACTGATTTGAGGACTGTTGTGACACACTGTGGGTTGGCCGACCAAGAAGACTTTGCTGGTTGAAGCATCCTGCTAACCGCCGTAACGCACCAACACATTCTCCTATTTCTGGTTTGTCTTCTATAGATCCACTAGTATGTTCTATCGGCAATTTTACTTAACTGTTTATGTGATTGCTGTTATAAAAGTAAAGTTGCATCAAGCATAGAACATCTACAAAATATTATAGTATGAGACATCACCAGAGGCCTTCTACACCAACATACAGGATATTCTTGTCAGCAGATGGGGCAAGAATTGCGCACCTTTACATTGTTTGGCTCACTCCTTGAACCCAAAATACTACAGCCATGAGTCGTTGAATTGTGGACCTTCCCGCAGATTCCCTCCTCACACGAATGGTGAAATTTCACAAGGAGGAAAGATGCATTCAAGAGGATTTTTCAGGATAGGGCATCCCTTGATGAGGTGGAGGATGCCTTTGCATATTTTTCCACTGGCACTGGGCGATTTGGAGGCTATGATGTGATTCGAGACAGGGGGGCTAAGAAGCCCTATTCTTGGAGGGCAACACATGGGGCAACAAGCCCTTCTCTACAGCAGTTAGCCATGAGGCTCCTCTCTTAGGTGACTTCATCCTCTTGTTGCGAGAGGAATTGGAGCACATATGGGAATTTGTATAGTGTGAAGAAGAGCAGGCTTGAGCAATCTAGGGCAGAGATAATGGTGTATGTGCGCACCAATCTTCGTCTCATCTACAGGGAAAGGGAGGATTGGTTAAAGGGAAAGACAAAGATGTGGGATGTCTTTCCTGATGATATGGGTCTGGACAGCAGTGTTGAGTTAGCATTGCCCAACTTGGATCTCAATGAGCCCGTGCTAGAGCATGTCAGATTTGATGATGGTGATACAGTAGAGGTGTCATCCTCCACACCAGCAGATGCAGAGATGACACAGGAGGATGATTCAGCAGAGGAGAGCAGTGGTGAGCATGATGATCAAGATGAGGGCAGTGATGTTGATTATGATGATGAGGATTGATGACCTATTGAGGCTTGTAGTCTTGTAGACTTGTAGTTGTTTTGTATTTTCTATTTCTATTTGCCATTGGCAGTGTAACCTAGAGCCTAGAGGCGGCATATCACTCTTGTTCTTGTGTTCCCTTTGTCTTTTTCTGTCTCTTGAGCACCCCCTATTGATATGATATACTCTTGAGTAATGTTTCTATAAACACTCTTGAGTAATGTTTCTATAAACCTGAAGTATTCTACCTGGCTTGACTAGGATTTGCTAAAGTTTTTGCCATGTATCTATGATTTCAAAATGGTATCAAAGTTCGTGTGACACTTCCTTCCTTATCCAATGTTGTTCCCACGGGTGTTCCAAGGTTGAAACTAGGGTTCTCAACACTATTGGGCTTTTTTCACCAGCACCCTCCTCTTTCGGCAATTTTTGGTCTTTTCAGCAGAGTTAAGGTACTTTTTGCAGATTGGTGCCCTTTTCAGGGCAGCACTCTCCTCTTCTTCCCCATTTTAAGTACAAATACTCCAATTTTCAAGGCAGTGCAGGTCTAAAACTGGGTTTTTCATCTGGGTTTCAGGATACTAGCCATTTTTTAGGGTGTTTTACCATCTTCATCCCTAGTGCCCTCCTCTTTTTCGTGATTGTTGGCTCTTGTATTCAATTTGATGAATTCGTTTTGCATATCAGTGCTCTTCTAAGGTAGTGCACCCTGTCTTTCTCACTGTTTCAGCCAAGCTTCACTGTTTCTGGAACAGCTCTGGTCCCCTTGCCAAGTTTTTTTTTTCCCTTTTTTTGGCAGGGTGGAGGGTGAGGGAAGTTTTGGAATGAAGTGAATCTTCACATGTGATGATTTGTATTGTGCAGGAAAGGGTCAAGTAGCACCCAAGAAGAAAATTGCACACCCTAATTATAATTCTGAAAAGTAATTAATGGCATATGATGTTGATGCTTGTGGCGATGAACATGTGCCTTAAAAATCTTCCAAACACATACATAAGTGAGCTGAGATGGCTAACATTTGTGATATGTTTGATGGGAAGGGTAGGGATGGTTTTGATCATGCGATAGCAAGGTTTTTACTTGCACATGACATCCCTCTCAATGCAGACCACCCATTCTGTTTTGAACAAATGGTTTGTACCATTAATAATGGACCAGCAGGGTATAAGACACTTAGTTACATGAAGCGACTAATTATGTTGATTGACACGCAGCCATTGATTGCATCTTACTGTGGATAGATATGCCATTGTGTTATGCATGGTTCGATAGAGAGAATTGTCCATTAATCAACATGATTGTCTCTTCCATATCTGGTCCATACATTAAAAGGCCATCAATTGTTCAAGCCAGCTCTGATTTTTCATATATATATATATATATATATATATATATAATTTCATGTGCACCCCTAGGCATATTTGTTGGACATCATTTACAGTGCATTATTTGAATAATGCACTGAAAAGTGTAGGCAAACTCTAGTGGATTCCGGTTCTAGCTGAAATCTCGACAGACTTTAGAGTTCTATATGTAACTAACAGCATTCACAAGTTTGCCAGAGTGGAGTTAGTTTGCCAAAGTGGAGTTACTTAAAAGTTAAACCACCTAATACAAGATTTGCCACTTGCTACATTCTCCTTCAGTGACTACCGGAGGCGAAGGGGGCATTAGCTTTCACAATTATTAGCACCACAAAGGAACAGCAGAAGCAATCATCCTCAGATGCAGCAATTGAAGTGAGTTATTTGGTTCCGGATGATCAGTTTTGGGCAAGATGTTAAATTTGCTTTTGAATATGTAGTATTCAAAATCTAAGGTGGCATCCAACTTCAAGAAGCAACAAACTGAAGAGGGTTAAAGGGAATTTATCTGTAGAGAATAATCTAGGCTAACATCCAATTCAACTTTGGTGTTGACTGCACGTGTAAAATTCCTAATTAGCCGTTTCGCTAATTAGAATATTAAATTTTCATAAATTTGCTATCTCTAATGTTACGCGGAAATAAGGTGGGCCGCGGACCCACAAATAATATTTGGGAAAAGCTAAAGCCAATTTCTATAGTTCCCAAACGAAAAATTGTGGCTTTAGTGGGGTCCGAGTGGCCAGCATCGAATTGGAGGCAGCTCCTTAGGTGGCAGCGTGAGAGAGGCTCGAAAGAGGCAGCGCTGGGATTGGCTCGATGAGGGGACTGCGCAGTCCATGGTGGGCCCAAGTGGAATGTTGACGCTTACTTGACAAAAGGAAGGAAAGGCAGCCTCAATCCTCGTTCACTCACTTACCTTTCTGATTGTCATTTTGACATAGCACGATTGTGCCGGATGTCAAGTCTGCAGTGTTGTTTAGCACACGAGATTTGTAGGCGAAAATCTCAACCTCTACCTCGGGGGACTTCAAGTGCCTACTCAAGAAAGGAGATTCATCATTTTGGAGGAGCATTTCACAACTAGGATTGCAGGGAGAGGGTATCATTCCAAGGACTTTGTGGAGGACACAGTGACCGCGCAGTGGGGACACGGTTCAATAAGAGGGTTGTTCCAGGAGGAGAAAAGAGAGGGAATTTGCAGCTGATATTGGGTGGGGAAGCTGTGTGCTTCCTAACAGGGTGATTGCTCATTATTTCGGGCAGTTTTGGAGTGACTTCTTCAGGTGAGGAGCTTCAGCTAGCAACGCAGTGGGTCAAGCCCAACAGGGGAAATTTTCCGAACTCAAGCATTCCACAATTCCTTCACAGGTTTTTGTGGGTTTCTTGAGTAGAGTCCGGTGTCCAAATCCCTAAATTTTCTGAGCAGCATAGCAGGCCCTAACAGCATTTCAGCTGGAGTACCAGCACAGAGCAGGAGTAACAACATAGAGTCGGAGTAGCAGTGTAGAGCAGGAGTAACAGTGTAGAGTGAGAGTAGCAGCAGTATTTCTGGGCAGAGCGGTGCAGCACCAGAGCCATGCAGAGCCATTTCCAGAGAGACATTCCATCTTGATTTGAGATGTATTCCAGCTGGAATTGAGCAGGCCCAAGTGCACCCATTCCAGCACCATTATTGTACTCATTTCCAGCACTAATAAAATGGCTCAGATCATGTTTCTGGCTCCATTTTTCATGTGCTAATGGTGTGATTTATTTGTTGTAGTTTTTAGTTTGTTGTTGCTTTTTATTACTGTCATTTTCTCATTTGGGATATCACAGTGGTATCAAAGCTCATAGACTTGGCTTAGCCTGTGGAGCACGCAATCTGTAGAAATTTCTGAATCTTATATCTTATGCAGAAATTATTACTGTTAATCTGATTAAGCTCCTCCTACTTAGATAAGTTATCAACTGAATAAATTCAAGTTAACATCGAAGCAAAACACATAACAGATCTCTACCAATTCAGATCTAGAATAAGCACATGCACACATTGACAAAGTGACATAGTTATTTCTGGACAAATAGTCCCCGGAAAAAACCAATGCGGGAAAACCGATCTCTGGCTGCTAGAGGGTCTTATTATTAAGAATATTTCTGAATACACAAATCTGGGTTTCAGATCTAGAAAACCGGACAAAGAAAATACTAGATCTACAGCTCACTAGTTGATCTAGGGCCAAAATAATAATTGATCCACACCCTCAAACGAAATTTGTAGAACTCAGCCAAGATTAGGGCCTAGAAACTGCAGCGCTGTCCCTGAAAGGCTCTGTGTAAGCCTCTGAAGCCCCTAAAAGCCTCTGCGTCAGCCTTGGAAGTCATCCAAACCCTCAGCACTGCTCCGAAAGGGACTACGTTACCCCAAACTGGGTGATGCAGTCACTATGCTGCCCCTAAAGGGTCTCTGCATAACCCCAAAGGGTTTCCTGCTGAAAATCACGGTGTCCTTGGAGAGACTGCGTTGTCCTTGCTGTTGCTGTTGATGCCTTCCTCTGCGCTATACTTGAGTTGATCTCTGCCTCTTGTGTATTCTAGACCCCGGGATCAGATCATCCCCTTGGTCTAAATTCCCCTCTCTGTAGCTGAAACACTTCTGAGAATTCTTAGCAAACCTGCCCTAAAATCTCAGCTTAGCTTCAGTGCTCTGCCTCTGTGTATCTTTACAAATGACCCCAAGCCTTTCCTTTATACTTTTCTCATTGACAAATCAACGGCCAAGATTAAATCTTTAATCAATGGCTAAGATTAAAAGAAAGCTTGATCCCTATGACTTAAGACAATTTCATCACATTTTTAATTAAATTCATTTTAATAATTTAAGTTCCCTAAGTTTTAACTTAGGAAATATACTTAAAATAATTAATTAATTTAATATCTCCTAAATCAGATGAAATTTCCCAAATCCATTTCCGAGTCTTGTAGATCAGGTGTACTCTAGTCCTTCCTCAAAATTTGGGACTTAGAGCACAACTGATGCTACCCCAAATACACAAAATCTCAACACAATCTATGACATCGGAGAGTAGACAAAACGTGACTTACCGAAGGCAAAGATACATGAGCAGAGAAAGGAGGCTCAAAATCACTCCAGATCAAGTTGACAACATTTTGGAGGTTGTAGAGAGGGCAATGGAGCACACAGAAGATGGGAGGAATGAAGAGAAGGAATTTGCTCACCTTCTCCTGAAGTCAGTACAAGACCTCCCCAAGAGGATTGAGGAGATGGGTCAGAGGCTTAGCAATGGCAACAATGGGAAAGGAGTTCAAGGAGAATTTCAGATTGGACAAGGTTCTGGCACCTCACAGCACCAGGCAAGCCTCCATGCTACATTTCCAGTCATACCATATACTCCACCATGGTCCACTATTCCCATGTTCCTAGTTTCAAGGACAGGAGGGCAACTAGAGCCGGAAGAGGCTCACTATGGGGAGTTTTTCGTAGAGTATCAATCTTATGGGCCAGAATTTGGAAGGGCCATCACATTCAATGAATTTTGCCAGCTGAAGAATAACAACAAACCCAAAGGCCAGGCCAGATGTGGGTACACGAAGGGAAGTGACTTACAGCGTACCATGGGTAGGTTGTTCCTTTCGACATTTGATGGTTCCTCAAAGAGTTCAGCAAAGGCATGGGTGGAGAAGCTGGATATTTATTTCAAGTTAAACCCGATGACCGAGACGAAGGAAATCAAGGTTGCTATCTTGCACTTGGAAGGGGAAGCCCATGACTGGTGGTTTAATGGGTTGACTACGCCGGGGCACGAAAACGTGACAACGTATGATGAGTTCAATAGGAAGGTGTTGGAGCGGTTTGAGAGGAAGGATCCAGAGGAGTACTTTGGAGCGCTGACAAAGCTCAGGCACACGGGGAACGCAGAGGCCTATATCTCAGAGTTCTCGAGGCTATCAGTGATGGTTTCGGACTTATTAGAATCTTGGATGATATACATGTTCATAGAGGGCTTGCTAGAACCACTTCCGGGGTTAGTGAGATCGAGCAGATCCACTGCCTTGCATGACGCGGTGGGGACAACGACAGATCTAGAGGATGCTCTGCCTAGAGCTCGAGCACCCCAGCCAGCGAGACTAGTCTTCTAACAGAGGGGGAGAGATACGAGAGCCCCACCACCGAGGGGTAACCAGGCCCAAGGACAGTTGGATGATGAGACCAGGAGGGATCATTAGAGGAAGAAACTATGTTTCACTTGCCAAGAGCCATGGGCACCAGGCCACATGTGTGCAAGAGGGAAGGCACACTACATAGAGGTCTTTTCAGATAGTGACGGAGATGAAGATGCATTCTTTGAGATGGGAGGAGAGGACAGCGTAACACCTAGGAAGGAAGGACCTCCACCTCCACCCCCACCGGTTGCAAGAGGGTCAGCATTTGCACCTTCAGGAGGAGTCCTCGCATCATTGCGTGGGGTATCCAAGTACTTGACCTTAAGGATCCAGGGTGTTGTACAGGGACAGCGTGTTTCAGTACTTGTGGACAGTGGGGCCACACACAACTTCATTGATGCATAGATGGTGCGTAGGAGGGGCATCAAGACTGAGGAGTTCGAGGGATTCTCAGTGCTTGTGCCGGGAGACAAGACCATGCAGTGCACCACCTATGTTCCAGCACTGACAGTGACCATGGGGACACTGACCACTTCTTTGCGGTTGACATTCCAGACACCAACATAGTGCTAGGAGTCCAGTGGCTCTGCGCCCTTAGCAGGGTCACCATTGACTGGAAGAGACTGGAGATGGAGTTCCTGGACACAGATGGCAAACCAGTGATGCTGAGGGGCATGCACTCATACCCCACATAGACAAATTCTATGCACAGGATGGAGGTCGACTTGAGGCATGGGGATATAGAGTGGGCTATCGAGATGCGGGTCTCAAAGGATGGTGGAGTAGCAAAGCCACCTCACCCGGACATCCAGGCCATCCTTGATAGATAATCCACAGTTTTCGGGGACATACCACCAGGACAGCCACTTGATCGGGGATTCGAGCATACCATCAAGCTAGAGCAGGGTATCCAGGTTGTGATTACTAACCCATATATGCACCCCAAGGCCTACACGGATGAGATTGAGAGGGCCATACATGAGCTCCTAGCTTTGGGGCATATCTGACCGAGTTCGAGCCCTTCTGCTTCATCGGTTGTTATGGTGAAGAAGAAGGACGGCACGCTGAGGATGTGTATTGATTACAGGGCCTAGAACAAGAAGACGATGAAGAAACGCTACCCCATTCTGTGGATTCATGAGTTGATGGATGAGTTGAGGGGAGCCAAGCTCTTCTCCAAGATAGATCTGAGGTTGGGGTACCATCAGATATGGGTGAGGGACAAGGATGTCTCTAAAACAGCTTTCAGGTGCCACTATGGGCACTTTGAGTTTTTGGTGATGCCCATTGGGCTAACAAACGCTCCAGCTACCTTCCAATAATGCATGAACCACATGTTTTGTGGGCAGCTGAGAAAGTTTGTGTCAGTATTCTTTGATGACATATTGATCTACAGCCGAACATGGGAGGAGCATTTACAACATGTGGAGACGGTGCTTCGCATATTGGAGCAAAAGTTTTATGCGAAACTATCCAAGGGATAATTTAGGCTGACAAAGATGTTGTACCTCAGGCACATCATAGGCACTGATGGTGTGACGGTGCATGAGAAGAACAGGGCCATCCGAGATTGGCTAGAACCTAGAAATGTTACGGAGTTGAGAGGATTTGTGGGCATTTGTACCTATTACCAAAAGTTTGTGAAGGGGTTTTCACAGTTGGCGATGCCCCTCACTGATTCGACAAAGAAGGGGGCTTTCACTTGGACCGCTACAGCACAGGAAGCATTTGATCGCCTCAAGAAAGTGATGAGTAGTTGTCTGGTCCTTGCACTCTAGATTTTACCAAGCCCTTCATTTTGGAGTGTGATGCATCCAATGAAGGAATGGGGGTCGTACTGATGCAGAAGGGGCATCCCATAGCCTTTGAGAGCCAGAAACTCTTGCCCCACTAGAGACTTTACCCCATATATGACAAGGAGATGCTAGCCATCATGCATGCGCTAGCCAACTTCAAGTAATACTTGGTGGGGAACCGGTTCAGGGTGAGGACAGACCACAATAGCCTCTCATTTTTCTTAGAGCAGAGACAACTTCAGGAGAGGCAGCAGAAGTGGGTCAGTAAGATTCAAGCTTACGACTTTGACATTGAGTACGTCAAATGGAAGCATAGCGTGGTGGTTGATGCTTTGACGAGGAGGCCAGCGCCCCTCTCACTAATGAGTATCGAGGAAGATTGGAAAGCCCAACTGCTAGTCAAATACTCGAAGGATCGGGTTGCATGTGAGATTTTGGATGGACAGGTCATGGATAAGGTGATTTATTACCGGGACCGGATCTATTTGACAACTAACTCCCAGTTGCGGGGGAAGATTTTGCATGCAGCCCATGATTCTCCACTATTTGGGCACCAGGAGTTCACGAAGACCTACCAGACCATTAGAGAGAGGTTCTCATGGAAGGGCCTAAAGGAAGATGTTTTGAGACACATCCGGGAGTGAGAGTTTTACCAGAGGAATAAGGGGGAGTTGACCCATTCGACAGGATTGCTACAACCACTTCCCATCCCTGAAGGGAAGTGGGAGAGTATTTCGATAGATTTCATCACCGAGTTGCCCATGGTGTAGGGCATGAGCTCTATCTTCGTCTTAGTTGACAGAACAACGAAGTACGCTCATTTCTTTGCCATTTCAGCCTGGTACACGGCCTCTCAGGTGGCCGAGTTATTTTTCAGGGACATTTTCAGATTGCATGGTCTCCCAAGACCATAGTTAGTGACTAGGATAGCAGGTTCATGGGTGGATTTTGGCAGGAGTTATTCTGATTGGTGGTTACCGAGTTCACCCCAAGCACAAGCTACCATCTGTAGACCGATGGGCAGACTGAGATAGTTAACAAGTGGCTGGAGGGCTACTTGCATAACTATGTCACGGGGCAGCAAAAGGCTTGGTTGTAATGGTTGCACTTGGGGGAATACTGCTACAACACAACATTCCACATGGTTATCAGTATGATTTCATTTTGTGCTTTATATGGTTATGATGCACTGAAGTTTGTTGATGTTACGTTTGGAGCTAGAAAGGCCCCCGGGGCCAAAGACTGGATCCAAGAGAGCCAAGACATTCTCAGGGCTCTCAAGGATAACTTGGTGATAGCCCAGAACCAGCAGAAGATGTACGCAGACAGAGGTCGCGTAATGAGACAGTTTGAGGTGGGGGACTTGGTTTACCCTCGCCTCCAGCCTTCCAGCCAATCTACGTTGAAGCAAAAGGAGGCCGAGAAGCTCAATCCTCGCTTCTATGGGCCATATAGAGTAATCGGGAGAGTGGGAGAGGCAGCATATGAGTTGGAGCTTCCTCAAGGGAGCTGGATACATAACATTTTACATGTGTCTTGCCTGAAGAAGGCATGGGACAACAGGTGACAGCAGCCACCGAGTTGCCTCCTGTAGATGATGAGGGGCACTTGGTGTTCCAGCCAGAGGCCATCTTAAACATCAGGGAGAGGCACTAGAGGATTCAGGTGGTGAAGGAATATTTGACTCGGTGGAGGAACCTTCCAGATGAGGATGCCCCTTGGGAAGGGCAGCAGATCCTCCAACATCCATCACTGTAGTTTCTTGAGGGCAAGCAACTTTTGGGTGGGGAGGACTGTAAAATTCCTAATTAGCAGTTTCGCTAATTAGAATATTAAATTTTGATAAATTTTGCTATCTCTAATGTTACGAAGAAATAAGGTGGGTCAGGGACCCACAAATAATATTTGGGAAAAGGTAAAGCCAATTTCTATAGTTCCCAAAGGAAAACTTGTGGCTTTAGTGGGGTCTAAGTGGCCAGCATCGAATTGGACGCAGCTCCTTAGGTGGCAGTGTGAGAGAGGCTCGAAAGAGGCAGCGTTGGGATTGGCTCGATGATGGAAATGCACAGTCCATGGTGGGTCCTTGAGGAACGTTGAGGCTCACTTGACAAAAGGAAGGAAAGGCAGCCTCATTCCTCATTCATTCACTTACCTTACTATTGTCATTTTGATATAGCACGCTTGTGCCGGGTGCCAAGTCTGCAGTGTTGTTTAGCACATGAGATTTTCAATGAAGATCTCAACCTCTACCTTGTGGGACTTCGAGTGCCTACTTAGGAGAGGAGATTCATCGTTTTGGAGGAGCATTTCACAGCCAAGATGCAGGGAGAGTGTATCATTCCAGGGACTGCGTGGAGGACATAGCGACTACGCAGTGAGGACGCGGCTCAGTAGGAGGGTTGTTTCAGGAGGAGAAAAGAGAGGGAATTTGCAGTTGATATTTGGTGCGGAAGCTGAGTGCTTCCTAATAGGGTGATTGCTCATTATTTGGGGCAGTTTTGCAGTGATTCCTTCAGGGGAGGAGCTTCAGCCAGCAGCACAGTGGGTCAAGCCAAACAGGGGCAATTTTCCGAAGTTGAGCATTCCACAATTCCTTCACGGGTTTTTGTGGGTTTCTTGAGTAGAGTTCGGTGTCCAAATCCCGGAATTTTCTAAGCGGCATAGCAAGCCCTAACAGCATTTCATTCGAAGTAGCAGCACAGAGCAGGAGTAACAACGCAAAGCCGGAGTAACAGCGCATAGTCGAAGTAACAGCGCATAGTCGGAGTAGCAGTAGTATTTCTGGGCAAAGCAGCACAGCACCTGAGCCAAGTAGCGCCATCTCCAGAGAGACATTCCAGCTTCATTTGAGATGTATTCCAGTTGGCCTTGAGCAAGCCCAGGTTCACCCATTCCAGCACCATTATTGTACTCATTTCCAACACTAATAAAATGGCTCAGATCATGTTTCTGGCTCTAGTTTTTATTTGTTAATGGTGTGATTTTATTTAAGTAGCTTTTAGTCTATTGTTGCTTTATATTATTGTCATTTTCTGTTTGGGATATCACAGCATGGAATGTTAGTTGGAGTTGCTATTTACTCTTTGTTGCTTTCTAGGACCAAGGATGTTAGAAATTATAGACACCAATGATTCATGCATTTCATTCTTTGAAATTTTTCAGTCTCAGCATGCATTTCATTCTTTGAAAATTTCACTACTGAGATCCTATTGCAGCAAATGGTTTTATTTCTTCTAACTATTAATTAAATTAGCAGTTTATTGCTATGGCAACAACGAAATAAACACACTGCAATCTTCACAAAAATATTGTGGAAAATAATAGCATTGGAAACTAAAAATATGCTAGCACACACATAAAAATTGACACAATTATTTTTGGACAAAGGTCCGCGAGAAAACCCAACTTAGGAAAATAGAGGCAACAACTGAGGGTTTTATATTATTATGCAACAATGAAATTATTTGAGTACAATTCGAATGCCTAAAACTGGCTATCCTGCAGAGAAAACACTGGCAAAATTTATCTGAGGGAAATTACCCTCACTCTGAGCAGTCTCAGCATTGTTTAACCTCTGAAAAGCTAGTCGTCCAACTTGGCCTCCGTAGGCTTTGTGTCACTCTAGAGCTGCCTGCCACACATGTTTGCCTGAATTGACTGCCAATCTAGTCATCCTACCTGCTGCTGACTAGGAAAATATTTCTTTGGCCCTCTAGAAACTCTTCTCGACCTCTGGAACTAAAGACATCTTCCCTTACAGCCAAATCAAACTACCCTCTTGAGGCTCTTGGGTTGCCTCTATGCAGCCTCTTGTAGAAAATATCAGCCTTTCTACAAGGTACTCACCGGATTTGGAAAATCCTTCTACGATTTCATTGTCCCTGCCCCTCTCTCTTTGCTTCGAACTCTGACTTGAACTCTTCCAACAACTGTTGTTGCTCCCTGGAAAATCGAACTCTCAAAGGAAATCAATCTTTGTGTATATGTTCTCCATCTACCCATCAACATCTTCTTATAATATTTTGTTGAACCTCCAACAGCTAAGATTAAAACTTAATCAAGGGCTAAGATTATTTCTCAGTCGATCTGTGTGAGTTTCTAGATAATTCACACCTTTCTCAATTAATATTTATTAATTAACTACTTTTCCTAAGTTTAGACTTAAGAAATATTTTAGAATAGGCTAATAATCTAATTGAGTCACTCTAGGTGGAATTTCGAGAAACGATTTCTGAGTTATGGAGAAATCTTGTGTTTTAGCCGCTCCACAAAGTTTCGAGACTAGAGCACCTTTGATGCTACAAAAACTAACACTCCCTCTAAGCGAGGAAGGTGTTCTAGTGTTGAACTACTGCTACAACACATTGTCTCTGTATCACCCTTTGTCACACCGTTGATGTCTGACCACTGTGACTGACTACCACTGCACAACTCTAATGTTGCAATTGTGTTGCTGCTGACACTATCATACTGTTGCCAACTCTGCATATGCACAGCAACTCCCTCTGATTTGTTGTTGTTGTTGCAATTGCAACTACTGCAAGTGAAAAGCAACTGAAATACTGAATCAACTATGTCTGCTACATTTGTCTCATGATTCCTTACTGCTACTAGCTTTGCACTATCACTGAAGAATATGTGTTGTTGTTGACTCTGCACTGTGCCACTTTGCATTGTTTCCAACATTGCACTGCACTCCTCAACATTTGACTGCTACTAGTTTGTAATTGTCACTTTGGAATCTGTCTGCATCACTGACATTGATCCATCCTGCTACTGTATACTCCGAACCCCGTAGCCAGGTAATGATCCATGAGGAGGATACCTCAATGGACCCTGCCCTAACTTTGCAACTTTGGGATTATAGTTCCATAACGCCCCACCTCTCTCCTTGAGGTACAATTGCACACATAGTGAAATATTCCTCCAGCCTGAAGGACAATTTATATATCTCTACAGATGTTGCAGCCTGGTCTTGCTTCTCCTACTTGTGGGTACTACAGTAGCCAAGCTCACCACACCTGAAGCACCTGACCTTAGGTAGGTCCTTCTTCTTCTTCTTTTCCCCTTGTCCATGGTTGGGACCCTTTGATGTTAGGGCCACACTCTCCTCTTCACCCTTCACGCCCTTGTTGTTGCTCCTGCTGATGGTACTCTTCAATATAGCACGCCTCAAATCATCTTGTTCTAATTCGGACCACATCCTGTCCCAACTGGGCAATGTGTCTCTGCCCAAGATACTTTGGAAAAACACCTGCCACTCCTCTAAGACACTATCCAGTGCCAAATGTACAAGCTTTGTTGGTTGAGGTGTCTCCCTAAAGGCTGCAAGTTGATCACAGACCTCTTGAATCCAAGTGAGAAAGGAGCCTATGAATTCACCCTTCATCATCCTGATGCTCCTCAACTTCTCCGGCATGAACATCTCTCGCTGCTCAGAAGTGTTCTGTATAGTTGTACGAGAGCATCACACATTTTCTTGGTTGTTCCTTTTTCTGCCACATGTGAGACTACATGGACCCGTGTTGGTAGCATCGGATGTGCTCTATCCTTGTAACTTTGTATATAGGCTAAGACACATGTATTCCATAATACCCAGAAAGGATTTTTCAAAATTCCACTTAGAGATGGTTTAATTAAATTAATTAATCGTTCTTTAATGTTTTCCCAACTCTAAACTAAAGGAAACTGATTAATTAAAGGGTATTAATTAAACTAAGTGTGAATCATGGATCACCTCCAAGTCAATCTTAGCCCTTGATTATGTTTTAATCTTGGCCATTGAAGGGTCAACGAAGGATTATAAGAAGGAGGGTGAGGGGCCTATGGAAAACACATCAGACGGAGAAAAAATCTAGAGATCGATTTCTTCAGCCGAAGGAAGAATCGAAGTGATTCTCGATTGCAGAGAGGGGAAGGTGAAATCTCCGAGATGGAGAATTTCTAAAGGATAGAGAGTACAGGAAGAGAACAAAAGGGAGCCATAGCAGCAGCACAGAGATAGCCAAGAAGCAATTACGCTGGGCCAGTGCAAAGCAGCAAAGGGAGTTTCGATTTCAGTTGGAGAGGCAGCTGAGGGTTCATCCAAAATCCGGAGGGCATTTCCGGAAGGGGAGAAAACTCTAGCCTCACACAACAGTGAACACCGAGGCAGTCATAACGAGCAGCAGCAGCAGTGACATAGTGACAGTGTGGGGGACGCAGTCACTGCGCAGAAATTACGCAGAGCTACTCAGTGTTGGTGCAGGTCAGTGCCGGAACTTCGTGGTGAAGTGAGATTTGCCTCACTAAGCCTATGCTCATCAGATTTCTTCAGGTGAATGATTGATAATTACAATCACACATTTGTACTTAGAATTTCTGCATAATAAAGAAACCATCAAATCTGTTGCCCTGGTTTTCCCGAATTGGGTTTTTCCAGGTACAATTGTCCAAAAATAACGGTGTCTATGTGTGAATACTTGTGCTATTTCTTTCATGTTATTTATTGATAGTGAAGTCTGCAGCATATTTTCTTTTGTTATTTAACACAGTGAAATGTTAAATAATTGTGTTTGAGAATGCAATAGAAGAAATCTAATAAGTAGCTGCAGTAGAATTCTACATTATATAATTTTCACATGGTATCAGACCTGTCAGATCCAAAGGAAGTAGGGTCAGAGAGGGGACTACGCAAACCAAAAGCTTCAGAAGGGACGCATCATAGAGAAAAGAAAGCACAGATAAGTATGGCAGCCTTAAATGATTTATCCTCTAGGTTAAAAGAGGATTGTGCATGCTTGTCAAGTTTAGCATCTGCAGGAATTTGGTATATTGATAGCGAGGCTTCAGCTCATATGACTGGAGTACGAGAATATTTCTCGAGCTATAGGGAAGAGCAGATGAACTTCCAAATCACTATGGGGAATAGCACGAAATGCACTCCAGTTGGGAGAGGAGTCGTAGTGTTTCAAACGGAAGTCGAAACCAGTGTCAAGGTTACAGATGTAATACATGTGCCAGCGCTTGGGATGTATTTAATCTCGGTATCCCAGTTACAAGACAAAGGGTATGACATACACTTTATCGGGAAGAAGGTATATGTCAAGCATCCAAGTTGGAAGCAAACAAGGCAGATCAGAGTTAGAAGCAACAGACTATACAGGTTGCAGCTTGAAACTCCAATGGCACTAATCAGTAGTAATCTTCAAGACAAGAAAGGGTTGAATGAACTTTGGCATAGAAGAATGGCGCACTTGCACCACGATGCATTGAAGATGCTCAGAGAAACAGTTGATGGGGCACCTGTTCTAAGCACGGAGCATGATGATGTATGCCTAGGGTGTGTACTTGGGAAGTGAAAACAGGGCAACAAGCATATTAGGATTGATACACTCAGATATCTGTGGACCAATGTCCACTAACGCTCTCAAGGGTGGCAAATATTTTGTCACATTCATTGATGATCACTCCAAGAAGACTTGGATCTACTTCCTGAAGACAAAAGATGAAGTCTTTGAAAAGTTCAAAGAATTCAAGGCTCTCGTTGAAAATATGTTGGGGAAGAAAATCAAGACATTGCATTCAGATAATGGAGGAGAATACATAGATGGAGACTTCATAGATTTCTGCGCAAAGGAGGTGGCATCAGGAGAGAGTGGACTGCACCATACAATCCTGAACAGAATGGTGTGGCAAAATGGAGAAAAAGGACAATTGTAGGCACAGCCAAGGCCATGTTATTTGACCTTGCTTTGCCTAGATATTTACGGGTTGAAGCTTGCAATATGGCAGTGTACATCCAGAACAAGACTCCTCATAGAGCATTGAGGAAGAAGACTCCTGAAGAGGTTTTCACAGGGAAGAAACCGGAGGTAGGGCACCTTCGGATATTTGCTAGCATGGCATACTGTCATGCACCAAGCGAGAAGAGAAGCAAGGTTGATAAAACTACAGAAAGGGGGTTTCTTGTAGGATACAGTGAAGTCTCCAAGGCATATACGATTTATATTCCTAGCAGCAGGAAAGTTGTGATAAGACGTGATGTAAAGTTCATGGAGGATAGAGATTTTCAGAAATCACGTGATATGCCGACAGAGGATCAAATTGCTTCCCTTGGTCCAAGAGCAACAGGGGCACCAAGAAGAACATGCAGAAAGACAAACTTTGGTACCCAGTACAGATACTAACATTTTCTTAGAAGAAGGTCAGGAGGAAACTTAGTCTGAGGAACAGCCAGATTAGGAGGAAGAGTTGAGAGAGCAACCTTCCACCAGTGGTCGAATCAACAAGGAAGCTCAGCAGATACTGAGGGATGCAGAAAACTTTATTGGGACTCCCAGGAATGGGAAGAGGCAACATAGACCCCCTGACAAGTACGAAGCTTTGGTTGCTCAAGTAGAGGAACCCTCCAGCCTCCAAGAAGTTGTTTAGCACCAGGTATGGTTAGATGCCATGATAGAGGAGTATTCTTCTATCATGACAAATGATGTCTAGGAAGTTGTGCCCAGAAGTCAGAGAAGATCAGTTGTTGGATCACGATGGATCTACAAGATCAAATACGTTGCAAAAGGAAGCATAGAGAAATATAAGGCAAGGTTCGTGGCAAAATGGTATGCTCAGAAGGAAGGCATTGACTATGAAGAAACCTTCGCACTAGCTGCCAGATATACCTCCATCCGAACTGTCGTATCCTTAGCAGCGCAGATGGGATGACAGATTCATCAAATGGATGTCAAGACAGCGTTCTTGAATGGAGAGATTGAGGAAGATGTATATATCGAACAGCCAGAGGATTTTGAGACTCATGAAAGGAAGACTCATGTATGTCGATTGAAGGCAGCCTTCTACGGGCTCAAGCAGGCTCCGAGAGCATGGTATGGTCGAATAGATAGCTATTTGCAAAAAATGGGGTTTGTCAAGCATGACGCAGATCCCAATATCTACTATTTATTGGTAGAGGATGAGCCATTAGTATTAGTACTATATGTAGATGATCTGTTTCTCACTAGATCATCTAGGCTCATCAAGGATTGCAAACGAAATCTAGAGGTTGAATTCAACATGAAGGATTTGGGGTTGATCCATTACTTCCTAGGATTGGAAGTCTATCAGAAGAATGGAGATATCTTCATGGGGCAAGAGAGGTATGCCATGGAGATTCTGAAGAGGTTCAGAATGCAGGTGTGCAGGCCCATGGCCACTGTAATATTCCCAATTAGCTTTCAGCTAGTTGGAATATTAAATTTTGTTTTTGCTTCCTAGTTAGAAGAATAAGAGGGTAGGCAGACCCATAAATCTCCTTAGTAGGAATAAAATCACTCCTAATGTGAATAAGGAGCATCAAAGTAGCTGGATAAAGCACCCTTAGGTGTGAATAGGGGATGAAACACGTGGATGGGGTCAAGTTTGACCAAATCAACAGCGCTGGTATGGAGGGAGTGGATAATCAATGACAGACAGCGCAGTTTTGGAGGGAGAGTCTTTCCATGGAAGTAGCATCTTTAATGAGTGAGGCCAAGGGTGAGGAAGCTCACCACGGATATAAGGAAGGGGATGGCAGCCATGGAAAGGCATGTTGATTATTATTTTGTTTATGGTCTGTTATGACTCCTTGCTCTCTTCAACTGTTTAGCGGAGACCGTTGTGCTATTTAGCACAAGGGTGTTCCTGAGCGGAAATCCCACCCTCATCCTCGAGGGACTTCCAGTGCCCACTCAGGAGAGGTTATTGGGCTACATTTCCACATTTCGGCATTAGGCCAAGCTTCATCTTTCTTCTACAGCGCAGTTTCTGCCAGGGTTGTGCTGTGTTGCAGGGCAGAAGCAGTGGAGGGTTTGCAGATCCATTTTCTCAGCTTGTCTTTAATGGAGGAAGCATTCTTTACATTGGGAGGCCAGTAAGGGAGGTCCTTGGGCTTTATTGCAACATTTGGCACCAGGCCAAGCCATTACCATCCCCTACAGCGCAGTTTCAATCTTAGATTGCATTATTTCAGAGGGCAGTTGCAGGGGTGGTTTTAGTGCATCATTTGGGGAGTTAGATTTCTGGTGAAGGGATCAGCCTTTCACTTGGAGAATCTATTGGGAGGAAGCTTCATTCATTTCTACATCAGTTCAGCCATCTCTTCCCAGCGTTTCAGTTGCAGTGAATCTTCAGCCCTAGGGATGTAGTTCACCATTTGTGTATTTTGTATATTTCCGAAAACCCTTTCTGGGTTGTCTTGGAAAGATGTTATAAAGCCTTGATCTTTATTTCCAACATCTCTTGAGGCATATATCAATGTTATATATCACTATATGTTTCCAGCTGTAGCTATGTCCCCTAGGACTGCATTGTATTGATCTTCCAGCATTTGTGTAGCAGCATTTCTTCAAATATTTGTCTATTTGTTTATTAGAGGCTTGTATTGTATTGCTTGAGTGACTTGTTACTCAAGATTTTATGTCCATTATTGCTGCTATATGTAATAAAATGGCTCCATATTGGTCTCATATTTTGATGTGATATTATTCACTGCTACTTTTCCATCGTTATGTTGAATATTCCTGTCTTTTCCATTTTGGAATATTATAGACCCATGATCACAAACTGGAAAAAGATAGATGCATCAGAAGACACAGAAGTAGACCCCACCTTAAACAAACAACTCATCGGGTCATTGATGTATCTGGTTAACACCAGACCAGACATTTGCTCTGATGTCAACACTCTTAGTCAATTCATGGTGGAACCCAAAAGAGTGCACTGGGCAGCAGCAAGGCACATCCTGAGGTATGTACGAGGAACAGTCAGATTTGGTATAAGGTATGGCTGAGGAGAGGGTGTCAGACTCAGTGGATTCACGGATGCAGATTGGGCAGGAAGCTTAGTGGACAGGAAAAGTGCCTCTAGGTACTATTTCAGCGTTGGATCAGGAATGGTGTCTTGGTGCAGTAGGAAACAGAAGTCAGTAGCATTGAGCACAGCTGAAGCAGAGTACATGGCAACTAGCACAGCTACATGTGAAGCCATTTGGCTTCGGAAACTTCTTGTGAGTCTATTCAAGAGCAGGATGGAGCCGACTAGCGTTTACTATGACAACCAGAGTTGTATCAAACTCTCTGAAAATCTAGTATTTCATGATCGGTCCAAACATATTGACATCAGGTGTCATTTTATCAGAGACTGTGTTCAGCATGGGGCAGTACAACTCCAGTACATTCCCACACAAGAACAGACAGCATATATACTCACTAAAGCTCCGGGGAGGATTAAGTTCACTCAGTTCAGAGAACAGTTGGGTATTACTGAAAATCCATTTCAGTAGTCAATGGATCTTCAGCGCAGTTGAAGGAGGGAGTTGCAGTACAGTAGCAGTTGGCATCAGCATGCAGAGTCAGCAGCAGTACAATTGCAACATTTGTGGAGTGTTGGTGAGCAGCATCAACAACACAGTAGTAGATGTTACAAAAGTCCAAGCAGCACATTGAGTTGTCTTGCTAGAGCACTTTCCTCGCTAAGAGGGAGTGTTGATTTATGGTAGCATCGGATGTGCTCTAGCCTTGTAACTTTGTATATCAGCTAAGACACATGTATTCCATAATACTCAGAAAGGATTTTGGAAAATTCCACTTAGAGATGGTTTAATTAAATTAATTAATCGTTTTTTAATGTTTTCCTAATTCTAAACTTAGGGAAACTAATTAATTAAAGGGTATTAATTAAACTAAGTGTGAATCTTCTAGATAAAGTCATGGATCACCTCCAAGTCAATCTTAGCCCTTGATTATGTTTTAATCTTGGTCGTTGAAGGGTCAACAAAAGATTATAAGAAGGAGGGTGAGGGGCCTATGGAAAACACATCAAACGAAGAAAGAATCTAGAGATCAATTTCTTCAGCCGAAGGAAGAATCGAAGAGATTCTCGATTGCAGAGAGGGAGAGGTGCAATCTAGGGAGAATTTCTGAAGGATAGAGAGTACAGGAAGAGGAGAGAAGGGAGCCATAGCAACAGCGCAGAGATAGGCAAGCAGCAGTTACGTTGGGCCAGTGCAGAGCAGCAGAGGGATTTTCGATTTCAGTTGGAGAGGCAGATGAGGGTTCATCCAGAATCCGGAGGGCATTTCTGGAAGGGGAGAAAACTCTAGCCTCACACAACAGTGAGTACCGAGGCAATCATAATAAGCAGCAGCAGCAGTGACGCGGTGATAGCGTGGGGGACGCAATCACTGTGCAGAAATTACGCAGAGCTACTTAGTGTGGGTGCAGGTCAATGTCAGAACTTCATGGTGAAGTGAGATTTGCCTCACTAAGCCTATTCTCATCAGATTTCTTTAGGTGATTGATTGATAATTACAATCACACATTTGTACTCAGAATTTCTGCATAATAAAGAAACCCTCTGATTTGTTGCACCGATTTTCCTGAATTGGCTTTTTCCGGGGACAATTGTCCAAAAATAACGGTGTCTATGTGCGAATACTTGTGCTATTTCTTTCATGTTTCTTATTGATAGTGAAGTCTGCAGCATATTTTATTTTGTTATTTAACACAGTGAAATGTTAAATAATTGTGTTTGAGAATGCAATAGAAGAAATTTAATAAGTAGCTGCAGTAGAATTCTACATTATAGAATTTTCACAACCCGAACTCCATCAAGGATCAATCTCTTCGCCTTTGTGATCTCCTTCTTGTACTCCTTGAGTTGATCAGCATCCTAGGGTACTGCTACCACATTGTCCACATAGGCTTTCAGGCCATGTTCATCCAACAAGGTCATCCTTGCCTTCCAGATGACGAGGTTGAAGCTCCCTCCAACCTATCCTGATCTCTAAGCCCAATTGTGGCTATCCCTAAATCTGGTCGAAAATCTACCTCTTTCCCTCTGCTCATTTGTTCAATCTACTACTTGCACTCCCTTCTGCAGTGAATTAATATGCCCATAGCTTCCGGCAATCTGCAACTAGAAAAATCAAATCTTTAAAACTCGAGATCCCCTGAGAGAAATTCCCCTTTGCGTGTTCTCTCTCTTCCACTGAATGTTGATTTTGTTGTTGCGAAACCCTTCTGCACCCAAGCAAGGAATCTGCTCAGTGAAAATCTGATCTACCTCACCAGAACTGCTTTCCAACTTTTCTACTGCCTATTGGCACTGCCTACTGGAACTGCTTCTAGGCTCTACGAATTTTTCCTGCCACCTGCATTGGAAAAATCGAACCCTCTGCCCAGCAGTTCGATATGCTAAGCCAGCTTATGCGCAAATCTGGAAATCATGCTACTAGACTCCCTATGAATCGAGACAATTTCTACCTATAGCTTCTGAGCTTCCCAATTGATCAATCTCACTTTGATACCATGTGAAAACTTCACTACTGAAATCCTATTGCAGCGACTAGTTTTTTTCTTCTAATTGTTACTTAAATTAGTAGTTTATTGCTACAACAACAATGAAATAAACACATTGCAATCTTCACAAAAATACTGCGGAAAATAATAGCACTGGAAACTAAGAAATATACTAGCACACAAAAATTGACAAAAGAATTTTTGGACAAAAGTCCCCGGAAAAACCCAATTTGGGAAAACCAGTGCAGCAGCTAAGGTTTTATATTATTATGCAACAGTGAAATTATCTAAGTACAATCTGGAAGTCGAAAAATAGCTATCCTATAGAGAAAATAATGGCAAAAATTATCTGAGGGAAATTAATGTCACTCCGAGCAATCCTGGCACTGTCTGACCTCTGAAAATCTAGTCGTCCAACTTGGCTTGCGCAGGCTTTGCGTCACTCTAGAGCTACCTGCCACACGTGCTAGCTAAATCAACTACCAATATAGTCATCCTGCCTAATATTGACTGGGAAAATGCTTCTCTGGCCCTCTGGAAACTCTCCCCAACCTCTGGAACTAAAGACGTCTTCCCTTCCTACAAAATCGAAATGCCCTCTTGAGGCTTTTACACTGCCTCTGCGCAGCCTCCTGGAAAAATATTAGCCTCTCTGCAAAGTACTCAACGGATCTAGAAAATCTCCCTCTGGCTTCACTGTCTCTGCCCCTCTGTCTCTACTTCCTTCTTTGGCTTGAACTCTTCCAACAACTGTTGTTGCTCTCTGGAAAATCGAACTCTCCAAGGAAATCGATCTTTGTGTGTATGTTCTCCATCTACCTATCGACTTCTTCTTATAATATTTTGTTGGACCTCCAACAACAAAGATTAAAACTTAATCAAGGGCTAAGATTATTTCTTAGTCAATCCATGTGAGTTTCTAGATAATTCACACCTTTCTCAACTAACATTGATTAATTAACCACTTTTACTAAGTTTAGAATTAGGAAATATTTAAAACTAGGCTAATAATCTAATTGAGACACTTCTAGGTGGAATTTCCAAAACAATTTATGGGTTATGGAGAACTCATGTGTTTTAGCCTCTCCACAAAGTTTTGAGACTAGAGAACCTCTGATGCTAGAAAAACTAACACAATAAGGTTGGAACTTGAGCCATGAAGCTTTTGTGGTTCGCTTACAGGGGTCTTCTCCTTGTAAATATGACCATCTCTTTACCTTCAGTGTATTTTCTCATCGTGTTTAGGACAATAGTGTGGTTGCACAAGTATTTGGTTATGGATTTTTCCTTCTCCACAACCTCATGTATCCAATGAAGCTTACCAATGTCCTCAAGCATTAAATCTATGCAATGGGTAGCACAGGAGGTCCATAAAATATAGGAGGTGCCTAATCTTAAAAAGTCTACTAGAAGGCATTAATTAGCTGCATTGTCGGTGACAATTTGTACAACATGTTCTTCTCCCACTTCTTGAACGACTTCCTCCATCATTTCACAAATAAGTTGGGCAATCTTAGCCTTCTTTGAGGCATCCACTGATTTGAGAAACATTGTGCCTGTTGGACAAGATACAAGGAAATTTATTAAAGTTCTATTCCTTTGATCTATCCATCCATTACTCATGACGGTGCACCCTATTTCTACCCATGATGAACGAAACTCAAATGGCACAAGGATGACATCTTCAACACACTCTAACAACAAATTTGTTCTAAGACTCTCTGATGAAGGGGCTTTAAACCCTGGACCTGCAACAACAATGGCATCAAACATAGCTTTCCAATAAGGACTTCTGGCACAATGGAAAGGTAAGTCATAATAGTACGAAAAGTTAGCAAAATTAATTATTTTAATATATTTCCTAAGTCTAAACTTTGGAAAATTAAATAATTAAAGTTAATTAAATCAAACATGTGATGAAATTGTCTTAAGTCACACGAATCAAGCTTTCTTTTAATCTTATCCATCGATTCAAGATTTGATCATGGCCATTGGATTCCCAACGAGAAAAGTATAAAGGAAAGGCTTGGGGTCATTTGTAAAGACACACACAGAGGCAGAGCACTGAAACTAAGTTGAGATTCTAGGGCAGGGTTTACTAAGAAGTCTCAGAAGTGTTTCAGCTGTAGAGAAGGATGTTTAGGCAAAGGGATGGTCTGATCCCAGTGCCTAGAATCAACAAGAGGCAGAGAGCAACTTCCAGAGGTAATGCAAAGAAGCAAGAGCAGTTGTGCAGCGCAGAGGCAACTTCAGCTACACAGTCTCTCCTAGGGCAGCGTTAGGCAACAGGAGACCATCAGGGGTCATGCAGAGATCCTCAAGGGCAACGTAGGGTCTGCGTCACCTAGTCTGGGGTTACGCAGCCCTCTCCAGGCCATCACAGAGGGACGCAGAGGTTGTAAACGCTGATGCAAGGGCTTCATGGGCAGCACTAGGGTTTCTAGGGCCAAGATCCGGCTGAGTCCTGTAAATCCCGTTTGAGGGTGTGGATCAATCAATATTTTGGCTTCAAAACAACAGGAAAGCTACAGATCCATATTTTCTCTGTCGGGTTTTCTAGATCTGGAACCCAGAAATGTTGTATTTAGAAAACTCTTAATAATAAAACCCTCCAGCAGCCAGCACACCGGTTTTCCCGCATTGGGTTTTTCGGGGACTATTGTCCAAAAAATCCCTATGTCACTTTGTCTATGTGTGCATGTATTTTTTTCTAGATCTGAATTGGTGAAAGTCTGTTATGTGTTTTGCTTTGATATTAATCTGAATTTTCAGCTTAATAACTTAATTATGTAGGAGGAGCATAACCAGATCTAACAGTAGATTTTTGCATAAGTAATATTCAAAAAGTTTCACAAACTAAACCACAAAGCAACATTCCCACCAGTGAAACAGGACTCGCTGATCAATCGGAAGTAATTGCAAGTCAAACTCTGCTTGCCTTCTAAACGATCCAATCTTAGTCTCTGCAAGTCCTACTCACATTGACTAAGTTTGACTAGTGGTTAACACGAGTTTGACTCGCGACTCGTCAATTAAAGCCGATTCCTGTGATTATGCCTAATTTATTCGATTTCCTGCCTTGACTCAACAGGCATGGGTTTTTCAAGTTTAAGGTTATTAAACGTCAGTTGTTCCCATATTCATTTCAACTGTTCAAGCCCACAACTCATATGCCGAGACCTTCATTACTCAGAGACTACTCACTATTACTCAGAGACTACTCACTCTTACACAGTCGACTCCATATTGGGTGGGCGCCAACGTGAGCCTCTGTGCAGAGTCCAACCTCCAGACTCCATATCGACCCTCGGGCAACTGCGCGTTACCTTCGAGCTTAGCCACTTTCTAGTAAGAGCAATCAAGGTACGCTGTCTATTCTATCACTTAACCATTCTAGATGGCACCACACTTGAGAAGTTGAGATAACTTAAGCATGTAGATTCGCGAGCTCCATAGTATCGGCTCAACTTTGAACCACTAACTGAAATTGCAAGACAAATTCTGTAATTGGAAGATAAAAACGAGAAAGTGTGACACAACTTAAGTTGTCGAACAATGAAGTGGCACGTGGGCACTGCATATTATTTTAAAATTTATACTTTGAAGAGTTGTATACTTTAAAGTTTTGAACACATTTGAAGATCCAAATTATGTATTTTTAGAGGGGTTGCTTTTATTATTTTCAGGGGAATCTGTTTTTAGAGGGGTTGTTGTTTGAGAAGAAATTTGAATGATGTTTGAATGAATTATGAAACAATTATAAACCTTATAAGTAGCTTTTTTGTATAGTAATCCATGTCTAAAGAAAAGTAATCCGAAAGGGTTGGAATTTCTTATATTATTTGAATAGTTGTTTGGGTATTAAATTTATTTGCTGATAGTATTTCCTTTAGGTAGCATTTCCTCATATATACCTAATTGTGTTTCAACTTTCAACTTTCAAGGTCATAATGATATAGCAGGTCAAAATGTGCTTGTGTTGCTAGATAGACTCCTCTTTGATCTTAAACACATCCTCATATCCTTTAAAATTTAAAACCGACCCTCTTTTTTGCGAAGTAATATATGGCATTTTTATTTTAACGTTTTATTGTCTTTTACAGGAGCCAAATTAAACAGAAGGCATGACTCCAAATCTTAATGAAAGCCACAATTTAAACACAAGTCCAAAATAACAACAATGCCGAGGGAGAAGGAACTCTTGGAGCTAACCATTCTTCTTCCAATACCCCCTTGTCATCTCCTTGTGTTGAATCCTCATTGTCGTGTCCAAGCTTCCCACACATGCCTCCAAGTCCAAGTCAAACTCAAGGCCAAATGAATCCTCTTGCATTCAACACTGGACGTGGAAACATAAACACTTTTTTTGCTCCCCGAACAAAACCCGGTTCCTTGGATGCCCTTGGTTGGAAAAAAAATATCCATACTTCGGCAAGGAAGGCCCAAACCAGATGAAATTTCCCAAATCCCTTTTTGGGTCTTGTAGATCATGTGTACTCTAGTCCCTCCACAAATTTTGGGAGCTAGAGAACATCCGATGCTACCCCCACTACACAAAATCTCAACACTCCCTCTTAGCACGGAGTGTGCTCTAGCAATACATCACAGCATGTATCACAAGATTTTGGGCACTGGTTTCTGTGTTGTTGATGTTGTGTCTGCTGCCCTTCAACGCTGCACTGTTGCCGCCATTCTGTACTGCTGCCCACGACGTTGTCACCGCCACTGCCACATTTGTACTGCAGCTCCCTCTCAATCTGTTGCATCTGTGCAGCCACCTACAGCACTACATCTTCAATTGTTGTGAGAAACAACTAAGTCTCCTACCCAATCTTTGACTGACAAGTCAGTTGGGCTGCATCCTTATCACTGAAGCTCCATTGGCTGTTGATCTGTGTTTTCATCTGGAGAATGATGTACACCTACAACTCTGCACTGCTGAAGTCACATTAGCCCCTTGTGCTGAAATCTCTCACGCTGCTACCGCGCTGCATTGTCCTCCTGAAGCCCCTAAGCTGCAATAGCTCTGCTTTGCATAAGCAACTCTGCTCTGCGTTGCTGAAGTCACATCAACCCCTACGTTGTTGCTGCCTCTACGTTGCTGCTGCATTTGCATTGCGCTGCTCCTTCCAACCTTCTGATCTGCCTTTGCTTCATCCGTGATTTATGCACCCACTGCTCCACTTGTCCCGCCATTGTCCTAAGGCTCCCGTAGCTCGGATGTGATCCAAGAGATGAGTTGCCCAAGGATTCCGCCCCTTTTTGTAGCTGCTCTACAGATCCATGTCACCCACTTTCGTGGTTCATGAGCGCTCATGGCTGCATCATCTTCTGACCCATCATCCGCCTCAGCAGCCTTGCAAGAAGAAGCTTCCTTGTCCTTTTTCTTCCAAGGACAATTGTTGGCAAAATATCCTAGTTCGCCACACTGGAAGCACTTGATCTTTGACAGATCTCTCTTCTTCTTTCCCTGCTGCCTCCTTGATGCCAAGGCAGCGTTTTCTTCATCTTCCTTCTTCACCTTACTCGATCCCGTGTTTCACTGCTTCTTGGTGAATCTGCAGAGTTCTTCTTGACGTATGATTGCCCACAAGTTGCCCCAGTCAAAAAGGTCCGCTCTGACCAAGATACTTTGGACAAAGGTTTCCCAGTCATTCGTGACCGCATTGAGAGCAGTCCTAACCATCACATCATCCTCCACCTTTGCACCTGCGGCAGTCAACTTGTCTCTGATCAACTATAATCTGAAGAGAAAATGTTCCATGTCTTCCCCCTTGGTCATCATGAATGACCTCATCTGAGTCTCCAGAAGCATCTTCCTCTGGACAGACTTCCCCTCATATAGGGTTGTTAAGGCCTTCCACATCTCATTAGTTGTCTTCTTCTCAGTTATGTGTGGGACAACATGGTCCTTAACTCCATACGTTATCAGTCGCTTGGCATGTCCAGCAGTTTCAGTATGCTTACTCAGGAGATCTGCAACGTTCGGCATGGCCAGAACTCGTTCTGCATGGTCTCTTAGATGATATGCCTCTAGGACTATCAGGATTCTAGCCTTCCAAACTGCAAAGTTGGACAGGCCATCGAATCTATCCTGCTCACGTAGTCCATGAGGAGCCATCTGCTCATAAATCTGTCGGAGCTCCTCTTCTCTCTACTAGAGATCTGGATCTAGTATGCTTTGCGAAATGGGCACCCTCTACTCCCTTTGGCAACTGATTTCCCTCCTTGGAAATCTACCAAATCAACAATGATTCAGCTCTCTTCGATCCTCTGATCGATTTGCAAGTTTCTTTGGCTAGAAAACTCTCTGAGAAGCTGATCTCCTCCCGCTCTTTGTCACTAGTGCTTAAGTTAAAACTCTGAAAACATTAGAAATTTAACCCCACCAGCAGCTTCTGAAGCTCTGCAACTCTGTTGTAGGAACTTCTGGATCCAACAGCTTCAGATCTGCGTCACCCTAGATGGCTTTAGACAATCTCAGCGCTGCCTCTGCGCAGTAAGTGTGTGGGCTTGCTGGGAGACAGCATAAGACAGTGTCACCCTGCCCTCTACGTAACTCTGCTCTCTCTGAAACTGTGGTGTCCCTTTAGATCTGCCTTTCTGCTGTTGTTACTACACTTTCTACTGCTTTCAGCAGCAAGATCCTTCAGTCTCCTACTGGTGACACTGCTAGATCTGCAATTGCTCTGATACCATGTGAAAATTTCTGAATGTTACTTATGCAGAAATCTACTGTTAGATTTGGTTATGCTCCTCCTACTTAATTAAGTTATTAAGCTGAAAATTCAGATTAATATCGAAGCAAAATACATAACAGACTTTCACCAATTCAGATCTAGAAAAAAATACATGCACACATAGACAAAGTGACATAAGGATTTTCTGGACAATAGTCCCCGGAAAAACCCAATGCGGGAAAACCAATCTGCTGGTTGCTGGAGGGTTTTATTATTACAAGTTTTCTGAATATAGAAAATCTGGGTTCCAGATCTGGAAAACCCGACAGAGAAAATATAGATCTGCATCTCTCCTTCTATTCTAAAGCCAAAATATTGACTGATTTACAGGACTCAGCCAAATCTTCACCCTAGAAACCCCAGCGCTGCCCCTGAAGCCCCTACGTCAGCCTCTACGTCCCTCTGCATTGGCCTAGAAACCCCTGTGTATCCCCAGACTGGGTGAAGCAGACCCTACGCTGCCCCTAAGGGTCTCTGCGTAACCCTTGAGGGTCTCCTGCTGCCTAACGCTACCCTGGGAGAGACTGTGTACCTGAAGCTGCCTCTGCGTTGCACAGTTGATGCCCTCTCTGTTGTTGCTGGTCTGCGCTGCCTCTAGAACCTGTTCTTTGCCTCTTGCTTATTCTAGGCATTGGGATCAAACCATCCCCTTTGCCTAAACTCCCCTCTCTGCAGCTGAAACACTTCTGAGAATTCTTAACAAACCCTACCCTAGAATCTCAGCTTAGCTTCAGTGCTCTGCCTCTGTGTGTGTCTTTACAAATGACCCCAAGCCTTTCCTTTATACTTTTCTCGTTGGGAAACCAACAGCTATAATCAAATCTTGAATTGATGGCTAAGCTTAAAAGAAAGCTTGATCCGTGTGACTTAAGACAATTTCATCACATGTTTAATTTAATTAACTTTAATTATTTAATTTTCCTAAGTTTAGACTTAGGAAATACATTAAAATAAGTAATTAATTAAATATCTCCCAAACCAGATGAAATTTCCCAAATCCCTTTTTGGGCCTTGTAGATCATGTGTACTCTAGTCCCTCCACGAATTTTGGGAGCTAGAGCACATCTGATGCTACTCCCACTACACAAAGTCTCAACATAGTTTACCTCCTATTCTCCTTTTTCATTGTCCTCCATCTTTTCTTTTGTAGGAACGTGACTACTTTAAGTATTTGTACTTTGACAACTCAGAATATGTTTTCTGTCTAAAACACAGTCTCTTACAAAAAAATAAACGTGAACTATTTTGAACTAACCTGTTGTTCATTCAACAATATTATATATCCCATCATCAATGTCCATAGTCAAAACTGAATAGACATATCCAAAATGTCCATGAAATCAGTTTGGAACATCTCAAGAATGGGCCGATAGCCAACAAGTCCCCACATCACCACAGTTTTGGAATGTTTCCTAGGTATCTTCGATTCCCCGAAATATCAGAATGGTGGGTATGAGGATTCTTTTGGGGGACACATCCCCATGCAACATAGGATTCAATCCACCACAGATAAGAGGGACCCACACTTATACCCACAATTGAAAACATGTATACATGAGTGATGGAATAAATTGAACATCCCTCTTCAATTACAACACATGTAGTTGATCTGAAATTGTATTCTATGGCAAGAAGCAAGCCTTGTTTCCTGTTACCCACAATTTTGTGGGTGATATCCCTAAGAGAAAATTTTCTCCAAGATGATCGTCAGCCGGTAGCTAGCACCACCTTGCAGCCACCAACTAGCTCGTGGTGCCATTTCTCTGCCACTTGAGACAACCATGTGGTCCCTCACCCATCTGTCATGATCATATGTTTGAAGGTGGGCCTCCTAAAACTAAAGGTATGTCTTGTCATTTGGTAATTGAGTATTGTAGTTTGCCTATCATAAACACTTTTGGGCATGGATTAATGGGGGGATTCGGTGGAAAGAGTGGGCTAGGTGTGTGAACCTGTCTCCTAGACCTCTTTGGGAAGTTACCCTTGGATCCTAGTCTTGTGGGATCTCTTTTATTGAACTTTGGGCTTTAGGGATGGTATTACATCGGAAACCCTAATTTTGGTTGCGTGGTCTCGCTCCCTCATTCATATATATCACTCCCCTTCCATTTATTTTAACCCCATTCATCATATTTCCCACCTCGGTCCACATTTCTCCACGAGGTCCACATAGGGTTAGCCTCCCCTTCCCTTTTCCCACACCTTGGGTCGGGCTTGGATCAATGCCCCAGAGGTTGATGCAGCTAAAAAGAAAAAGTAAAAGCATAATTTGCCACATTCAATGGGAAAATGTACCACAAGATGCAAAAGATGGTCAGGACAAACATATTTAGCATGTGGGCAAAAGCCAATGCATGAGCTCTACCCCGTATCTGTGGCCATCACCCTCGTTCTATAAGCCCTAGATGAGCCTCATATATCATTTTGGAACCCATGATTGTCCCAACCCCTTGAGGGCAATGAACTACCCTACCATAAAGGGGGTACCCATTGCTATACCTTACAGATCATGCTCTTATCCTTGAACCTCGAGCAGTTAATCAAAGAAAAATCATAAAAGGAAAAAGGAATGTAAAGAAGGGTGGAAAAATCAAGGTTGGGGTATCTCATGCACCACGATTGCTCTCTCCTATACATTATATACCCAAGTGTGGGCTTCCCCTTTAATAGTTACCCTTGTACCCCGACATGTGGCCCGGGATTGCCCCTTTCATTCCCTACTCCATTCATCTCTTTATCATATGCCACCACCATTTGAAGGATGTACCTTGGACATATTATCCCCTTCAAAGGTAGAAACCACCTAATAGGGTACTTGGTTAACCCCCTTTGGACCTTGGAGACATTAGCACATGCCAAAGCCTACTATGGAAGGCCATGCCATTATGAAGTGCCCACCTATTGTCCACAGTTTGTAAGCTCTTTAACTCGATTTCCTTAAATGACTACTTGTAATAAGGGGCTAGGGAACACATTGGATCTTATGCAAGACTACAGATGGTCTCTATTTTGGGTTTGGTCTCCCTATACGAGGTCCTAACCCTCCAGAGGGCTACATTGGCACATGAAGGGTGTGTATAGCAATGTTATTAGAACCGAACCGGTCATCGAACCGGAAAACCTTGTGGACCGGGAACCCATTGGAACCGGACCGGAACCAGATGAAAATAAAAATAAAAAAAATAAAAACCATATAAAAAAAAAACAATTTACCAAAAACACAAAATATTCATATTTTAAAGAAAAAAACAGATATATTCATGTGCATCCACATGAATCCAAACCATCTATACACAAATATGCAAATGTTCTCATTTATATAGCAAGTAATATTGCATATAACCAAAACAGTACTTAGTGCAAAACATCGTTGAACCAAAAATGTTACAAACATCAAGAAGCCGGCTCTAAAAGGCATTTATAGTCCAAAATTACATCATATATCATAGTATTATACTACAAGCTACATCTACAACAAATCAATGATCAAATCATCAATCATCAACCATCATCCTAGTCATCCTCCTTATCCTCATCTGAAGAATGAGTAGCATTCTAGTCTGCAATGGGATTATGGCTTGATTCCCATGGCCCTTGATTTACTCTCTAAAATTTTGGAGAAAATCAGCTCCAAAATCCTCTAAAATCAACTATGTAGCAACCCAAACAAAATAAAAAAATTAAAATTAAAATTTAAAAAAAAAATGTTCCACCAGTTGCAGAAACCACTAAAGAAATCCCAAATATCTCTAGGAAAAAAAAATCTTTGAAGTAGCTCGAAAATCTACCAACCCAACAACTCTCCAAGACTCCAATCAGCTCTTCAAATCTGCAAAAGATATCCCTCAGAACAACCTTGCAAAAAACTCTTTGAATTCTCCTCATCGAACTCAGCTCAAGAATTGCAAGAGAGTCGAATGAATAGTGTAAGTGAAATGAGGGGGTGGGGGTGTTTAAGTAGCTTTAGGGGCAGCTAGGGTAGCGTTAGTAACTAGGAAAAATAATTATTAAAAAAAAAAAAAAAACAATAAAAGAAAAAAGAAAAAAAATTGAATGTCCAGGCTTGTGAACCGATGGAACCGGTTCAGTACCAAACCGGTTCCATTGGTTCACAAGCCTGGACATTCAATTTTTTTTCTTTTTTCTTTTATTGTTTTTTTTTTTTATTATTATTATTTTTCCTAGTTACTAACGCTACCCAAACCGGCCGGTTCAGTACCGAACCGATTCCATCGATTCACAAGCCTGGACATTAAAAAAAAATTATTTTTTTTATTTTTTTTAATTATTATTCGAAACTGCCTGGTTCAATACCGAACCAGTTCCATCGATTCACAAGCCTGGACATTAAAAAAAAAAAAAAATTAATTATTATTGCCGAAACCGGCCGGTTCAGTACCGAACCGGTCATTTCCGGTTCAGACCAATTTTGCCTCCAAACCTAAGTAAAAAGACACGTCCCTCAGGGTCTCGTGTCCCGTATTTTACGTGTCGAACACGAAACGTGCCCTAAAACGTGTCAAAAACGTTTTCCTTCGTGTCCTCCAACAGAGACGTGTTTTGGACGTGGCAAAACCGTGCCCTAACATTTTTGGCTCTTAGGACACGTGTCCCATGAAAAGTGACATTTAAAACCTGCAACATGGTTTATTTTTGGGCTTTTTTTGTCATTATTTGCTCACTGCCGAAATCAAATTTGTTATGCAGTGTCAGGAATTCCATCATATTCAAGCAAAACGTTCACAACTTCACAATGAGAGCACAATTCACAATTTCACCTCAACCTGGACCTGGAGATGCAAAAGACGAGTGTTCGCGTTCTTCGCTAAGAGTTTCGAGCACTTAAATTTCTATAAGTTGTGTTATAGCCTATGGAACTTAAATTTATTATACACCAGTGACCACATATAGATCATGTGTTGAAATAAAAAGCTCACCTCCTCGTCATGTGCTCACTGCTCACTATACCTAATCAATGAATTAATTAATTTACAATGAGCAGTGAAGCTCAATAAATAATACAACTATAGAAACAGCAACAGCAAGTTTCTACTAAGAATATAGAAATAGCAAGTTTCTAACAAGAAACTGCTAATTACAATCATAGATGAGCGATAAACTCTAAAATAGCATTATTCTAATACCCTCCCTTAATGCTCAATCTATTTACAACACCGATAGACCCTCTGAATTTTACAAACTTATCAGGACCAAGAGGCCTACTGAAGATGTCTGCTGGTTGCTCCTTTGTGGGAACATATAGTAACTGAATGGATCCGTCTTCAACAAGCTGGCGAATGTAGTGACAATGAATTTCCACATGCTTTGTTCGTTCATGGAAGACTGGATTCTTGGCAAGTTTGAGTACTCTCTGATTATCACAGAACAAGGGAGTAGGACCTGCCTGGGAAACATGCATATCCGCAAGCATACGTCAAAGCCAAACTGCCTCACAAGATGCCTTAACTGCTCCCCGATATTCTACTTCTGTCGAGGAGAGAGCCACCGCCTGCTGCTTCTTACTAGCCCATGTGATAGCGCCAAACCCAGACTAAACACATAAGCTGTAGATTTACGGTCATCAATCGAACCAGCCCAGTCTGAATCTGTGTAACCACTGAGTGTAGGATCTGAACTCCGAGTGTATAGAAGTCCATAATCAAGGGTTCCTCTTACATAACGCAGCACACGCTTTGCTGCTATTCAATGATCAGCTTCAGGAGCTGACATGAAGCGTGAAATGTAGCTCACTGCAAAACTGATATCAAGTCGAGTGGCAATAAGTTAGACAAGGCTGCCCACTAACTGCCTGAATAAAGTTTCATCCACAAGTGGTGAGGATGACTGAGCTGAAAGTTTGAGCCCTGGTTGGGTTATGTTAGCTTTGTATTTCACTTTATACACCCATTTGCAGCTAATGGGTGTTTTCCCTGCAGGAAGATCAGAAAGGGTCCAAGTCTGATTCTTCTGAAGACTCTAGAATTCAGCCTCCATAGCATGTTCCCACTCAGGTATGCCCTTAGCCTCTGAATAGGTTTGAGGCTCAAAAACATTGTGTATGTTAGCCATAAGAGCAAAATTTATTGTAGGCTGTTGTTTGCTCTTATTTCTGGAAGTTCTACCTTCAAGGAGTTCATTATCCCGAAGATCACCAATAGTTTTAGCCCACCATTTAGGCTGGAGAGTAGAAGAACCAATATCTGGAGGAGGTGGAGGAGGCTCAGGAACAATAGGAGCAGCAAGAGGACAATTATTTTCTAGAGGAAGCTCAGGTAGTGCATCATCAAAGACTGATGCTGCATTATCCCTCCCATCAGGTGGACCTAACGGAAGAAAAACACTGTGAGGTTGATCCTTAGAACACTGCTCAGAAGGAAGGGACTGAAAGAACCCTTTGTCTTCATCAAATACCACGTCCCGACTGAAGATAAGAATATCAGTGTCTATATCTATCAACCTATAGGCCTTGTGGTGATCATTATACCCTGTCATCATGAGTTTCTGGCATTTGGAATCCAACTTAGAGCGCTTAGCACCGGGAATCCAAACATATGCAACTGAGCCAAAAACTTTGAGATGGTTGATCTTAGGCTTTCGACCAGACCAAAACTCTTCTGGAGTCTTCCCTTTAACAGCGTGAGTAGGTGATCGATTAAGAAGATAGACTGCAGTAAACACTGCTTCCGCCCAAAATTTGTTCGGAACACTTCTATGTTGTAACATAGAACAAGCCATTTCAACAACCGTATGGTTGCGACGTTCTACAACATTGTTCTACTGAGGAGTGTAGGGTGTGGTTAATTGGCGTTTGATGCCATGGGTATCATAGCAGTTGGAGAAAGCAGAAGAACAAAATTCCCCCCCGTTATCTGTCCTAAGAGTTATGATATTACAGCCAGACTCTTTTTCAACTAAGGACTTAAACTTCTGAAAGATACTAAATACATCAGATTTATGTCTTAGAAAGTACACCCACATTTTTCTACTAAAATCATCTACAATGAGCAAAAAATATTTGCAACCCGTAACTGAAGATGTATTCATAGGACCACAAATATCAGCATGAATTAACTGGAGTACCTTCGATGCGCGCCAAGATTCTCCATCCTTGAATGAAGACCGATGTTGCTTGCCAGCTTGACAGGCGTCGCACACTCCCAAATGTTGTGTCTGAATATCAGGTAACCCTAACACAAGTCCCTCCCGAGATAGCTGAGGGAGACACTGAATGTTTAAATGCCCATATCTCTGATGCCACAGAGTGCTGATGGGAGAAACACGAGCTACTAGAGCCACTTCTGGGGAATCACCAGTGTCGAGAAGCCTATATAGACCATGATCCTCTAGGCCAATAGCAACCGTAAGCCGAGTGTCCCTGTCAATAATGGAGCACTTGTGCGCACTGAACACCACATCGAGCTGAGGAGAGTTTCTCATAATCTAGCTGACAGACAGCAGATTAATTTCCATACCAAGAACATAGTACACATTCAGGAAGAAGAGTGTGCGCCCACCAGACTGGATCTGAACTATACCTCTGCCAACCACCATGTACTCCTCACCTCCGCCGAAGACCACGGAATCACTGAAAGATGAGAAGTCAATAAACCAGTCACGTCTGTGAGAGAAATGACGTGATGCACCAGAGTCAATGTACCAGGCAGAAGACGAGGCGTGATCTGAGTACCTTTTAGCCATAAATGCATAAAAGGCAGATTCCTTCTGCTCGGAATGTTTTGCGACATTCGCTTGCTGATGAGACCCTCCCTGCTTCTTCTGTTCAGAAGCAATCCTCTGTCGGCAATCTTTCTTCAAATGACCAAACTTGTGACAGTAATTACACTGCACATTTTTCTTCTTAGCAGGATCATAAAACTGAGAAGAACCTGACTTCTGAAATGACTAAGAGGACTGATATTTGGCAACAAAGCATTTTCTGAGGAGGCTGATGAAGCATCACTACCAAACTGTTGTTTCCAACGATCCTGCTGCAGGAGTTTGGTGCATAGCTCTGGACACTTCAGATCAACATTAGTGGAGGTAATGTTGAGAGTTTCTATAAAGTGTTCATAAGATTTTGGTAGACTTTTCAGGGTGATGACTACCATATCTTCTTCCTCCATGGTCCGGCCAATGGCTTCGAGCTGATCTCGAATGGCTTTAATCTTGTTAAGATGCTCCTGTAAAGATATATGTTCGTCCATCATGATGGAGAACAACTGTTTCTTGAGAAAGAAAGCTCTACTCTTGTCAGATGTCTTGTGCAGTTCCTTCAAATGTTTCCAGGTTTCGGCAGCTGTCTTGCCAGAAGGGATCTGTGGTAACTGATCATTAGTTACAGAGAGTTTGAGAAGCATAACAGCCTCTCGATTTGGATCATCAAACTTATCTTGATCTGCACCAGGTGTACCAAGACGAAGCTCTGTGCCCAAAACGAGCTGGTCAAGACGCCTATATTCAAAAATGGTCAACATTCTCTGTTTCCAGATGTTATAATTGTTGCCATTAAAGCGTTGGTTGCCTTCCAACATCAGATTAGTTAGTGAGGCCATCTGCACGTTTTTCCAAGACATGCAAAACGACCAAGGAGTCTGGCACGAATTTTAATGCAAATGGCGGCTGATCTGGACAAAAAACTATTGGAAATTTAAATGCTCATCCAGCCACAAAAAAATGGGTGCATACCTCGATTCTGCCAAAATAGCAGTCTAGAATTCAATCTACTGTAGAAAAACAATACCCAGCTCAGCCTTTAATAACTCGTCCCAGTCATATGCAAATTGCACCAGCAGCTTCCACATTCAACCAGCAAGATGGACTGATATTGGACAGAAATTCAACACATTGGACCAGCAACCAAACTCAGCAGCACGTACAGGATAGATATGACTGATAGGAGTCTTTATCCCATGAAATACTCAGCAGAAAACGACCCACCAAAGAAAGAATCGCAGAGAAAAAAAATGGCGGCTCAGAAATTGTGACGCCAAAAAAAAAATTTAGACTTCTAGAGAGCTGTTTCGAAATGAAGCACAAAATTTTTCAAATATTGAAGAATTATTTCGAAAAAATTACCTGAGCTCTGATACCATAATCAATGAATTAATTAATTTACAATGAGCAGTGAAGCTCAATAAATAATACAACTATAGAAACAACAACAACAAGTTTCTAATAAGAAAGTAGAAACAGCAAGTTTCTAACAAGAAACTGCTAATTACAAACTAAGAAAGTAGAAACAGCAAGTTTCTAACAAGAAACTGCTAATTACAATCATAGATGAGCAGTAAACTCTAAAATAGCATTATTCTAATGATACCTTCAAGGTCGAAAGGGAAGGAAAGCTCGATTAACGCTCTGGTCAACAATGAAGTTTGAACACATAAATTTATAATTTATAAACTACCCTATGTGGAGTTTGAACATGATCGAACCTGTTTGAAGTTAATAACAGAAGCTATAGCATGAACAATGAAAATTGAACTATGAACATCATTGATGTAGTAAATTAATAAACTAACTAGTAAATTACTAAATAGTAAATAGTGTATACTAAATACTAAATAGATATCATCATGATTCATATCTATATGGACCAGGCACTATATTTCAGTATTTTTAATATATATATATATATATATATATATATATATATATATATATATAATGTGTCCCTCGTGTCCTGTTTTCAGGGTCGTGTCTTGTGTCAAATACTCGTATTTACGTGTCCTCCATGTCTCGTGTCCTCGTGTCATGTGACTTAGCTCCAAACCAGTCAGACCAACCGATTTTCCGAAATCAATTCGGTTCCGATAACATTGGTGTAGAGAGCCATCAACCCCCACAACAGTAGACAGCATTGCATGGATCTCGAGAGATGTTGATAGATTGCTCGTGATTCACCTATTGGACGAGGAAGATGCACCTGGTTCACCATGCCCAGTCGACCCCACAATTGTACCATGCACTTGGCAGATGACCCAGGACTTGTATGTTGATCTGGCATCACTTACACCATCATCTAAGCCCTTACAAATGGTCTACAGGCATCTTTGATCTACCTGGAGACTCATGAGGTTACTTGTGTGCCCCCACACCCATTGGGAGCACCAAAGGTTTATTATTTGGAGAAGGGGCCATCCCCTTGTCCACTACTTTTGGGAGTCATATTCATCATTGTGGCACTTATGGACTTCATCAGGCTTCTTAGACGGCCCAACAACATGTATTATTCATCATTCGACCTCTTGAGAGGCTTATTCTTTTGAACATGAGCTAGTTGGTGCACTTGTCAACAAAAGTTAGTTATTTTTCACATTAGGGGCTAATGTGGGCCTAATTAGCTAAATCGAATCATTGGAAGTGTATAAATACAAGTGATGTGAATTCATTTTAGCATCACCATGGGGTTTGGAGTTGTATCTCTTTAGAGAACTTCGCTATCTGGAGTGTAAAAACTCTGGTAAACTTGATAAATATATATTATTAATGATGACAGATAAGAGATGATTACAATGAGGGATCGCCTAGGCTTTAAATATAGCCTCAAGGTGTCCCTTGGCGAAGAGGCATGATCTTTGATCATGCCCTTTCACTAATAAAACCTAATATAACTATATCTAACTAACAATTAATAAAATTTACATAACATTGCCCCTCTCTTAAAGATGCTTTGTCCTCAAAGCATATGTAACGATGGACAATGTTGACGAACGCCTGGGTTTCTTGAGCGGCGGGCTCTTGCTTCCCATATTTTAAAAAGATCGTGGAGCATATTCTCGAGTTCAATATTTTGCTGATCTGGATAGTGAAAATATCTGATATCGACAGGGTCGGATCCTGTCTTGACTTCTGGTGACTCTTCGTGGCTCCCTTTTGAAGATAACATTTCTAACTGATGACATTGTACTGTAGATGTTGGCGCTCCTATTTGAATCATCTTCGTCATCAGAGAGGAAGATACGACTTGATCTTCTAGGGCTTGGAATCCATACAACCTGTGTTTCTGCCCTTTCCACTTAAAACTTATAAACTGCTTCTGATGGTTGGCAGAATAAGTACCTAGAGTTTGTAGCCATTGAATTCCTAAGACCACATCTACTCCTCGTAATGGAACGGTGTAGAATGGAGATTCTAATTGAAAGTCTTTAATCTGCAATTTGACTTTATGGCATTTTCCTACTTGTTCAATCTTCTTACCATCGGCCACCATTACCTTCATATTAGGCATGGGAAAAGTAAAGAGGTTGAGTCTTTTGGCCATGGCTGAATCTAGAAAATTGTGCGTCCTGCCTGTGTCTATGAGAACCATTACATTGTTTTTCTTAATATGTCCTCTTAACCTTAGGGTTTGAGGTTGTAATATGCCTGTCATAGCTGATAATGACACTTGCGGAATAGTTTCGCCATCCACTACTGGAGAGAACTCTAAGTTGTCTTCTAATCCTTCTATACACGAATCAGTGCTGTTAGCATCGTTAGTTGCTTCACAACTGTATAGATTTTTCGCTTTTCCATTAGCACATCTGTGCTTAGGGTCCCAGTTTTCGCCGCAACGTTTGCACTTGCCCTCTCGCATTCTTTGTTTTTCCAAACTAGATTTTTCTTCTTCACGAAGATGGACAGGGACATATTTTGTGTCATCTACATTTTCAGATTGAGGAAACCGTCGTCTCGAATATACTTTTTCTGGTTTCGATATCCTTTCAAATTTCTTTTCAGCAACTTTTGCTTTTTGCCTTGCTACTTCTACGGACGTAATTTCATGTAGTTCGAGCTCTTCTTGTATGTGGATTTTAAGTCCTGAGATGTAAGACTGGATTAGACGAGATTCCGACAATCCCGGTACTCGTGTTGCCAAGGTCTCCCATTCTCGAGTGTACTCATCCACATCTCCTTTTTGGCGTAATTTGATAAAGGTTGAAAAAAACTTTTCTTCTTTTATGCCTTGAAACCTTTTGAAGAACGCATCCTTAAATTTCCTCCAACTGATAGCGAGCGTCGTCTTTTTCCACCACATATACCAATTATATGCTTCTCCTTCCATTTTCATGGAAGCATGCTTAATTTTTTCGCCATCACTAGTAATGTCATAAATCTCAAAATATTCTTTCGCTTTATTAAGCCATGCAACGCTATTTTTTTCATTACCATCAAATTTGGGTAGCTCGATTTTGGCTTTTCGCTGATATGCTAATGGTGGAACAAAAAGGGGATATTGATTAGCAAATGCATTCCAGAGCTGCTTATTTTGAAAATCTGCATTACTATCTTCTTGATGATGTGGGGAATCGGTTTTTTCCTGATGCTCTTCTGAGTTCCCTGAATCTGCGGAATTGTTTTGTTGATCTTGTTCCTTGTTAGGAGATATTGGGGATTGTGTCTGACTTAATTTATCTAGCTTATCATTTAGCTTATTGAAGAGTTCGTTCTGCTTTTCTGTGGCCTCGTGATGATTTAGCCACATTTGTCTTTCTATTCGATTTGTTGTATCATGAACCTTTTTGATGTCGTTGGAATGCCCTGCAACTGTGCTTTCAAGATCGACTAATCTTTTTCCGAATTCTTCGGAATTATTAGTGATCTGTTTCTCGAGATCTACCAATTTCTTCTGGAATTCAGCCATCGACATCGAAGAAGACATTGAACGTGTATGAGGTGGAGAGTATTTTTCTGCCAGTTTCTCCTCTCTTTTTTTCTTTAAAATTAATTAATTAATATTTAATTAATTAAAAAAAAAATTGAATTAATAAATTAATAAATTAATTATTATTATTTTTTAAATAATAATAATATATATATATATATATATTAATTATAAATTATATAATATATATATTATATAACTATCGATCAACTTTTCAAAAGAAAACCTGTCCGGCAGCCGTCCAGTGTTCACTGTATTTATGATGGAGTCGTTCAATGGAGTGGTGTGTAACTACGCAGTCGTCCACCGTTTTTAACGGATGCAGATGGAATGGCAGCAGAATGAAACGACAGCGGCAGTCAATGCGATTTTTTTTTTTTTTATATAACGATGCTCAGAATTTATACGACACACCTGTTTGTGAACTATTTATACGACACACCTGTTTGTGAACTATATTTATACGACACACCTGTTTGTTAATTGTGAACTATATAATATATATTATATAACTATCGATCAACCCGACACAACACTCGTTCGCTTTTAAAAAAAAATACCCGTTTCAAATCATCCACCGTTTTAATGGATGCTGATTATACCGCGAGCCTTATATTCCGCAGATGTTATTGAAACCTAAAATATCGATACAACTTGATAGAGGTAGCTTCAGCGGGGCCGGAAATCGGGCGGAAATATGGAAGGGAGATGGCAGACGGATGGTGTCAGCGGCAATGTCAACGAAAATGACAACCCTCGTTTTGATTATGTCTCTGCATCGCTGGCCCGTATAGTGGCTTATGGTGGTAGAACGAAAAAGGGGGCGGTGGTAACAGTTTTGGTGGCTGCGACAGTTATCGGGGTTGCACGGACAACGACTGTGTGAGGGGGTGTCTCCGTATGGAAGAATTCAGCTGATTTTGGTGGCGTTGCTAGTGGGTTGCAGTCGTTAGGCAGAACTGTGGGGACGGTGTGTGAGCAGATTATGTTGTGAACGTCCACTACGCAAGTGACAGATATGCCACGAAAAGCAGTGATTAGATGATGATTTCTTTTGGGGTCCACAACCCTCAGTCAAAGGCCCAAAACGCTTTCTCAGATTTGTGTCACACAATCTCGTACTTTTTCAGACTGTTGGCGTCTTCAATTGCAGAATTTAAAATTCTGAAATGGCTGATGTACAGTTCGGAAAGTAATTCTGCACTTGTTTTAAAAAAAATTCTGAAATTTCCTTCGAAATTTTTTTAACTTGATGATCCACAGATCCAAAGAGCGATGGCTCTGATACCAATGGAGTGTAAAAACTCTGGTAAACTTGATAAATATATATTATTAATGATGATAGATAAGAGATGATTACAATGAGGGATCGCCTAGGCTTTAAATATAGCCTCAAGGTGTCCCTTGGCGAAGAGGCATGATCTTTGATCATGCCCTTTCAATTAATAAAACCTAATATAACTATATCTAACTAATAATTAATAAAATATTCATAACACTATCCTTCATGGAGGACGAATTTTTGGAGCATGGAATGAATTTTGATGTTTGGATTATTTTCTCTTATCTTGGAGCTTCTTGATTGGCAGAGTTTTGATGGTTGGATATACTCTTAATACATGTAAGTACATTTTAATGCTATTTTCTCTTTCTATTTTGTTACATACATTGTTGTTGGGATTTCGCTATCCTAGGGCTAATTTACTGCATCCATTTGTGCGAAGTTGTGGAAATTCAGTTTCTAGATAGTGATGTTTCATGTATGGGCCATGTATTATGAAAGAATGTTCCTAGAGATGCTTCTTCATTGAAATTCATCTTGATAAGCCATCTATTTTGAAAAATGAAGTATAAAGCTCTTGAAGTTGCTTTTATTGTTGCCCTAGTGCTATGTGAAGTTGTCTTTAAGGCCTCCTTGACATAGAAAATTCGATGTCCATAGTCATAATTACTCGACTCCAAAATCTCCCCAAAGGACTAGGCACTAGTCCACCATAAATGTGATCACTTCAAAAAAAATTCCTTCTCTCACCTTCTCTTTTCCAGGCCTAGCCCCATAGGTCACATAGGGAATCAATTATCTCACAATCTAGCCATCGAAACCCTTTGATTTTTGGTCCACAACTTCGATGGTGAGTCCTCGCAAAGCCCTCCAAATTTCATGAGATTCTGACGATTCAAAAGGTTGACCGAAGACCATGTTGCATTGACTTTCTTGCTCCTGTCATGCGTTGACTTTTTCTGGGTTGACTTTGAGTTGACCGTGTGGCTGTTTTGAGGGCTGTTGTGACACATGTTGGGTTGGCTGACCAAGGAGTCTTCGCTGGTTGAAGCATCCTGTTGACCGCCGGAACGCACCATCACTTTTATCTGTTTCTGACTTGTCTTCTATAGATCCTCTGGTATGTTCTATCAGCATTTTACTTGATTGTTTATGTGATTGCTGTAGTAAAAGGTAAAGTTGCATCAAGCATAGAACATCTACATAAATTTACACATATTTTTAACTCCAAAGATACCCGTCGTAAGGATTTTTGGCTGAAGCTTCAGAGAGCTTGTCTAGTTTTGGTACTATGTAAATTTTATATTTATGGGCTCAAAAAAAAATAGCACAACCACTATATCTGTGATTGAAAAAGCAACACATGGATTTTTGGCTGAATTTCAGAGAGTTCATCTATGGTTTTGGTACTATGTAAATGTTATATTTATGGGCTCAAAAAAAATAGCACAACCACTATATCTGTGATTGAAAAAGCAACACATGGGTACTACAAACTCGTTAACATTAGCATATTCAAACGCAAGAGGTAAGCACTCATGTTCATCCAAGCAAAGAAAACATATACATGGAAAATACAATTGGGCATTGCAACAAATTGTTCTCTCTTCTACTAAACCAATAATTTCAGAACCCAGTACTTATGATTTCAATCAGTCTCAACATAAAGAACACTAGTCCAGCACTATGCCTCAAACCAAATTTTACCTTTTGATATGTTTTTCACTCTCTCAAAGTTGACGATTACACCCCAAGTTAGTTGCTCATCCTGTGATAAAGACAGTTTGTCTTTCTCTCCACTAGTGCTTAGAATGCGGATAAGCCTTCCAGGCTGCAGGAAAGGTAAACAATGTCTTGGTGAAAATACAATATTACGTATGTCACCCTTGAAGCTACAGAGCTGTTTCAATAGAGAGTAATAATCTTTTAATTTATCTTCTTCCTCGATCACAATCAAGTCTCTCTGTTCCTCTAGATCATTCACATGTTTCTGCATTCATGCATAAACAAATAAACAAAAATTATTGCCAGGATCATTAAAGCACTCCAATCTAGCTCATACAAAAACATGATCTAAACTTCTATAACACAGTGAGATTTGAAGACAAAATCCTTTGCATATTTCCATCTGTATTGAACTACAATCAGAGCTTCTCATGAGACAAGTAGAAAATGACAAAGTTGCAGAGTAAGCTTTGTAATGAACTTTCATCAGAGTAAGCTTTGTAATGAACTTTCATCAAGAGAATCCACTCTGAACAAACAATATTTAGTATCCGGTTGCAATGTAGAGAGTGAACCTGAAGATTGGGAAGAGCACGATCAGACTGGAACTGGTAGAAAGATTGTCTCAGCAGAGTCTCTGGATCACCATCCTCGCAACGCATCTGATTCAATAGCATATTGTAGCTCAGATGGAAAGCACTGTCATAAAGCAGACAAAGCAACAAGAATTATTTGACAAGGTCATTAAACACTATCATTTGACAAATATTGGTTTGTTGTCAATTATGGGCTATAGCAGCCATAGCATTCTATGAGTAGAAGTACAGCTGTAAAAGAGAATAAAGCCACCTCACTAGAAATCAAACTCAATGCAAATAGAAAAGAATAAATCCAAAAAAATGAAAATAGGGCAAACACCAGTTAGAAGGCCCTCAAGATAGCAAAAGCATGCAATAGTATGATAACTGATAGATACATTCAAAAATATTACCTGAAAGGTCACCAAATAGAAGAACATAGCACATTTGGAGCCACGTCAATTATATCCATTTGTATGGAAAACAAGCAAGGGATTATTCATAGAGAACTACACAACTATTCTTATGTTGTATCCTTCCAATAGGCAGAGAAAGATCTGAATAAAGCTGGTTCAACAAGTCTCATGAACTTGGATGAATTGTCAAACTCAAATTCATCTGCATACATGCTTTGGAAAAAAATAAGTACTCTTTAGGGTATCAGAATACTAAGAAATCAAGCATACCATCTTGGTCACCATCACATCCACTACTTTAATACAAAGCATACAGGAATGACCATGATATCACATCACTGACTATTCAACAATTATGCAAAAGCATTGCCAATCAAAACAATGCGAATAACACATTACGATAAGCACCTGAAATCCAACTATACAAAAAAGAAATATTTCGTTACTGCAAACAAACCATTTCCAATATTTCTACTAATCAATGTTGTGAGAACCAGCCAATTTCAAGCAAACTGGCAGTTCTCATCCATTTCTGGCCAAAAATGCCCACGAACAGCTGGATGGAACCCATCGAGCACAATTTTATACTGAACCAGATGGTTCGGCACAGAACTGGTCAACCAGATAGTTTAGGGACTAAAAGACAAGTCAGCCTAGAGCCTCAGAAAAATAAATAAAAACAAAAAACTCCAAACCCTCATAAAATCGTAACCACTAGTTTATAAAAACCCCCTGAGAACAGTTTTGTGCTGAACCAGCAAGATTAGCGCAGAACTTGTCAACCTGATGATCTAGGGCCCACAAAAACTGGATAGCCTAGAGCCTCAAAACAAAACAAAATAAAAACTCACAGCCCTTCTAGGAAGGCTAGGAAGAATATCCTTGCATGGTCCTTAATGCTTGGTGACTTGCCTTTGAAATACCTCTGAGCCCCAACCCCAAGTGTTCCTTCTGTCAGAAAGATGACACTGTTAAGCACCTTTTTCTGTTTTTTCATTGTACCAATGTGTCTGGGGATGCAACCTTTTGTAGTCAGCTCATCCCTAATTCTATCTCTTGGAAAGATGTCATCCTCAGGGATAAGCTTTTGTAGGTGATAGAATTCCATGTAGCATGGCAACTTGTTAGAATTGAGATTCTCTTATTTATCTGGAAAAAAAGGAATGACAATATTTTCAAGCAAATTGTATGTGATGGCAATATTTTCACCTAGTTTGACAGAGCTCTGAACTGTGCCAACTTGCATGTTGAAATTTGGTTACCGGAGGATAGGTGGTTCCCTAAGGCTTTGATCTTTGGCCTAAGGAAAAGTGTCCAAAAAGAATTTAATTTTTCTCCTAAAGTAACTTTATAAGTTATAAAGTCAAATCTAATTTAAAAGTGACTTTAAGTGATAAAGTTACTAAGTCTAATTTTAAAGTGACTTTAATAAAGTCAATGTGAAATTAGAAAGTGAAAAGTGACTTCGGAAATAAATCACTAAGAGGGTTTTATTAAAGTGGGGTGAATTAAAAAATAGAAAAGTGAGATTTAAATGCACATTTAATCTCAGCCCTAGATCTAAAGCTATCTCAGCCATTGGATTTAGGGATTCCCCAAAAGTCACTTAGGGTTAGGTTAAAGGAGGAAAAGAGAGAAAAGATCATTCAGTTTTTCATGAGGAGATTGAGAAAAGAGAAGAGAAAGCAAGGGAGAAATTTCTGAGCAGTGAGAAGAAGGAGGGCAGTAGCTAGAGACTTCAACAAATCCATACAGCAACAAATAGGCACAGCTCCCAAGGCAGAAATCCATACAACAGGGGTGTGACACACTTCTCGAGGAAGGAGGCACAGTTTTCTAGGAATCGGTACAGCAGCTTCAGCACAATTTTATGGGCAAATTCTGGGCACAAAAATCGAGGAAAGGTACTGCTGTTTGGTGGCACAGATTTCGAGGAAATCCATACAGCAGCCATACAACAACTTCAGCACAGTTTTCGAGGCAGGAGGAGGTACTGTTGTACCTTCAGTACAGTTTGTACAGTCGTACGGCTGTACAGCTGGGCACACATTTCGAGAAGTACATTCAGCATTTAATGCTGTAAAAATTTCAGTTCTGTTGTTTACTGTACGGCACGTTTTCCAAGAGGGGTATAGGCACAGAAATCAAGATGAGTACATTTGTTAAGTTGCTGGAATTTTTGTTGTAATTTCTGTCTCATTGTAAAAGCTATATTCAGAAATAAATAAGATTTTTGAACTGGTTTTCCCCAATAGTTGTATGGGGCTTTTCCAGGGTCATCTTGACCAAAAATCAGCGTGTCAAATTTCTGTGTGCCGCTGATTTATTTTCTGAGTTTTTATTTCTGCATTTTCAGCACTGAAATTTCCAGAATTTGTGTTTTCAGAAAATATTTATTTTTTCAGCTTGTTGAATGTATGGTTATGGGAATAGGCATTTAACTTTATGGGAGAAATAAGGAGAAACTGAAAACTGGAGTGGGTCTTAAAATTTCTACATGGTATCAAAGCTAGTTTGCTGAAAAGTGCAGTTTGGGACAGCAAAGAGAAAAAATTACAGCAAGCTGATTTTACACACAGAAAACAGAACCTTTACCACAGCACTGTCATTTTCAGTTTATTAGGACATCAAGCATATCTTTGGGCTTGAGGGTGGAGGATAGGTTGAATGGGCATAGCAACTACTCTGTATGGAAGGAAAGAATGCAGAACATCTTTGAGGAGGCAAAAGTTTGGGGTATAATGGTGAGTATCCAACAGCGCCCTGTTAATGTGCCTAATGACCTTGTTCAGTTGGAAGACTTTAATAAGAAGAATAACAAGGGTAAGGGACTGATTCTAGCTGGTGTTAAAGACCATTGCATTCCTCATGTGAGAGGAAAGAGACTTGCTCATGAGATGTGGACAACCTTGACCAATCTCTACTAGAGTACCAATGAGAACAGAAAAATGGTACTAATAGAGAAGTTGAAAGCCATTAAGATGGCAAAGACTGATAGTGCTACTGCATACCTCACAAAGATCACAAATGTGAGAGATGAGTTGGCAGCAGTTGGAGAGATCATTCCACCCACTAAGTTGGTGCGGATTGCAGTGAATGGTCTTCCCAGTTCATGGCTGAGCTTTGCTAATGGGATTGTTGCACGGGAGACCCTTCCCACTTGGGAGAGGTTGTGGGATGATTGCATACAGAATGAAATTAGAAAGAATCAGCTTGGGGCAGCCAAACCAATTGAGGAGGATGAGGATGTAGCACTGGTAGCAAGGGGCAAGAAAGGCAAAGGAAAGAAGCAAGCTTCCACAAGTGGTGGTGGGGGCCATGGAAAAGGTAAAGGTAAGCAGTTGAACAAGGAGAATAACTATTCCAAGGTGGAGTGTTGGAATTGTCAAAAGACAGGACACTATGCAATTGTGTGTCCGGAGAAGAAGAAGAAGGGGAGAGCTTTGACAGGGAGTCTGGGTTCAATGATTGTGAGTCCATTAGTGCAAGATCACCTGCCACAGAGGTTGAGAGGGAGTGTGCATTTCCCTCCACTAGCGGAGCATCTTCAGGTATTTGGTATGTTGACAATGGGGCTTCATGTCATATGACAAGAGTCCGTGAGTACTTCTCAGAGCTTTCAAAGAGTGGCACTGATATAGAGGTAGTACTCGAAGACGATAGCATTGTTAGAGCAGTCAGTGTGGGGACATTGACATTTGATAGGGAACCCAAACCTCCCTTGAAAGTGTCAGATGTTCTATATGTGCTAGGGAGGAAGAAGAACCTTATATCTATCTCAGCATTGGAGGACAAGAGATATGACGTATTGTTCAGGAGAGGACAAGTGCTTATATATCCCAGGGGCGCTCTAGTTGATTCAGCTAGAGTGATTGGTGTACGCCATGCAAAGGTGTACAAGTTTGCATTTCAGCCCCTTTTTGCATTGAGCAGTAGTACCGGCAACAGAGCTAGCAGTTCAGAGCTGTGCGAGATTTGGCACCGTAGGATGGCGCACATGTATCATGGGACCTTGAGGACATTGCCATATTTCAGTATTGATCACCTAGATACATGCAGAGGATGTGCGATAGGCAAGTTTGCCAAATCCCCTTTTCTCAGCAGTGACAGCAAATCGACTGGGATACTTGATTTGATTCATACTGATGTGAGTGGTCGGATGTCTCATGTTTCCTTGAGTGGATATGAGTACTATGTTTTATTCATTGATGATCACTCTAGGAAAACTTGGATTTATTTCTTGAAGACCAAGAGTGACGTCTTCAAGCGGTTTCAGGAGTTCAGAGCTCTTGTGGAGACTCAGACAGGTCGGAAGATCAAGTCCGTCAGGTCGGACAATGGGGGGGAGTACACCCTTGGTGAGTTTGTTGATTATTGTGGGGAAGCTGGCATTAGGAGGGAGTTCACAGTTCCTTACAACCCCCAGCAGAACGAGGTTGCGGAGAGAAAGAACAAATCCATCGGAGGGGCTACCAAAGCCATGCTACATGATCAGGGGTTACCATTGTTTTTGTGGGCAGAGGCCTACAACACTATTGTATATTTGTAGAACAGGAGTCCGCATCGTGCCTTGGGGCATGTGACTCCGGAGGAGGCTTTTTCTCGGGAAGAAGTTCGATGTTGGTCATCTTCGCATCTTTGGGTGTATTGCATACTCCTACGCACTCCAAGGAGAAGAGGACCAAGCTAGAGCCCAAAGCAGCTGGAGCAGACACGCTGCGTGAGACCTCAAAAGTTATTCTACGATATTCCCGCACAGAGGGAGAGTTGTTGTCGTGATGGAGATCGAGGACAATGGCTTTCGTGAGGCTTAGAGGTAGAGTATCCGGATCAAACGTACCCTCAAAGTATGTCGAGTTTGGGTCAACGATGTGCAAGGTGGATCAAGAGGTACATCGATTACGTGTCAAGTCCGTGCTGAGCTGGTTTGCGTAGTCGTAGGTGATGCTTTGAATGAAGATGCGTAGCAAGCCACTAGGTAGTCCATTGATGGACAGTTCACTAAAGCAACAAAACTATACGCTTGTTGACTTTAAATTGTAAAATACACAAGACGTATTTGTAATAATAATTTATTAATATATAAAATGTATATGTGATGTGTTACAATGAGGCCCTGCTTATATACCTACGCAGGTGGCCTTTCATGACCGGGCATTTCTTTTAGACATGCCTTTTCACTAACTTAATGACTACTTACCATAATCCTTATTTGACTATTAATAATTATATTTATTCGATTTATTCTATTTATACTATTTGTTATGAATTATATTCATAACATTGCCCCTTCCTTCAAAAGCTTTGTCCTCAAAGCTATACTACTGACATTTTTCTTCATTTTGCAGTTGTCACCTCAACATATGAGACTCGATGTCACTCGTACCTTCCTTGTATAATTCGCTTGTACATTGTCCATGTTTCGATTTTTCCTTACAATTTTTTTTTAAATTAAAATATATAAATTAATTTTATTAAATTATATAGTTTGTAACTATATAAATAATTAAATTAATTAATTAATTTAATTTTATAATTGTAATTATATGTATGATATATATAAGCGATGTTTCCAACGATTAGCACCATTTGACTCATAGTCAAACAAAACAGTTATCCACGCGAGCTCTAGTCGGGACACAGGCAATGGACCGGATGTAATATATGGTTGACGGGAGCCAACACCGTCCGGCCATGGTGCTGCAGGTGAAAGCCGAGGGTGGTGTCGCGGTCGGGCCAGCGGACGATGAAAAGGGTGACAAAAAATTTGAGAAGGAGTGGGTCTAAGCAAGGTATCCAATGTCAACAAATCCTTACAAAATCTGTCAATTCCTCAAATGCTCCATACTCACTAGGTATAGCAGGAAGTATGCCGATTCCTGCCAGCCTAGGGTTAAAAATATTCGAACTCCCACAACATTCCAACATACATATTCCCAAACTCCAAATATCTGCTACCATTATCTGGGATGGATTTTTTATTGCAAAACAAGATCCTTCAAGGCACTCGGGGCTCATGTATCTCGGGCTCCTGACTGTCACATCATAACATTCCACAGTTCTTGATTCATCGATTATTAGGCTGGTCCCGAAGTCTGCAACCTTCAGGTTGTCTCCAGACCTAGTGATCAAAATATTGGTGGGTTTCAGGTCCAGGTGTGCGATGTGGCATTTTCTTAGGTAATTGAGCACGTGAAGAAGTTTTCTAGCTATCAACGAAAGATCCCTCTCGTTGATTTTCTTGTGCTCTTTGATGAGATTCTCTAGTGTTCCTCCATTAATATACTCGAAGAGAATACAATATATGTGAAGGTTGTCATCCATTAATGCTTCGACCATTTTCACTATATGTGGATTCATGAATTTAGGGTTAGAATTTTCTGTAATTCGTCGCAGAATCTCAATTTCGTTTTTCATGTGTTTTAGAGCTGGCTTGAAGCAACTTCGCATTTGTATTTCATGAATTTTCATGGCGTAAGTTGTGGGATCCCCAGGGCTAACGTGGTGATGGACTTTGTACACAGTTGAACTCGAGTCGTGACCTAATTCGCCAACGATTTTCAAATCTGATACGCCGATATCGCCAATTCTAATGGCGGAATACTAGTTTTTATCAGTTAGTGAAAAATATTCTAAAACGGATTCCTCTTCATCGTTGTCATCATCTGAATTGGGATTTTGGGTGGTGCCCTTATTTGTTTCTTCATCTCCATTTGATGTTTCAGAATCTAGAAATGTTTTGGCTGCGATTTTCAGGATTTTGCTGCAAAGACGCTGCATCAGTTTATTGTAGAGGCTTGTCTCTTCTTTGTGGCGTGAGAGGAGCTTGGTGTTTGCTAATGGTCGGGGTATGCCCCGCAATTTTTTATTGTCTGTAATGCTCAATTTCTTCTCTGCAACCATTGCTGGTGATGATCTCCAGAACTGGGTAGGCTGTGTTGCAGTTTTATCTCCATCGATGCCATTCACTTATAGGATTTCATCATCGCCTTTCAAGGGACTTGGAACGGACTCCCCAATGTGTTTCTCATTGATCTCGTGTTGTGCCATTGTTGAATTGTTTTCTTTTTCTTTTTCTTTTTCGTCATATTCCCATTTGGATTCAAGTTTTGAGTGGTTTTCTTCCTCTTTATGATCAATGTATTCTTCAGCATCCCCTTCATTGTTATGATATTGTTCATTTTCTTGTTTCTCAAGATAATCTTCATCCACATCAAGATCTTCATCTGAATCCTCATCTTGATATATATCAGCTTCATCTTCTCCACCATCTTGATTGATATATTTTTCATATTCATCATTATAATCAGCATCTTCTTCCTTATTATTGATTTCCACATAATTCTTTTTAAAACGTGTTGTAACTTCTCCACATGATTTTTCTAATTGTTGAAGCTTTTCTTGAATTTTTCTAATTTGCTCACTTTCTTCAAGATCTACACATAATGGCACATTGTACAGTAAACTATGTTCATAGGCTTGATACTACGTTCATAGGCTCGTAAGACAATATTGTGCGACATGGCTCCGATACCACTGAAGCAACAAAACAATACGCTTGTTGACTTTAAATTGTAAAATACACAAGACGTATTTGTAATAATAATTTATTAATATATAAAATGTATATGTGATGAATAAATGTTACAATTAGGCCCTGCTTATATACTCACGCGTGTGTGGCTTGATGATCAAGTATGTAATCTTTAGACATGCCTTTTCACTAACTTAATGACTACTTAACATAATCCTTATTTGACTATTAATAATTATATTTATTCTATTTATACTATTTGTTATGAATTATATTCATAACATTCACACGGTACTTCAACATCTATAGGTTCAGACCTAAGTTCAGCAAGAGACATAGTGGCGTATTACCAGAGTTCAGTTCTGAAAGAGGAGGAGGAGTTTCATTCTCCATGGAAGTGTGCCTGGGAAGAGGAGTTTCATGTGGCCTCCGTGTTACCTTGAGAGAGGCTCACATCTATTGTCAACAAGAGGCCACGTAGAGAAATATACCACCTGAGCAGTTGTGTAGCTATATGGCAATGGTTGCCAACATCATTGACTCTTAGCCTTCTAGCTATGAGGAGGCAGCTAGCCAGCAGGTCTGGAGAGAGGCCATGTAGGAGGAGTATTCTTCTATCATGAAGAATGATGTTTGGGAGGTGGTGCCGAGGCCTGAGGGCAAATCCGTGGTTACTTCCAGATGGCTTTACAAGGTAAAGCATGCTGCAGATGGCAGCATTGAGAAATTCAAAGCGAGGTTTGTGGCTAGAGGGTTCTCCCAAGTAGAGTGAGTTGATTATGAGGAGACCTTCGCTCCCGTGGCTCGATATACTTCGATCCGCTCCATTATATCGATAGCAGCAGAGATGGGTTGGAAGATCCACCAGATGGATGTGAAGACCGCATTTCTCAATGGCTTCATACAGGAGGAGGTGTACATTGAGCAGCCACAGGGCTTTGAGTTGCATGCAAAGAAGTCCCATGTGTGCAGACTGAAGAAGGCCCTTTATGGCTTGAAGCAAGCTCCTAGAGCTTAGTACTCTAGGATTGATATGTACTTGCAGGAGATGGGTTTCACAAAGAGAGATTGTCACACAGTAATTTGTCACTGTCCCTGCAATCCCCATCTCGCCCATTGGAGGGTCATTTCGCACGATTGTTGTTATTGCGTTGGCAAATACCACTGTATCCCTTGCCATGAGGACAACAACTTTCCGTAGAACATTTCCGAGGCACCACGAAACACCTCGTTTTTGCCTTAGCGCCGGGTAGCCCGTTATGTACTCGCGCCAATGAGGAAAATTAACACTGAGCCCGTGCCCATTGGCGCTCTGTCCCAGTTAAGCACCCGTGCCAATCTTTTTTCGGATTTTTTTAAAAAAAGAGGCGAAATTTCAATTACAACAACTTCGTTGATGAGTCATCAGGAGTGGTTTCGACTGAATAACCATGACCTTCCTCCTTTGGCCTCTTGTTTCCACCTTATGGGGAACCTCCCAAGGGATAAGGCCTCCCTTCCATTATTGTAGGGATTCTTCATTAAAAGCATGCATTAAGTAGATTCTCATTTCATCGAAAAATGCATTGAGTGCATTCTTATCATTTGAAAAGAAAAGGAAATTGTGCATAGATTACAATTGCATAGTTTTCAAAAAAGAGGATTTTGCATATATTACATTGCATTATTCGCATCGTTGAATGTTTTAGATTACTTTTGGATAGTAAAGTCATCTAGTTTGGAAAAAGTTTCGTTTTCAGTATTGTTGTTTGTTGCATCATTGTTTGAAACTCTTCCCTCAACTAGATAGCATTCATCGAATTGAAAGATTTCTTTTCTCATATAGCTGCATATAGGAGATTATCAGATGACATGCGGTAGTGCCTTGAAACCAAGACATAATTAAAGATCAACTATAAAATTTACTGAATTAACCTAAGGCAACATTGAAACATTAACGAAATCTAGAGGTCTAGGCTAGTGACGTGTTCCGGCGTCGTTAAACCTAGTAGCTGTCATTTGCCATCTGGCTTTAAACAGCACTAGCACGGACTTGTGCTCTCTGTATCGTCGAGTATATAAAGGGAGACCCCATTAGGTTGCAAATCCTTTATCCATAGGAAGCCGAGTCTGCCGCCTCTTACCCGTGATACACTGAACACAGCATTCGAGGAGACTACCTGCACGTACGTTAAGTCCTTGGTCATTTCTCTTTCATTTGATCACCAAGGTGTATATTGCAGTTCACGGATACCTAGTACACCCATTTGCCTAGATTACCAGAGCAGTCATTTTCGATCTTTACTGACTCCATAAATTTGAAAAGATCATCGAGCTCGTGTCCAACCTGAAAGCAATAGAGTCACCTTTTGCTTGTTTCTCGACTCTTAAAATATGAAACGGCAGAGTCTGGTTTCAATGTTTTAAAAATTAACTGCCCACGAAATATTCCTGGTTAAAGTTAGTTTCCTAAGGTGGTTGTTTTGGATCGTTTCCGATGGCAACTTTTCCGGAGTTGTCCAATCAAGGAGTCCCCTCTGAAGGGAGTCCTAGTCCTTTTCCTGCTTTAGGAAATATTGGTGCTCCTTATATGGCCACGTTATCCCTCCCTGGGTTAACTGTTGGGTTGCATGTTTGGTTGTTTTCAACCTCTGTGGTCTCAAGTGTTCCGACTGCCGTACCATCCACTCCTCCACCTGAGAAATGCCATGTTGATTAGAAGGTGGACCTCTCCCCTTCTTCGCCTGTTTCTTCGTCCTCATCTTCTACTTTTCCTGGTGAAGGTTTGGATTCTATTAGCCAGGTGGCTAAGAAGAAGAAGAAGAAGATGAAGAAGAAGTCAAATAAGTGAGAGGCTAATTCTGCAGATGTTGCTTCTAAAACACCTACTCTCGATGAACCTTCCAACCCTCCGTGGAAAGTTAAGTTCCCTTGCATGTTGTGCTAGGGAAACCATCTTCTTCTTGATTGCCCTGAAATTCCCAAGGTGCTCGAAGTATGGTCCAATGGTTGTCTGTCGTTGCCTTTGGCTTTCGAGAGTCAGGTTGGGGGCACATCTTCAGCTAGTGCTGGTAAAGCTCTCAAGAAGCAGCAGCTGCTAACCGGCAAGGTGTGAAGGGCACCATGCCATTCACCTTTGTCCGTATATGGATGAAGCCAAGCGAGTTTTGGACAACTCAATCGAAGCTGCACCTTTGCCTTCCGGCAGGTTACAAACACCTTTCTTGGAGTCCTTCACCGCCTGATTCAATGATCACCAAGAGTCATCCTTGCTTGATCCCGCTCCCCCGGAAATTCACCATCATGAATCCATCCCTGACCAACCATTGGTCGTGGGATCGGTTGAGTTGGCCCCTTCTATGGTGCACCAGGTCTTTTCCGTTGAGAGTGGCTCTCACATCCCTCGTGTTCTTCTTGTTTCTTCAGATTCCTCGGACTTGGAGAAAGATTTTCCCATCCTTGTACCTTTGGAAGCTACTCCTCCGCCTCCCATGATGGAGGTCCTGGAGGATACTCCTTCTGCCTCTATGATGGAGGTGGTGGAGGATGCTCCTTCTTCTATCGTAACACCAGGGGAAGACCATCTCGGTTCAATGGTAGCCCCTCCAAGTAGTTTGGTCGCTTCCTTTGATTTGATTCGATTCACAGGCTATTGCCTTCCTTCTTATGTGCCCTTTGAGGTCACAGTACAGGCCTCTAATCTAGTCGTACCCAGCACCATTATAGATGAAGTTGCATTTGTTAGTATTTTATCCTCAACTACTTGGCAAGCTTTCGGTTCGCCGCCGCTTGTGCCTGTTACGCAGAATTTTTTGGCGTTTAACAGAGGAACTAGTCAACCGTTAGGGATCCTTCCGAAGTTGCCTGTTACTTTGGGAGGGAAAACTGTCCATATGGATGTGATGGTTGTTCCTGTCCCCTTGGAATTTAATTTACTCCTGGGCCGCGATTATACTTATGCCATGGGAGTGCTTGTCTCCTCCCTCTTTCGTGTTATGTGTTTTCCGCACCAAGGTCTGATCGTGACCATCGATCAGCTTGCGTTCTTTGGTCCGGATATGGAAACTAGTCCACCATCATCTCTACCAGATCTTTATCCGCCGGTTGTGTCATCCCCGCCGCATGTCAATTATGTGGCTACCTGTCCTATGCCCGTATTCAATGACAGTGACGTTGTACATCGTGTGCTGGGGGCATTAGGTCCAGACTTCCAAGATGTTTTCCTTCCATCAGACGGGAAACTCTTGGAAGCTATGACTTCTTATTCATTATGATAAGGTGGTCAGAGCAGATTTCATCTTCTTGTGTCAAGCTCCTTAAAAAATGAAACAAGGTCCTCGGAGCAGAGTTCGTTTTCTTGTGTCAAGCTCGTTAAAAAATAAAACAAGGTGTTCCGAGGATAGTTTGTCTTTTGTATCAACCTCCCTAAAAAATGAAACAAGATGTTCTGAGGATAGTTCTTTTAATGTGTCAACCTCGTTAAAACAATGAAACATGTTCCTGTTCAATTCGAGTCTTTGATAAGATCTCGTAAAATCCCAGTCGAGTCTTTCTCTTGATCTCGTAACTTGAACCTTCACTCCATCTGCCTTTCATATGGATTGAAGCTTGGGGGGCATGTACCTCAAATTGAGTCACCATGTTGGGGGCATGCTTAATTTTTCAAGCATAGTTTATTTCTGCTGTAAGCTTGTGTAAAAATGAAACCGGTTTCAAGCATAGTTTATCTTTGTAGTTTCGTTTTCAGTAAAATGAATCAATCTCTGCGTAGTTTTCTGACATTTCGTTTTGTGTAAAAATGAAACCATTCCCATTTTACCTCTTGTGATTGCCATTTTATCAGCCTATTTTTGCCAGATAAGCCTTGGTTTTCTCACTCCATCGTCACTATTTGCTTGGCCAATCATATGCCTTCATTTGGTTGTTTTACCCATTCCTGAGGAACCATTGCAATGAGTGGTCTTGTTAGCCAACCTCTTGAACTTTACTTGTTCTGAGTAGTTCCACCATTACCGGGACCAGTAGCTACCCTTGATACCACTCGTTCCTCTAGGAGGAGTCACCTTTCAGCTCTTTTCTGACTCTCTAAAATTGAAAAGATTGCCGAGTCGCTTGTCGTTTTGAGCTCGTTAAATTGGCTGCGAAACGACATCTACACAGTATACGTTTACCCTTTTTTCGGGTTGGGATAGATTATTTACGAAAAAGGAATACCCTAGCCCATTGCGACTAGGAGGTTCTCTCAGATATAGTTTTCTACCTTTTCGGATCTGTGAGACTATCTACGAAAAGGGACTGTTGGAGTTTTCTTTTCCGATGTCTTTTCAAACTCTCTAAACATGAAAAGACGTTGAGTTCTTCCTTTGTCAGACTCGTTAAAAACTGATGACATCGGACTCCGTCGTAATGACGTTACTCAAGTTTCTCCTTCCTAGGGCTCGTTAAATGTACTAGGTTGGATTTGTCCAAAGGACAAACTTATATCGCAAGCATATGCTATCCCCTTCAAGCTTGTTTCCAAAAAATAATTGGGGTACTCACCAGAAATGGTGGGGGAAAATGGAACCAGTATCACCGTCGCGTCACCAGTATGTCACTCTTGAACATGGCACTTGTCTACATTCGTGTCGGGTTGGGGACATCTCATCTCGTTTTCTGCTTGTCTCCATGGGTTTGGGTAATCTCTTTTGACCGCTCATCTGCTCTTTGCCGCGTCATCATGACCTCAGATCCTTTGATGTCAAATACTGCCAAATCCAGTGTCATGCCGTCGATATGTTCGAGAGAAGTTGACCTCTGCAGTTTTAAACCTCCCTCCGATTCTCTACTGATCTTGATTCGCAAACATCATGTTCCTCTATCTCGCGTCGATGATGTGGGAAACACTATGGCCTACCTTCGATCAAGGTCACTTCCTATCGACTTCAACTCATTATCCAGGAAGTTGATCTAGAGACTCCCTTTAGGTACCTTGGAGCCTGCATGCCTCAATGGCAGGTTCTTCGCATTCAACGCAAGGTTTTCATTATTGGCCTTCGATTGGATGATTCTGCGGGTGTTCGACGCCAGCTCACTGTTCGCATTCCGTGGATTGTACCTATAGTACCTTGAGGGCCATCCTCATTATTGGTGGTTCCTCTCGCGTCTGTTAACGGCTTTCATTATTGGTTGGTAATCAGACAATGTTCTTGCATGTTTGACTCCAGCTCACTTATTCACATGCTCGGACTTGTACTCTGTTCGAGTCGAGATGGAGCGCAAGACCCTGGATTTTGTCTGATGAAATCCAGGCTGCGGATTCTTTGTTGATTATCATGATTAGTTACGTGACTCATTTGATTGGGATGGCTACGACCATACCTGAGTCTACTTGTTGATCCTTCTTTACTGGATGATTTGTACACTCTATTATGGATGGCTACGCCCATACCACGTATCATGTATCAGTGATATCAGTTGTATTTGTATTTGCAGGTCTTCCGACGACAGTGTTTTCAGTTGGGCGCATTCTCATAAAGCATTTCACCCCTCCCTCTCTCTCGGACCTCATGCTTTACGGGGCATCTGTTACATAGAAATTTGTCATTGTCCCTGCAATCCCCATCTTGCCCATTGGAGGGCCATTTCTGTGACCAATAACCAATAAGCAGCGTCATGACTTGCAAATACCATCATTGCATCCCTTGCCATGAGGACAACAATCCTTCTGTAGAACATTTCCTGAGCAGACCACTAAAAACACCTGTTTTTGCCTCGGCGCTGGTAGCTCGTTATGCCCTCGCGCCAATGAGGAAATTTAACACTGAGCCCGCACCAGCTGACGCTCTATCCCAGTTAAGCACCCGCGCCAATCTGCTTATGGAAATTTTTTTTAAAAAAAGAGGCGAAGTTTCGATTACAACAACTTCGTGGATGATTCATAGGGGGTGGTTCAACTGAATAACCACGGCTTTCCTCCTTTGGCCTCTTGTTTCCACCTTATGGGGAAACCTCCCAAGGGATAAGGCCTCCCTTCCACTATTGTAGGGATCCCAACCTCCTCCTCTCCTAGATAAATATAGCCATCTTCCATTGATGTGCTGGTTGAACAGGTTAGAGCTGAAGGGCTGAAGGTTTGAACATGTTCTAGCGGAACTTGTAGGAAGGAAACTATAGCCGAGCAACCACTGAGAGCCAAGCCAAAGAGAATCCCGTAAGAGAGAGAGCTTCATCCAAATTCCCGACAGGCTTTGTTGAGACACGCTCCACTACAAGCCCCGCCGAACGAAGATCATAGCGTCAGAGCATTTGGTTGTAATCTCCCTTTTGTCATTTATAATATAAGCGACTCTGATTTTGGTTCCATTCATGTGTTCATTTCTTTACGTAATGCAATGAATTATATCCTCTCTGACTGATATATGGTTACATGTTTTAGATTTTACGTTGTATGTCGTCATTTCCTTGCATGAGTACAGGTGTTCGAACGTGTCGAATGAAAGCATTGTGATCTGTCAAGCGAGGGACGAGAAACATCATCTTTTCTTCAACAACAACTGCGTGGGATTTGAGGTGGGCTACTTATCGCGATCTTTGTCTTCTTGTAACTAGGAACCAACGTCATTGTGTGACTTGATTGTTGCTAGACCCGATCTGGGGTAGTGGGATCGACTCTGTCCGCAGAGGGGATTTACCTCTTCAACAGTGATGCAGATCCGAACCTATACTTTATTGTGATAGGTGAGGAGCCTCTCATTCTGGTGTTGTATGTGGATGACTTGGTCATTACGGGTGCAGATAGACTCATAGAGAGCTGCAAGAGAGATCTTGCATCGGAGTTCGAGATGAAGGACATTGGCTTGATGCATTACTTTTTGGGTTTGGAGGTGTGGCAGAAGGAGGGGCATTTCTTCTTGGGACAAGGGAAGTATATTGTGGACATCCTTAGCAAATTCCACATGGAGGATTGTAGACCCATGTCGACACCTATGATCACCAACTGGAAGAAGCTTCACGCTTCAGATTCCGAGTTGGTGATCCCACATTGTATAGACGGATGATTGGTTCCTTGATGTATTTGGTCAACACTAGACCAGAGATATGTTTTGCAGTCAACACGATGAGCCAGTTCATGTGTGAGTCCAGGAGGGTGCACTGGGTTACTGCAAAACACATTTTGCGATACTTGCAGGGGACAGTGGAGTATGGTCTGGATTATAGGTAGGGAGATGGAGTGAGATTGGCAGGTTACAGTGATTGTGATTGGGCAGGTTGTGCTTCTAATAGGAAGAGCACTTCAGGTTGTTGTTTTGGGTTGGGTTTGGCAGTGGTGTCATGGTTTAGCCGAAAGCAGCAGTCAATAGCATTGAGTTCAGCAGAAGCAGAGTACATGGTAGCCAGTCTAGCTAGATGTAAGGCCATATGACTTCGCAAGATGTTGTTTGGCTTATTTGGTCAGTCGTTGAGACCGTCAGTGATATACTGTGATAATCAGAGTTGCATTAAACTCATGGAAAATACAGTATTTCATGACAGGTCAAAGCATATCGGCATCAGATATCACTTCATCAGAGACTATGTTCAGAAGGGAGTTGTGAAGCTTGAGTATATTTCCACCGATGAGCAGGTTGCAGATATATTTACCAAAGCCTTACCACGGGGCAAGCATGTCTACTTCAGAGACAAGATGGGTGTGGTGAGGAACACCTTCCTCAGTAAGAGGGAGTGTTGAAATTTGGTAACTGGAGGACAGGTAGTTCCATAAGGCTTTGATCTTTGGCCTAGGGAAAAGTGTCCAAAAGAATTTAATTTTTCTCCTAAAGTGACTTTATAAGTTAGAAAGTCAAATATAATTTAAAAGTGACTTTAAGTGATAAAGTTACTAAGTCTAATTTTAAAGTGACTTTAATAAAGTCAATGTGAAATTAGAAAGTGAAAAGTGACTTTGGAAATAAATGATTAAAAGGGTCTTTATTAAAGTGGAGTGAATTAAAAAATAAAAAGTGAGATTTAAATGCACATTTAATCTTAGCCCTAGATCTAAAGCTATCTCAGCCATTGGATTTAGGGATTCCCCAAAAGTCACTTAGGGTTAGTTTAAAGGAGGAAAAAAGGGAAAAGATCATTCAGTCTTTCATGAGCAGATTGAGAGAAGAGAAGAGAAAGCAAGGGAGAAATTTCTGAGGAGTGAGGTGAAGGAGGGCAACATCTAGAGACTTCAGCAAATCCGCAACGCAGCAAAGAGTCACAGTTCCCAAGGCAGAAATCTGTACAACAGGAATGTGGCACACTTTTCGAGGAAGGAGGCATAGTTTTCTAGGAATCCATACAACAGCTTCAGCATAGTTTTCTTGGTAGATTTTGGGCACAAAAATCGAGGAGAGGTACTGTTGTTTGGAGGCACGGATTTCGAGGAAATCCGTACAGTAGTCGTACGGCAACTTCAGCACAATTTTTGAGGCAGAAGGAGGCATAGAAATCAAGGAGGTATTGTTGTATGTTCCGTACAGGCTGTACAGTCGTACAGCTGGGCACACATTTCGAGAAGTACAGTCAGCATTTAATGCTATAATTAATGCTATAAAAATTTATGTTTTGTTAGTTTACTGTACGGCACATTTTCCAAGGCAAGGTATAACCATAGAAATCGAGATAAGTACATTTGTTAAGTTGCTGGAATTTTTGCTGTAATTTCTGTCTCACTGTAAAAGATATATTCAGAAATAAAAGAAGAGTTTTCGAACTGGTTTTCCCCAAGGGGTTTTTCCAGGATCATCTTGACCAGAAATCAGCGTGTCAAATTTCTGTGTGTGGCTGATTTATTTTCTGAGTTTTTATTTCTGCATTTTCAGCACTGAAATTTCCAGAATTTGTGTTTTCAAAAAATATATATTTTTCCAGCTTGTTGAAGGTATGGTTATGGGAATGGGCATTTAACTTTATGGGAGAAATAAGGAGAAACTAAAAACCGGAGTGGGTCTTAAAATTTCTACATTGCACTTGCAGATCCAAATGCAAACTAGAAAAATGTATCTGCAGCTAGTGCACCTTCACATGTTGATGGAGTTCTTGAGCACAGCCCCATGCACAATGAGTTGGATCCCCCCAGAAGTTTACTCACCCTTGGCTCATTCGATCCTATCATTCCAATAGAAAGCCTTGCAATTGGGCTGGCGATTAGGTCCAAGAGCAGAATGCCCATCACAGCCAGAGCCAAGAACCCCATATTTACAGACTTCCTCCTTGGCATGAAAATTGAAAGTACCCTTACCTACATTTGGCAATACCGATGGATAAGTTCCCAGAACAACAAGCAAAGGATGAATGGGACTCTGCCCCACAGAACGATGAACCACCTGTCACAAGGTGTGACCTCACTCTCAAAGATCAAGAACCTCCACTTGACATGGGATCCATCGCTAATGCTTAGATTAAATGTCTATCATTAAAGTGGTCCTCAACCCACCTGCTAATTTTTAGTTGGTTTCCATTATTCCCTGCAGCCAGACAATCTAGCTTTTTGTATAAGCCCTTGGCACCTAGACTGTTTCAGTTAGACCATCAAATTAAAATGTGTGAGTGACTTTACTCGAACAGCAAAGTTATCAAAAGGGTAATAAGAAAAGTCCATGAAATATTATCAAGGTATGAAAGAGTTAACTACAAAAAGGTACAGTTCAATTTTACTAATATAACTTCAAAAGTGACTAAATTAACAAGTGAATATCATCAATTATTAGTGGGACCCTTGCACTACCTTGTGCTTGTTACAGCAAAATCTAGCGCCTGGTCCAAAGCCTCACTAAGTGACCTAGACAATGTGCAACATGCAAGAGTGATATGAGTGTCACCTCAGCAACTACTTCCCTCTCTTTAATGAAGGACAGAATCCAACACAAGGAAGGCTTCCCTGATAGAGCTTTGGGATCAAGTAATCAAAGGATCTCAAGCTAAATGCCCCCAAAGGATCCTACAACAAAAATCCACTAGAAAAACGTATGACAAACTATGGTTTGCGGTGGATGAAGGAGAAAGTTCAAGATTTGGGTTCGATGGAACTATGGGTCAATCTAAAGGCTAGGCTTAGACAAATAGGTTACTTCAACACACCAAATTAAGAAAAACACAAAGCTGTTGTTAACTAGAGTTTTAGGCTAGCAAATTGCAGCAAAACAATTGTTTATAACAGAAGCAATTTTAGCCATTAAAAATATGTAAAAATTCTATGAGATAGGGGCTAAATTCAACAATAAACTAAGGACAAAATTTCAAATAATTTTTTCAGTTAATAAAGCATGCAAACAACAAATAAAGTTTTACATCAGCCCTAGAAAATGGCTGAAAATGCATCAAGAACCTTAAATTAGCTTCTCTAATGCACTTTTAGACCAAGACCTAACCATAAGGCATATATCAATAAGCCAGCAAATGTTCAAAACACAAGATTTTGCTGCAATTTAACCATAATGAAAGACAAATTTTAGATTTTAAAAGAATGCTACAATTGAGATAGACTAGTGTCTTCTTAATCTAGGGCGTAGTGAATCTAGAATACAAACTATTCTAGGGTTTCTTTGGAGTGATTCTAAATCCAAACAAAACTAGGGCAAATAAAATAACTTACCCTAGGGTTTGTAATTTAGGTTCTCAATTTTCCGAATGATTAAGGGAAAGAAAAGCCTATTTCTATTCCTCAAAGACTTGAGGCTTAGCTCAACAAGAGACAATGAAGCAAATACCAAATAAACTATCTTACCACAAGAACATTAATCCCATCGAACATACTACCAATATAAAGTTAAAAACTTACTTCACCATACAAGATCCAAGATCCACCAGAAGCATCCACGAAAAGAGATTGTGTCACATCACAAGATCCACCCAAGAAAGTCACTCTACTAGTCCTCCATTGCACATTACAAAGAAAGATCAATAATGAAGAGTTTATTATGTTTCAAGTGTGATGAACATCCAAGAAAAAATAGACTACCCTATTTATATGAGGGTAACCAAGTCGATTTCCTTCAAATTAGACCTCAAATCCCTAAAAATCCTTAAATCGATGATACAATGAGGGAGGTGTTATCAAGCCAAACCCCAAAGATAGCCAAAAAAATGAAATAACATGGAAATAAGCCTCAATTAACCCACATTTGCGAGTCTAAAATCCTCCAAGAGTGACATCATCATCCAATGTGTGTCTCTCCATGAAATGGTGCAATGAATAGCTCACTGGATGTATCTTATTCCATAAGTGATGTTTCACCATCCAAATGATGTGTCTCATCAACAAAATAGCCCCCTCTCAAGCCCAACGTCATCCTCCAAAAGCTCGCATCAGCATCAGATCGGGTGTTAGGATGACATCATCAAGCTAAGGCATGATGCCATCAAGGTAGAAGGTGCATTTACCCTCCAAAGGGTCCCAAGCGATGCACACCAATAATCACCATCAAGAAGGTACAATGCCAACCTGAGGGTGTGTTATTGTCACGAGGCTACACCAACTCTCCAAGTTAACATCTAATGCCCTAGGGCTGGAGGAGGATCACATCATTTATGTTAAGTCTTCATAGATGCCAGCACTCCTCAAAGGGGCTCCAACGTCCTCCATCAAGTCTCATGCGTCATCATGGAATGTGGATAGACATCCTCTACAATGTGTTGGAGAAGCATCATATCATCCATGAAGGAATCTTGGTTGCACATGTAAGAATCACTACATACATACTCAAGGACTCAAGTGAAACCGACAATACTCTATATAATGTAAACGGTTTGCCATCAAGAGAGGAAATAGTGGCATATGATAAGTCCCTAGGGACTAATAAAAAATTTATTTGGTTTACAGGTGTCATTCTTTCGGATTGATTTTTCTATGCTTCTTTTTAGTTCTTTCCTATAATTTGTGCTTTAATTAGGTTAATTCCACAAGGATAGATCGGTGATCACAAAATTGCTTTACCAATCCAGCGAATGACAAAGTCACTTGGAAGGGGAGGTCTAAGCTTCTAAGGTCTTCATCTCACCCTTAGCTCTCATCAAAATACACATTTTCAAGTGTTGGACAATAACTTTTGGGGGGGATTTTCAACCGAACTTGTGTGATATTGGTGGCAGTTGTGAGTAAAGTAGTCAGGGCATCTCGAATGAACAATCCCTCCTACTAAAGTTGTATTCTTTGTAGGTTATCCTAGATTGGCTTGAGTGGGATAGTTTCACCCCCAACTCTTCACCCATCTGGTTCTAAAGGAAGAGCTCACAAAGAGGGGGTTGTAATATGGGTCCTGCCTATTGCCCTTAAATATTGGCACTAGTCTTTGTATCCTTCCATTAGTCTCATTTCCTTTCTATTTTTCCATTTCTTTACTACATCAAAAACCATTCAAATCCCCATGGTTATTTGTGTTATCACCTTGCCTCGTATTGTCTAAGCCCCAGTGATCCTAATAGAGGAGATCCCCTCAGAGCTAGAGGAGAGCCAACCGAAAGAGAGGCAAGGTAGGTTGTTGAAGTGATAGTGGTTGACCTACCCAAGTGCCACTCAAATTGTGTGGTGTGGTTTAGAGTTTTTATCATTTCAAAGCACAACTCGTAGAGGTAACAGGTAACATCTAGCTTGAACTCGGGGAATGTGTTCACTTTAGAATGCATGGTCCATGTGCTTACACGAAAAGTGCATGAGAATCCCAACAATCATTGGTACTCAAAGACTTGTAACCTACATCACTCTAACCTTTGCTAGAATATACAAAGGAAATTATTAGTAGCAAGGTGATACTATCACCATAAAATAGGAAAAAAAATTAAAACTACATATCAAAATGTAAACTAAACTACCATTTCTTTTATTTTTGGAACAAATGATAAGATAACTATGCAATGAAATCAACATGATAAAAAGCAAGGAGGGGTGCAAAATCAACATGCATGTCACACAACCTACCCTAAAGTACTTTAACATAATCAATCAAATTTTATATAAGGTTTAAGAAGTCGACCACTAACTGGCAATGACAACTTCACCCCATCAAGATTAGTCAAATAAAAAGAATCAACTCCAACAACTTCATGAACCTGTTATAGGTAAGGGTCATTATCTACCATCACTATATTTCCTTTTTCAAATATCTCCCCTTTAATATTATGATTAGGTTTTTCTTAGATCTATGTCTCCTTTTTCTTTTTACCCTTTGATCATATGAATGTGTTGTAGATTTTTGAATAGTATGGAAAGACAATTCATCTAGGCTTATATCATCATTCAAATGGAATATGTCACTCCCTATGCTACCGCTTTTCTCCAAATAACTATTCCCTGAAGGATTTTAAAGGTCTAAATGTTGCCAAGAAATATTGAGGCTTAAAGGTTCTATATGCACATTTTCATCAATATTACTTACCTTAACCTCTTCATCAATATTCTCCTATGAAGCAAAATGGAATATACACAAAACTTGAGGATGGTCCTAGGTTGATGTCATTTAATTAGTGGAGTCATGATGGCTCCATAACTCTCTAGCAGGATGGGAAGCTCGATAGATAGTATTACTTAAGTCCTCTACATGGTACCTTGTGTTGGAAAATCGAGAGGCTTGTAATTTAATTTAGATTTTCCTTTCAATAGTAATTGCTTGTAAATTTAGTTTGCTTCTTTATTAATCTTTACAATGATTCTTTCATCAAAAAATTACCATAACATGAATATGAAGATCAAAGAAACAAAGGAACACAAGAATTAGGCTCCAGGCTAGGGTAAAACCCCTCTAAGGGGAAAACCCATAAACTTCTCTTCTTATAAAATCAAATCAAATGAGATATCCAAGACCCATAACCACAGAAAACATCCACCTCTAGATGTCAAGTCAAACCCTCCTACTTCCTAGCAAATCCATCAGCAAGAGACCAGCAACAATAAACGTATCAAGGCAGAACTCCACAAACTTTAAGCTCAAGAAGAAACTCCTTTCGTACTTCGGCCCTCCTCTTCATCTCTTTCCTTTTTGTGATATTTCAGACCAAAATCATCCAAGTGTGTGTATCCAAATGAGCTCCATCTTCCCTCTATTTATACATTACAGAGAGGTGCGAATAGACCAATGTTTTAAAAACCGGAACCGGTGACCGGACCGGTGGACCTAATGAACCGGGTTTCTAACCGGAACCGGTCTAACCGGGAGCGGTCAGATCTCAATGAACCGGTTTTAAAAAAAATACATTAAATAATTATTTTTTAATAAAAAAAACTATTTTTAAAATTTGCAACCATGATTCCAAGCCAATAAAGACAAAATATGCAAAGTTTGCTCATTTATATACCATGCAAAGGTGAATATATCAAAATGGCACCGAGTGCAATACATATCATCAAAAAATACATAAGCAATGAGGCTCCAAATGGCCCATAAAGTCCAAAAACAATGCTACAAGCTATGAGGCCATTGGCCTAATACAAGACTACATATTAGTGATCAATAACATGATCACTCCTCATCATGATCAAAATCATCACCACTACTAGACAAGGGATCATCAACATGAGCTACATAAATAATATGGCTCAAAGTTTGAGGACTCCTAAAACTCTTCTACAACTTTAGTAGTAGTAGTAGTAGCAAAAATAGACATCAAAACTACAAATCACTGAGCAACATGGTCTCTCATGAAACTCATCATTGATTCATCGCTACTAGAAATGGATTATGGGATCATCAACAAGAGATACATAAACATCATCTAGCCCAAAGTCTTCAGACTTGGATTGCTCAACCTTATAACATGATAGAAATTGAAAAAGTTTAACATGCCTAACCAATGATTTTGGTTTGAGTGAAGGGTTCATCTCCTCAACCTTAAAATGCAGTAGAAAAATATTAGCATGCCTAACCAGTTGTTTTCCTTTGAGTGAAGGGTACATTCTTGTTAAGGCCACGGTAGGGGAGTTCAACAATCAATACCACCAACATCAACAAAGTTCAACAATCAATGCCACCAACATCAAGGTTCTTAAATGACTTCATGCTCTTGATCAAATGCCAATCTCGTACCCTTACACATGATAGAAACAAATGGAAACATTGCAAACCCCCAAACCACGAAACCCTGAAAACCATTAAGTCTGTTGAATTTTGAGTGAAATCCAAAATTCTAGTTTCTCCATATGAAATCCAATGAGGACGAAACCACTCTTAAACATCCTAAGTCATTTCATGGTAATGTTAAAAATTTAAGTAAAAGGATGAAAATGAAAAATAAAGGAAATGTCACTTTTACTTTAAGAATTTAACATTACCATTAATTGCCAAGAGGATGGGTCAGGAAAATGAGAGGGTAGGCAAAGTCAAGTGAAGCCCCCCTTGCCCTCCTGAAATGGTAGCACAAACTTGAGCATGGGACACCTAACCAGCCGGTTTATGCATTAACCGGCCGGTTTCATACCTAACCGGCCGGTTAGGTCCGGTTAACCGGGATTTTTTGATGAGATGCCCCCTTGAACCCGGTTGCAGGGCCGGTTCCACCCGGTGACTTAGCTGACCGGCCGGTTTCGCCGGTTACCGGTTCAAACCGGCTGGTTTTTAAAACACTGGAATAGACCTGTTCATTGGGGCAGGTTTGACTTGACAGGTAGGCCGACTTGGCACCTAGAGGGGTTTTTGACACAAAATTAGATATTAGATATTCTTTTTCCTTTTTCCTTATAATAGGTCCAAATAGGACTTTCACTCTTTGACTCAAAAACCTAGAAGCATGAAGAACATGCTCATCTAGAAAAATAATAATAATTTTTCTTTTTCTTTTCTTTAACTTTTTACATAAAATACATAATTGTACAAATTATGAAGACCGAAACTAGTTACATTCTCCAACACTCCCTCTTAACTAGGAAGGTATTCATAATTGTACACCCAATAGATGGATACTCTCAAACTAAAATATTCTCATTAGAAGAGTCGGATTGATAAGCCATCTTTAATCATCAACATCATAACCAGCACTATCAACATAGTAAGGCCTTTAACTGACAAGTTCTTCTTATTTCAAAGCATAATGTTGGGAGGCTTTACTTGAGACACCAAACTACCTCTTAAGGCACATATCCCATCTGGATGTTCACTAGGTATGTCCTTTTAGGACTTATTCTTATCTTGGATCACCCATCCTCAAAGAATATCAGTCCTCTTCAACCACTCTTGTCTTGGATACCTATCCAATCCTCAAAGAGTGACAGTCTACTCCCTATCTTGTATTCTCTATCCTCAAGGAAATCTCAAATGCTTATCCAATCCTCCGAACCCCATTGTCCCTCCATAGCCTTCACAAGGTTTTTAGTCCTGGCCTAGGGCACGACATATGAAGAAGAGAATATAATGCCCATCATCACACCCTCTCGACCAAGGAGGAGATCCCTTGCTTCCTTTCAATTGGGATGTCATAACCATAAATTCTTTAGCGTGTCTTAGTCAATACATCAGCTACTATTTCTTCATGGATATTTTTGAGTAGTTGCATAGCTCCTCCTTTCCTTTTCATCATATAGAGCTTTTATCTTTCTAGATATAATGGAACCAACCTTTTTCTGTGATAGGGTTCAAGCCATCAATCTTTCATTTCACTTTCCTCTAGTCATTATCAGCAGAGGCATTATATTGTTCCAATCAAAGTAGAGCTAATCATAGCTTCCTCTAATCATGAAAGTGATCTTCATTGTCATCGAAACATACACATCAAGTTATCTTCTTGTATTGCTACCTTTCAATCCCAAGATGATGACATCTTGAGCACATAATCCTTCAAGGATTGCCAAACCCATCTACTCAATCCATGTATTCAATGAAATGAGTTCAAAACAAACAGTTGTTGATGCACTTGTCTCAACTACTATTATGCATTTCTGCAATATTCTTCTGGGTAGAAACCATATCACCAATACCAAAATATCAATATTATAATCCCCTTAACAAAATGCCCTTTTATCAAGATATCATATTCTATTTACTTGCTTCCTTTCATATCAACATACTTACGCATATTGTACAAAAAATCATTCTCCATGCTTTCACCTTTTAATCAAAGTGCCCATGGAACAAATTAATCAGCAAGCTACAAAATCTTCTTCCTAGGAGTTGCCATTGTCAACTCTCTTCGTTTCTTCAGACGACCATATTTGATGTTGATCAATATCATCAAACGAACGAACTCTCCTTCTAGCCTCTTTCACGTACTTTAGCAATATGTCCTACCAGGGATCGAAGTCATACCCCAAGTAAACCATCAATATCAAAGTTGTCAAATTTTAATAGCCTCTTAGACAAGGTGTCAAATTCTGCTATTTGCTCCCTCTAAAATCTACATTTCTTTGCACGCTTTATCTTCATATTGCAACAAGATTTTGCTTCATCTTTCAATCATCAATATGCTCAGGGAACAAACTCATTAGCTAGAGAGCCTAGAAGCTTCAACATTATTTTCCTTCAGGGTCCTTACAGTTCCCTCCTTCCATCATGCTCATATTTTTCAAGGAGTCATCGACAAGCACAAGTGTTGCACTACTTTGTTCTTTCATCCTCCTTACTTTGCTTCCATAGTTTTGACAACCTTCATTGTGTTTGCAATTTTTAACAGCAAGTACAAACAAGCAAAATATACAAACCCTATATTTCTGGATATAACCCTTACTAGGGTTTTACTTTTAGCGAAAACATTAGTCCTAGGGTTTTGACTTTCAAACTCTAGGGTTTATTCAGTTCAACGCTGGCTAAGGTTTAACCACGTACCCTAGATTATACTAGCAAGATTTAGATCTGCAAACCCTAGATGTTTTATTTCAAGCACTAGGGTTTCTATAGAGGAAACAACCAAAATAGGGTTAGGGTTTTTCACTTTTCTAGGGTTTTATAATCCAAGACCCATTTAAGGTTTACGAACTCTAAATACCAAAACCCTAATTACTTTTCAAACTCCTTTCAAAAGATCATTACCATAGTCTAGACACATAAAAAATGCATTGTACATACATCTGTGATATCATCGTACCTCCAAAGATATGGCCCTTTTATATGTGTCAACATGTCTTCAACAAATGTCTTAACTTCTCCTATGTTGAGCTCCCAACTTTGTCTTCTCCTAGAGATGTACCAATATTCAGATATCATTCCTTTCTTGTGAAGATTTGGATGTTTTTCAATTGCCAAGCCCAAAGATCTTGTTTTGTTTTCTCTTGCCACCATGTACAGACTTTATTCAAAGAAGACTGCTTTCAAGGATATATCTTACAAAGTTTCTCATTCTCCTTAAGAGATCATTATCAAATCTGCAACTTCCATTCTGGAATTCGAATCACAGCTCAATTAGGCTGTGCCTTCAATGTCTCTATCATACATTCCACTCCTTTGTATATGTGTATTCAAGTCTATATATCTACACAGTGTATGTGAGTCATTGATCATGGCATAGGTATATTTCTAAGCCAGGGTTTATCAACAAACCCTTGATAGCCATACAGTCGTGAAAAAACCATCAAAAAGTCGGAGTCATGTAAATTGAACCACCGTAAAAAGATCTTGAGTGCAATTCATTTTAGAGTGATGTCACATATAGGTCAAAAGCACTTCGGCAAACTCCTGACAAGTTATGCTAACTTCAATTTATCGCATTCATCGATACGAGCATAGAAATTCTTATGAAAATTTATTGGTAGGTCGGCGTTATTTCGCGGTTGATACATAGTCATAAGTTATGAGCCATGAGTTACAATATATAGCACTTCAAAATTGCATCGTCACTGTGTAGAGTCAAATTTGATGATGTCGAGCTATACCAGAATCGAAACATGCCAATACAAGGCATATTATCGTGTCGATGCAACCATAGGTCCCATAACATACATATATGTCAAGGTGCAAAATTTTATGTCAAATGTGGGCTTGTTGGTTGTGTCACAATGATTAAATCATTGTTATGCCATAGCAAATCCATGCCAAAGTTTCTAGAGTGAAACCAACATGCTACAGTGACAATGAAAGCAAGCCATAGATACAACCATTGTGCATTAATGTAAATCATTGTATACAACAATGCCTCAGGAAAAACCAAGGGCATAAATCCCAAATGATGCGAGCCACAATGAAATAGCAACAAACTTTCAAACCACTGTAAAGCGAGCTTTTTCCAAATCATAGCAGATTACAAAATAACCATTGATCTGAGCCTTTACATACGAGTTGTATACATTGTGCGAATTGAGCAAGAAACTATCATTGTAATATCAAATGAATTAAAGAGCCACTATGAAGTTATCTTATGCACATAGAAGCGATGTCACAATTATAGATCATTGTGCAATGTCCTGACCACTTAGATATGGTGCCACCTCTTTTACAGAAAATGTTAGGGTTTCCGCAGAATTCACATCACTGATTTTGTAATAATTTCCTTCAAGTGCCATCAGAAAGTTATCTTCAGCCTCCTTTCTTCAAACCTTCTACTCTTATACCATGTTGGAAAATCGAGAGGCCTATAGTTTAATTTAGATTTTCCTTTCTATAGTAATTGCTTTTGAATCTAGTTTGCTGATTTATTAATCTTTATTATGATTCTTTCATCAAAAAATTACCATAACATGAACATGAAGATCACAGAAACAAAAGAACAAAAGATATAGTCTCCAAGCCAGGGCAAAACCCCTCAAAGGGGAAAACCCAAAAACTTCTCTTCTTATAGAATCAAATCAAATGAGAAATTCAAGACCCATAACCATAGAAAACTTCCACCTCTAGATGTCAGGTCAAACCATCCTTCCCAACAAATCCATCAGCAAGAGACCAGCAACAAGAAATGTATCAACGCATAACTTCCACAAACTTTAAGCTCAAGAAGATACTCCTTTCGTACTTCGGCCCTCCTCTTCATCTCTATCCTTTCTGCGATATTTCAGACCAAAATTATCCAAGTGTGTGTATCCAAATGAGCTCCATCTTCCCTCTATTTATAAAGTTCAGAGGAGTGTGAATAGACATGTATGTTGGAGCAGGGTCGACTTGGCACCTAGAGGGGTTTTTAACCCAAAATTACATATTAAAATTATTTTTCCTTTTTCTTTACAATAGGTCCAAATAGGACTTTGACTCTTTGACTCAAAAACCTAGAAGCATGAAGAACATGCTTGTATAGAAAAATAATAATATTTTTTCTTTTTCTTTTATTTTTCTTTTTGCATAAAATACATAATGGTACAAATTATGAAGACCGAAACTAGTTACATTCTCCAACACCTTGTAAGAGGTTCTCTATAATATATATAATATAAATGGTTTGCCATCAGGAGAGGGAATAGTGGCATGTGAAAAAATCATTTGTAAGTTCCCTCCTAACATAGTGGGCCACTTTCGAGACAACAACATGCGCCACATTAAGTATATCTATCACCACAACATCCATAAGCATAGATATACCAAGCCAAGAAGCAAGAGCAACCTTTACGTCCTTGATAAGACCATGGGCTTTGATAGATATAGAATCAAAACCACAAGCACGCCTATAAGGTCTAGTAATTTGCAATTCAAGTTGATCCATGACTTTTAATGGCATCACATTAAGGGAAGCATCGAAATCAAGCATACAAATATGAAGTAACAAACTCTTAACTACTAATGTGAGGAAGAAAGGTGGATGCCCTCCATTTGTTCATTCATAATGCATATTTTGTTATGTAATAGGAGGGTCTTCATGCTCTTTATCAAAGTTAAAGAAACCTTTGACTTGTTTTCTTTGAGGAGCAAGTTTAATCAATTCAAAGATAGGCACAAACACATTTACTTTACCAAGCACATTACCCAAATCAATATTTAAAGCAACTTCATCATTCTTTTAGGTTGAGGGAGGACTACAATCAGTATTTAAAGCTAATGGAGTTCTAGTCCATCAACTTGAAGGGACATTATCATTATTGGTTAAAGGTAGTGTTTTGCTTGTTTCTCCTTGTATAGTGTAACCCTTTACTAAACTTATCCCTAGTTTCAATTGTATTTACTTTCATATGACCTTTAACCAAATCCTCATGTTGTTGTTCAATGAGATGATACCTTTTCTCAGGTCATAATGAAGGGTGATATGAATCATTGATCAAGTTTAAATGTTCAGGGTTTTCCTCACCACTTTCTTTATTACAAGGACAATCATCAACATTATGAGGATGCTCACAATAAGGACACCAACCATCATCATCTTCTTGGTTAACCATGTCTGAAGGAGTTAACGTGTTAGGAACAATTTGCTTAGCAGTAGGTCAATTGCTTTGAATCTCAGTTCCTTCTTAGTGGCCTTTTGTTATTGAATTGAGGTCTAGGAGGATAACTAGGATGTGGCCCCTTATCCTTCTCCAGAATAGTCAACCTATTCATCATAAGTTGCCCCTGAAAATTTTCATTGCTTACCTTATCAAATTTATGAGCAAAGTAACCATCTATCTAAAAGGCATGACTCTTCATGGGAAATACCTTTTAAAGTGTATTTATACACAGATCCATCTATCATTGTAATCACCATGCTCAACACTAATAATATTTTATCCTTATGGATTTCTTTAACTTATCACATTTATTTTGGATATTAAATTGATGAACCAATTTGCTTCATACAGTTTATATTTGTATATTGCATCCCAAAATTGAGCAAGCAATAAATGATGTAAACAAACTATGAATAAATAATTGATCAGGGATACAACAAATTCCAAAGCATTCGTATACCAGCCAAGGTAAGAAAAATTAAAATAAGTACTGAAGTATGAGGGAAACCAGAAAAAGAGCACTGAGCCATAATGCAGAAAAGACAGTGACAACAAGCGAAAGAAGCAATGTGCAACTGGGGAAAGAGATAGCAAAGAAAAAACAAATGAGAAGATGTGAAATTCATCAAGAAAGTTTCAAGGTACATACAAATAAAGAAAGAAGGAAAACACAAGAGGATGGAAGCCGAGCATCAAAAGCAAAAGCAAAGCTGACTTTAGGCTACAAGCTGGGATATGTGTATCCTCCATTGTACTGCATATACCTGCACCGAATGATCTTCCCAATGTTGAATGAGTAATAAATAAATGCAAATGGATGGGGAAACACATCCAGATGATAGAGAATGGAATGCGCTTCACAGTTTTATATACAGTTCCAAGGAAGGACAATCTCTACAAACGAAATCAAGAGATGAGGATAGATAGTTTCAAGGTGAAATTTCCTGAGGATTTTTATGTAATGAATAAAATAGTGTAAATAATGATTAATTAGTTAATTAGTAATTAGGCTGAAAGGGCATGTCTGATAAGACAGGACCTTTCGTGAAGAGGCACCTGCGTAGGTATATAAGCGGGCCTCATTTGTAACATTCAATAATCGCATCTCGTTCATCACACTTTCTAATATAATATTTGTATCCTCATGGACATCTTTATATTCCAAGTCTTCTGGAATATTTAACTTGAGAAGGAACTTTATTCGCTTCATCTGGTATCAGAGCAGTCGATCTTGTGGCTGCCCACGCTACACAGAGCCACGCTCTCTGATCCAGGTCCTTGACTATCAAATTCGTCAACATTGTTTCAGTTGAAGCATTTCGCTAAACCTTTGGAGTTTCTCCGCTGCTACTGAGTTCATCAGAGGCCCTTGGCCATTAAAAAAAAAAAAGAGAGAAGGAAAGTTTTAAAAAAGAAGAAATATATATATATATATATATATATATTAATTAAAAAATAAATGTGAGAAGAAAAGTTTTAAAAAAAAAAAAAAGTGGAAATAAATTAAAAGGAAAAATAAAAGATTTAAAAGAAAAATAAAATAAAAATGGTTCTACATTATTGATAAAAAGTGCATGATAAAAAAACTATATGGAAGAGAAGGAAGAGTAGACAAGGTTATTTTGATTCTTCTTTAAGTGGTTTACAAGCTCGTGGTTTTAGAAGCCCATGGTAATTACCCATGGTATTTTCAAGGTAAAATAAGAACAAAAAGAATAAAAAATGTGTGTGAATGGTAAGTTTACTTTTACGTGGAGAAAATTAACCGAGTCAAATACACATAAGTGGACAAATATTTTATAGGTGAATAGCCACATTTCACTAGGGTTGTAACTTTTCATTAATAAAAAAATAAAAAATAAAAAATAAAAAAAAAAATATATATATATATATATTAAAGGAATAGTTATTGTTGAAGTATTCAAAAAATAATAAAAAATAAAAAATAAAAAATTCATAAGCAAGGAAGATTATAAGTTAAAAAGAGTGAATTTGGAGAACATTTATCTCAACAAGCAGAATGACATCTAATACAAAAATGAAGTCAGGACGATTTTTAGAACTAGAAACCCTACCCATCATCGCTAAAGTGCTATTTAAAATTAAAGGAACACTCGCAGGAAAAGATGTCACTATTGCTATATCACTCGCTGAAGATAAAAATTACATAATTCCTACAATTGCAAACCAGTTGGTGATTCTCGAGTCAAATATAATCGAAAAATTAGACTTTTTTGAAAGAAAAAAAAATACAACATAAAAAGTCTACAACTTTATATTGGGGATTATACTTTTATCTCTCAATTTACCGTGAAAACCTTCCTTTTTGACAATAGTTACATTGTGTTAGGTTCACCATGGATGGAAACCCTAGATTTAGTTATCCTAAATACGAAAAAGAATTTTTTGACATTCTCCTACAAAAAGAAGAAAATAACGCTACAGGACGTTAACTTGAAACCAAATTCCGTGACGCCTGAAGACATACAAGAAATTTCAAAAGTAATTCTTCAAGAAGATAAAAAGGCAATCCAAAATATGCAAAAGGAAATTGACAAAATCACAACTAACAAGAATGAAGAAGTTTCTCGCCTCAAGGACCACAAGGACAAATTACTAATGCAAATTAGGACGTTGATGAAAGACAAGAAGTCGTTAGATAACAAAGTGAAACAACTTGTCGAAAATGAAGCATCGAAACCTTCAAATGTAGAAATTCAAGTTGATAAAAAGACATCAAATAATGATCCAGTCAGTAACACAAATCCAAAAAACAACACAAACAAGATAAGGGAAACTCAAATCACTAGGATTCCCTATCGACATCTAAATCCTAAAAGTAGACAACTCGATCAAGCTACGTATTCAGAACAAAGTCAACAAGCTCATATTCCGAAGAATACTAATGTCGGAGCAATCCACTCGTGATAACAAGTCGTCACAAGTTGCCAGTCATCGTAAGGTTCCACAGAAGATTGATTTAGGATGGTCTGATCCATTCTCAGTGCGACAGTTTTGTTTGTCACTTAGAGGATCATATCAACTTGTATTAACAAGGATGACTGCCCCGAGACACGAAGACGTTCGTAATAGGAAAAGAAATCGAGGCCTTTCATCAACAAGCTTTGAGGACAAAGCTTTTTGAGGAGGAAGGCAATGTAGTGAATAAAATAATATAAATAATGATTAATTAGTTGATTAGTAATTAGGTTGAAAGGCCAAAGGCCATGTCTGATAAGACATGACCTTTCGTGAAGAGGCACCTGCCTAGGTATATAAACAGGCTTCATTTGTAATTCTCATATTATCTCATTCATCATACTTTCTAATATAATATTTGTATCCTCATGGATATCTTTGTATTCGAAGTCTTCTGGAATATTTAACTTGAGAAGGAACTTTGTTTGCTTCATTTTACAAACTAAATCAAGCGATGAGAGATATATTTCCATTCAACTATGCTGGCAACAACAGATAAAGTGTTGACAGCAACCTTCAAAATTGCTTATATATACCATAAAAAAGTCACAAATACAAATGAAAACATGTTTAACAACGGGAACTGTCAAAAAATGCTACTAGCATTCCCAGGCAAGAACAGCTAGTTGTTTTGAAGACTTGTAGAATAGAAAATTTAGACAGCAAGACACTCAAAAGAAAACAGTAATATAGATAGGAGAGACACTTAGACCATTGCCTATCATCTATCAATATTTCCTGTACTTATTCAAAAGATCAGCGATGAAAACATGTTAAATTACAAAAGCTGTCAAACAAGACTACTAGCATTCTACAACCATACTAACAAAACATGTTAAATCACAAAATCTGTCAAACAATCCTACTAGCATTCTACAACCATACTAGCTGGTTGCTTTGTAAGATTAGCAGATTAGAAAATTTTCACATAACAAAAAAAAGCCTAGATAGGAGACCATGTTATGCAGACTACTTATCTGCTCTCAATACTTACTGTACCTATTCAAAGGATCAGCTCTGCCTTTAACCATCAATTTTGCTGTGGATGGCTCCATCTTTTCATCAACCATCAAGATGCAAATGCCACGTTCATCAAGACCTCGCCTTCCAGCACGTCCACTCATCTGAATATACTCTCCACTAGTTATCCAACGGAACTTGTCACCATCAAATTTCCGGACATTTGTAAACACAACTGTCTTTGCAGGCATGTTCAGCCCTATGCTGAAAGTTTCTGTTGCAAATAAACACTACCACAAAATGGTCGCAATCTTAGTTAATGGTAGTTACTATGATGAAAACAATAATTTAATTCCTAACACAACCTTGATAAAGCTCCAACAAATATCTAGTTATATAAGTAAAATGCAAGTGATTATGATATCTCAAAAACAAAAGCATCAGTCCATAGCAATTTTGGATATCGCATTTTTCCTGGAGCAATTCTACAAACAGAAGTTTTGTATGAACATAATATTACCCCATACTGTAGGGTCTGGACACATACTTTTCATAAACCTCCAATTAATCATAAATAGCAACGATAAACTGCCACAAAAGCCATGTTCCCATGTTGGCTCAAAGTTAAATATAGCCCGAATAGTGATAGTAACATCAATATGTGAATGCCTGTCAAGTCTGTTTACATTATGGCCTTCAGTATTTTTATGAATGTTATCATACTCTGAACCAGACCAAAACCCTCTTAACCAAAATTTGAAGTCAAACCGTGTTAGAGATAATGTTCATTTTTAGAACTTAGGCTTATGAGGCATTTAATATTGTGAAGACTGTAGTGGTTATTAGTTAGGTATTTGGGAGTTACGTAACATACTGCTCTTCTCCTATTATGTATGAGGCATTGCATCATCAAAGGAATGAAACCACTCTTTCTCTTTATAATGAGTAATATATGTAAAAAACAGCATGGTATCAAAGCCAAACTGAAAAGAAGCCAAGTGAGTGAAGGAACCGAAGACTGCTGTGATCAGAGAAGGCACCGAGGCAGTAAGATCACACACTGCACAAAAGCATCGCTGGTCCAAAGAGAAATTACAAGCAATTTTGATCTATGAAGGGAGTTGCTAAAGGTAGATGCTAAGGGTCTAGGCATCGCATTAGCCACCTCTGTGAGAAGGTCATACAAGTAGAAACAAAGGTCAATTTCAGAACAAGTTGATTGAGTAGACACAAGCAGGTCGATTTCGAAACCCATGTTAAGAGGTTTAGTTGTCGTCCAAAGGAAATGTCAATAAGGGTCAGCAGTCAAGCAACCATCCCTCTTCAAGGGAGTCACACTGTGTCTATGTCTGCATAGGTTGTCATCAAGGTTAGGAAGTAAGCGTGTCCACAAACGTAAAAAGCCATTGTTAAAAGGATTGGGTATATATGTCCATGAGAAAAAATAGAAAAACCAAATTTCTTTCTGAAGTAGCCATTGTGTGAGCTACCAAACAAACTAAACTGTCATGTGAGCCACCCAACCAAGACAACATTTGTGCATGTGAAGAGCCCAATGACCGTGAGGGATATAAACATATTTTCATGAACAAAGGAATCAAGCCTCCATTGATAAAAGGCAGACAGTTGTGTACAATGAATCACCAACGTGAGGGGAAGGGTAACTATCTTTGAGGACCTGTGTCACCTTGGAAAATTGAAAAAGATATATCAAAAGGTATTGCAATTCAAATACTGTGCCACAACCTGCCATCAACGAAAACGTGCAAAGTAGGTTCTATTGGGCTCATGAAAGAGCCATCATACCCACTATGGAGATTACCCATACCTATTTGCACATGTAGCAGAGAAGGGAATCATGTTGATTTGAAGAAGAATTCAAAGTTTCAAACAGTTTGAGCTTGGATAAGATAAGCTAAGATAATTTTATTATGTGAAACGAATGACCATAGATATGTCAATTGGACTGAAGGATACAACCAGTACGAGTACAATGTGGGGGTGCAAACGCAACTCCTAGAAAATGCCTGAGCTAAATCTAAGGTAAAATGAAACAAAGTAAAAAAGGGATACAAAAATAGGATAGCCTCATAAACATGTATATAACTGGATCATGTAGAAAGCTACGTGAATAAGTCCAGAGCTGGAGGTAAATAATGTCAAGAATGCTAGAGTCTGATAGCTGACGGCGAGGAGGGCAATAGTGGTGCTGGCTCGCTATCATAGTCCCCTAGATCCAACAAGGAGTCTGGCTGCATGATCCTGGGGGGATGTAGGAGTGAAGGATACTCCTAACATCCCAGGCCAAAGGAAAGAAGCTCTGGCTGCTCTGTTGAGGCTGGGAAGGAACCTGTCGAGGGGACGGGGGGGCTGCTCAGGAACCGTCTGGTACTAAACCCTCTGAGGCTATAGGTGTTAGTGAACTGATGTGTTGTTTGGCATCTCCACTAGTGGTCTTGAGGGTACCAGTTGGCCACCCAAAGGGGGAGCTTGTTCAGGAACCGTCTAGCACTAAACCCTCAGCTCTGGGTGTGAGAGAACTGATGTGTTGTTCAGCACCTACACAACGATCTCGAGGGTATTCCATATTTTATATTGATTCTAAAGACAATATTTCGAAGAGACGATTTAGAGTGTAGTACTAGCCTGCATGTGCAATTCCCGGAATATTTTAGTTTGTGCAGTGTGTCATTGTTCAAGACAGCAGTAGGGATTTCACTTGCTGAGTTACAGCAGCAAAACCATTTGTTTGGTGTATCTAAACCATCCAAATTTGGAAAGTTTATCTCATATAATGCTGAACAGTACAAAAAATTTAATGGTCAGAATTTGAAATCATGGAAGCAGAAGATGCTTCATGTATTTGAATACAATATTTGGACAAACTGTTATTACGAAAAGAAATCCAAAGTGAAACCAATGTAGATGCCAAAGAAAAGTATTATGTGAAAATCAAGAGGCTATGATGTTGATGAAGCTCTCAATAACAAATGAGATGATTCCCAAAAGTTCAAGATGGTAATGATGCATTTGTCATGGTGGGGAACCTACATAGGATGGCATGAAACCTCAAACAAAGCTAGAACGTTTTTCCTTATAAGTATGTTATTATCAATTAAAATGGACGAATTTGACTCCCTGAGAGATCATTTCTTAAAAATCAAGGATATTAGAGATCAATTGAAATCAATCCAAAGACAATTGAAGAAGAATGTATGGTTGTTAACTTGTTATAGCTTTGACAAACTTAGCTTCCTCCTATCCAAATTTTATTGAAACCTTAAACATTATTAGTACAGATAAAGATCTAACACTTGAGCAGTTAAGCACTAAGCTCTTGCAAACAAGACAGATGGAAAAGGTAATTTAAAAATATCCATGGGATTGAACCTTCTAAGGTAGCACTTCTAACGAAGTTTAAGAGCAAAGTCACTAAACAAAGCAAAGAGAATGATTGTCACTGTAAGGAATTAGTTAAAAGTAAACAAGAAATTCATTGATTTAATTGTGGCAAGTGACAGCATATGAGCAGAGTTTGCAAGAAGCAGACGTGGATGAAAAGCACAACCAAGAGCATTCATTTGATGATAAATTTTGAAAGATACATGTTAATTTGGATAAATGAGGAAGAGTTCTATACGTTAATGGGCAGAAACAAGGATTCAAAAAGTGGTAACGATAATGGTATATTAACTCAAGGGAGTGTATACATTTTATTAACAATATTGATTGCTATGCTAATTTTGCAGAGGATAAATCTCAATCTGATCCATTGTGTTGAGGGGTGGAGAAGAAACCAAAAAGATGGTTGAAATATCACAAAAAATCAGCCATAATGCCTAGCCAAGAGAGCAGTCAAGTGGGACAGAGCTCACAAAATGAAGCCCTAGATGATGTTGCTACTCAATCAAGTCAAAATCAGCAAAGAAGAAAAAGCAGACAGCAAGTATACCATGTATTATCTGCTGTGATTCATAAGGACAACCCCAGGGAGGGGGAAGATGAAGTGGTAAAATGGGGCAGTGCTTCCTCAAAGAAAGAAACACAAACTTTTGATATGGTGTGTTTGTCGCCCTATCGCCTACACCTACCTACTGGTTAGTGAGAAAAGCCTTTAACCCCACAAGGTGTGGTTGGCAGCAAAGAATTCAGAGAAGGGGTCGTCACCTATTCCCAACTCTCTCCATTTAAGCTATCTCCTAGGTTAGCTATGGGGGGTGGTCCCCAAAGAAAAACTAGGTTAAAGATGTGAGTTTTCAAGGAGAGTTGTTAGAGTGAAATTGGATAACTTTTTAAGCATTCATGAGCATTTATGAGCAACATTGAAATAATAATGACAAACCATTCAACCAGTGCATTTACAAATAACGTGCTCAAAAGTAAAAATAATGCTCAAAAGATATGAGAACACAATAATCCTGAAATGGAAACAAAAAAAATTAGCACAAGATATTTGCAAAATAGAATTGATCAAATCACAACATTAAAGCATATCTTGTCACAGTTAGAAACAACTAAAAATTAGATGCTAAATATGAAATTAAACTTTGCGAATATAGAAAGTAAGCATCACAATACTTGCATGAAATCAACAACCATCAAAAGAAATGTGATGAAGAGTGCTCTTGGTTAATTTTAGTTAAACTATCTCTACAACAAATATTTCAAATCAACTCTTCAATCCCCAGACCTCACCCTCGCCCAAATTATGTGGATTTCACAGTGAGCAGTGAATAGGGGAGTAGAGGGTCCCTAGAGGTCTATACAACCAACTTATGTTGGAGGTAAAGTTTTAATGAGTGTTTGTATGAAATCAATGTTGATTAATCTCAATTAAATGATACATGCAATGTTCCACAAGAGATGACATACCGCTTACTTGCAATAATGAACCAAACTTTGAGACAAAAATAGACTTATGTGTGTTGTAGCATTAAATGGCAAGTGGAATGAAATAAGTTCTCATTAAAAAGTGCTTCAATGGTCCCTCAAAATGTATAACATGCATGGTCTAAATAGTGAAGCATAAACATTAACTTAATGGAAACTTGCCAATCATGTGAATTGCTCACACATGAAAAGAGATTTGCTCAAGTTTGTAGCCTTTGGAGCTCATGCATGTAAGTTTAATTAAACCCAAAATTTAGAGAGATGGATGTAGAGTGCATTAGTTGTTAATTCTTTAGCATGCATGAAAAGAAAATCAGAAAATAAGTCAATTCACCCAAGAAGTTCCTTCCTTTTCAACCAAGGAAGAGGAAAATATCCATGGGAAAAATATCCCAAGCTCCCTCAAGCAAAAAAAGGTTATTTTATTAGCGATTACACATGAGAAAAAATAGCCTCTAAGAAGGTTGTTGTAATGAATAAAATAATGTAAATAATGATTAATTAGTTAATTAGTAATTAGATTGAAGAGGCATGTCTGATGGACATGACCTTTCATGAAGAGGCACCTGCCTAGGTATATAAGTGGGCCTCATTTGTAACATTCTTCATCAATTCTTATTCATACTATTTAATATAATATTTGTATCCTCAATGGATATTCTTATATTCCAAGTCTTCTGGAGTATTTAACTTGAGAAGGAACTTTGTTCACTTCATTTGGTATCAGAGCAGTTCGAGCCTTCGGCCGCTTAACCGCTACAAAGAGCCACGCTCTCCGATCAAGGTCCTTGACCATCAAATTTGTCAACGTTGTTGTCATTGAAGCGTTTCGCTATCAGTCTTGGAGTTTCTCCATTTTCGCCAATAGGCCTTTGGCCATAGAAGAAGAAAAACAAAAAAACAAAAAAATTTGAAAAGAAACATTAAAAATACATTTAAAAAAAAAAAAAAAAATATATATATATATATATATATATAGCAAAAATAATATAATCCTTCCACCATAGTCGCTGCCACAGCAAAGGCCGCATAGACGAACTGCTGCCCCAGTAAGTAGTCGCACGTAGTCTGTTGTCATCCGCAACCAACACACGTTTCTGTCAATCAAAAGGCTTTCTGTCAATCGGAAGATTGCAGCCCTTTAAAAAAAATTGATTGGTCAAATAGTTAAAAGCGATTCAAATTCACAAATATCAAACATTATGCCATTGTTTGACACATTCTTGTGTTGCCCGCTGCCAACGTCAAGTTGCTCTGTCGCACACTGTTTCCTCACCAAACAACAGCAAAACGTGTCTGCTCGGTCCACTCACCACTGCTGCCACTGTCACATAACATTCCATTGCCCACGTCCGCCTATTTCTCCCATGATGACCATCGTCCCAACCGCAACTAGCGTTCCAGTAAGAAATTCTCTGTCGTCGCTCTGCTCATCCACGCCCCAAAAATACACGTCCTTTCGTCATCCCTTGTTCGTCTGAATTCCGTTGACTATCTTCTATTTGTGTCGTTGCCACACTATTCGACCACCGTCTTCCAATCGTCCAATTGGTTTGCAGTCACTATCGTTGCCCACAAGTGCGACCACCGCACAATTCTCCCACGCTAGTCGTTGCACGAAGTATCCTCCACTGGAACGACCTTCCCCCGCTGCCACAGCCTCGACAACAACACCACTAACTCATGTGTAGCCTTCGGTCAGTCGCTTATCCACCACGGATTGGCCATTGCAAACACACCATAGCCTCGATAATCACTTTTACCAGCACAAGCCGCCACAATCACTGCCATCAAGGGTGACCACAACGCCCAAACGTCTGACGTTGAACCTCGTATCGACCATTATTCCATCCATCGACAGCAACCCACAATTGCATATCCACTATCTATCTGCACGGCAACCTTCTAGCCTCCTGAAGGAAAAGGTTGTTTAATTTTAGAATTTTAAAGTGCATAAGACAGAATACATTAAAGCCGTAAAGCGGCATACATTAAAAGTTGTGACATTTGACCATTTACATTAGTTATCCTCCACTTGGTAATACTTAATGAAGAGAGGTTTAATTTAAGATAACGGTTTTTGTTATTGAAAGGAAGGTATAATAATTTACACAAAAAATATATATATACTTTTGTTAGTAGAGATGTTATAAAGTATTTCTCATTAAAATACAAGGGATATATAAGTTATAATATACTAGAGTGGTATATATGAGAGACTTTTATATAAAGTCTATATAAATATTCAAGTGAATAATTTCAAGTATTTAATATATATATAAGCAGCATACATTAAAAGCTGTGACGTTTGACCATTTACTTTAGTTATCCTCCACTTGGTAATACTTAATGAAGAGAGGTTTAATTTAAGATAACGGTTTTTGTTATTGAAAGGAAGGTTTAATAATTTAAACAAAAAATATATATATACTTTTGTTAGTGGAGATGTTATTAAGTATTTCTCATTAAAATATAAGGGATATATAAGTTATAATATGGTATATATGAGAGACTTTTATATAAAGTCTATATAAATATTCAAGTGAATAATTTCAAGTATTTAAAATATATATATATATATATATATATATATATAAACGTCCATTAAGAGATATTTGTGGAAATCCCAAGGAAAAATAAAAAGAAGAAAAAGGGAAGGATATATCATAAAATATTATTATAAGATTATGGTTCAAAAAAATAATAATAAGGAGCAAGAAAAAGGTGAAGCATATAAGAATTTTAAAAGTTCAAGTTGAATAAAATTGAAATAAATATTGAAAAGGAGTATTTTAGTATTTAAGATACTTCTACAAAGTAGAAGAAAAAGGTAAGAAAAAAGTATTTTGAAGTTATTAAAAATTCATAGCCGAGGAAGATTAAGATTACAAGTTACAAAGGGTGAATTTGAAGAAAATTTATCTCAAAGAGCAGAATGACATCTAATACAGAAATGAAGAAAGGAATATTTTTAGAAACCTTACCCACCAACTCTAAAATGCTATTTAAATTTAAAGGAACTCTCACAGGAAAAGATGTCACTATTTCTATCTCTCCTGCTGAAGGTACAAATTATATAACGCCTAAAATCGCATACCAATTAGTGATCCCAGAGTCAAATATAATCGAAAAATTAGATTGTTTTGGCAACTATGACATAACCAATTTACAGTTAAACATTGGGGATTATACATTCATATCGAAATTCTCTGTTCAATCCTTACCTTTTAACGATAGTGACATTATGTTGGGTTCTCCATGGGATGGAAACCCTAGGTTCATTTATCCTAAATACGAAAAAGAAGTTTTTGACATTCTCCTATAAAAAGAAGAAAATAATGCTACAGTACGTTAACTTGAAGCCAAATTTAGTGATGCCTGAAGACATACAGAAATTTCAAAAGTAATTTTTCAAGAAGGTAAAAAGGTGATACAAAATATGCAAAACAAAATTGACAAAATCACCACTAACAAGAATGAAAAAGTTGCTTGCCTCAAGGACCACAACGAAAAATTACTAACGCAAATTAAGAAGTTGAAGAAGGACAACAAGTCATTAGAAAACAAAGTGCAACAACTTGTCGACAATAAAGCATCGAATGTATAAGTCCAAATTGAAGAGAAAGAAACTGATACTAATGCAGTGAATGTCACAACTAAAGAAGAAGACAAACAAGTTGAAAAAAATACAGAATTAGATGTTGTAGTTCAGACGATGAACATCCCATGTAAAGGTTTTGTAACCAACTTAACAACATCCTCGCCAGAAGAAAATCAAAAAGTTTCCACACACCTAATAAGGAAATTCAAATAAAAAAAGTTCCCTACCGACATCCGAATCGCAAGAGTAGACAATTCGATCAAGGTACGTATTCAGAACATAAACAACAAACGGATGTTCCGAAGAATATTGAAGTGTGTACAACTCAGTCTAGTGATAACAATTCATCACAAGGTTCCAGTAATCAAAAAAGTCGACAGAATATTAATTTAGGATGGTCTGATCCCTCATCCGTGCGACAATTTTATATATCACTCCAAGGATCATATCGTCTAGTATCAACGAAGATTTTGAGACAAGAATCAAGGCCTTTTATCAACAAGCTTTGAGGACAAATCTTTTTGAAGAAGGCAATGTAATGAATAAAATAATGTAAATAATGATTAATTAGTTAATTAGTAATTAGGTTGAAGAGGCATGTTTGATGGACATGACCTTTTGTGAAGAGGCACCTGCCTAGGTATATAAGCAGACCTCATTTGTAACATTCTTCATCAATTCTTATTCATACTATTTAATATAATATTTGTATCCTCAATGGATATTCGTATATTCCAAGTCTTATGGAGTATTTAACTTGAGAAGGAACTTTGTTCACTTCAGTTGCCCAAAAGGAGATCATTTTACGAAGATAGAACTTGGAAAATGCTAGATCTCCTCCTTAAAGATGGCAACAAAAACTCATGGGGAAAACCTTCAAAACATAAATTTTACAAGGCTCCAAGGCCCACGGCAAAGATCATGTTGTTGTTGTCCTAAAGGTGCTCACGGCCTACCTAAAATTCGATTTTGAGGTAATGGAAAGCTTTGCATCCAAGGAGGATCAATGGTTTTTCGTCATATTTTCCCCAAGCTCCTCGTTGTTATTCATGCTCAAGCTTGTGGGTTGCGAAAGAAAATCAAACGTAAGATCAAAATAAAAAAGATATAAAGTACAAAGTAATATACAAAGGCACTAGCCCGACAAATGGGAGTGAACCCCCATTCTTGCCTAGTCTAGAAAATGCTCTTGAAGTAGCAAATATGACTTTAAAATGCTCTACAAAAGGAAATTTTTAGATTTTAAAATTTGAAGTAGATGATCAAGTAGCTAAAGAATGAGAAAACTCCCTCTTGGTCTTCCTTTGAAAAAAGACTTGTAGTTGAAAACAGCTGAGTCTTGGATCGCTTTGAATCTAGGAGTGAGTTAGTCTATGTGAGACTTCAACCATGCTCGGATGGATTTCCTGCACACAATACAAATAGATCTTCCCTACACACTTGAACAAATATCATTTTGCAAAAGGGTTAGAGCATCATAATGAATAAGAAAAACCAAACATTCCTCCGAAAATAACTTAGCAAGCTTATTTCTAGAATACTACTCTAAATCAATGACATATGCAAGATAGTTTGCATGTATCAATCCAAGCTAAATGGCAAATATAAACTAATACTGATCAAACATGTAAATGAATTCAAACACAATAGCAATAGTATGAAAAGAAATCACCTCATAATGCCAAGAGAACATTTGCTAAATAGCCCCAAAGTCTTGATTTTATTGACATACAAAAATGGCAAAGTTTCCTCAAACCCAATAGCTCATAACATGATACAATACAATAGCCCACAGCCTTGTTATATAGAGATTCGGGAGAAATTCCCAAGGACAAATGCATGTGAGCAGTGAACTTTGAGCAAATCCCAAGTAAAGGTAAGCCAAGTTCCATATGGAGAAGACTAAGACACCCAGAGAAAAATTGAATTTCTTTGTGCACACCAAGGGAAATCAAATTCCCATATGATCCAGTAAACTCATCCACAAGCCAAACGAAGTCTCATGCTACACCAAGTCCACCATTGCAAACTCGAACCAACTGAAACCGTACTTGTAGATGACCCCAGTGATCTTCTGCGTAGGTCCCTAAGAATTGCGTGTTTCCTCTGAGTGACTGCACAGTCTAAGCTCAAGGAATAGTGTAAATCCTCTGAGTGAAGTGTTGAGTGTTGTCGTACTCCAAATAGCTCATGAGAAGAGGTCCCCACTTGGTCTTCAGTCAACTGATCCTGTAGAATATTCATTTTATGCTCAACTTCCTTTAATAAATTTGATTTTCCTTGTGTGTAACTGTCGCTTTATCTCTGGAAAATTCGATTTTAAATAAATAAATGATGAATTAATGATGCAGTGTGCTCAGTCATCCTCCACATGTCTGTTGACTCAACTCTTTAACTTAGAATAATTTCCAAGTCATTTCCACGTCATTTTGTCACGTGGAATAATTTATTTATCTCTATTTTATTTAATTCTAGCCTAATTAAATGCCACAATTTCCACTAAACTTAGGAAATGTGGGCTTTGAGGGTCCAAAACTCATCATTAACCCCTCAAAGTGTGTCATAGTAGAAAGTTGAGGGCGAGAGGTGTATTTTTGATTACTCATACAACTTCTCTAGACAACACTTATTACAATCCAATTACAATTTTTATTGCAATTTTTGACCTGTGGGAAATCTAAAAAGTTAAAAAATCGCTACCTCGACCTAACCAAATTCCACGAAATTTTTTGTGTGATCCATTATGGTAATATACATTGACTCTAGACACTAAGATGTGTTAGGGGCTCAACCTTCAAGCCGTCACCCCAGCTTTGGGACAATGCAATGAGAGAAAATACCTAGAAAATTAGTCGCCGCTAAAAAGAATGAATAATTAACCAAGTAAAAAAAATACTCCGAGGTGTACTCATTTATTTATCGAGTCCCGACATCCTAAGCCTGTTACTGACTCAAATTCGTCATTACTAGCATCACTTATTACAATTCCCCGTAGGGCATGGAATCTGGGTACAAGAGAAAGATGATGAGAAATAGAAGTAGAGTTCAAAAACATTGTTGAACTGATGATATATGACGGTACAAAATGTCTTGTGGTTCATCCTTGGGCATGGAGTCTTCTCATTATCATCTGGTGCCACTCCAGTGGTCAACATGTTGTACCACCAGGTTGTGAAGGAGGTAAATTCAGTAAATGAGCCAAGCACTGTCAATGGTGGAAATTTAGCTAAACTTGGCTCCCATCTGGCTCATGATTCAACGCTCAGACAAAAGGATGGTGACATACATTGTATGTCATCAACCTTACCAGATAAAATTCACTTCCAGACACTAATTTAAAGATCTTGTCTTGTGGACTGCAGACATCTGGCTTGCCCGAAGCTTGTCTTATTGAATTTTGAACAAGATGTAAAATGATTATTATGGGAGGGTATTAGAGATAATGGTCATATTCAGAACTTATGTGTGTTAGAGCTTGAGATTTTTACATGCATAAGTGAGGTCTCACTAATAAAGTATTGCAATAATGAGGGATTTAATAGAGTGATTAGTATAGTGGTTATTAGTTAGGTACTCGGAAGTTACACAACACACTTCTCTTCTCCTACTATGTAATGTTGCATCATCAAATGAACAAATCTGCTTTCTTTCTCTCGTTATTATGTCTATCCATGTCCATGCAAATGCGTGTAAAAAACAACAAACCAGAACTGCCCATAGAATGAGTAAACAACTTGGTGGAATAAAAAATACAAAAAAAAAAATCAGTATATATATACATTCAAATTTCATGTACATCAATGTAAATCAAAACCATTAGACACCAAATATGAAAAACTTGTTGATTTATAAGCATGTAAGGTTGAAAAAAACAAAATTACATCAAGATATAAGTTTGCAGATACATAAAATTATATTTCTAATATAAAATACATAAACATTGGGGTTATGTTATCACACAAATCTGCACAGGCAGATTGGCATGGTAACTGTAGGCAAACCAACCCTAGTCACAGTTGGAGACCCTCTCCATTTTAATTGGTGTTTTTCCAATCTCATGCGGGTGTCCCTAAAATATGTATCCTGCCATCTAATTTAAAGTATGCACAAAATCCAAGACAATCAGCACACAAAGGACTCCCCTCCTGGGCCATTCGGTAAATAGTCAAGAGAGAGGGTAAGTTTCAAATAATAATTTTAAAGTGGTTGAGATAAGATTCTAAAAATAGATGTAAATGAAAATGAATGAAAAGAATGTGCACCTTAAGTGAGAGGAATTCAAAGTAAATGCACAGTAATCTATCATAACACTGCAAAACAACTTTATCAACAACAGCCAAGAGATTCAAAGAGCTAGAAAAAATCACATACTATCCAAGAGATTGGTTGAATCATAGTGAATCAATAGGCGACAGGCTTCCATGGACCTCCTTGCTTGCAATAAAGGTAGTAGTCTAAGTCTCATAAATGGAAGAGTGAAGAGCTGTCCACTACTACATTACTGTCTAGAGAAAAATGATATCCAACCCTAACTCAACCACTCAACCCCCAAGCCATCAAGAGATATTCACCCTAGCTACTTGAGGAAAAGGTGAAAGAAAAGCAAGCCAACTTAGCAAGCCTTAGCATGCTTGCCAAAGGTGACCTTTTTTAATTTTGGAATGATTTTTCCTTGCTTTGGGAATGGCTTTTCCACATTTTTTGGATGCCCTTTCTGTGATGAAACTGCTTTCCACTAGTTTTGGTGACACTGACACCATGTGCTAAGGATATAATACATAAGCACATACCCTTAATGCCATCCTCTCTCTATCACTTCAAACTGTCTAGTCAGGTAAGCTCAAGTGCTGTCTTTCAAACTGTGTTCACTTGTTTATATACTCCAACAATGGGAAAATTCTAAATATCTTGATTGACAGCGCTGACAAAGTGTACAATGATTGCTGTTATTTCCATGCCAGACCAGCAGGCCGCTAGGAGCAAAGCAATTTCCTCAACTCAACTTCATTGCCATTCATTGCTCATGACCAAAATCTGCTAAGCCCGCTTTCATCCGGCACTAACTTCTGCCAGTCATACCTGTAACTGTTGTTATCACATACAGGAAATTACCCACTGCAAATAGAAAAGTTATGTGCTAAGTTGCACAAAGCGCCGAAACGTTTCAGAGTTTCCGAAATGAGTACATTTAGAAACATTGGCTCCCAAAAATGGAAACGTCGGTCGAAATGTTATATATATATATATATATATATAAAACAAGGGAAAAGGGAAAAGGGAAAAGGGAATAAGACCCATTGATGACAATTTAGAGGAAAACCAAGTATATATTAACTCTCATAGATGATTACATGATGGTCGAGTTCGGCCTAGTTTCAGCCATGTTTCGGAGTTTCGGGTATTGATACGGCCCGAAATGCCGGCTTCCTAGAAGTTGCGTGCAACATAGGTGTGTGTGTATTGCCCAATCACTGTTCCTGCAGCCAGCTACCAAACCCATCCTTCAAAAGACTTATTATCCCTTCAACTCCATATATATATATATATATATATATATATATATATATAGTGCCCAATCATTGTTCTTGCAGCCAGCTACCAAACTCATTCTTCAATAGACTTCTTATCCCTTCAAACTGCATCAACTGAGCTTCATACTTGCCCTTCTTAGTATCTTGAAGTGTAACTGTGAAGGTTAAAATCTGTGCTATCAATAAATGTTTCTCGGCCCCCTTCACTGCCTCGGTGACCCCGGTCTAACCTCTGGAGAATCACCATACATGGCAATGAGGAGAATTGTTGGGAATCACGATTGTCGTTAGACCAAAACCCGCAGGTGTTAGTCAATGATCGCATCGCCAGAGATAAGGATCCACGACATGTGGTTAGTCCATGTCACGAAACACACGACGAGTGATGGTTTATCCAATGTCCAACAATATCCCCCCCAACACGACCCATGTGTGTATCGAACTCGTGACCTACGCTCTGAAACCACTTGTTGGGAATCACAATTGTCGTTAGACCAAAACCCGCAGGTGTTAGTCAACGATCGCATTGCCAGAGATAAGGATCCACGAGAGGCGGTTAGTCCATGTCACGAAACACACAGAGAGCGTTGGTTTATCCAATGTCCAACACAAATATGATGAACATTCATATTCACAACTTTGGGCACAAAACCTTTCCTCATGCTTTCATCACTTGAAAAGATTGAAAAATTATCAACACATTACAAATGAATTCAAGTTACCCCATTTAGGGCATTTGTGATACTAGTTTAGTCAAACAGCCAAACCTGGGAGGTAGCATGATTAGGCTCCAAAGATTGACATGACAAACAAAATTGCCAAGTAGGAAAAAGAAGTAACATAATTCTCTATTTGGGCACAATTATATGGATTTCCCTTTATGAGGCCCCTTTTACTTGGCAGAATTTAAAAGAACTTCAGAAATATAGGCCAGCGAACTTGATGCATTTGGTTGGAGTAAAACTCAAGGTAAAGTCAAGCTCTCAAACCTCACAGATGCCAGGAATAAACCACATCATATACTTTTAAGTTTTTTCTGCTAAATAACTTAACATGGCAGTTTGTTCCAACACAGAATTACGGTGTAAGATGAACTATTTCGGATCCTTCCTAAAATTATCTTCAATGAATTATTGCTTTCCACCTCAAAAGGCTCACTCCTCCATCAATGTGCTGATTCTGAGTGATAACTCCAACAAATTTCCAAAGCATTTTCCTTTGGCACTTGCCCTGTGTCAAACTTTCTGTTTTAAGCTATCTCCACAGGGCAACTGTTGCTGCTTTAATCTCCCTTTGTTTCTTATTCTCATTCCTATAGCTACAAAATTCTCTTTGAAATACCTAGTTGTTAAAATTTGGGTACCAGAGGACAAGTGGTTCCCTAAGGCTTTGATCTTTGGCCTAGGGAAAAGTGTCCAAATTTATTTGTACTTTTCTCCTAAAGTGACTTTATAAGTGGTAAAGTCAATCTAATATTAAGATGACTTTATAAGTAATAAAGTTACATTCTAATTTTAAAGTGATTTTATTAAAGTCAATGAAAAATTAGAAAGTGAAAATTTGACTATGGAAATAAAAGGCTAAGAGGGTCTTTATTTAAGTGGGTGAGTTAAAAAATAGAAAGTGAGAAATAAATGCACATTTATTCTCATCCCTAGATCTAAATGAATCTCAGCCATTAGATCTTAGGGTTACCCAAAAGGTCATTTAGAGTAAAAGGAGAGAAGGAGAAGAAAAGATCAAATTCAATCTTTCATGAGCTATTGAGAGAAAGATAAGAGAGAGCAAGGAGGAGGTGAAGGAGATCAGAAAATCTGTACAGCAGCTTGGCACACATCCCAAGCAGCATTTCCATACAGCAGCATTTATTTGACACGCATACCAAGACAAAATCCGTACAACAGCTTTTTGCACGCGTTTTGAGGAAGGGACAGCGCTGAAATCGAGGAGAAACAGCAGTCGAAGGCATGATTTTTGAGGCAGATTTTGGGGCACAAATTTCGAGGATTGCTGTACTATTTCTGTACAGTCCATACAATTTCGTACATCCTGTTCTGGCACATTTTTCGAGGCATCCATACAGCATTTAATGCTGTCATTTATTGCTGTAAATTTCTGTTTGTTGTTGGCACAAATTTCAAGGTAGAAGTTTGGCACAGAAATCGAGATTAGTGGTTTTTTGTGATTGCTGTAACTTTTCCTGTGTAATTAATTTTCTCTGTAAAAGATTTCCAGAAATAAAGAAGAGCTCTCAAACTGGTTTTCCCCAAGAGTTGTAGGGGGTTTTCCCAAGGTCACATTAACGACAAATCATTGTGTTATTTTCTGTGTGGCTGTCATAGTTTTACTGTATTTTATTTCTGCATTTTCCAGGAGTGGTGAAATCTCTAAATTTGTGTTTTCAGAAAATATTGTCATTTCCAGATTTTAGTATTTTTATCATGCTTGGATTTAAAACTATATGCATGGAGTGATAAGGAAAACTGATAACCAGAGTGGGGGTTGAAATTCTTCATGGTATCAGAGCTTAGTTGGCTGAAAAGTGCAATTTGGGAGAGAGCAAATTGAAAATCATAGCAAGCTGATTTTTTACACAGAAAACAGAAATCTTTACCACAGATTTGAAATTTCAGTTTGTAGGACAATCAAACATGTCTTTGGGTTTGAGGGTAGAAGACAGGTTGGATGGACAGAGCAACTACAGTGCATGGAGGGAGAGAACCCAGAGCATCTTTGAGGAAACAGAAGTATGGGACATTATGGTACATACCACACAGCACCCAGTAGCAATACCTGCTGACCCTGTACAGTTAGCAGAGTTCAACAAAAAGAATGCTAAGGAAAACCAGTGTTCCACGGGGTCGCGACTCCCAGGGTCGGGTGCACGCACCCCTCGCACCCCTCGCACCCGGGACGGGGAGTCTCATGGGGGTGCGTTTCCCCACGCACACTTTTTGGGGAGTCTTGAGGAGTCGCAGGGGGGTGCGTTTCCCCAGTGTGGGAGTCGCGACTCCCCAAAAAATGAGCTTCTGGGCGTCCCCCCCTAAAAAATGAGCCTCTAGGTGTCGGATACGCCCGCGGGTTCAAAAAAGCGTTGTTTTTTTATTATAAAGGGGGGCTTTTGCTCATTGTTTTTCACCAATTGAGGAGGATTTTTCAGGAGAGGGCATCAAGCCTATGGCCCTAGTATTTATATATGATTCATGGTAATGTTAAATTCTTAAAGTAAAAGGACATCCTTTTACTTAAATTTTTAACATTACCATGAAATGACTCAGGATGTTTGAGAGTGGTTCCGACCTCATTGGATTTCATACGGAGAAAGTAGAATTTTAGATCTCATTCAAAATCCAGCAGACTTATCAGTTTTTCAGGATTTCAGGATTGGGCTATTGCAATGTTTCCATCGAATTTTGTCATGTATTAGGGTATGGAACTCGTATTTAATCAAGAGCACCAATCCACTTGGTAGTGTTCTTATGTAACACATTTTGATTCTGATGACTTAATGAAAAAACTACAGTATCTTACTATCTTCAATCTTGTCTTTCTGAGTAAATTTAACGATTGTATCATGTATGGTGTATCAATGTATCATTGTAATTTGTATTATAGTATCAATGATGATGTATGACCCATGAGTATCTAATATCTATGTTTGAATCAATGAATTTTGTATGAATTTGTGCAAAAAATATCTAATTTTTAATATATATATATATTTAATAAAATAATATATAACGTAACGTATCCCAGAAGTATCCTGTTCCGGGGTCACCGTACCCGTATCCGATACTTCGAATCCTGGTATCCCCGTATCCCCGTATCAGGTGACTTAGATTTTTACTTTTCAGTTGTTGACCTCACACTGATTCCTAACTCTTGACTCTTAACTATTTTTTAGTTTGAAACTTTGAGTTATATAAATTTACTATTTACTATTTAGTGTTCAAAGTTCAAACTTAGTATCTACTATCTACTTCTAGTATGTTTTGCTTTCAATTTCGATTCTAGAATGATGAATGATGAAATTAATTTTTAAATCAATGTACATTGTAGATTGTAGAATGATGAATGATGAATGATGAATGATATGGAATCATGGATCAATGTATTTGAAGATTTCATTATTGAATTTATTTATTGAATGATCAATGATTATGGATGAATATTAGAATAATGAGTATGTCGTATGAATGATGTATGTATCAAAATGAAAGATGAGGATGGATCAATGTATGTCATTATTCAATTCAATTATGAATTTAAATTTTATCATGTGTAGATCAAATTTCAATTTTCAATGTATTTACTATTGGTATTATTATTATTATTATTATTATATATATATATATAACAATGAATATGAACTTGAATTTTATATATATATATATATACCTCGACGACTCCCCGCACCCCCGAAATTTCCCTAAAATTTCAGGGTACTCCCACACGTCCCCCCTGTGCGTCTCCCCGCACCCGCGTCTCCCCGCACCGGAGTCTTGGTGGAACATTGAGGAAAACAAACTGATTCTGGATGGAGTTAAAGATCATGTCATTCCTCATGTGAGAGGAAAGACTTATACACATGAAATGTGGACAGCCTTGACTAGTCTATACCCGAGCTCAAACGAAAATAGAAAAATGGTCCTAAGGGAGAAACTGAAGGCCATTGAAATGGCTAAGACTGATAGTGCTACAGCATAACTCACAAAGATCACTTCAGTAAGAGATGAGTTGGCAGGCGTAGGTGAGACCATTGTACCCACTGAGTTGGTGAGGATTGCTTTGAATGGTCTTCCCAAGACTTGAGAGAGTTTTGTGGATGGCATTGTTGCACGTGAGAACCTTCCCAGATGGGAAAGGTTCTGGGATGATTGCATTCAGAATGAGATCAGAAAGAACCATCTGTGGCAGACAAACAAGGGGAGGAGGATGACAATGTGGCATTGTTAGCAAGAGGCAAGAAGGGCAAAGCAAAGAAGCAAGCTTCCACCAGTGGAGGCAAAGGCAAAGGTAAAGGTAAGCAGCTGAACAAAGAGAAGGACTATTCCAAAGTCAAATGTTGGAATTGTCAAAAGTTGGGACACTATGCTGTTGTGTGTCCGGAGAAGACAAACAAGAAGGGGAAAGAGAAAACCATGGCAGCTTCTGCAGTGATAGAGGGCTTCTCAAAGAGCTTTGGTCAAGAGATTGGGTTCATAGCTTGTGAGGCCTCCAGTGCAAGATCACTTGCCATACAGGTTCAGAGGGAGTGTGCACTCTCCACTACTAGCAAAGCATCTTCTAGCATTTGATATGTTGATAGTGGCGCTTCACGCCATATGACAGGACTCAGAGTGTACTTCTCAGAGCTTTCAGAGAGTGATACTGATATGGAGGTAGTACTTGGTGATGACAGCATTATTAGAGCAGTCGGTGTGGGGACATTGACATTTGATAGGGAACCCAAACCTCCCTTGAAAGTGTCAAATGCTCTATATGTGCCTGGAATGAAGAAGAACCTGATATATGTCTTAGCACTTGAGAACATAGGGTATGAGGTATTGTTCAGGAGAGGACAGGTGCTTATATATCCTACGAGAACTCCAACTCTTCAGTTAGAGTGATTGGTGTGTGCCATGCTAAGGTGTACAAGTTCTCATTCCAACCCCTGATGGTATTGAGTAGCAGCACCAGAAACAAGACCGACAGCAAATCTAGCAATTCAAAGTTGTGTGAATTTTGGCACCGCAGGATGGGGCACATGTATCATGGGGCCTTGAGGACATTGCGGGAGATCACCATTGGTGTGCCAGATTTCAGTTCTGATCACCTTGATGTATGCAGAGGATATGCTATGGGGAAGTTTGCCAAATCCCCTTTTCCTAGCAGTGACAGCAGAGCAACAGGGATCCTTGACTTGATTCATACCGATGTGAGTGGTCGGATGTCTCATGTATCCTTGAGTAGCTATGAGTATTATGTGTTATTCATTGATGACCACTCCAAAAAGACCTGGATTTATTTCTTGAAGACCAAAAGTGAGGTCTTCAAGCGGTTTCAAGAGTTCAAAGCTCTTGTGGAGACCCAGACAGGTTGGAAGATCAAGGTACTCAAGTCGAACAATGGAGGGGAGTATACCCTTGGTGAGTTTGTTGATTTTTGTGTTGAAGCAAGCATTAGGAGGGAATTCACGGTTCCTTACAACCCCCAGCAAAACGGGGTGGCAGAGAGGAAGAACAGATCCATTGTAGGGGCTGCCAAAGCCATGCTTCATGACCAAGGGTTACCTTTATTTTTGTGGGCAGAGGCCTGCAACACTGTTGTGTACTTGTAGAACAGGAGTCCACATCGTGCCTTGGGGAATGTGACTAGAGGAGGCTTTTTCTGGAAAGAAGCCTGATGTTGGGCACTTTCGTATCTTTGGGTGCCTTACATATTCCTATGTCCCCAAGGAGAAGAGGACCAAGCTAGAGCCCACTGCAAACAAGGGCATCTTTGTGGGTTATAGCGAGACCTCGAAAGCTTATCGGATTGACATTCCTACGAAGAGGAAAGTGGTTGCCAGGCGGGATGTGAAGTTCGAGGAGAAGAGAGCTTTCAGGAGGTCACGAGAGTTAGAGTATCTAGAGTCACCAGACCCTCAGCAGCAGCTAAGTCAGTCACCGGGATACAGTGCACAAGGTACATCTATTACAGTGTCAGGTCCATCAGTGGGCAGTGGCTCTCAGAGTCAGGTGGGTGGTTCTTCGGGCAGCATGCAGGGCAGTCCGTAGAGCAGTTCACAGGGTAGTCCACTGATGGACAGTTTGCAAGGTACTTCAGCTTCTACAGACACAAGTTCAGGCATGATGTCAGTTGTCAAGCCTTCAGGAGTTCAGGTTTCTGATGATGATGAGGATTCTTTCACTCCATTGGGAGAAGTATGCTCAGGGAAGAGGAAGCCCAAGTGGCTTCAAGACACCTTGCGCGAGACCACATCAGTTGTTGGGCCAAAGAGACAGGTTAGAGAGAGTAAACCACCTGAGATGTTCTGTAGTTACATGGCATTGGCAACAAGCATTGTTGACTCCGAGCCTTCTAGTTATGAGGAGGCAGCCAGCCAGCAAGTCTGGAGAGAGGCCATGGTGGAAGAGTATTCTTCTATTATGAAGAACAATGTTTGGGAGGTAGTGCCGAGGCCTGAAGGTAAATCAGTTGTTACTTCCAGATGGCTCTACAAGATAAAGCATGCTGCAGATGGCAGCATAGAGAAGTTCAAGGCTCTGTTTGTGGCAAGAGGGTTCTCATAGGTAGAGGGAGTTGACTATGAGGAGACCTTCACTCCCATAGCTCGATATACATCTATTCACTCCATTATATCGATTGCAGTAGAGATGGGTTGGAAGATCCACCAGATGGATGTGAAGACCGCCTTTCTCAATGGCTTCATTCAGGAGGAAGTTTATATTGAGCAGCCACAAGGCTTTAAGGTGCATGGGAAGGAGACCCATGTATGTAGATTGAAAAAGGCACTCTATGGCCTGAAGCAAGCTCCTAGAGCTTGGTACTCTCTGACTAATACATACTTGCATCAGTTGGGTTTCACAAAGAGTGAGGTTGATCCGAACCTATACTTCATTGTGGTAGGTGAGGAGCCTCTCATTCTGGTGTTGTATGTTGATGACTTGGTCATCACTAGTGCAGAGAGACTCATTGTAATATCCCAAAATGGAATAATGCATAAATACTGAAACACGATATAAGAACTGCAGCAAAGTAAACAATAAATCTAAATACACAGCAGAATGCACAGAAATAGTTGAGCCATTTTATTATATAGGAGGTGAATAGCAAGTACAACAATGCTCAAAATATGAGACACTCAAGGCAAAGAGATGGCCTAAAATGACCCTGGAACGATCCCACAAGAGGGATTGCATAATTGCTAAACTGTCGGAAGGTAAATTACGATGTCCCTGTTGCAACTGCCAGAAAGATAAAAAGTCAAAACTAGGCAGTATGGGAGCTCCGATGATGCCGAAACTTTAGATCCGGGCTCTATGATGGATACCCAAGATAACCCAGAAAGGATTTCTCAAATCTGTCAATCTAAGAAAATCACCCTCTTAGGGCTTGCACTATGTAGTTGTTGGGTATGCAGATCTGATGCATGAACTGATGATATGATGGCTGCAATGATGTACAATCAACTTTATGCAAGAAGGGTTGATCCCTTCACTAGATCCTTGGGCTAAAAGCTCAAGATCTAGCTCCTCGAATCTCCTCCACTGAAAATAGTTGCTGGATGAATAACAGCTTCAGAAAACTGTGTTGTAAGAGAGGGAGACTCAATAGCGTACTGATAGATATGTCAATACAGCTCCGGAATGATGGAAACAATGTATACAATGTGAGGAGATGATCCCTCACAAGATTTCCAGCTGAAATGCTGAAAACTTCCTTCCTCCAATAGATTTGCAAGACTGCATTGCGCAATCCTTGAGGGGACTGCTTCTGCATGGAGTTAAAATACAATGGCATGAATGTCGGATATAGATCTGATGCTCCTGGATGACTGAATATGAAAAACAAAGTGAAGGATGGATCCTCCACTGTTTTCCTAGCTGGAATGCTAGAAACAACCTCCTTAAGATGGCACTAATGCCTGATGAGGAATGGAGCTCAATAGAAAACCTTCCCAGAGTAGGCACACAAGTCCCCCGTGGGTAAGGGTGGGATTTCCGCTCGGAAACAACCTGTGCTAAACAGCGTTGCAGACTTAGCTAAACAGCTCAAGCATGCATAGAAATGTCCTAAGACAAATCCAGATCTAAACAAATCAAAGAAATGAATAATCCAAGTCGCGCTTTCTATTGTGCCTTTACCTTCATTGGAGTGTAAAAACTCTAGTAAACTTGAATAAGTATATATTATTATTGATAAAAGATTAGATGATTACAAGTGGGGATCACCAAGCCTTTAAATATAGCCCTACGGTGTCCCTTGGCGAAGAGGCATGATCGTTAATCATGCCCTTCCACATTAATAAACCTAAGATAACTATATTTAACTAATAATTAATAAAATATACATAACATTGCCCCTCTCTTAGAGATGCTTTGTCCTCAAAGCATACGTAATGATGGACATCGTTGACGAACACATGGGTTTCTCGAGCAGCGGGCTCTTGCTTCCCACATTTTAAAAAGATCGTGGAGCATCTTCTCGAGTTCAATCTTTTGGTGATACGGATAGTGACAAGATATAATATTGACAGGGTCGGATCCTGTCTTGACTTTTATTGGATGTTTGATTTCCCTATTAGAAGACATTTTCATTGGCAGGTCTTGAAATACTTTTGCGTGTGTCTGAACTATTCCTTGTACTGCTGGTGATTCTTCGTGGTTCCTTTTTAGATTTAGAGGTAAGTTACCAACAATTATCGTCCGATGCAACTTCTCCTCATCATCAAACACTTCCTTCTTAACAACCATATCTGCTTCATCACCGAAGGCCTCAACAGCTTCTGGCGCCGTATCAGTGGCTTCAGCTGTGTTCGTCTCTTCCCATTTTTCTTTCAAATCTAGGGATGAAACATTTTGTTGTTTATAAGCATCTGTATTTTCATGGTTTCTTTCATTTTCAACGACTATGTCTATTGTTGTATCTGTGATAGCAGTAACGTTGAATTCTTTATGTGGCTCCTTCACCAACATTATTTCTTTTTCTACCATTGGATTTTCATTTATATAAAAGTTCTCAATAACTTATGTTGTTGCATTACTGGCTTTATTAGTGGATTGAGTTGCATTTTCTTCTCTTGGTTTCTCAGCTCTATAACTTTCATGGTTGATTTCAGAGTCTCTGCTTCTAGGTATTTCAACACTATAGCTTTCATGTGAGCTGATTTCCAATTCAACCTCATCAATTGCTCTTTTTCAAACATGTTATATTCATGATTATGATTTGAATTAGTTGAATTGTTTAGTTGATTATGTTCAACATTCGAGAATATTGGTTTTTGTGTCTGACTTATCTTATCTATCTTATCATTTATCCTATCGAAGAGCTTTGTCATCTTTTTCATTGCTTCGCTAAGATTTTATGTGGCCTCGTTATGATTTAGCCACATTTGTCTTTCTATTCGATTCTTCATATCTTGAACCTTTTTGATATCGTTAGAGTTTCTTGAAACTATACCTTCGAGGCCGACTAATCTTTTGCCAAAGTCTTCGAAATTATTATTGATCTGTTTCTCGAGATCCAGCAATTTTTTTTGGAAATCAACCATTGACATTGATGACGTCATACTCCTCATACTCCTTGTAATTAGGGCTTATCCCCTTTTCCTTAAAAGCTTTGTCCTCAAAGCTGTATTTTTTTGACAATTTTCTTCACTTAAGATTTTACATTCTTTGGCATATGTCATTCACCACTGGTACCTTCTCTTGTAATGTTGTCTTGAAAATAGGTTTTTTTCACTAATTTTTAAATAAAAATTAATTTTAAATTAAAATTTATATATATGTGTGTGTGTGTGTGTGTGTGTTGTTTTTTTTTTTTTTTTTTTAATATCGATTTTTTTTTTAATGTCCCACACCAATTGAAAGGGACACGATGGTTCAATTTTATTTTATTTTTTTAAACTGGCTTTTGCTTGCTGCGGTGGCGGTGGAGACAGCAGGCAAAAGGCGGAGGGGGATGCCAGGTGAAGAATGGCGGAAGTGCTGAGGTGGGCGGAAGTGGGCAAAAGGAAGGGGAATGTGCAGAGCAGCGGGGAAGGAGAGTTGGGTAGTGAGGAAGCCGCGGGGAAGGTAGACGTCGGGGGAGGCAGAAGGCGGAGGGAGGAAGGGTGGTCGGGAGAGCAGAGGGAGGAAGGGTGGTCGGGAGGTCCGAGGGAGTCGGGATGGGTAGCGAGTGGTTGAGGAGAGGTAGGGAAAGCGGGATGGGCGAGGGAAACCGAGGGGGGATGGCAGGGGTTACGTGTAGGAGGTTGGGTTGAGTGGTGTGAGGGAGAGCGTAGGGAGAGCGGGTAGCATAGGGGGGTCGGGTAGCTGAGGGGTGAGGGGGGGGTAAGTTTGTGAGGGTGCAGGGTTAGGGAGGGCGTGCAGGGAAGGGTGTACAACAGATGGGGTGACGGTGGGGAGGGCGGGGAAGGTGAGGACCGGGGAGGGAGGGAGGAAGGACAAACGTCGAGGGTGATGACGGAGAGGAGTGTGGGAAGGGTCGGGACAGGGGGCCGAAGGGCCGAGAGGTGAGGGACGCTGAGTAGCGAGGGAAATGTAATGGAGGGGAGGAAAATCTGTAAAGAAAAATTTAAACAAATGCTGCCCACAAGCACTTGGTTTTAAAAAAAAAACCTACAATTCTGGAATTTTCTTGTAATTCCTTAACTCTGGGTGATCACACAGATCCTGAAGAGCGACTGCTCCGATACCAATGGAGTGTAAAAACTCTGGTAAACTTGAATAAGTACATAATTATTATTAATAAAAGATGACATGATTACAAGTGGGGATCACCAAGGCTTTAAATATAGCCCTACGGTGTCCCTTGGTGAAGAGGCATGATCGTTGATCATGCTCTTCCACATTAATAAACCTAAGATAACTATATTTAACTAATAATTAATAAAATACACATAACATTCATTATATAGATTGTGAGCCTTCCATAGCCTAGGCCCATGTTATGAATATAATTCATAACTAATAGAATAAATAAAAATAAATGTAATTACTAAATAGTCAAATAAGGATTATGTTAAGTAGTCATTAGTTAACTGAAAAGGCATGTCTAAAAGACATGCTCAATCATGAAAGGCCAGCTGCCTAGGTATAAAAGCAGGGCCTCATTGTAACATTTTATCTCATCACTTATACATTTTTATATATAATAAATTATTATTACAAATACCTCGTGTATTTTTACATTAAAGTCAACAAGCCTACAGTTTTGTTGCTTCAGTGGTATCGAAGCCATGTCGCACAATATAGTCTTATGAGCCTATGAACGTAGTTTACGAGCCTATGAACATAGTTTACCGTACAATGTGCCATTACGTGTAGATCCTGAAGAAAGTAAGCAGATTAGAAAAATTCAAGTAAAGCTTGAGCAATTAGAAAAGTCATGTGCAGAAGCTACAACCCGTTTTAAAAAGAGTTATCCAGAAAACCATAATAAGGAAGATGACAATGACATTGAAGAAGCAAAACAACATGAAGATGGAGAAGATAAAGCTGATATAGATCAAGACAAGGATCTAGATGAAGTTGATCTTGATATGGATGAGAATTATGTAGATCAAGATGATGATCGAGATAAAGATGGTGACATGAATGACAATGAAAGAGGGTTTATGACAACTAAGGAAATAAATACATTTGTAAATGAGGAAGGTGTCAAGAGTACTGATTTTGATGATGAACGAGAAGAGGAAGTAGTTGACGCTGAAAATGGTGAGGAAGATGCAGACACAAAGAGTTCCAGTGGAAGAAATGAGTCCACATATAATAAAGAAGGGGAGAAAATAAAAATTGATGATGATCGCATTGCCAGCCGAAGCCATTATAATAAGATAATAAAAGAATCTTGTCAATTTGTGGCAGGGAGGTTTTGTAATGTAGAAGTTGAGCATAAGGCAGTTACTGGAATTTTGAGATTGATTGAGAAGGAGAGAATGGGCGAAGCAGTTGATAGGATTCTGCTAAACCATCTTTTGAGGATGTTCACTACACTTGGCATTTATTTAAAGAGTTCTGAAAAGTTGTTCCTCGAAGGAATTGCACAATTTTATGCACCTAAAGATGTAAGATATACGCAACTGTGTGATGTTCCAGTTTATTTAAAACATGTGGAGGCAATCTTGCACGAGGAGCACGAAGGTTGTGTTCTTTACTTGGGTGCATGCACTATAAAATCATTGGCAGCCACTGCAGAGAAGCAACTGCTGGATCGTCACACTCCTGCGATTTTGAATAACGGGTTTACCTTGCTCATGGCACCCAAAAACTGTCTATATCTACATTTCTGAGGAAATTTTTTATGAAGACATTCCGGAGGATTATGTTGAAGGTGAGTCAATGGACCATGATCTCTATGAGGAATTTGAGCAGAGAGAACATGATAATGGCTCCCAGCAACATCAAAACAATGCTCCAACAAGGATGGAAGAAATAAAAAAACGGATAACTGAATTAGAAGAAGAGATCAGTCATGAGGAGGATTTGACAGTGCAAGATACAGTGAACATTCTAAATGCGTTAAGCCGTGAGGAATTGATCGAGCTTGTGCAAGTGGCAGCGACTGAAGATAGGAAAATGCATGGGCTGGGAGCTTCTGATTTAGCATCAAAAAATCGAAATGCCCCAAGTGTTAATGTTATCATACGTTCAGATGTGATTGGGGATTCTGTTATACCTGAATCAAAGACGTGTTGTTCGTGTGGAAGCTCAATGGACAGTGACACAATGATTCAATTTGATGAGGCAAAATGTGGAGTTTGGCAACATGTAAGATGTGTGATTGTTCCAGAAAAGCCAGTTGAAAGTGTTCCACCAGAGATTCCTGTTCAATTTTACTGTGACATCTGTCGCATCAATCACAGGGATCCATTTTGTGTAACTTTTGCACAGCCTTTACTCCCAACGAAGTTGATCACTACACCCATGACTGTAGATGGAAAAATATATTACAAACTGCTAAAGCAAAATATGGAAGTTTATCCTCTTTATCGTGATCTTGTTCATGATTTTGGGTTTTTCCGTTTCGATTCAGCAGCACTTCAGTTTTTGAAATGTGAGGAAATCCCTCTTGCACCAGAAGCCAAGGACAACTTGTTTTACTCGCAATGCGAGGCTCTTCCTTACCTCGCTCCGGAGATGCTGTGTGGGGTGGGTTACGATGGTGCGGCAGCAGACTTATGGTCATGCGGTATAGTTCTCTACGAGATTTTTGTTGGTGACCTTCCGTTTGTTGTTGACAAGAAGGATTTGCGCGCAGTGGTGAAGAAAATGCGGGAGAGAGATTTCAGTTGCCCGCTGCAATTCCTGTCGAAACAACCAGTTTCTGCCATTGTAGCAAAGTTTGAGGAGATTGCTAAGGCCAATGACTTTAATTTCAGAAAAATGGACTTTACAGTGAGTATGGAGAGAACAGAGTTGAACTTCCAAGCAGAGATTTCTGAAGTCTTTCCTTCTCTATACGCTATGGATTTGAGTAGCACTGGCGGGCCTGGCCAGGTAATCAGAAGAATGTGACCAAATTGATGAAGAAGTGACACGTGCTTTTTGCAAAAGGAATATGGTCAATATATAAAGACGTGATATAAAGACACGACTGTACTTAATTGTCCACTACGGTACTAATATAAGTAAAAGGACTTAATAAATTAACAAATCATAAAAATTTTATAAGTTATTATAATTTAAACTAAGTCACATGACACGAGGACACGAGACACGGAGGACACGTAAATAAGAGTATTCGACACGGGACACCGTGACCTCGGAAACAGGACACGAAGGACACGTTTTATATATATATATATATAATAAATTAATATTAACAAATTACAATTATACAAGGCTACAAGCACATAAGAAACTGAAATAGTAAATAGTCATTAAAACCATCATTAAATAGTGGTCGGATGGGAGGTAAAGTTGTGATTTTCATCACATGACAGCCTACAGGATTTTGTGCAATTTCATGTGCACTTGGTACCAAGAACAAAGCAGCTACAACACTGGTAAAAGGTGATTGAGGCAGAGTGATGGCTCAGAAGTTGACTATCAAGTTCAAACTTCAGGTCTATAAACACTGAACAGTCAACCTTTGGGCCTCAAGAAAAGAAGATCATGTTGCCTATGTTGAAGCCTGAGAGTTGAGACTGTTGTGCCCGCCTTTGGGGTGGATTTGCAGACACAAATTTGTCCCTATTTAGAAGAGCACACATGCATCAGGTTGTGGTATTGGTCAACGTTTATCATTTAATGGCAAATGCTCTGCTCCAAACTTCTTTGGATTTAGATTATTGCTAAAATCAATCTTTTGCATGAGAAGAGGGGGCTCCAAATAGACGTCTATATCATAAAAAGGCAGCAGACTAGTACTTCAGATAAGATATGTCAACAATGAACACTCAACAGAAACGAATGGTCTCGACTCTCCAGTTGTTGCTTGTTTAAAGTTTCATTTGCAAACATGTGGGTCAATTTTATAAAATAGCAGCAGAGAGGAAGTATTGATGGGCTGTTATTAGCAGCAGAGAGGAGGTATGTGGATCGATTTTATAAAATAAAAATGAAGAGAGTCGACGGCGGATACTGTTCTATTTTGTTTGAATTCTTCCGTCTCTCCTATCCGCATGGTTACAAAGGAGAACCGGGCAATAAAATTGCCAACCACTAACCACTGTCAGTAACAAATTGATTACCTAGAGGCTGGCACCATGCACGCTGAACCAAATGAAACTCCACTTACGCTGCTCGACCAAAGGAATCTTGTCTTCCAGCGACTGCTCGATCTCACGCATACAAATCTCCACTTACAACGACGGTAAACAAAACTCCACTGATGTTGCTCGACCAAAGGAATCTCGACTTCCAGCGATTGCTCGATCTCACACATACAATCTCCACTTCCAGCGACAGTAATGACTCACACATACAAATCTCCACTTCCAGCAACCACATCGACTCACGGATAAAAGTGACGGAATGAAAAAATACTTTGCCGTGGGCTGTTTTTTTTTATGTTTTCGTGTCACACGTGTCCATAATCGAGGAAAACGTTAGGGCACGTTTTCTAAACCTCAAATACGCGTGTTCAATGAGAAGGACACGTTTTCAATTCGAAGGACACGTGTCATATTTTGGAGGACACGACCAAAAACGTATTTGACACGTTTTAGGTCGTATTTCGTGTCCGACACGCGAAACTCTGTGAGCACGTGACCACCAGAGGGACGTGTCCACCGCTGACTTGAATTTAAACTTTATTTATAAAGTTATATTATAATAAATTTTATAAAATTGCTTTAAAAATAATAATAATTATTAATATAATTTTTAATTATATAAATTATAAATAATTTATATAATTAAAAAAAAAAAGGATAACCCTAAATTCAAGACATTATATTTTGTAAAATTATGGAGTTGAGACACCCAGTGGTATAAGTTATAGGTATATTTGACGGTAATAGCACAAAATAGATATAGCTTTGAGGATAAGCTTTTCGAAGAAGAACGTATTATGAATATAATTCATAACTAATAGAATAAATACAAATAAATGTAATTACTAAATAGTCAAATAAGGATTATGTTAAGTAGTCATTAGTTAACTGAAAAGGCATGTCTAAAAGACATGCCCAATCATGAAAGGCCACCTGCCTAGGTATAAAAGCAGGGCCTCATTGTAACATTTTATCTCATCACTTATACATTTTTATATGTAATAAATTATTATTACAAATACCTCGTGTATTTTGACATTAAAGTCAACAAGCCTACAGTTTTTTTGTTGCTTCAGCCCACCTCTAAACTGCATTATACATGTGGACATAAGTCTCAATGGTTGACTGCATTGTTTCTCCATGTCCTCCATCATGTTCACATGTGATGATCAACCTCTCTATCCTGTGTGCATTAAATACACTACTTCCTCCATCATGTGCTAATTAGATGCACCCTTCTCCACTAACTTATCATAATTGCTTTATGATCTTACTTTGAATGCATTATGATTTTAGTTGACCTCTTCAAGATCCTCATGATTTTACATTTAAGATCCATGATCTTATTTGATTGTTTCATCCTCCATGATCTATCTCATAAATGAGACATGATCTCCATTTCTTTATCATTAATGGAGCTGCTCCACTAATCCATGATTTAGATCCAGATCTATAATATCCACATACACACATTGGGCAGGTTGTGCTTCAGATAGGGAAAGTACTTCAGGGTGTTGTTTTGGGTTGGGTTCGGCAGTTGTGTCGTGGTTCAATCGGAAACAATAGTCAGTTGCATTGAGCTGAGCTGAGGCAGAGTATATGGCTACTAGTTTGGTTAGTTGTGAGGCCATATTGCTTCGCAAAATGTTGTTTGGTCTATTTGGTCAAGCATTGAGACCTTCAGTGATTCACTGTGATAATCAGAGTTGCATAAAAATCACGGAGAATCCAGTTTTTCATGACAGGTCAAAGCATATCGGGATCAAGTATCACTTCATTAGAGACTATGTCCAAAAGGGAGCAGTTAAGCTTGAGTACATTTCCACAGATTAGCAGGTAGCGGACATTTTCACCAAAGCCTTACCACAGGGCAAGCATGTCTACTTCAGAGACAAGATGGGAATGGTGAGGAACACTTCCCTCGGTAAGAGGGAGTGTTAAAATTTGGTTACCAGAGGACAAGTGGTTCCCTAAGGCTTTGATCTTTGGCCCAGGGAAAAGTGTCCAAATTTATTTGTACTTTTCTCCTAAAGTGACTTTATCAGTGGTAAGGTCAATCTAATTTTGAAGTGACTTTATAAGTGATAAAGCTACATTATGATTTTAAAGTGACTTTATTAAAGTCAATGAAAAATTAGAAAGTGAAAAAGTGACTATGGAAATAAAAGGCTAAGTGGGTCTTTATTTAAGTGGGTGAGTTAAAAAATAGAAAGTGATAATTAAATGCATATTTATTCTCATCCCTAGATCTAAATGAATTTCAACCATTAGATCTTAGGGTTACCCAAAAGGTCATTTAGGGTAAAAGGAGAGAAGTAGAAGAAAAGAGCAAATTCAATGTTTCATGAGCTATTGAGAGAAAGAGAAGAGAGAGCAAAGAAAAAATTCTGAGCAAGGAGGAGGTGAAAGAGAGCAGCAAATCTGTATAGCAGCTTGGCACACATCCCAAGGCAGCATTTTCGTACAGCAGCATTTATTTGGCACGCATACCAAGGTAGAATTTGTACAGCAGCTTTTTGCATGCATTTTTTAAGAAGGTACAGTGCTGAAATTGAGGAGAAACCACTGTCAAAGGAACGATTTTCGACGCAGATTTTGGGGCACGAATTTCATGGAGGACTGGTGTAGCATTGTCGTACAGTCCGTACAGTTCCATACATCCTTTTATGGCACGTTTTTCAAGACAGTTGCACAACATTTAGCATTGTCATTTATTGTTGTATATTTCTATGTGTTGTTGGCACAAATTTCAAGGTGGAAGTTTGGCACAGAAATCGAGATAATGTGGTTTTTTGTGATTGCTGTAATTTTTCCTGTGTAATTCATTTTCTCTGTAAAAGATTTCCAAAAATAAAAAAGAGCTCACAAATTGGTTTCCCCAAGAGTTGTAGGGGGGTTTTCCAGGGTCACATTGACCAAAAATCAATGTGTTATTTTTTGCGTGTGGCTGTCATATTTTTACTGTGTTTTATTTTTGCATTTTCCAGCAATGGTGAAATCTCCAAATTTGTGTTTTCGGAAAATATTGTCATTTCCAGATTTTAGTATTTTTATCATATGCTTGGATTTAAAACTATATGCATGGGGTGATAAGGAAAAATGATAACCGAAGTGAGGGTTGAAATTCTTCACTAGTATATATTGCTGTCTTGTAGCCTTTCCAGCATTGTATCATCACTTTTTCTTCTAAAATATGATCCAAAATCACCTCTGCAAAACCTCCTTGTAAAGTAAAGTTGATTCAGGTTCCAATCATGCCAAGGAAGTTGACCCAACATCCTTTTGCTAGACAGAATTATCATTTGTGAATGTTTCAAAATAGAAACCCCTTGCAGTGTCTTGATCTACTACGCCTACTTGTTTGATTAATTTAACAATTTATTTAACTGAAGTATTCCGAAAAATATTAAAGCATATACAAACTGCAGCCTACACATCTACAAATCATCTACTGACCATCATGCACATAGGACAAAATTACAAACTGATTTTTCGAAAAAATGTCCCCAAAAAAACCCAATGCGGGAAAACCGGTGCAGCAGCTCTAGAGGGTTTTATTATTATGCAGAATCTGAATACAACAATCTCGGCACCAGACACGGCTTGCCCTACGAAGAAAAATACATTGCAGTGGTATCTTATCACTCGGAGACGGAAAATATGGCTGAATCACACCCTCAATCGGGATTTACAGATAACGAGCCCTTCCCGACTCACTGGAACCCTCAGCGCGGCTTCTCCAACCTCTGCGTAAACCCTCTAGCTTAGCGCAGCCTCTGTGCAGCGCAAGTTTCCCATGCGTCATTCTGAAGGCCTCTGCGTCACCCTCTGCGTGGCCTCTGCGACAACTTGGCTGGGTTGCGTCCCTCCTAGTAGCCTTTGCGCTACACTAGTACGATGTTGCCTCTCTGCTGTTATATTCTCAGCCTCGGATCAGATCATCCCTTGTCAATCTCTGCCCCTCACTACACTACAAAATCACTTCGAATTCCTCAGCAAACCCTGCCCTAGAAATTCGACTTAGCTTCAGTGCTCCTGCAATGTGTGTGTGTCCTCCAATTGACCCCAAGCCCTTCCTTTATACTTTTCTCGTTGGCAAACCAACAGTCGTGATCTAATTTCTAATCGATGACTTAGATTAAAATAATGCTTGATCCACGTCACATAGAACATTTCATCACATGTGTAATTTAATTCACTTTAATTTTTTAATTTCCTTAAGTTAGACTTAGGGTCCCCTTTAAAAAATTTAATTATTTGAATAAATATTACACCAGATGGAATTTCTCTGTCAGTTGTAGGGTGATGTCCTTCAATTGGTTACTTCTCAACAATTGAGTTGGAGTGCATTAGTTAGCAGTGGAAGTGTTATAGGCAACATAATGCAACAATTTGAGAGGGAGTTGCAGTACAAATGTGGCAGTGTCAGTGGCAGTGACATGGGCAGAAGTACAGAAAGTAGCAGTGCAGTGGATGAAGGGCAACAAGTCGAGCATCAGCAGCACAGGGGACCGATGCCAGAGATCAGAGTAACGCTTCTGGAGTGAAGTGTTTCTAGAGCACATTCCTCGCTAAGAGGGAGTGTTGAGATTTTGGGGTAGCATCGGGTGTGCTCTAGCTCCGAAAGAATGAATGAATGAATGAATGCAGTCTCTCTTTTCTTTTTCCCCTTTTGTTTCCCTAAATGACTTTTGGGCAACCCTAAGATCTAAGGGATGAGAATAAATGTGCATTTAATTCTCACTTTCTATTTTTTAACTCATTCATTAAACAAGGTACCCACATTGTACTTTATGTCTAAAGTCACTTTTCACTTTATAATTTAACATTGACATTACCACTTATAAACTCACTTTCACTTTATAATTTAATATTGACTTTACCACTTATAAAGTCACTTTCACTTTATAATTAACATTGACTTTATCACTTATAAAGTCACCTTCACTTTATAAAGTCACACTCAGGAAAAGAATTATTTTGGACACTTTTCCCTAGGTAGAGATCAACCCATGGGAAACCACTTGTCCAAGGTACATTAAAAAGCAACACTTGGAATCTAATCAAATTGACTTTGGAATGAGCTCTAATCGATGTGAATCTCTGGATGCACCTGCAAATGGAACTAGCATAATGATATCTCATTGGATCCTAAATCTCTAGTCGCACAAGCATAACTCGTAGTTAACAGGTTCTAAATTGACTTTAGAAAAGTCTTAAACATTGGGGTCCAAAAATCATCATACTATAGATCATCGACAATAGCATCTATTGAATACTCTAGTTCATCCTCATGGTTTGTAGCATGTTTAACATCCTCTTGATTAAATTTCCTTTAAGGTCCAAGACAAACACCAAAGTCACTCATCTTTGGTAGTGGAAGTGATTCCAAATTCATCCAGTTGAAGTTGTCCCCTAAAAACGTTATTCAGTTACTCTCCACAACCAATTCCAACCAGTGACCAATCTCTTACATGACTATGGGATCCAAAAAAATTGTGTTGCTCAATTGGCCATAGTGGATACAATGGATTCTTTTGTTATTGGTTCATATGATTATATGATTTAGTTATTGAATTCTTATGATTTTGTTGATAAAACTATGAACAATTCCATTGTTTATTAGAATTCAAGAGCAAAGGTCATAGATAAAAAGGCTCTTCCATTGGCATATATGTCCAACATAGTGTTTCTCCCTAATCTTCAAGCAAATTAATTTGGCCATAAGTTCTTTCATTTTTTTATGATGTATTTCCTAGATAAAGGCCAAACTTTGGCTAATAAAATAGTTTTGTCAAACGTTTCCTTTAAACTCAATACAAGCATTAGAACTAGCCTAAAGAGGTTAGGCACAAGCAATTGGCTTGCGCAAGAAACACTATGCTCGACAAATAAACAAACACAAGTATTTTCATTGTTGGTCATGACAAGAGGGTATTATTCCATCAAGATTAGCAAAGACTTCACCCTAGGCCCAACCACTTATTCTTCTCTTGTGGGGAATTGAACCTTGGGGGTGGCTTGACATGCCACCATCTTCACCAATAAGCCATGACTCCATTAACAAGACCAAACAAGTGATATGCCTTCCAATTGTGGATGATTTTTTAGGAGGAGGATGGCGCAGGGCGGGAGTCGTTGGGATTTGAATGGCGAAGGGCGCTCTGCTCAGGGCCTGTGCGTAAATCAAGGTTCTGAACAGGCCAGGTGGTTCCAGGCGGGCCTACGGTCACAAGGCACTGAGGTTGTCGCTCATTCTGCTGTTGATGGGCTGTTTTCTACAGTGTCTGAAGGTGGGTATGCCGGAAAAGTGGGGGGTGGTTTGTCAGGCAGAGAGGGAGCGCTTCCGTTGTATAAAGGACCGTCTCCCTGCGTGTTTTCAAAAGAGCAGGAGCTCGGGCTGCAGGGGAAGGTTTTGAAAGAAGCGCTGAATAAAGGCCTGTCTCCCTGCGTGATTTCAGACGAGCAGGAGCTCGGGCTGCAGGGGAAGGCTTTGAAACATCTTTCAAGGGCGGCGGAATGGGAGTGTGAAGCAGGTGGCTATCAGAGCTCTTATTACTCTGGTTCTGCTTTGGATCAGGATCCAGCAGTGCTCTCGGATAGAGGGGTATATGGTTTCTGTGTAGGGAAGAGCGAGAAAGGTGTCTCAAGTCTTCTAAGCCTGGAAGAACAGAGTGGGAAGCCTGTCTTCGAAGGTTCCAAAGAGACAGGCGCAAGCAATGTCAGGGCGGTTGGAGAGTCGAAGAAGCGGGGCAGGAAAAAGAACTGGATTAAAGTCAAAAGAGACGAGTTAAACTACGTTCTGGGAGAAGACATCAGATGGGAGCAGGTTTCTCTTTTGGCCAGCAGAACTCTGGTAGGTAGAGTCATGGGGAGGAATTTTGCTATGAAAACTGTCGTTGCTTGGGCTGGAGCTAGCTGGAAAGCTGACCTTGGATACGTTCCAGAAGTGGTGTCCCTATCCAAGGGGTGGTTCGCCTTCAACTTTCTGCTACCTGAACACAGCCAGTGGGTGTTGCAAAGGTGTTGGGCACTGGATCACTCTCCTTTTCTTCTCAAACATTGGCACCCTCTTTTCGACGCTAGTAGGGAGAGGGTGGACTCAGTTCCCTTGTGGGTTCGCCTTCCTGGTTTGCCTCTTCATTATTGGACTGAGGAACATCTCCAAGGTTTGGGAAATACGCTTGGGGTTTTTCTCGAGGCCGACCTTTCCTTCCTTCATACTAATCTCAGACGTGTTGCTCGAATATTAGTGATGGTTAATATCAGGGAAGGCCTGGCTGACTCTCTGAATCTAAGGTGGGGGCAGTATTTCATAAAGCAATCTCTGGACTATGAAAATGTCCCTTTCCGTTGTCATCGTTGCTTTGCTTACGGCCATCCAGCCTCTGAGTGTAGTTTTTCTACTCGTTCTGTAAAAAGGAGGTGGGTTAGACGCAGTGAGGCGGATCCTAATGGGAGAGGGGCTGGCTCTGATTCTCCCAATTCCGTCCCCTGGTGGCACCTCGACCCCTGCTTCCGTTGGATCTTGTATTCTGAATGAGGTGGGCCTCCAGGCTGTGGGATCGCTACATCTGTCTGGGCAGGGGTCGCCCTCTCCGCTGACTGCTGTTGCTTCTTCTCCTGCAGTAAATGACTATAGTGGTCATTTTGGTGTGGGTTATCAGCTGAAGGATGACGGAATGTTGAAGGCTGTTTTCTCTTGTCTGACTTCTGCACAGTTGGGATCCTTTCCTTTTTCACCTAACTTTAATATCTCCCTTAACTTGGTTCCGATTCCTGTCTCAGCTGATAAGGGTGACTGTGGGTTATTATCAACTGCTGCTCCTATTTTGTTCCAGCCAGCTCTTCTAGAGAAGGCTACTGTCTTTGATCCTGGTGATAGTCAGTTGGTGCCTTTTGAATCTTCTGTTCCTTTGGTCATGGGGTATAACTTGAGATCGAGTGCTAGAAAAAGTGCAGGGGGTTTTGGGAGGGGGAAACCCCCAGCTGCTCGGGGCAGGGGTCGAATCTCCTTCTTGGCAAGAGCCCAGGACCGAGCAATGATGGATGTTCATGATGGGAAGCAGGTTTCTATTGAGAGGGCGCTTAGAGCAAGACAGTCCCTGAAGTCTGGTATGTAATGAAGATCATGTCCTACAATTGCAGGGGGTTGGCAGGACCCCCAAAGAAATCTCCTTTCCGGAGGATTATTTTTCTGGACTGTCTGGATTTAATTCTGCTACAAGAAACTTTAGGTGCTGGTTCTGTGGTCAAAGATAGATTGGAAAGTTGGTTGCCTGGTTGGTTTTTTGAGACGTTGGATGTTAGAGGGCGTTCGGGAGGGTTGGATGTGGGTTGGAATGGTAGAACTATCAAACCACTCAATTTCTGGGGTATGGAGTCTGTCCTGGGGTTAACTTTTTAGGTGCTGGAGCTTGGTGAGGTTTTTAACATTTTTAATATCTATGGTCCTTATCAAGATCGGATTCCGTTTTGGGATTCCCTATTGGGTAATTCTCTACTCAAAGGGGATTCGGTGATTTTGGGAGGGGATCTGAACTTTTCCTTGGGACAGTCTGAGGTCTGGGGTCCTCATGCGCATGTTGATTCTTTGTCGGGGTACTTCACCCAAAAGCTGGTGGAGAATCATCTGCTCGATATAGAACCCTTAAAGTTGAAGCCCACTTGGAGGAACAATAGATGCGCTGAAGACAGAATCGCTAAGAGACTGGATCGCTTCCTGGTGGCTGAGCAGATTGTGGACAGACCTTTTCAAATTAGGTAGTGGGTTGGATGTGGGGGAGCTTCTGATCATTTCCCCATCTTCCTTGATTTAAAGAACGGGCCTAGGCAACCCCCCAGTCCTTTAAAGTTTAATAATACCTGGCTCAGGGATGCTTCTTTTAAAGCCCTTGTTCTGGATAGGTGGATCCCTTATAGGGATGATGGTCCTCATTCTGCGGCTTTTCATTTTGCTGAGAATTTTAAGCGTGTCAAGGAAGCTGTGAAGCATTGGTCGGCTGCTAAAAGATTGAGGGAGGATATGGATTTGAAAAAAGTTGAAGAGGATCTTCGATTGTTATATGAGGGGTTTGGAGGTGGTTTCCAAACTCAAGCTGATAAAGATACCCTCGTTACTCTCGAAAAAAGAAGGAACTCCCTCCTTTTGGATAAGGAAGAATCTTGGAGGTTGAAAAGTAGGGCCACATGGTTGGCAAGTGGGGATGATAATACTAAATTTTTTCATGCTTATGCGCGTGGTCGAAAGGCAGCTAATTCTATTTGGAATTTAAGAGATGCTCAAGGCATTGAACACTCTTCCTTTGAGGCTAAAGCAAAGCTGGGCGTTGATCATTTTAAGGCTCTCTTTAAGGCTCCAGCTCATGCTTCTCTTGCGGAGGTTATTAGAGTAGCTCAACTCTTCCCGAGGTTTGTGGAGGAGGTAGATAACATTTCTCTGATGGCTGTGGTTTCGGAGCAGGAATTAAAGGAGGTTCTTCATAGCTTTCAAAAAGACAAAAGTCCTGGGCCAGATGGTTGGTCGATTGAATTTTTCTTGGCCCTTTATGATGTGTTAGGGGCTGATCTGCTGAAAGCTGTGGAGGACATCAGAATCTCTGGGAGGATACCGGCTTGTTTTAATTCCACGTTCTTAGCTTTGATTCCGAAGGTGGATAACCCCCATACTTTGGCTGATTTTCGTCCGATCTCTCTCTGCAATTGTATTTATAAGGTGGTTGCCAAGGTGATTGCGAGGAGACTCAAAAGCATTATGTCTTCCCATATATCTGGGGAACAATTTGGCTTTCTGGATGGTCGTCAAATTCATGAAGCTATCGGTACTGCTCAAGAAGTCCTCCACAGCATGAAGACCAAGAATCTCAAAGGAACGGTGCTGAAAATCGATCTATCCAAAGCATATGACCGGGTAAGCTGGCTTTACATTCGTATGCTCTTGACTCATCTTGGATTTGGCATTGGTTTTATTAGATGGATTATGAGCTGTATCACTACTGTCTCTTTTTCTGTCTTGCTTAATGGGGCTGCATCCCCCTTTTTTCATGCTGAAAGGGGCCTTCGCCAGGGCTGTCCCCTTTCTCCCCTCTTGTTTTTATTGATTGCTGAGGGCTTGAGCAGAGCTCTGATGGCGGCCAAGAGACAGGGTTCGTTGAAGGGCATCCAGGTTGCTCCAAATCTTTTCATCACTCATCTTCTTTTTGTTGATGATGTTTTAATCTTCTGCTCTGGATCGGTGCGGGATGCTATTACTCTTGGAGAGATTTTGGACCTGTTTAGCAAGGCCACCGGTATGGAAGTGAATGGTGTGAAGTCTTCTATCACCTCCCATTTTCTGCGGGAGGAGGAGAGGCGGGAGTTTGAGAGGATTTTTCCTTACAACTCTGTTGTTTTGGAGGATGGGCTGTCTTACTTGGGGTTCCATTTAAAACCCAATGACTATAGGAAACATGATTGGAGTTGGCTGCTGGAAAAGCTGGAGAAGCGCCTAAGAGTGTGGTGTCATAAATGGCTGTCTAGAGCCGGGCGACTGATCCTGGTTAAGTCTGTGTTGGAGGCAGTCCCGGTTTATTGGTTATCCCTTTCTTGGATCCCAAAGGGCATCTTGGAGGCAGCAAGGCGGATTTGCTTCAGATTCCTTTGGAGTGGGAAGCAGGATTCTTTGGTGACCCCTTGGGTTAGGTGGGAGAAAATTGCTGTTCCTAAAAGGATGGGTGGTTGGGGACTGAAAAACATTTTTCTCTTTGCACAAGCTCTAGCTGCGAAGGGTGGGTGGAGGCTTCTTAAAGTTGACAGTCTTTGGACTCAGGTGTTGAATCAGAAATATATTGCTCCTTTGTCTATTGTTGATTGGATAAGAAATCCTAGGAAATCTTCTGCGGGTGGTTCAGTGATATGGAAGGCTCTTGTAAATTCTTTTCATATTTTGGAAACTAGCCTGGCTTGGGATGTGGGTAGTGGCAGGAGGTTTCGGGTTGGTGAGGATCCTTGGATGGGAAGTGAACGACAGCATCTTCTTCCTAGGCGCACGGTTGAGGCTTTAAGGCAGAGGGGGATCACTTTTCTTGCTCAACTTGCTGTTCCAGTTAGGAGAAGGTTGGGGGTTCAGTCTTGGATTCCGGCCTCGTCTTTGGGTTTGGAGATTTTGGATGAGAGGGATCTGGCTGAATATATCAGAGCTTTAAAACAGGCTCATATCTTGCTTCAGGAGAGGGAGGATATGATCGTTTGGGATTTCGACTCGTCAGGGATCTATTCCCCTCGGGCTGGTTATAAAAAACTCAGTGAAAGGGGTGTACTGGGTGAAGAGAGGTGGTGGTGGAAGATACTTTGGAAATTAAATTGCCCTCCTAAGACCCGCATCTTTATGTGGTGTGTTCTTGAGAACAAAGTCCCCACCTGGGACGTTCTGCAACATAGGAGTTTTCAGGGCCCTGGCTGGTGCTGTCTTTGTAATTCTGATGAAGAAACGGTAAACCATCTTTTCCTTAATTGCCCCTTCATTAAAGGGGTGTGGATGGAATGCACCAGGTCTTTGGGATTTCTCTGCAGATGGGAGGGCTTATCTGTGTCCCAGGCTTGGGATGCATGGTGGGTTTCTCATGATGAGCAGAATCTTAAAGCTCTGCCTCTCCTTGTGATCTGGGGTGTTTGGTTGGCACGTAACCGAGCACTTTTTGAGGGCACTGTCAGTACTCCTGGGGTTGTGGGAGCCATGTCAATAGGTCTGCATTCTGCTTTCCCCACACATATCCGTGCTACCATTCAGAGGGAGATCCTGTTGTTGGACATTGATAAGAGGGTTCCGTGGGGTTTTTTTGATGGGGCAATGCAGCATAACGTTTGTGGTGGTGGGGCTTTGCTGTTCCTATCTGATGCTCATTGGTTTGAGATTGCTGTTGGGCTTGGGGAAGGTACTAATAACCAGGCTGAACTGTTGAGCCTTAAGATCCTTTTGTTGTTTGCTGTGGAGAGAGGCTGCAGAAGTTTAAATTTCTTTGGGGACTCTTTGAACGTGATTAATTGGATTAAAGGTTTTCAACAGTGCAGTGTCTACCATCTACAACATCTGCTTCGTTCTGTTAGGGAGATCCTTTCCTCTTTTGAAACTTTCTCTTGTCAACATATCTACCGAGAAAATAATGATATGGCAGATCGAGCTTCGAAGCGTGGGATCCAACAGGACGAGGGTTCCTGGAGGATCAGAGAACATAGGGATGGCGCAATCTCTGAATTTTTACATATATCACTGTTTGATTGAGTGGCCACTGTGTTTTTTTGCCAAGGATCCTTTCGCCTACAGGAGGAACTAATTAGATTGCTGTTGGGTGGATCTGTTATTAAACAGGCTGCTTGTGCTCACAATTCGGGGTGGTTCACACCTGGTGAACTGTTTTGTGCACTTTTTTCGGGGTGCTCTTTCCTGGTTGCCGTGGGGTGGAACTTTTATTTAACTGTTCCATCTTTTTGCTGCTGGTGTTTGTGAAACTTTGGTTTTCTAAACGCTGTTTGTTTTCCAAACGCTGTTTTAACTTTGGTTTTCCAAACGCTGTTTTCTACAAGGGGCTGTCTCCTTTTTAAGATGAAAACTGAGCATGCGGGTCCCCTGGGGGGTGATTCGGACAGATTATGAGTTTTTTTTGCTGTGAGCCTACTTGTTGGCTCGTCTGATGACTGATTTATGCTCGTTTCCTGTAGAGCAGGGTTTTTTCCCTTCCTGACATTTAGGCCGACCTACTTGTCAGCTGAGCTGTGAGGTTGGTCTCCTTGTTTGACCAGCTTTATACACAGGGTATTTTGAACTGTTTTGCTTCTCAAACAGCTTGTATGCCAGTTTCCGCAATGGCATGCTACACTTTGCATCTGAATTTGTAAACAAACTCTTTGAGTTTGTCTCTCTCGAACACATATCTATGTGTTTCTCACTGTATTTTTGTACTCATCTGCAGTAATAAAAATACGCTTTTTTCTCGAGGAAAAAAAAGACCAAACAAGTGATGCGTACAATCTTATTTCTAGTAACTCAATGGATTATTTGTATTCTCCAAACATGATAAAATTTATATCACAACACCCATGTTTTCTTTTTCTTCTTTTTCTTGTACATTTTACAAATTTAGTTGATTTGTTACATCCCTTATTAACCCAGCAATCAATAATTCTAGCATTCCATGTTGGAAATATTCCTTACATAGAAGACTAGGGTATTAATGTAGAGATCTAAGCAATTTGTTTATTGCAAACTCAACAACCACTTCTAGTAGTTGTGATCACATGTGCTTTCATATTATTTCAAGAAATGAATATTAATATTGTTCCATCTCAATAATAAAAGCAATACATTCAACAATGTATCATCAACACCAATTCTATGCCTTTCCCTCTCATTGTACCAAGTTGTGTTTCTTCATTAAACCATGCATTCATAAAAGCTCACATCTAGTAACATGGTTCTAGCTTTCTCATACTTTCTTATATCTTTTATGGGCACAGGCGATGGCACTAACCATGACATGGCAAGAGTGGCAACAAAGAACATTGAGTGATATACCACATTCAACGAGAAAAGTCACAATTTTCACATCCACCTCATCACTACTCTCAACATCAAAGAAATCCTATACCATTCTACAAGGTGCACTTGAGAATCTACTATCTTAAATTGATCTATCAATTGGAGATGGAAAATGAAGATTGGAAGAATGGTCGGATGTAAATAGTGAAACTACCACGACCATCAATCTCAGATCTATCTTTTTTCACCCCCCTTCCCCTAAAGCATTATTGTTTCTTCTTCTTTGATCTTCTTTAATGAATCTAGCTTTAAATGTTTTTGTTATGTTAGGGCACAACTTTATTCATTGGTTCATTTTACCTAAATATGGCACATAAAATGTTGCCTCACAATATAATATTATCTGAGCTAAGGCTCACCAAGTTAAAATCCAAAATAACATTAATATTTAGTTGTTCAATCCACTCTCCCCTCAACTTTTCCACGGTAGTGTACAAGGATCACATCTAGTCTACTTGTATTTACATTTTCTAAATCGACACCATCACTCCCTTCTAGGTCTTCCTCCCTTCAATCAATGGTTCATTAGAAGTCATATTCTCATCTCCCTCTGCATTGGTTCCAAGTATTACAATATTCATCGAGTTTGATCTAAACTCGCGAGTCTAACCAATCTCAGCCCAAAACAGAAGAGTTTAATTCAGCCACAATTCAAACATGAAATTAACGAATCTAAGTCACCAAAACCAAGTTTGACTTGTGAGTATTCACGAGTCCACCAAGTTTTCTCAAGCTTGAATTCTTCCCAAGTCTCTCCCGAGTAATTCTTGAGTTTCTTCTCTAAGTTTTCCCCGTTGGAATAATAATTTAGAACAAAAAATATTATCCAAGATTTTCACAAGTTTTGTCTAATCTGAGACAAACTCTTACACTTCGACCCCACCAAGCCAATTTTTGTAACACCAATGATTCTTACTCATCACCAACATCATAATATTCAATAACAAAATCATATCCAACATAAGGAACATTTTTTTTCAAGTTTTCAATTAAAAACCTGCAATAGAAGAGTGCAGAAACAAGAGAAAAAAATAAACAAATAAATAAACAACAAAAGAATAAAAACATCATAGGGTTTAGGATTAGAGCTGTTAGAAATCCACACACCCTAGCTCTACTTTGTGCTCTTAGTAAGAAAACATAAACACACTAGTAGTGTCTAACTTTAAACAATTTGCACAGAAAAATATACCAGCAATCAGATCAATGATAGTACACAATATTAAAATATTTATATGCCCAAACTTGTTTCTAAAAACCATAGGTCTCTTGTACCATGGATATTGGTACTTTATATCCTAGTACAATGACCAAATTACAATGTCTTTCTTTTAACTAAATTACCGAGGGTTGGGGCCTAAGTTGCACGAAACGGGGAAACAAAAATGAGTTTCCGAAACGGGGTACAGTACGAAATGCGACCTCCCCAAATTTTGGAAACGAGTGGGGAAACGCGATATATATTAGAATTTAGGACATTTAAGAAATGTTATGTGAAATCATAAAACATACATGATAAATTATAATTTATTATATTCAAAGCATAAACTATTACATCACAAAAGAAACTTTCAACAACTAAAAAAATAATAAAACACGCAAACTGAATTAAAGAAACACAAAAAAAAAAAAAAAAATTAAAAAACAAGTTAAATCGATGGAAACGCAGTCGCACTGGGCACGTTTCCCCAACAAGAAACGGCCCAGTACGGCCGGAAACGCGTTTCCAAGCCATACGGTACGGCGAAACGTGTTTCTGTTTCGCATCTAGGCTGAAACGAGGGTTGGACCCACATTTCCTACAACATAGGCTGAGGCCAATTTTTGTTAGGATATTCCGACACATAGGAAATAGTTAAGAATAACTTAGTCTACTGTAGAGTTAGGTAAAGTGTGTTTCTTTACCATGTACATTTGTAACTTATAATCTGACGATCACGATTTGTAGTGATCCGATGGTTATCTCTCACCTCGATATTAACGATATCCTGGATCCGTGCTTCAACACCCGATTGGTCCATGATCTCTATTTAGCATATGAGGGTCATTTGAACCAAAGAACCGCTTACGAGAGAAACATATGTAACTTTTTCTTTTATATTAATAAATGGTTCGAAGTGGCCGCATTGGTCGTACCGTGCACCCAAGCTTCTTGAGGGCTTTTAACCACGTGATTAGCCTGGTGTACTGATTTGGTGATCTGGTTTAAAATGGGGTGACCATGGTTCTCGTACCCATGAACTTACCATGCTTGGAGTTCTCGCAGTGCCGTTATTATATAGGATAGGCTCTAATGCCTCCTTCCTTCTCCTATTATGTCACTTTTGTAAATCCTTCAATCCTATCCCAATTTGTTCTTAAGGGGGATGTTAGGATATTTCGACACATAGGAAATAGGCTCCTTTTGTGTCACCTTTGTAAATCCTTCAATCCTATCCCAAGTTGTTCTTAAGGGGGGATGTTAGGACATTCCGACACATAGGAAATAGTTAAGAATAACTTAGTCTAGTGTAGAGTTAGGTAAAGTGTGTTTCTTTACCATGTACATTTGTAACTTATAATCCGACGGTCACGATTTGTAGTGATCCGACAGTTATCTCTCACCTCGGTATTAACGACACTTGATATGTGGCTTAACACCTGATTGGTCCATGATCTCTATTTAAAGAGAATGGAGGGTCATTTTTCTAGTAATCGTTTATGAGAGAAATATATGTAACTTTTCTTTTTATATTAATAAATTAATTATGGCCAGTTGCTCAAAGCGTGCACCTGCTTCTTTGAGGGTTTTTAAATTACTTGATTATACTGTGTATTAATTCTGTGATTTATTTGGGGAGGCGGTGGCCTTTGTTCTTGATCAGAACTTACCCCGTAAATTCCCACATGGTATAGCCTTCTTCTCCGCCTAAATAAATATTGCGCAATCCCGTCTACAAAAAAAAAATAAATAAGAACATACATAATGGTGTAATTGTCAAAACTTGTTGTTGTAGCTCTCAAATCCTTACAACAACCTCAAGCACCAAATAACTCTCTTCTCACCTTTTTATCCCTTGTTGCCGCTGTTCCAACCCCTCCCCATCAAAATTATAGCCAAATACCTTCATGTTCGTTACCACCAACCAAGTCTCTGCCTACCACTTCACCAGGCTTGCGTCTTTGTTTAAAATTTTATATGGCCCTCTCATGACCCGAACTGCTGTACCCCTCACGTGCCCAAATCATCACAGTAGATCTTTGACCTTCCTGTGCCTTCCTTTTGCTGTTCCTTTAGCCAATGAGTAGCTTATACAGCATCCTCCTTATGGTTGCGACCTTTCTTTAAGCCTAAAACCGTGCCTATTCAACCAATGACCAAACAACTAACACTTGGTCGTTCGCTTCCCTTTCAAGTCGCAACCTCAGCCCTTCAAACTCGTGTGTATCTTTTTACGTTCTTTCTCACACACGAGAGAAATTATCCTTCACTCTCTTGTCCATTAGCCTCTTCATTGGCTACTATATTTATACTTGTCTCTCTTAGATCACTTAGGAAGCCATTAAGTCCTTCAAGAAACCTCCAACTCAACCTTTATATTAAATTAGAATATTAAATTATTTTCCTTGGGTTCTAAGCCCAAGGTTACTTGCGAGCGGAAGCGAAAACGAGGAGTGGGAGCAGGAGCGGAAGCGAAAACGGGGAGAGGGAGCGAGAGCAGGAGCGGAAGCGAGAGCGAAAGCAGGAGCGGAGGCGAAAACGAAGAGCGGGAGCAGGAGCAGGAGCGACATTTTTAGAAGCTTTCGGTTTGGGAGAGAATCGAGGAGTGAATTTTTATATAATATATATATATTTTATATTTTGATGCATATATGTCAACAAAAGCATGTAGAATGATGAATTAGATATAAAAGAACATAAAAACATAGATTGAACCATATAACATCAATCATCTAAAAGTTATAATCTTCATCAACCATGTCCACAAGTTAGTAACCTACAACATTTCGAGTCTCGTGATTCATCTATCTTAAAGTTTCAAGCTTTAAAAATTCAATATATAACATTTATCATCATTGATCACCAAAGTTGTACTTGTAAGCTAAGTGTAACCATTACAACAAAGAATATCTAACATGAAATAAAATGTTATAAAATGAAATTAAATTAAAAAACTTTCAATATTCACGAAGCATCATATTCATAATTCATTACCAATGAGTTATAATTGCCAACTTCAAACATAAATTGTCATATATTGTTTACAAAAAATATCATAATAAATATGAAAGAGTCAACAGTTATAAAACCACTAGAAACTAGAAAAGACAAGTAAATCTATTATCTATAGCTAATGCTCGGCCCTCTTACCACCACGAGAAATGTCTAATTTTTTAGTCTTGTTGGAAAATCAGGATCTTTGTCATTTATATCACCCTCTAGGCATTAATATCCAGAGATATCTTTGTCATTACCTTTGAATCTGTATAGGGATCGTTGTCATTAATATCACCCTCTAAGCATTAACATAAGATGGAAAAAACATAACATGTCAAGTCAAGATTTTGTTTGAGTAATGGGTACATTTTTAGTAGGGTCACGATAAAGTACTTCGACAACCAATGTCCCTAACATCAAGGTACATAGACGAATTGGTGCCCTTTATTTTATACGAGTTCCATACCCTGATACACGACAAAATCCAATGGAAACATTGCAATCCCCCCAATCCTGAAATCCTGAAAACTGATAATTCTGTTGGATTTTGAATGAGATCTAAAATTCTACTTTCCCCATATGAAATCCAATGAGGTCGAAACCACTCTCAAACATCTTGAGTCATTTCATGGTAATGTTAAACATTTAAGTAAAAGGATGAAAATGAAGATTAAACATTACCATGAATCGCATATCAATATTAGGGCCATAGGCTTGCTCATTAGGCTGCCCCACTCAAAAATTATTAAATTATTGTTTCTTTGAAAAAAATTGCATTTGGAATGTTTTTGCAAAAAAGGCTAACGATCGAAAATTTCGCTCCTGGGGTCGCTTCCAAAATTTTCTCCCTACAGGAGCGATTTCGAGAGTGCACTCCCAGGGTCGCTCCTGAAGAAAGCACACTCTGGGAGCGGGTTCAAGGGGGGGAGTCGTTCCCCTGCAACTCTGTCCAAGCCCACTCGTTTTGGGTCCAAAACCCCAACTTGGGTGCAAAGCCCACACATTCACTTTTGTGGGGTGTTTCTTTCTCCCAAGCCTAGCACCAAGGGCATGTGAGAGTACCTCTTGATGCTACCCAATTTCGACACTCCCTCTTAACGAGGGGGGTATTTCCATGCCTTGGAAGTATCTCTGCTTCCCACACTGTAACACAATCATCTTCCATTGTTGCTCTCCAACATTTCTCGTAAGCTTCATCTTTCATCACAAAAGATGTTGCGCCTAAGCTCCAATACCTATTACCCACTAGTTTGTGGGTGATATCCCTAGGAGAATTTTTTTTCTCCAAGATGGTCCTCAATCGGCAGCCAACAGTAACTTGCAGCCACCAACTAGCTCGTTGTGCCATTTCTCCGCCACCTAAGCCAGCCATCTGGTCACTCACCCATCTGTCATGATCATATGTTTGAAGGTGGGCCTCCCGAACCTAAGGTATGTCTTGTAATTTGTAATTGAGTATTGAGTTTGCTTATCATGGACACTTATGGTCATGGATAAATGGGGGGATTCAGCAGAAAGAGTGGGCTAGGCTTGTGCTTCTATCCCCTAGACCTCTTTGGATGTTACCCTTGCATCTTAGCCCTGTGGGATCTCCTTACTGACCAATTTTTTTTAGGGTGGTACTACAGGGGAAACCCCGAATTTCGTTGTGTGGTCTCGCTCCCTCATCAACATATATCACTCCCCTTCCATTTATTATAACCCCATTCATCATCTTGTCCCACCTGGGTCCACATGTCTTCACTGGGTCCACATAGAGTTGGCCTCCCCTTCCCCTTGCCTCCACCTTGGGTCAGGTTGGAAAGATGCCCCAGAAGTTGAACCAACTGAAAAGAAAGAGTAAAAGCATAAATGGCCACATTCAATAGGAAAATGTACCACAAGATGCAAAAGATGGTTGAGACAAACATATTTACCATGTGGGAAAAAGCCAATGCATGAGCTCTACCCCATACCCATGGCCATCACCCTGGTTCCATAGGCCCTAGATGTGCCTCCTTTGTCATTCAGGAACCCATGATTGTCCAAACCCCTGGTGGGGAATGAACCGCCCTACCTTAAAGGGGGTATCCATTGCTATATCTTACAAATCATGCTCTTATCCTTTGAGACCTCAGTAGTTAATCAAAGAAAAATCATAAAAGGCAAAAGGCATATAAAGAAAGGTGGAAAAATAAAGGTCAGGGCACCTCATGTACCATGATTGCTCCCTCCTATACAATATATACCCAGGTGTGGACTTCCCTTATTCTAGCTACCCTTGTACCTCGATGTGTGGCCCAGAATTCCCCCTTTCATTCCCTATTCCATCCACCTCCTTATCACATGCCACCACCATTTGAAAGGTATAACTTGGACATATCATCCCCTCTAAAGGCAGAAACCACCTAATAAGGTACTTGGTTAACCCCCTTGGGAGCTTGGAGACATTAGCACATGCCAAAGCTCACAATGGAAGGGCATGGCATTATGAAGTGTCCACTTGTTGTCCATGGTTTGTAAGCTCACTCATTCGATTACTTTAATGATTTGTTGTGCTAGAGGGCTAGGGGACGCATTGGATCTTATGCAGGATTGCAGATGGTTTCCATTTTGGGTTTGGTCTCCCTATATGGGGTCCTAACCCTCCGAAGGGCTACATTGGCACATGTAGGGTGTGTATAGAGAGCCCTGGGCCTCCACAGCAGTAGACAGCACTCCATGGATCCTTAGAGATGTTCAAAGATTGCTCGAGATCCGCCTATTGGATGACGAAGATGAACCTGGTACACCATGCCCAGTCGGCCCCTGTTATGTATATTTTATTAATTATTAGTTAAATATAGTTATCTTAGGTTTATTAATGTGGAAGGGCATGATAAACGATCATGCCTCTTCGCCAAGGGACACCATAAGGCTGTATTTAAAGCCTTGGTGATCCCCACTTGTAATCATCTCATCTTTTATCAATAATAATATATAATTATCAAGTTTACCAGAGTTTTTACACTCCATTGCTATCGGAGCAGTCGCTCTTCAAGATCTGTGTGATCATCCAGAATCAAGGAATTACAAGAAATTCCAGAATTGCAGAAATTTTTTTCAAGGCTTGTGAGCAGCATTTGTTTAAAAAAAAAATTCTCTCTCCCCCGCACATAGCACTCCCGAAAAAAAAAAATTTGCAATTTTTTTTTTTTTTCCGACCCCCCTCACTCCCACTCTGCGTTCCTAAAACATCCGCCTTCCACACCCAGCGACCCCTCATGCTCACCAACCCACTATTCCCAACCACTCACGTAAACTGGCCCCCTCTCCCCTACGTTATCACCCCACCTTCCCTGCGTCCCACTTGCTACCCCCTCTCCCCTACGCTATCACCCTCACTCCAACCTCACGGCCTTTCGGCCCCCGTCCCCTCCACACCCCGCCTTCCTTCCGCCACGCCTTCCTGCCACCGATCCTCCCTGCCGTCACCCCGCTCTCCCCTTATCACTCCGCCTGCGGCTACCTGCACCCCCGCCCACACTCCCAACTCCCTTCCCCTTATCACTTCGTCCCCTCCCGCCTGTCCCACCCGTCCCCCCTCCCTCCCTGTCCTCACCTACAGCTACCCCCCCGCCTCACCACCCTCCTCTCCGCCCTCGCCCTCGCCCTCCCCTCTCACCATCCCACGCTCTCCCTCTCGACCTTGCCATCGCTCATTCTCCTTCCCCACTGCTCTACACACCCTGTCCCCACCCTTCCTCCCTCCGTCCTCGCCACCCTTCCTCCCTACGTCACCGCCTTCCGCCTCCCAGCCTTCCCCCACTCCTGCCCACGCCATCTCCCCCTCACCAGTCGCCATTCAAACTGCCTCAGCTGTCGATCATTAGCTGTGAGCTGTGAAATGTGAATTTTTAAAAATATATAACAACGCGACCTTATAGAACAGGCATCAATTAAATATTGACAAATTTAATTATATAATTTATAAAATGGACGGACGGATTTAGAACGGACGAAATTTATATATATATATAATTAGTTTTTTATATGAAAATTAATTAATTCTAATTAATTTTAATATAAAATTTTAATTAGACAGATTTCAAAAAAATAATAATAATAATAATTAATTAATTAATTAAAAAAAAAAAAAATATATATATATATATATATATATATATATATATATATATACAGCTTTGAGGACAAAGCTTTTAAGGAAAAGGGGATAAGCCCTAACAAGGAGTATGAGGAGTATGTCGTCATCAATGTCGATGGCCGGATTCCAAAAAAAATTGCTGGATCTCGAAAAACAGATCAATAATAATTCAGATGACTTTGGAAAAAGATCAGTCGATCTCGAAGGTACAGTTGCAGGAAACTCCAACGATATCAAAAAGGTTCATGATACGACAAATCGAATAGAAAGACAAATGTGGCTAAATCATAACAAGGCCACAGAAAATCATAGCGAAGCAATGAAAAAGATGACATAATTGTTTGATAAGTTAAATGATAAGATAGATAAGATAAGTTAGACACAAGAACCAATATTTCTGAATGTTGAACATAATCAACTGAACAATGCAGCTAATTCAGATCAGAATCATGAATATAACATGTTTGAAAAAGAGCAATTAAATGAGGTTGAATTCGAAATCAGCTCACATGAAAACTATAGTGTTGAAATACCTAGAAGCAGAGACTCTGAAATCAACCATGAAAGTTATAGAGCTGAGAAGCCAAGAGAAGCAAATGCAACTCAATCCGCTAATAAAGCCAGTGATGCAGCAGCAGAAGTTATTGAGAAATTTTATATAAATGAAAATCCAATGGCAGAAAAAGAAACAATTCTTTATGTGAAAGAGCCACATAAAGAATTCAACGTGACTACTATCACAGATGCAACAACAGACATAGTCGTTGAAAATGAAATAAACCATGAAAATACAGATGCTTATAAACAACAAAATGTTTCATCCCCAGATTTGAAAGAAAAATGGGAAGAGACGAACACAGCTGAAGCCACTGATACGGCGCCAGAAGCTGTTGAGGCCTTCGGTGATGAAGCAGATATGGTCGTTAAGAAGGAAGTGTTTGATGATGAGGAGAAGTTGCATCGAACGATAATTGTTGGTAACTTACCTCTAAATCTAAAAAGGAACCACGAAGAATCACCAGCAGTACAAGGAATAGTTCAGACACACGCAAAAGTATTTCAAGCCGTGCCAATGAAAATGTCTTCTAATAGGGAAATCAAACATCCAATAGAAGTCAAGACAGGATCCGACCCTGTCAATATTATATCTTGTCGCTATCAATATCACCAAAAGATTGAACTCGAGAAGATGCTCCACGATCTTTTTAAAATGTGGGAAGCAAGAGCCCGCTGCTCGAGAAACCCATGCGTTCGTCAACGATGTCCATCATTACGTATGCTTTGAGGACAAAGCATCTCTAAGAGAGGGGCAATGTTATGTATATTTTATTAATTATTAGTTAAATATAGTTATCTTAGGTTTATTAATGTGGAAGGGCATGATTAACGATCATGCCTCTTCGCCAAGGGACACCGTAGGGCTATATTTAAAGGCTTGGTGATCCCCACTTGTAATCATCTAATCTTTTATCAATAATAATATATACTAATTCAAGTTTACTAGAGTTTTTACACTCCAGCCCCACAGTTGCACCATACACTTGGCATGTGACCCATGACTTGTACACTAATGTGGCATCATTTACTCCATCATCTGAGCCCTTACAGGTGGTCTACAAACATCTTTGACTTACTTGGAGACGCATGAGGTTATTTGTGTGCCCCCACACCCACTAGGAGTACCACAGGTTTATTGTTTGGATAACAAGAGACCACCCCCTTGTCCATCACTTTTGAGAGTCCTGTTCATCATTATGGCACTTATGGACCTCATCAGGCCTCTTGGAGGGCCCAATGACATGCCTTCGATGATGAAGCAGATATGGTTGTTAAGAAGGAAGCATTTGATGATTGCGAGAAGTTGCATCGGACGATAATTGTTGGTAACTTACCTCTAAATCTAAAAAGGAACCATGAAGAATCACCAGCAGTACAAGGAATAGTTCAGACACATGCAAAAGTATTTCAAGACCTGCCAGTGAAAATGTCTCCTAATAGGGAAATCAAACATCCAATAGAAGTCACGAAAGGACCCAACCCTATCAATATCAAATCTTGTCGCTATCCACATCACCAAAAGATTGAACTCGAGAAGATGCTCCACGATCTTTTTAAAATGTGGGAAGCAAGAGCTCGCCACTCGAGAAACCCGGGCATTCGTCAATGTTGTCCATCATTACGTAAGCTTTGAGGAGGACAAAGCATCTTAAGAGAGGGGCAAAGTTATGTATATTTTATTAATTATTAGTTAAATATAGTTATCTCAGGTTTATTAATGTGGAAGGGCATGATCAACGATCATGCCTCTTCGCCAAGGGACACCATAAGGCTGTATTTAAAGCCTTGGTGATCCCCACTTGTAATCATCTCATCTTCTATCAATAATAATATATAATTATCAAGTTTACCAGAGTTTTTACACTCCAGCCCCACAGTTGCATCATACACTTGGCATGTGACCCATGACTTGTACACTAATGTGGCATCATTTACTCCATCATCTAAGCCCTTACAGATGGTCTACAAGCATCTTCGACTTACTTGGAGACGCATGAGGTTATTTGTGTGCCCCCACACCCACTAGGAGCTAGCCATAAGTGGTTCTATTACGGGACAATTAATAGTCTTTTTGTCCATGTATTATTCGCCCATCTATGCAGCGCTGTGGAAACCTCATGCAATAACTCTATTAGTCATACCGTATACGTTCTGTCGTGTTTTTCGAAGTCTTGAAAAACCTTCAAGTCCGTACCACAGGTTTATTGTTTGGATAACAAGAGACCACCCCCTTGTCCATCACTTTTGAGAGTCATGTTCATCATTATGGCACTTATGGACCTCATCAGGCCTCTTGGAGGGCCCAACGACATGCATTGTTCATCATTTGACCTCTTGAGAGGCTTGTTATTTTATTTATGAACTAGTTTGGTGGGTTTGTCACCAAAAGTTAGTTAATTGCACATTATTTTATTTTAGGGGCTAATGTAGGCCCAATTAGGTAAATTGAATTCCTAATAAGTATATAAATAGAAGTGATGTGAATTCATTTTGAATCATCACTTGGATTGTATCATTCACTCTCTTGAGATTTTTGTTACTCCTTCTTGGTGGACGAAGTTGGAGCATGGATGAATTTTGATGTTTAGATTATATTTTCCTATCTTGGAGCTTTTTGATTGGCAAATGTATTGATGGTTGGATATATTCTCTAACATGTAAGTACGAAGTTGATGTTATTTTCTTTAACTGTCACATACATTGATAATGGGATTTTCGCTATTTTAGGGCTAATTGTTGCATGCATTGATTGCTTAATTGCGGAATTATGTTTCTATATAGCATATATATGTGTATGGGCCATGTTTGTTGAACGAATTTTCCTAGAGATCAAAGTTATCTTGATAAGTCATCTTGATTTGCAAACGAAGTATAAACGCTTTAAGGTCACTCTCTTCTTCCTTAATGCCAAGCGAAGTTGTGCTCAGTCTAGGTATGTTCAGCTCTAGGGTTTTGAAAATTTAGGGTTTTTGCTGGAACAGGAGGAAAGGCAACGCAATTAGGTCAGATCTGAAGGATTACAGTTGCAGGGATACAAAGGGGCATGGTAGATATGTTTCTATGGAACCTTAGGGTTTGTCGATTGTAGTGTAGGGCGGAGATGTAGAGGATCAAAATGAGCATGTCAAACATGAATTCATTTATCAGAAGATTACTTACACAAACATGAGTTTCCTACCAAAACAGAGCATGAGCATAAAAATTTATGTTTAACATCTTATAGGAAAGTCATTGAAGAGCATAGATATGTAAGAAGATGAATCAAGCATTCATAAAAGTAAATTACAATAGAAAAACTCTGCCACAAACTCATACCACATGAATCCCTATATATATGCTGCAACTGAACTTCTATTTCTGAAAATGCCAATTGTACTCAAGAGTCCAAGCCTCCTACTCTCTAATGTCCAACCTTGAGTTTGACTGAAAACCACATACATATAGACCAAAAACAACTTCCCCTCTCTCAGGGGTTGAATCCCTCAGTGTGGGAACAGCTTACATAAATGTCTCCAACCATAACTTAATGACTAGGTAGGTTTAAACAAACCATCCTTATAGACTTTGACTGACTTAGGCATCATAAATGAGCTTCAAAATTACAATAAATGACCTTAACAGACGTATTTACATTTACTTACATTAAATCAACTCACAACTAGAGAGATTACATCATAATAACCAAGATTTGATTGAAAAACCTCGAAAAATTGGTCAACAGGCAAAAGCGCAATGCCCACAGACAAAAGTGCAATGCCATTAGGCATAAGCGCAGCGCCAACTTTGAGGAGACTTTTGAGTGCCTTCCACTACTCCAAATCCTGCTCTGAAGGTACCAATGGAAAGCTTGGGATGTCTAGTTGTCATTAGACATCTTAAGCAAGCAAAATGGCCTCTCCAAGGCTGAGAAAAACTCATTCTCCCAAGGTCACTCCAAAAGAGCAGTGCCTGGGTCAAAAAGGTGGCTGAAAGTGACTTTTTGGCCTCTTTTTTGCAATTTTCTCCCAATCTGGGTGCTGACATGGCACCCAAAGTACATAGTTGTCATGTGCAGGTCAAGAGCTTTCCAATGATGTTGAGTCTGCCCCATTTGGATCTTTGAGGGAAAATGTTTAGGAAGGTATATGAAAGGTAGGAGAAGGTGAGTGAACTTGATTGTGAGATTTTTCTCAGCAAATTTATCTAAGAGACTATGAAAGCAAGCAAATGCAGCAAACCCTAGAAGAGGGAATTCTGAGCTTTCCAAGCATGCACTAAAGTCAAAGGAGGTAGATTAGGGATCCACTTACTTGTACTGATGTGCTGGAACCTGAAACTGGTGATGAAACCTCTACAAAGAAGAAATTTCCCTTCCTGAGCAAAAGCGCAGCAAGGCAAGCAATAGCGCAGCACTAGCAATGAAAAGCGCAATGCAGCAGTGGAATCCTCTTTTCCAAGGTGAGAAATTGATCTCCAAGGCGTGGCAAGCTCCTATTGGATGGATAGGTGTCTTGTGAGAGAGCAAATGAGCAAAAATGAGCTTTGTTGGTCTTCTTATAGGCTTAGAAATTGATTTTCTTTCTTGATGGTGATGTGGCCCCACCATGTCTTTTCATAATTTGATGAGATGGCTTGTGTACTGCAACTTAGAAAACTTTTTACATATATTACATCATGAATAAGACAAAAATACACCTTAGTAACCTTTATTGATCATTTTCCCCTATTACTACTCCTTCAAATGATGACTTCGATGGTGAAATGACTCATTTACATGACATTTTTTGATGACTTGACCATAATGATGACACCTAATGGAGTATGACACTGATGATTTGGACCCTAAAACATGACTGACCATGAGATGATGACTAAGATAGTGATCGAGACATTTCACTGGTGACTCATCACAATAAGTGATGGTCTGACCAAAATGACAATTTGACCATGAAATGAGGGAGTAGTAATACATCTAGGCACAGTAACCAATGACCAAATTTTATTTGAAAAATTATTGAAACCATAAAATTTTGACCTAAAACCCTAACAAAAACTTTGAAAGAGCACATTTGATCATTGTTGACTGACAGGACTGACAGACACTAAAACATAGAGTCTCCTTGAGATAGAAATGAAATCCATTCTCATCATTCTTCTTGACTCCATATCCCCAAAGGAATTAGGCACTAATCCACCATAAGATGATCACCTTAAAACCCTTTTTTCACATTTCTCCTTCTCTCTATGTCTAGCCACGTTGGGCCCCCTAGGGCATCATTTTCCCAACAAAATAGCCATAGAAAAAGTCCAATCTCTTGGCTTCTCTTGCGCTGGTGTGTCCTTAGGGTCTCCTCCAAATTTGAAGAAATTCCAATGGTGGGATTTATGACATATCACAATCCCTAGCCCTGAGACCGAACTTTGCCTTGATGTTCCCTAGGCTAGCACCTCATAAGATCATTTTGGTACCTTTAAGTGGAAATTCTTTCTTTGATCCTCTTCCCTTCCTTGTTTAGGTTGAGATGATCAACGGTTGCTATATTCCCTCCCGTTAACCTAGGTGGGTCTACTTGGCCCCGCGTGGTCCCATTTCTTATCAAAGACAATTCTTCAAAAACAACTCGGGAATCCAAGTTTTGCAAGGATTTTAGGAATTGGGAACTCCTTTACAAGTCACATTCTCTTAACCTAGCCCTTAAATCCTCACCTCCTTCTCCTAGAAAGCTTTGTACCTTTCTTAAAAAGCAAGTAAGCCCTGTTCTCGACTTTCTTCTAGGAAAGGGTCATTGAGGTCACTGCATATCCATTTGTTGATTTATCCTTCATAAGTGACTCTCTATATATCAGGTCTCATCCCATCAGTGAAATTGCATAAAGAGTAGGGAGCCTTAGCTGAGGTGACAGTGAGCTAAGTTTCCATCGTTGCCCTTGAACTAGTCGTTGTCCCTTTAGGAGTCCTTTTTAGGTCCCCTACTAGTTTGATTGGTAACAGTACCCAAAGTACATCTTGGACTTGCAGCAATCCACTTGACTCCATCTTGAATGGTATAATCCTCGTTCCTCTGACTGAATGCTAACTCCTATCACCAATCTTCACATGTCACTCAAAGTCCCACTTGATCAAGTTTTCAAATACTTCTTGAATTCTTGTCATATGCATCGACGCTCTACTATCTATGAACCAAGCACCTTCACAAATGGTGCTCCCGAAGAAACGAGGGATCAAAGGAAACTCCTAGTTGAATCTCCTAGTGAACTCTTCATCATCAACTATAGATGGAGAAGCCATCACCACCTCAATCTTCTTCTCTTTCCCTCCTTTCTTCTTCTTGTGCAGACACTTGCTCGCATAATGACCATACCCTTCACAGGCAAAGCATTTGACTTTGCTCAAGTCCTTCTTCTTGATGATGAACTTCTATTTTCCCTTCTTCAGCTTACTAGCGAGGGCAACGTTCTCTGCATCAGTGTTCTTTTGCAGTTCGTCATCCCGAAGTTCCTCCTAGATGAAATTATCTCATAACTTGTTCAAATCTGGAAAATTCCCCTGTGACACTACTCCTTTGATGAGTGGCACCCACTGATCTGAGAAGCCCTTTATCGTAGTCCTCATTGACTTTGATTCTTCAGCATTATCCCTTACAGCTACAAGTTCATCATGAACTTGTGAAATCATTGTGAGATACGAAGTCACATTCTTTGAACTTCCCATCTTGATGTCCCTGAGATTTTCACTCAAATACCATCTTTTGATTCTCCTTCTTGTTCTGAAAAAAAGGTGTTTATAGCTTCCCACATGCGCCATGCAGTGTCTTTCCCAATGAGATCAGGTATCAAGTGATCCTTGACTCCATCAAGAATGGTCAACTTGGCCTTCGCATCAACTTTGTTATGCAAAGCCAAAGTTGTTGCACCAATCGGTGCCTTGATCTTGATGTTGGCACAGTCCCATGTGAAAATTTCTGAATGTTACTTATGTAGAAATCTACTGTTAGATCTGGTTATGCTCCTCCTACTTAATTAAGTTAATAAGCTGAAAATTCAGATTAATATGGAAGCAAAACACATAACAGACTTTCACCAATTCAAATCTAGAAAAAGTACATGCACACATAGAAAAAGTGACACAATGATTTTCTGGACAATAGTCCCCGGAAAAACCCAATGCGAGAAAACTGGTCTCTGGCTGCTGGAGGGTTTTATTATTAAGAGTATTTTTTAATATAGAAAATATGGGTTCCAGATCTAGAAAACCCGACAGAGAAAATATAGATTTATAGCTCCCATGTTGTTCTAAAGCCAAATATTGATTGATCCACACCCTCGAACGAGATTTACATAACTCAGCCAAATCTAGACCCTAGAAACCTCTGCGCTGCCCCTAAAGCCCCTGTGTCAGCCTCTGCAACCTCTGCGTCCCTCTACGCTCGCCTAGAAAGTGTTGTGTAACCCCAGAATGGGTGACGCAGTCCCTACGCTGCCCCTAAGGGTCTCTACATAACCCCTAAGGGTCTCCAGCTGCCTAACACTGCCCTGGGAGTGACTGCGCAGCGCTTGCGTATTTGAAGCTGCCTCTGCGCTGCGCAGTTGTTGCTGCTGCTCCTACTTCTCTGCACTGCCTCTGGAAGCTACTCTCTGTCTCTTGCTGATTCTAGACACTGGGATCAGACCATCCCCTTTGTCTAAACTCCCCTCTCTGCAGCTGAAACACATCTGAGAATTCTTAGCAAACCTTGCCCTAGAATCTCAGCTTAGCTTCAGTGCTCTGCTTCTATGTGTCTTTTACAAATGACCCCAAGCCAACATCTGGAGTTAGCATTGTTTCTGATGGATGGACAGATCCAGCACGCCACCCACTCATCAACTTCATGGTGTCATCCTTGAATGGTCCAATTTTCTTGAAATCAATGGATGCACTTCGACAGTACAAGGATGCACAATATATGGGTGAGTTATTTATTAAAAGTATTGAAGATGTAGATGTCGATTCTTGTGTGCAAATCATTACAGATAATGCACCTGTTTGTAAGGCTACTAGCATGATTGTGGAAGCAAAATATCCACAAATTTTTTGGACACCTTGCATTGTCCATTCATTGAACTTAGAACTGAAATTTATTGCCTCTGATGTGCTTTGGATTGGAGGCATTATTGAGGATGCACGACATATCCGCAACTTTGTACAAAACCATACAAATGCCCTCACTATCTACAACGAGTACACCAATCTATCATTGTTGAAGATTGTGGATACACGGTTTGCCTCTTCGTTCATCATGTTGAAGAGGATGAGGGAGGTCAAGACCGCTCTTGGGGCCATGGTTATTTCAGAGTTTTGGTCTTTTTGGGAGAAACACGGATCAAGCAGCATCAAAGAAGGTGAAGGACACAGTGTTGGATGATGTCTGGTGGGAGAAGGTACATCTAGTTATTCAAATCATGGAGCTTATCATTTCCTTGCTTCGATTTGCAGATACAGACCAACCCATCCTAGGAGAGGTTTATGAGGGATGGGATTCCATGATTGAGTTTGTGAGGACCATTGTTTTACAGAGTTGGTGCCCAGAGTATGAGACATCACCAGAGGCCTTCTTCACCAGCATTAGGGTCTACATTAAAATAATTAATTATTTTAATAAAGCAAGATCCGAGTGGAATTTCCACAAACGATTTCTGGGTTCTCTGGATAACTGTTGTCCAAGCCTCTCCACCAAATTTGAGACTTGGAACACTTCCCGATGCTATAAAATCAGCACTCCCTCTTAGCGAGGAAAGTGTTTAAGCAAGATACCATTGTACTGCTCTGACTCTAGAACACCTACTGCGTTGATGATGTCCTGGCTGTTGCCCCTCATCTCTACATTGTTGCCTTCTGTACTGCAGCCTGTGACACTGCCTCATGCATACTGCAACTCCATTTGTCTTTGTAGACCACCTGTCCCTCTAATGGAAGGGGTTCTCAACCATCCCCATCTTCTCTCTGAAGTAAGTGAACTTAATCTTACTCGGAGCCTTGGTGAGGATATCTGCCACTTGTTCCCCTGTAGGAGTGTACCTCAACTGCACTGCTCCCCGTTGGACATAGTCCTTGATGAAGTGGCTCCGAATGTCAATGCGTTTCGACCGATCATGAAACACATGATTCTCAAAGAGCTTAATGCATTTTTTATTATCACACATAATCCCGGTTAGTTCCATCCTCTTCTTGAGTAGGTTCAAGAGTAATTTACGAAGCCATATGGCCTCGCACGAAGTTGTGCTTGCTGCCATATACTCTGCCTCGGCTGAACTTAGTGCGACAGACTTTTGTTTCCTGCTGCACCAAGAGGTCATTGCTGATCCAAGACTAAAATAGTACCCACTAGTACTCATCAACCACTGTGCTTCCAACCCAATCTGGATCTGTAAACCCACTCAATTGGACCTCATTGCCCTTGGTGTACTTCAATCCAAACTCGATTGTCCCCTTCAGATATCTGAGAACATGTTTGGTCGTTGCCCAGTGAGCTCTCCTTGGTTCCACCATGAACTAACTGAGAGTATTCACAGCATAACAAATGTTTGATCTAGTATTGACCAGATACATCAATGATCCGATGAGTTGCCTATACAAGGTGGGATCAGCCTCATCATCCTCTGTTGTGTCTACCTTCTTCCAGTTAGGAATCATTGGCATGGCCATGGGTCTATAGTCTTCCATCTGAAATCTCTTCAGGGTTTATGTAGTGTATCTTCCTTGCCCCAGGAAGATTTCTCACTTTTATTGCCAGACTTCTACACCAAGAAAATAGTGCATCTGCCCCAGATCCTTCATGTCGAATTCCATAGCCAGATTCTCCTTGCAATCCTCGATGAGCTTAGATGATCAAGTAAGAAATAGATCATCTACATATAATACTATAATTAATGGCTCATCCCCCACTCTCAAGTAGTAGAGATTGGAATCTGCGTCACTCTTGACGAACCCCATCTAAAAATAGCTATCAATTCGCCCATACCATGCTTTGGGGGCTTGTTTTAAGCCATATAAGGCTTTCTTAAGCCTGCAAACATGAGTCTTCTACTCATGTGTCTCGAAGCCCTCTGGATGTTCTATGTACACTTCCTCCTCTATCACCCTGTTCAAGAATGTTGTCTTGACATCCATCTGATGAATCTCCCATCCCATCTGCGTTGCTAGAGAGATGAGAGATCTGATAGAAGTGTAGCGAGCTACAGGGGTGAAGGTTTCCTCATAATCGATCCCTTCCGTTTGTGTGTACCCCTTAGCTACAAATCTGGACTTGAACTTCTATATGTTGTCGCTTGCAGAATACTTGATCTTGTAGATCCACCTTGATCCTACAACTGATTTGTCTCGTAGTTTAGGGACTACTTCCCAGACATCGTTTGTCATGATGGAGCTATACTCCTCCACCATAGCATCCACCCACACCCGATGTTGATCTGCCTCCCGAAAGCTGGAGGGTTCTCCAACCTGAGCTACCAGGGCCTGGTATCTGTCAGGTTGTCTCCGTACCCTCTTCCTGTCTCTAGGGGCTCCAAAAAATTCTTCTGCGTCCTTTAGAATTTGTTGAAGTTCTCTGCTCGGTCTCCCACTGGTGGTGGGCAGTCTTACCTGCTCTCCTGCCTACTCTTCTTCGGAGGAACTCTCCTCAGGATCCTTGTGTCATGGAGAGGCACTTGACCCATCCTTTATAGGTCATTGAGGTTGTACTAGTGGATCCTCCTCAATCTGCGTATCTGTAGCCATTTCCCGGGATTTCCTGAAGGCTCTCTCCTCCATGAATTTCACGTCCCGCTTTACTACAATCTTCCTACTTTTTGGAATATAGATGTGATATGCTTTCGCATTTTCACTATAGCCCACAAGATAACCCTTTTCCGTAGTCTGATCCAACTTCTTCCACTTCTCATCTGGAACGTGGCAATACACAATGCTGCCAAATATCCTAATATGGCTCACCTCCAGCTTGCTGCCTGTGAACACACTCTCAGGAGTTACCTTCCCCAATGCTCTATGGGGTACTCTTTCCACACATTCATTGTTGTATTGCAGGCTTCTGCCCACAAAAATTTGGGCATATCCTAGTCATATAGCATTACCCTTGCAGCCTCTACAATGGTCCGATTCTTCCTTCTCGCAACTCCATTCTGCTCTGGATTGTATGGAGCTGTCCATTCTCTCTTGATGCCTTCCTTTGCACAGAAACTAGTGAAGTCTTTATCAATATACTCTCCACCATTATCCGACCACAGCTTCTTGATCTTCTTTCCTGTTGAGTTTTCCACCAACGCTTTGAACTCTTGAACCGTTCAAAGACTTCATCTTTGGTTTTGAGAAAATAGATCCAAGTCTTTCTAGAATGATCATCAATAAAGGTAGCAAAATACTTTGCACCATTGAGAGCGGTTGTGGACATTGGACCACAAATATCTGAGTGTATCAACTCCAATACGCTCTTGGCCCTATTGCTGCTTCTTGGAAATGTTGCTTTAGCATACTTCCCTAGTATGCATCCCCTGCAGACATAATCTCTCCTTGTGCTGAGTTCAAGAACTCCTATGACAGTCTTCTTGAGAATCCTCACGGCTCCATGATGTAGATGCCCCATCCTTCTGTGCCGTAACTCATTCAGATCTCTTTCGTCCGTACTACCAATCAGAGTCACAGGGGATTCAAGTTGGAGCTTATATAGTTTATCACTCCTTACTCCAATTTGTGCCTCTTGCTCCAGCTAGCATGTTTGACATAAACTTTGTTTCCAATAAAGTATACGTCATAACCCTTGTTCTGAAGCTGAGACACTGAGAGTAAATTCATTCCAAGCCCTGGTACATGCAGAACATTTATGGCTCGAATCTCGTTGCCAGCTTATGTCTGAAATGTTATGGTACCTCTTCCAATGGGGGTACACTTGGCCTTCTTTCCCATAGTAATCTGGAAATTCATCTGTTCTTCTTGGTAGCTCGAAAAACATTCTCGAACCCCCGTCATATGAGCAGATGCTCCAGTGTCACTATACCAAACACCTGGAGGAGTCGTGCTTGACACACAAGCGATATCCTCCTCTAGTCTGGATGCCAGCACCGTCATGTCATGTTCCCTCTGCGTTTCTGCAGGCTCTAGGGGACTGCGTGAGTCCTCTGACTGTGTGAACCCTTTTGAATGTCAAATCTTTGGCCCATAGTAGACCCTCCTTTTCTGTCTTTAGCCTTTTACTCTGATACCATGTGAAATTTTCGAATCTGAAAATTATTACTGCAGTGATTGATTTATTTCGCCTACTTATTAGATAAGTTATTTACAGATGCTTCAATAAACATTGAAATAGACACAGCTGCAGTACTTCACTCTAATCAAAAGCAGAAGAACACAAATAACACAAATAGCAAAATAGAAACAACCATATGAACACAGTTATTTTTGGGCAATTGTCTCCGTTAAAACCCAATGTCGAAAAATTGGTTCAGCAGATGAGGGTTTGTATTTATCTTCAACAATAAAAAAATCTTTTACAGAAGTCTTGGCGAGGAAAATAAATTAGCATACACCTGGCATGAAATTTCTGAACACTCTGGAAGTATTCCCGACTCTCAAGGTGACCTCCTACACCCTTTGCGTCATCCTGCATAGCTACTCTGCACAGTCCCTCCCTGGACTGCGTAACTCTACGTGGAGTGGTTGGTGTTGCTGCTCAGCACTCCCTTCCCTTCACTCTTCTGCTTTCTGCTTCTTCGTTAGCTGACTTCTCCCTCCTTCTGCCTCTGCAATCCCGCCTCTACGAACGCACCCACTGAAATCGAATTCTCTTACTTCAGAATCAATTTCCTTCGGGTACTGAAAATGTCCCCGGCTTTATTTCCAAATGACCCTCAAGCCTCTTTTTATAATCTTCTCGCTGATGAATCAACAGCTAGGATTATATCTTTAATCAATGGCTCAGATTAAAAGATGACTTGATCTTCGTTTTCTAGAAGATTCACACTCTGCTTTATTAATACCCTTTAATTATTTAATTTCCCAAAGTTTAGACTTAGGGTCTACATTAAAATAATTAATTATTTTAATAAAGCAAGATCCGAGTGGAATTTCCACAAACGATTTTCGGGTTTTCTGGATAACTGTTGTCCAAGCCTCTCCACCAAATTTGAGACTTGGAACACTTCCCGATGCTATAAAATTAATAAATGATGTATGTATCAAAATAAATGATGAGGATGGATTGATGTATGTCATTATTTAATTCAATTATGAATTTAAATTTTATGTGTGGATCAATGTATTACTATTAGTCTATTTATGCTTTCATTATTGAATATGAACTTGAATTATATATATTTATATATAAAATTAAAAATTATATACCCCGATGTTCCCCCGCACCCCCCAAATTTCTCTAAAATTTGAGGGTACTCCCACACATCCCCCCTGTGCATCTCCCCGCACCGGAGTCTTGGTGGAACGGTGAGAAATAGGACTCGCACTTTTTGACAGACCTGAGGTCATTACAAACGGTGGAATAGGTGACGCAAAGGTAGAATTTGAAGCTGTTAATCCATAAGTTTTTCCTGATTGTGGACAACCATCTGCTTAGGGTACCTCTGTGTGTTCAATCAATTATGTTTTATTTTTCTCCGCTATATAGTATATACAACAATATTATATGTGCATCAATGAATTTCCACTAAGTGGATCTATTGTACTGTTGTTAAGGACATGAAATTATTGCATAGTCGAATTGGGGTTTGCTGAGCATTGACATTGCTTACTGATTATTGACACTGAATTGTTACTGTATGGAATCTATTTATTCATTGTAATGAGAAGTTGTACTGTCAAAGGAAGAGTAATTTTTAATTGGATCAAGGAAAAGTTTTGCTAAAAGGCTTAGAATCCTAAGAAACCCTAGGGCGGAATTGACCTAGGTCACTATACCAAAGTGGCAGAAAATCAATAAGAGGCCAGAATTTTGGAGACCTTATAAAGCCTTAATCTTAAGGCTCTCATATCAATTGATATGGGGGGCTGAGAAAGAATCGTCCACAACAATACTGCATGAAGATCCCCACATACAAGAAACAACGAGAGAATGTATGAAACGAAGAGAACGGATTACCACAATGTACACATACAATACACTGCAAAATAGAAGTACGAAATTGGAGGACAGTCATCATCTTTAAAACACTCTCCTAGGGTTAAGATTAAAACATATGTATTTTTAGGGCGATCAAGTGTGGGCAAACCCTCTATGAATTATGTACAATGAGACAGGAAAACTAAAGTGAGTGTAAATTACAATTATAATGCATACAAGAACTATGTCCACTGGACAGGTAGGGACTAAGTTCCATCAATCCCTTTTTTTAACTTCATATTTGTTTTGACAGTATGAAAAGGTAAGTTACAGGTCTGTGTGTGGGTTTAAGAAAGAGTTAAATGCTGGTGCACCCCAAGGCTGTGGTAAAGGAGGTTAAAAGGAAGAACTTAAGAGGATATAGAAGAGAAAAGGAAAGCCCGTGATGAAAGTTCAATGAAGAAATCCATCCATTTGACTCACCCTTGTTTTATTAAGCTTTTAATAAACATGATAATGTTTTAGGTTGAACAAAACTAGAAACATGATGGGAAGGTTGTTGGCATTTGTAACTACAAACAAAAATACTATAGAAAACCATTTAGGTCACCATTTAGAGCCCAAACACAATAAAAGACTGGATTGCATTTTTATATCTATTTTTACACAATAGGATCAACCATGTCTTAGCACCTAGCCTTGCGATAAATATTAGAATTGAAATGCAGTCTGACACAGGGCTGTTATAGCAGAATTCCAGAGGATAAAAAAGCTCAGGAGTCAGTACTCATCTAGAAGAAACTAAACATTGATTATCAAGATCATCTTAAATTACAGAAAAGAAATGAATAACCAATCTTTCTAGAAGAAATAAAAGCCTAGCACATTACCATTTACAAATATTTCAATTCCAAAATTTCCTTTAGTGAAATAAACATATAAATAAAGCCCATAGGACAAAGCACTCTAGGACCCACCTTGATTAATCCTTCTTGAAAGAGTATCTCAATTACTTCCTTAAGAATAGGAAGCAGACCAGAATGATGCACACCTATGCCTCGTTGAAGTAAGGGTAAAATATGAGAAACCTACAAAGAAAAGTAAATAAAACCACACAATGAGGAATTTGGTTCTACAAATGTGAACAGATTAAAAGAACAAGTAAAAACAAAGATTGTTAGACATTAAAGTATTAAATTGAGCTAGGATTAAACAAGAAAGGTTCCTTTTAGACTTGGATAACATCATTAAAATAATTTCATTTCCATCCTAGGCAAATCTTGCTTATTGTGACTCTGAACAATAAATTTCTACTACAAGAGCCTGTGAAATATATACCCTAGAAAAGTAACCATAATGCAGGCACATGCCACCAGTATCAGTATCATTGCATTATAAGGGTATTCCTAAGTTTAAACCCTGTTTTTACAATCTATTTACAGAACAAATAATTCCAAACATTACCTCAATTTTCATAGTTCCACTGGTTTGTTATCCTATAATATTTGCATTCAAGTCAAATTATAGCTTATGTAGCAAAGTTTTAAAAGCCATGCCAAGCAAAATATCGTAAGTTATCTTCTTCTCCAAGTATCCTTAGCAGAAGATGCCAACAATGTGCTTTAAAATTTTAAATAATGTCATGTTCTGCAAAAAAACTCCATCGAAAATGCTCACCTGTGGTAGCTTCTTGTCGTCATCAGAAAGTGAATCCATGGCACTCCAAAAGATGGTATCAACGAGTTTCTTCTCATCTTCAACATTCAAATCCAACTTTGCCATCTGCAAATCAAGCAATAACCAAATAAGAATGGCATAAAACATGAAAGTAAAACCTTTGAGAACAAAAAGGGATATTAACTTGGTTTTTTTCTCTCTCAATCTTTTACCTATACGTTGATGATTAGAGTATGTTGTAGTAATAATACAAGATGCGGATATATGCTACATGCACGGAATCTTGATTAGCACATCTCAGTGATTTATAAATATCACCATACTCAAATCTGTAGGAAGCATAAGGGCAATCTTACTCAAGGCATACTTTCACCCCAATGAATAAATTGGAAGTAGACTTTGGTCAAACTAAAGCTATAGCTTTAAACATTTTGTAATCTCTCAACGATCATTAGGTGGGAACACTGTAGAATTGGAGATACACTACAATTTATCTCCTCAAGGGCTAAACTGTCTGGAACCATCTTTGGCAAAGTTGCTGCAACAACAAAGTTTTATTAACTAAAAACTGAGTACAAAAGGCAGATTCACCACTGGTTCAAGAGGTTTACACAATATACCAAAAACAAACCAGAGAAACCACTTTCAAAAACAGCCCTAATTATCCCTAAAGAACATTTCCTAAAGCATTCAAAAAGCTTGATGCCATTAAGCCCTGTCTATCACTAGTGTAAGCTACACTCTACCTCGACCATGTAAATGAGCTTAGAAGCACCTCCTTCTAAGGCCCCTCTGCAGTCAGAATCTGTTATGTTTGATAGAAGCTGTTCAGAGTCCAGACAAATCAACCAGGAACAAGTTAATCATTCAAGGACTAATATGTCAGACCAGGGTGAACTGCCCATCCAAAATCAGCTGAGGTCAATAAGTTTCAAAAATTTCCTCTAGAGCTAGCAGAATTCCTGATCTCTTTCAAGCAATTTTTCTAACCTGAAAACTAGGGTCAATAATGTTGATTTTTGTAGCATTGGAAAGTGTTCCAACTTCCAAGTCTCAAATTTTGTGAGGATTCTTGGACATCAGTGTTCCAAAGAACCCAGAAACCGTTCGTGGAAATTCCACTCAGTTCATGTTTTATTAAAATAACTAATTATTTTAATGAGGACCCTAAGTCTAAACTTGGGAAATTAAATAATTAAAATGTATTAATAAAACAAAGTGAGAATCTTCTAGAGAACGAAGATCAAGTCATGTTTTAATCTCAGCCATTGATTAGAGATCTAAGCTGGGCCGTTGATTCATCAATGAGAGGATTATAAGAGAAGGCTTGAGGGTCATTTGGAAAGTACCCTAAGTCTAAACTTGGGAAATTAAATAATTAAAATGTATTAATAAAACAAAGTGAGAATCTTCTAGAGAACGAAGATCAAGTCATGTTTTAATCTCAGCCATTGATTAGAGATCTAAGCTGGGCCGTTGATTCATCAATGAGAGGATTATAAGAGAAGGCTTGAGGCTGGTCGGAAAGTACACTGGCACACACCAAGATTCCAAAGGAAATCGATTGTAAAGGAATAGAATTCTATTTCGCAGGGAGACAAAAGAGGCAGAAGAAGGAAGTCATCAATGACAGAGAAAGGCACAGAGTGGGATGCAGAGGGCCATTAATGTTAAAATTGGACAACTAGGTCCAAATCAAGCGATGTCGATGACGATCGTTAATATTTTTATTGGATTCTCTTCGGAGAGGTGGATTATCTAAAGATCATCTCGACCCGGATGAGCAAACATGTACTTTGAATTCATTCAATTGGTGGCTAGGTCGGCTCGGAATAAAATATAGACTTAAATGTCTTAAAGCGAAGTGTTATGGCCCCAAAGATTCCTATATATTGGAGATTGGAGTTCATTTGACACACCGATGTGGAAGAATTTCTCTCCTCGGGATAGCGTGAGCCGCGTTTGGGTTGTCGAACAGTGACACGCTTGGCCGAATGACCTATTGAAGACTTTGCTGGTAGAAGCATCCTGCTGAAGGTTGAAGACAATGCCCTAGTTTTGGATCAGCGTGAGCAAGTCTAATCAAGATAACGTGGAAGAGAGTCCACCTTAAGACAGTGTAAGGCCTAAATTCTGTAGGGCATGCCGTCTAGAATGAAGGATTGCTTCAGGGGTAAATCAGAACCGAGATTCCTGGAGAAACTAATATATTAAACGCTGTAGACTAAAACTGGAGTGCGGAATCCTGCTGTGTTGCGAAAACTGGAGGCCGAAGTTGCTGTCTGAAGGCCGAGGTAGGGAAGATTTGTTTGAGGGTTTTTTTTAAGGTAGACCGTCCTCAAAATAGGCTAACGCAGACTGTTTAAAGAGCCGCTATCATAAATAGTAGAACAGTCCATGTTTAGGGCCCGAAACTGCCCATACATTACAACGTGGAGGGAGATCCCTTCCCTAAAGGACAGTCGCAGCCTTTAGGGGCAATTCTGGGCAGAGATAAGGGCTGAAGAGGGGACTGTCATGGTGCCCTAGTTTCAAGCGGTGGAGCAGTTTTCAATCAGTCGACAGGGTTACATGTTTTAATGAATGCTTGCACGTATTGGATCCTAGTTTAAAGGATCAGCTTTGATCGGATTGGGCAGCCTGTGAAAAGTGAGTCAGATCCGTAAGATGCGGTCAAGCGGATTCAATTTGCATCCAGACTTCGCGTTATTATCAAATTGTCCGTGTAGGCGTCATCCACACGTTGTGCGTATTTTCTCTGAAGTCACTTTTTTTTGAATGGAGAGGGAATGTGCCCAACACTGCACTTGCTCTCAGGGCAACCCATAAATTCTGGAGCGGCCGCAATTAAATCTCAAGAGATCGTTATCCCCTTAAATACTGTGTTTTTAATCAGCAGAAAGCCGAAGCAATGTGGCGTGAAAAAAAATTGATGGAGTTTAGTGATCAAACCCAACTAGTGATTCCAGCAGATTCAGAAGCGTATGAATTGAAAAATAACCCTACATCAATAGTCAAGCCCTCTGTCGTTGCGGCCAGCAGTGTCCATGAGCTGCTCGAATGTCCAGTCTGCACCAATTCTATGTATCCTCCCATTCACCAGTGCCTGAATGGTCATACACTATGCTCTGAATGCAAATCGAGGGTCAACAACCGGTGTCCCACCTGTAGGTACGAACTTGGTAATATTAGGTGCTTGGCTCTTGAAAAGGTGGCAGCATCTCTAGAACTTCCTTGCAAGTATCAAAGCTATGGTTGCCAGGAGATATTTCCTTACTACAGTAATTTAAAGCACGAAGCTCAGTGCACTTTTAGGCCATACAACTGCCCATATGCTGGCTCTGAATGCAAGGTAGTTGGAGAAATTCCCTTTTTGGTGTCTCATTTGAGAGATGAGCACAAAGTTGATATGCATGATGGTCTCACCTTCAACCATTGATATGTAAAGTCAAATCCACTTGAGGTTGAAAATGCTACATGGATGCTAACTGTATTCAATTGTTGTGGGAAATACTTTTGTCTACATTTTGAAGCATTTCAATTGGGCAAAGCCCCTGTATATATAGCTTTTCTGCGTTTCATGGGAGAAGATACTGAAACGTCAAAAAAAAAAAAAAAAAAACTTTCAGTACAGCCTTGAGGTTGGAGGCAATGGTCGGAAACTGACTTGGCAGGGGGTTCCTCGTAGCATCAGAGATAGTCACAGGAAAGTTCGTGAGAGTCATGATGGACTAATCATACAAAGAACTATGGCACTCTTTTTCTCAAGCAGTGACAGAAAAGAATTAAAGCTTAGACTGACAGGACGCATATGGAAGGAACAATAATTATATGGACCTTGTGATTTGAGGCAGCCACAGATTCAAGCCAAAGTTGGATTCAGAGCGATCACATAATTCCCAGATCCGTGCACATGGCATAGATTGGATCTCAAGTGAAGACAAAGAAATTGTTTTGATGTACTTGACAGAGTAGTGAAGTGCCTTGTCCTAATTTATCCTGTTGGATGGTTGGGGCTGTAACATTGATGAGCAGGGGTGCCACTATGTCTGTGCCAGATCTGTATGGACTGACATGTAGAAGAGTATAAAGTCTGTATGATTGGTTCCTAAATCAGTGAAATTCAGGGAAAAATAGCAGAACTGAGATCTACAATCTTAGCCAGATTAGTGACTCAGCAAGCGTGATGAGTGTGATAGTTCAAAATCTGTGATTCTATGTCACTGTCATCATGACAGTGACATAGACAAGACACCCATGTTGAAGCTGGAAGTTTTAAGGGTTGACTGCTGAAGTCCTTGGGGAAATTCTATGTAGTGGTCAAAATTTTTTACAGCCCTAGGAGCAGTCTGCTGAAATAACCAGAAATGGGCAGATCTGGAAGCAACTCAAGGTGCAATGCCTCAAGTGCAGGATAAACCAAGGTAGATTGGATCCCTTGTTTTTGTAAGCTGCAGTCTTAGAAGGCTGTTTGAAGGAGCTACTCACAGAATAACAGGTAGTGGCTGAAAGGACTTCTAACACAAGCTGAGGCTTGTTGATATGTTCCCCCTGTATGTCAGTGACATAGATAGACACCTATGTAGCAGCAGCATGTGACTGTATCAGTCCTACATTGGAGCGTTATGGTAAACTTAAAATGTGAACTGGGAAGTTTATGCAGTTTTTTGGTCACATGGTTGGAATCTTGAATCATGATCAGCAAAGTCTGTTGGATGGCTTTGACTGTGGGAGATCAAGTCCCAATTTCAAGATGGTGTCTGGGATGCCCTCATTTAAAACAGATGTCTTCTCTCGAGAGAGAAGCTGACATTAAGAGGGAGATATATCTGCATATGCTCCTGAGTGGATGTCTTTGTTCAACAAAAGAAGATCCTCATGGCTCAGGGACATATGGCTTCAGAGGGGGAAATTCCGAAGGAAAACCAAGAAGCCATATTAATAACAAGATATCTAGCAGCCATGAGTACTTTTGTACAATTTGAGGAAGTCGTAAAGCATCAAGTCTGGAAGGATGCTATGCTGTAGGACAAAGCAGTTGTCACCTTGAAATGGCTCTACAAGATCAAGTATGGATCTGTTGGAAGTGCTGAAAAGTTCAAGGCAAGATTCGTTGACTGTGAGGAAGATATAGACTATGATGACATATTTGCACCTGTGGCTCGAGATACCACCATTTGATCTATTATAGCCCTTGCTGCTACGCAAGGATGGAGTCTTCATCAGATGATGTGAAGACCGCATTTTTCTGCATGGTGTGATAAAGGAAGAGATATATGTGGAGCAACCTTTGGGGTTGGAAGTCCAGGATCGGGACACCCATGTCTGCAGGATGAAGAAAGCCCTCTATGGGCTGAAACAAGCACCCCGAGATTGGTACAAGAGGATAGATAGCTACTTGATGAAGCTGGGCTTCACTCGAAGTAATGCTGATCCGAACCCTTACTTCAAGGTTGTCAAGGGAAAACCTCTCATTCTGGTGCTGTATGTGGATGACCTCTTCCTGACAGGTGCTGACCCTCTCATTCATCAGTGCAAGAGGGAGCTCGCTGCTGTGTTCGAGATGAAGGACCTAGGACTGATGTCTAGGCCTGAAGGTCTAGCAGAGACCTGGCGAGATTTTCCTTTCTCAAGGAAAATACATTATGAATTTTCTGGTATGATGGACTGTAAGTCCATGGAACTCAACTTTAAAAAAGTTGAGTAGCAGTGTTGTTGGGCCTGTCCTACTGAGTATCGTTAACTCATAGGGACCCTGATGTTCTTAATGAACACTTGTTCGAACATATGCTGTGTAGTGAACACTTTGAGGCAACACATGGTTGATCATAACATTCCCTAGGTTGGTGCCAAGAAACTCTTGAGATATCTCTGAGGCACGATAGACCATGGGCTGAGAAACACTGCCGGGAGTATGACACTCCGTGGATATACTGATGCCGATTGGGCTGGCAGTGTGGTGGATCGTAAGAGCACATCGGGATGCTGCTTCAATCTTGGTTCTGCTTCGATCTCATGGATGAGCAGGAAGCAGAAGTCGGTGGCTTTGAGCACCGCCGAGGCCGAATACATTGCAGCAAGTATGGCCTGTTGTGAAGCAGTTTGGTTGCGAAAGCTCTTTAGTGAGCTGTTTGGACATGTGCTAGATACCACTGTGATACTCTGTGATAACCAGAGTGGGATTCGTATGACTGAGAATCCTGTGTTCCACGATTGATCCAAGCATGTTGATGGCTGGTACCACTTTATCTGGGATATGGTACAGCGAGGCTCCGTAAGGCTCGATCATATAGGAACTGATGAGCAGGTCGCGGATATTCTCACAATGCCCTTGGGGAAGGTCATGTTCCTAACCTTCCGTGAGAATCTTGGAATCATGGAACGACCCTATACTGAGGGTCCTGTTGGACGATGAGCTCTGGGAGCTCAAAAGGGGGGTTTTAGGGATAGCTTCTCGGAGCTATAAGCACTTATGGTGCTTCTGCCCCACCGTTGTGATTATTGAGTTGGTTCGCCTCTCATTTATCTGTGCCCCGTATGCATCCTACCCATTGAGTTAAGGGCTCATGGGAAGTACCTCTCACTTGGCCAATGAGATGGGAAAGGCTAGAGACTAGTAGCAAAGACTGATGGACGCATCAAAATTTTCCGTACTCTCTATCTAGGATGGCACGGTCCAACCACTTGATCTGGGATCAAGTATAGTGAGGTCTGGGACCTCTGCCTGACTTCGGGTCAGATGAACCAACTTCGGGTTGGTTGGAGACTCTTTGTGAGTCTGTTAGTGAGGTCTGGGACCTCTGCCTGACTTCGGGTCAGATGAACCAACTTCGGGTTGGTTGGAGACTCTTTGTGAGTCTGTTAGTGAGGTCTGGGACCTCTGCCTGACTTCGGGTCAGATGAACCAACTTCGGGTTGGTTGGAGACTCTTTGTGAGTCTGATAGAGGTTTCGGACCTCTGGGCTGAATCTGTCAGCCGGGTATGATGTCTTTGTGACTAACCCACTTCTGTTCTGAAATAAAGAGGCCAGCAAAGCAAGTTACGGCGAGATGACGCACGATGTTTGGATCGCACTAGTGGACGGAGTTCTCCCTAGTTGAGAGGGAGTGTTAAAATTGGACAACTAGGTCCAAACTCCGGGTTGTGATGCTCAGATGACGATCGCAATATTTTTATTGGATTCCTCTTTCGGAGAGGTGTAAGATTGATCTAAAGATCATCTCGATCGGATGAGCAAAACATGTACTTTGAATTCATTCCACTTATGTGCTGGGTCGGCCTGGAATAAAATATTGACTTAAATGTCTTAAAGGAAGTGTCACACACCCCCAAAGATTCCTATATATTGGAGAGACTTGGAGTTCATTTGACACACATCGATGTGGAAGAATTCTCTCTCTGGATAGCGTTGGAGCTGCGTTTGGGTTGTTCTAGGGTTATGTGTGACACGCTTGGCTGAATGACCTATTGAAGACTTTGCTGGTAGAAGCATCCTGCTGATCGCCGTAACGTCACCATCTCCTATCTCTGTTTTGGCTTGTCTTCTATCGATCTATTAGTATGTTCTATCTTCTTCAGTATTGTGCCCTAATCTGAAATGGCATAGAACAGGAGCAAAATTTAACAACTAAGGACAGCGCTGAGCAACAGTGTTGAGTGCCCACGCAGAGTGACGCACTCCAGCGTAGGGACTGCGCAGAAGCTCACGCAGAGTGACGCAAAGGGGGCTAGGGTGTCTCCCAAGTGTCAAAATTCTCCAAGAGGTTTTCGGGAATTTATCTCAGGTGTATTCTTGAGAGATCTGCTCGTCTATTTCTTGTAAAAGATTTTCATTGCTGATGTATAATACAAACCCTCATCTGTTGCACCGGTTTTCCCACATTCGCTTTTTCCGCGGACAAATGTCCAAAAATAATTGTGTACCTGTGATTATTTCTATTGCGTTATATGTGTTCTGTTCTATTCTCTGCTTATGGTTAAGTGATTACTGCAGTTGTATTTATTTCAGAATTTACTGAAAGAAATTCGTAAATAACTTATCATAAATAAGTAGGCGAAATAAATCTATCACTGCAGTAGTATTTCAGATTTGAAATTTTCACAAATAACTCCATTTTCCCCTCCATCCATAACAAATGATTGCTCAGTTCTTATCCATTTATGTTGGTGTTACATTATGAGTAAACTCGTTGCTGTATAAAATGTCCTCGAATTGTGGATGATCTGGCACTTGTTACACTAGTTTGCCTGCATGATATGAAGAAGGAAACACTTCATCGTTGCCAAGAATGACTCTTTCAAGGTTGATCTTTTCACAAGTTAGCTGGCCGAAAAAATCAAAAAAGATTGAAATTGAAATCCTTTAAAGTTGAAATCACAACTTGATCTTACAATCTGTAATAATGTCAGATCCAACTCATACAATACAATGTAATATAAATATACCAAATTAATTATTGGGCATTATTGCATAGTCAGCACCCTCCCTCTCCCCTTGGCTGAAACCCGCTAGCAAAGTCAACTCAACAAAGGATACATCCAGTAAGTCATTTACAATAAACCTCAGTTTTTGGTTTTTTAATATGAAATGAGAGTCCCTGGAAAAAAACAAAAGGATAGAGGGGCAAGGAATTGGGCATTCAATAGTCTACCACATAACAAGATCAACTATGCAATGACAGATAAGGATAAACAAAGAAATAAAGTACTTTCTCTGCCACTAAATTTGATGTTCTTGAAGATAATTCAATGCTCTCCTATGCATGGACACTTCAAAATGCCCAATATATCAAGGTGAACATAGTTCCACACAACTATGTTTATAATTAAAACTGGAAAATATAAGAATCGCATGGTGTTACTTGACCATCCATCAGATTTTCAGCCAAATAGGCATGTCGGTCATTAACCAATGATGGTAATGCTAGTTATATACTAAGGTGAACACAATATCGGTAATGATAACAGATTCAAATGTAAATCATCACAAGCCCTGCTTGCTTAAAATCATCCTCATGGTACAAGTACAGATGTTTCTAGAATAAAATTATAATTTTTTTCCAATGATGCCTTCACACTAGGCCCCCTTTAATCAAGTCTTGATGACTTGATGCAAATACATACTTTTGGTATTTACGTTACAAATTGCCTAGCCAAATTCCTCCCATTGATGATCCTGAGGTAAAGAACGGTTTTCAGATGCAATTTCCAAGATGTATAATGATGAGGAAGGGGCAAAACTTCAGAGACAATTTGTTCAATTTGCAGGTCTTAGCAGCCTCTTCAACAAGACCAATGCTCGAGAAGATCACCTGGATCTAGGCCAGGATGACCTGATTGATAGGTGGAGGATGTATGGGCTTGAAGCTCCACAACTCAGACATTTTACTATTTGCTTATTGTCTCATATTTCTCATTCCTCTACAGCGGAGAGGAATTGGTCCACATGTAGCTTCATCCATTCTATCAAGAGAAATAGACTTGCCTTTAAAAAAGAGGATAAGTTAGTTGTTGTGCACACTGTCCTTCGTCTTGAACATAGAAAGAAACCCGATTATTTGAACTTTGAAGACCAACAACATTGTGGGATGTTGATCTAGAGGATGATGCACAAGAAAAGGAGGAGGGACCTGATGAGGCACAACTCCAGTTGGTTGGTGTGCCAATGAGCAGGACTAGGCAAATGCAGATGACTCTGATTCTGATAGTGACATTCCCATGGTTGATTTTCACGCAACAACTGGATGATGAAATGTTCACCATCGATCCATGATCTTTTTATCATTTCAACAACAATGGCCATATTAAATCGAGTGTTGTATGCTCATTTTATTGTCTCTAGAATGTATCACATAACAAGATTTTGGATGTCACTTTTCACACCTCTACATTTAAATGATTGTTACCAAAGAAACTAGATTCGCTGGTCTGGACCATCGTGTCCCAAATCCAGCGAATCGGACACGATTCTGCGGTATTTGTGTCCAGTGGATCGTGTTTGATCACGTCCATACAAGACACGTTGTTATGTATATTTTATTAATTATTAGTTAGATATAGTTATCTTAGGTTTTATTAAGTGAAAGGGCATGATCAAAGATCATGCCTCTTCACCAAGGGACACCAAGAGGCTATATTTAAAGCCTCGGTGATTCCCCATTGTAATCATATCTCATCCTTTATCAACAATAATATATATTTATCAAGTTTACTAGAGTTTTTACACTCCATTGGTATCAGAGCCATTGCTCTTCGGGATTTGTGTGATCACCCAGAATTAAGGAATTCAAGGAAATTCCAAAATTGCAGATTTTTTTTTCAAGTGTTTGTGCACAACAACATTTGTTTTTTTTTTTTTTTTTTAAATTTGTAAATTTTTACCCAACCCCCTCTGCTCTCTCACCCCCACTCTGCCTTCGCTCATCAACCCCGATTCCCAACATTGGCCAAACTTCTCCTCACGTAAAAAAATAATAATAATAATAATAAATAAAATTTTTACAACCCACATAACCCCCCTCACAGCCATACGGCCTCCCCCTCCTCTACCTCACACACCGCCCAAACGCAGTTAGTGGCCAATTCCTAGTTCAAACGCAGCCAAAAAAAAAACAAGACGATCAATCGAACGTGTAATTCGGACGTGTGACCTCCCAGGCGTAGGTATATCCCCATAACAAAATCCGGACAGGGTCGATTGCGTTCTCACATTTAATTGTAGGCCGAGGGTCTGCGATTGAAGAACCGTTTCCTCAAACTGCCAGATCGATGGTTGCATTTAAATTCGTAGGATATCAGCCGATATAAATATTCGCATACGATATCTGAACCAGAACTTTAAATCAAATGTGACTGATAGTAGAGAAGGGCAACTTCCGAAAAATAGCGTGGGCATTTGACACACAGTGAAACAAGTCAACGAGTTTTTTTTTCCTTCCAAGTGTGACGTCTAAACAGAAACGAAACAGTGTGACGGTTGGTAAGAAAAAAGAATCGATTTGCTTAAAAAAATTCTTCTGAAGCATCGTGTGATTGTTCGTGAAAGGAGCGCGACTTTACGGACGTCTGGCATTTTCCTACCGCGATTCTCCGTCCGCCTGCATTCTCGTTGCCCTCACTTGTCAAACCTGCATTCTCGTTGCCCTCACTTGTCAAACGAGCACGGTTATTATAAAAAATAAAAATAAAAAAAAATAAATAAAATAAAAAAAAAAACGTTTTTTTTTTTAAATTATTTTAACTATATACTATATAGTTTTCAATTGATCATTATATAAATATATATTGTAATTATATACTTTATTTAAATATAGTTTTCAAATTGATAATTATATATATTTATAATTATATAATTTATTTATATATTATATAGTTTTCAATTAATAATTATATATATATATAATAATTATATAATTTAAAAAAAAAAATATTATTATTATTTAAAAAAAAAAGGAGAGAAACTGGCAGAAAAATATTCCCCACCTCATACACGTTCAATGTCTTCATCGATGTCGATGGCCGAATTCCAGAAGAAATTGGGAGATCTTGAGAAACAAATCAATAATAATTCCAAAGAATTCGGAAAAAGATTAGTCGATCTTGAAGGTACAGTTGCAGGGCACTCCAACGACATCAAAAAGGTTCATGATACGACAAATCGAATAGAAAGACAAATGTGGCTAAATCATCACGAGGCCACAGAAAAGCATAGCGAAGCAATGAACAAGATGACAGAGCATAGCGAAGCAATGAACAATATGACAGAACTCTTCAATAAGCTAAATGATAAGATAGATAAGTTAAGTCAGACACAATCCCCAATATTTCCTAACATGGAACAAAATCAACAAAACAGTTCCGCAGATTCAGGAAGCTCAGAAGAGCATCAAGAAAGACCGATTCCCCACATCGTCAAGAAGATAGTAATGCAGATTTTCAAAATAAGCAACTCTGGAATGCATTTGCTAATCAATATCCCCTTCTTGTTCCACCAGTAGCATATCAGCGAAGAGCCAAAATCGAGCTACCCAAATTTGATGGTAATGAAAAAAATAGCATTGCATGGCTTAATAAAGCGGAAGAATATTTTGAGATTTATGACATTACTAGTGATGACGAAAAAATTAAACATGCTTCCATGAAAATGGAAGGAGAAGCTTATAATTGGTATATGTGGTGGAAAAAGACGACGCTCGCTATCAGTTGGAGGAAATTTAAGGATGCATTCTTCAAAAGGTTTCAAGGCATAAAAGAAGAAAAGTTTTTTTCAACATTTATCAAATTACGCCAAAAAGGAGATGTGGATGAGTACACTCGAGAATGGGAGACCTTGGCGACATGAGTACCAGGATTGTCGGAATCTCGTCTAATCCAGTCTTACATCTCAGGACTTAAAATCCATATACAAGAAGAGCTCGAACTACATGAAATTACGTCCGTAGAAGTAGCAAGGCAAAAAGCAAAAGCTACTGAAAAGAAATTTGAAAGATTATCAAAACCAGAAAAAGTATATTCGAGATGACGGTTTCCTCAATCTACAAAAGAAGATAACATGAAATATGTTCCACCACGCCTTCGCGAAGGAGACAAATCTAACTTGGAAATACAAAGAATGAGGGAAGGCAAATGCAAACGTTGTGGCGAAAAATGGGACCCTAAGCATAGATGTGCTAATGGAAAAGAAAAAAATTTGTATAATTGTGAAGCAACTAATGATTCTAACAATGATGATTCAGACATAGAAGGGATAGAAGATACCCTAGAATTCTCCCCAGAAGTAGATGATGACAACACTCCGCAAGTGTCATTATCAGCCATGACAGGTATATCACAACCTCAGACACTAAAATTAAGGGGACATATTAAGAAAAACAACGTAATGGTTCTCATAGACACAGGCAGCACGCACAATTTTCTAGATTCAACCATGGCCAAAAGACTCAACTTCTTTACTTTTCCCATGCCTAATATGAAGGTAATGGTGGCCGATGGTAAGAAGATTGGACAGGTAGGAAAATGCCATAAATTCAGATTGCGGATTAAAGACTTTAGCTTAGAATCTCCATTCTATGGCGTACCACTCGGAGGAGTAGATGTGGTCTTAGGAATTCAGTGGTTACAAACCTTGGGTACTTATTCGGCCAACCATCAGAAGCAGTTTATAAGCTTTAAGTGGGAAGGGCAGAAGCACAAGTTATATGGATTCCAAGCCCCAGAAAATCAAATCGTATCATCATCCCAGATGATGAAGATGATCCGAAAGGGAGCGCCAGCCTATATAGTAGAATGTCATCATTTAGAGATGTTATCTACCAAAGTCAACCACGAAGAATCACAGGAGGTACAAGCACTAGTTCAGAAACATGAAAAGGTATTTCAAGACCTACCAATGAAAATGCCTCCTCATAGGGAAATCGAACATACAATAGAAGTCAAGGCAGGATCAGACCCTGTTAACATCAAGCCTTATCGCTACCCACATCACCATAAAACTGAAATTGAGAAGATAATCCAAGATCTTTTAAAATGTGGGATCATATCAAAAAGCAAGAGTCCGTATGCTGCCCCAGTTATATTGGTAAGAAAAAAAGACGGATCGTTTCAGCTATGCATTGACTATAGAGGATTAAATAAGATAACAATTAAAAATAAGTTTCCAATTCCTTTTATCGATGAAATGCTGGATGAACTCCATGGCGCAAAATACTTCTCTAAATTAGATTTAAGGTCAGGTTATTACCAGATCCGAAGTAGATTGGAAGATATACCAAAAACTGCATTTCAAACACATAAAGGTCATTATGAATTTAAAGTAATGCCCTTTGGGTTAACAAATGCACCAGCTACGTTCCAAGCCACTATGAACGAGTTATTTCGTCCATATCTTAGGAAATTTGTACTAGTATTTTTTGATGATATTTTGATTTATAGTAAAACCTGGAGGGAGCATTTGCAACACTTGGATAAAATTCTCACGTTACTAGAAGACCATCAATTTTATGCAAAAAAAATCCAAATGCACCTTTGGAAAAGAAGAAGTTGAATATCTGGGACACCTAATATCCCATGAAGGAGTAAAAGTGGATCCTTCTAAGATTAAGTCTATATGGGAATGGAATAAACCAGTGAACATATCCAAGCTCAGAGGATTTTTAGGATTAACGGGATATTATCGAAGATTTATTAAAGATTATGCGCATAGAACTGCACCTCTTACAAACCTTTTAAAGAAAAATTTGTTTCAATGGAATGAGGAAGCAGGGAAATGTTTTGAAGATTTGAAGGAAGTAATGGCTAATGCACCAGTATTGGCAACTCCCGACTTTTCTAAACCATTTATCATTGAATGTGACGCCTCTGGATTCGGTATTGGTGCAGTATTAATGCAAGAGGGGCACCCTATTGCTTTTGAAAGCATAAAACTAAATAAACGTGAGCGTCTCAAGTCCACATACAGCAAGGAAATGCTCGCAATTATGCATGCATTGGCCAAATGGAGACAATATCTGTTAGGGAGTAAATTTTCCATCCGAACAGATCATAATAGTCTTCAGTATCTCCTTCAGCAAAAAACACTCTCTGAAGAACTACAAAAATGGATCGAGAAGATTGCCGCTTTTGACATGGAGATATTACACAAGAAAGGGAAAGACAATGTAGTAGCGGATGCCCTGTCCAGAAAAGATGAGGAATCAGCATTACTTGCAGTTTCGATTGTTGTGCCTGAATGGCTTAATGAGATTAGAAGTGAGTATGCCAAAGATCCGGAAATGTTGGCTATAATCAATAATCTCCCAGGGAATTCAAAATTTGAATGGAAGAACGATATCTTATGGTACATAGGGAGAATTTATCTAAACTCCAAATCCAAGTTTATATCAAAAATACTTAAGGAATCACATGATTCCATGTCATTTGGGCATGTAGGATATTTCAAAACCTACTACAATGCACGTCAGTCATTTTTCTGGAAGGGTATGAGTCATGATATTCAAAAATATGTTGCAGAATGTGACAAGTGTCAAAGAAATAAAAATGAAAACATTATGACACCTGGCTTACTTCACCCCTTAAATATTCCGACTCAGAAATGGGAAGAAATATCGATGGATTTTATTGAAGGATTACCTGTATCGGATGGAAAGGATAAGATCTTCGTCGTAGTAGATAGACTCACTAAATATGCTCACTTTATCGCTATTAAAAAAACAGACTCTGCAAAGCAAATTGCGAAGATATTCTGCAAACATATTTATAAACTACACGGCTTTCCGAAAGTTATTGTCAGTGACAGGGATGCCAAATTTAAAGGAAACTTTTGGAAGGAATTGTTCAACCATGTTGGAACCTACCTCAACATGAGCTCAGCTTATCACCCTCAAACAAATGGGCAAACAGAGGTTGTTAATAAATGTTTGGAAGCTTACCTACGGTGTTATGCTACGGAGAAACAAAATAAGTGGGTCCAATGGTTGCATCTTGCCGAATGGTGGTATAACTCTACTTACCATACATCGACAAAAATGACTCCATTCCAGGCTCTATATGGATATGAGCCTCCGAAGTGGAAAGATTTTGCTTCAGTTCAAACAAATTTGCCAGCAGTAAAAAATCAACTAGAAGAACACCAAAAGGTCGTCCAAATTCTAAAAGAAAATTTGAGTATTGCACAGAATCGTATGAAGCAACAGGCTGACCGTAATCGCACTGAAAGATCATTTGAAGTTGGAGACTGGGTGTTTGTCAAGCTTCAACCATACAAGCAGTTGTCCCTAGGACAAAAAGGAAAAAATAAATTAGCTCCAAAGTTTTATGGTCCGTATCAAATTATTAAAAATATCAGTCAAGTCGCTTATGGGTTGAGCCTTCCCGATACCAGTCGTGTTCACAATGTTTTCCATGTGTCCTGCTTAAAAAAGGCATTGGGTAACCATCAGTTGCCCCAAACAACACTTCCCATTTTGGATGATGAAGGCAAGCTCGTTCTAGAGCCCGAAGGTATCCTATCTACCCGTGATAAGAAGCTGCGCTCTCGTGTTATTACAGAATATTTAATCAAATGGAAGGACTTGCCCATTGAAGAAGCATCTTGGGAGTCTGAAGTGTTTCGCCAACAACACCCATCATTACGTATGCTTTAAGGACAAAGCATCTTAAGAGAGGAGCAATGTTATGTATATTTTATTAATTATTAGTTAGATATAGTTATCTTAGGTTTTATTAAGTGAAAGGGCATGATCAAAGATCATGCCTCTTCACGAAGGGACACCAAGAGGCTATATTTAAAGCCTCGGTGATTCCCCATTGTAATCATATCTCATCCTTTATCAACAATAATATATATTTATCAAGTTTACCAGAGTTTTTACACTCCACACGTCGTGTCCCAATCGTGTCCTATACGGACACGATCGGCAGAGAAAAGCCCTCCACAGCTTTTAAAAACGTCGTTTGGCCTATCATTTCTCACTTTGTGCATGCATGTCTTTGTATTTGGCCTTTCATTTCTCACTTTGTGCATGCTTGAGGGAGCTCTGCTTGGCCATAAACAGGGAACAAAATGCTCTAGATGCATTAACAAATCTACAACAAAAAAATTTCAAACTTGCATCAGTGAAATGTGTGAACTAAAAACAAAGGCACAACCTATACAACCCCTCACTCACACATGGGGTGTGTCACTTTGAGAATCTGCACCTGCAAAGTACATTTAGTTGTCTCTATTTTCAGTAAGAAAAATAGACCCTCTGAAAAGAGTATTATTAGTCTTTTAAACATAGACAGAGGTTGGATTTACTAGAATACCAATTGCACGTCATTGAGCAGAAGAAAAGTCTTCACTGTATTCGGGACACGTGGCCCCATGTGTATCAATGTATCATGTATCTTAAATCGTTGTAAAACTTGCATCTAGATGAAGATCTATGTTTGAATCAATGAATTTGTATGAATTTGTGTAAGAAATATCTAGTTTTTAACATACATATATATATATATATATATATATATATATATATATATATATATATATATATATATATATATAATGTCTCCAGCATTTGCCTTGTTCTGGGGGTCACCGTGTCCCAAATCCGACACTCGAATCCACGTGTCCATTGTGTCTCGTGTCCCCATGTTAGGTGACTTAGATTATTACACATTCAAATTACATGTTGGAGAATGCAACACACCCAATTGTAGGGACATCGTGACCTTTCTACAGCACTGGGTATTTGACATTTCGTGTTAATAATAAATAGCCCCCCTTAAACCAAATTATATCAATGTTCCACAAAATTCCATTTCCTACCATGATTATCAATGCTTCCTCCATGAGCTTTCTATTATTGTCTTCCTTAACATTATGCCATGTACTTCATTTCTCCATAACAAAATCATTGTTGAGATGAAACACTTGAAATTCACAATAACCTTCATGGGTGTCAAATGCATATTTTGAGATATAGTACAGATGAACCCATATTTAATAAGCATCCAAACCATACATGAGTTTAAAAGTAATTAGCAATATGTTAATACATCAAGCAACTCACTAATCCTAGGAATCATGTACAAGTCAGAAAGGATGAACCTCCTTAATAATTGCTTCCCTGTCACTATATGATGGTAAAAAGACAATATGGTTCGATATTGAGAAATGTTTCTAGAGCTTTCTACCCAGTGATATGCTCCATAGATAAGTATTTGGTAATTCAACACAAAGGTTTGGAAGATGACTGAGTTTTTGTTGAGTACTTCCTTTGTATCTTCCATCTAATTTTGCTCTTTTAGTGGCAAGATTGTGATTATTCATGGTTTTCTATTTCTAATGATCCTCACTACTTGGTGTGTTAACACTACATAAATTTGTGGAAAACAGAAACCTTTGTGTATATTATTCTAAGTTACCAGGATTCGGATATGGATACAGATACGGATCCGCTAGCTTTTTGAAAATCCAAGATCCGGATACGGCAAGGGTACATCAAGTACAAAAAAATTAAAATATAATAACATTTTTTAAATTTTAAAAAACACTTCAGAGTTCAAAAATCAAATACTTTCTGAAACCATCAAACACTTTTAAAACTGAAACCATTAGATATATTATAAATATGAAGACTGAAACACTGAAACGATGCATCCTCCCTCATACAAAGTAACAAAAAGGATCATAATATCATAAATCATAAATGATAATGGTAAATACATTTACATATCCTCAAATGGATCTACATTATCTTATGCATATTGCAACTCTACATCATGAATAGATTATGGGGGTCCTAGAATGTAGGAAGTTGCATCAGTAGGTTGGACTGGTGGTGGAACAACATCCTCAAGTATGTTGAGGTGAGTCATGGCATTCAGTGTCAGGTTCAAGTCAGAAATCTCAGGCTCCACATCTCACATCCTGCTCGGGCCTTTTTTATACTCTGGTTCAACATGTGATAGAAGATGGAGGTTGGAATGAACATACACAAGATTCTCAGCCTTTGTCGCTCCCAGCCTGTGTCGCTTCATTGAATGGATGAAGCCATATGTACTCCAATTCCTCTCAGCTGATGAGAAACTAGCAACCTGTGATAACAACCTTGTGGCTACAGTGGAGAGATGAATGATATCCCCACCATGGAAGCCCCACCAAGTAATAGGATCAAGATGCTCTCGATCATAGCTACTGGATCTGAAAAGCTACTAGTAGATTGTACAAATCCTCCAAATTCTTGGCGTACTTCTATTGCAACTCCCATATCTCTATAAATTTCCTCAAAGTTGTTTCGTATCCTTGTACCACTTCAGAATCCTTGTTTGGTGTTGTTCTACCAGGTAAAGACAAAATTTTGGAATGATAATATTTAGGGTGCAACACATAGGCCAAAAGGTGTAATGGTGTGGTCATTTTATTCCACCTTTTTGTAACTATGTCATTCACTAAATAATCGAATGTTTCATAAGGGGCATTTTCACTTGCCCTGAGAATTTCCCTTATCCTCTCCAACATACTATCAATGTTTTTATAAACTTCCCCCAAGCAAGGTGTATTTGTGTGAAATGCCACGATCAAGGTCAAGATTGGTTCAACAAACCACAGAAGGTATTAGACCTTGTCCCACCATGCATCATCAAGAATGATGGACTTGATTTTTTGCCCTCTATTAGAACTGAAAGTCCTCCATGATTCCCAAAGAGGGTCAATGACCATTGCTTTTAATGCTTGTCTTTATGACAAGTGTGTGGGAGGCAAAACAAGTTTCAACAACCTACAAATTTCAAAAAATCAAATCTCAAATGAGAAATCATATATAAATTTGTAATTAAAATTATGAATTGCCAATACAAATAATATTGATTAAAAACATAGTACCTTCAGTAGCTCCAACTTTGCAAAACCCAGATATATGGCCTGGGATATTGAATGATTGGTTATGAACATTTAGATTTCTTTTGCTGCTACATATATTTCATTAATCCATTCAATCTCATCAATCTTGGCAAGCATAAGGTTCAATGAGTACTGCACATGGAGTCCAAAATATGTGATCATATCGACCCTCCAGAATCAACCCGGTAGCTTTACAAACCTGTGTGTTGTCTGTAATGACTTGGACAACATTATGTGGCCCCACAATTTATATTGCCTCAATAAGAATTGTGGATATGAAAGATACATCTAACTCTATTCCACTGCAATCAACAGCCTTCAAAAACATAACCTCTTGGGGGCATACTCTGACAACATTAATTAATGGACGTTTTCTTTGGTCTCTCCATCCATCAAAAATTATGGACACCCCTGTTTCTGCCCATGTATCCTGGATTGCCTGTAGCTGTCTATCCATGGATTGTCTCTCTATTGTCAACAAAGTAGTGCGAACCTTTCCATATCCAAAGCTTGTGTACCCTTTTGGCGCTTCATTCACTGCCTTAATCATTTGTTGCCAATAGAGGGAACGCACCAAATTGAAGTCTAGCCCATTTTCATAGATGCAACGAGCTACATGTTTGTTGGCTATGTCTCTACCTTGATTATTTAACACTGCTTCAAGAGGGCCTAGAGTGGGCCTTTTATTAGTTGTGGTAGCAGGCTTAACTGGCAATGGAGGCCTAGTTGTAGAGCTTTGCACAGGGTGTTTTCCCTTAGCAAGCTTCCTATCAACAGCTTCTTGCAAAGATGCATAGAATTTCATTTTTCCAGTACTCAAACCTTGGCTAGGTTTTCCATTTGCATCTTTTGGCCTGGTGCATACTTACACCCCTGTGTTAGTTTGACCAGTGAGATGGGTCTTCACTCTAGTATATCAGCGATTTTTGATATCTTGGCATTCATTACACTTCCATTTAAATGAACCACCTCCATGATTTTTTCTAATAATCTCCAGATACTGCCATAGAGGAGATTTTAAGTCTTTTTGGATGATTTCCCCTTCACTCTGCTCATGTTGTGATGGTTCCATAATGATAGTGGTCTATAGGTTACCTTACTGCATATAAAATTTAAATTATAATATATAATCAATACACAATTAAAAATTAAAATACACTTCTTCCGATACATGATATAAGGTCATGATATAATATAATTTCAATAAGACTTTAAAATTTAATATACCATATTTTCAATGGCTAAATTGAAAATAGGAGTAAACACATCAAAAATACCAAAAATAAATCAAATAAACAATCTCTTGCTTAGGCATTTCTCCAAATAAAAATAAAAATAAACTAAAGTGGTTAGCTTTAATAAATAAAGTCATATCTGATTTGGACAAGGCCATAGGCTTTCTCATATCTTTAGATGGAGTGACTAAGTCATATTTTTAATTTACTATTTATACTTTGTTAAACTTCAAAAACTGGATATGATATGATATATCATATATATCATATATCTCTGGAATGGCACTATGCAGACTCAAGAGATTAATCTATATATGATATGATATATAGATTATTATTTATTCACAAGAGATTAATAATTTAATCATATAATCAACTTAAACATTAAACTGTATAATTGTGTATAAACTCTAAACTGTATAATTGCGTAGTCGTAGTGCCATGATACCTTGGCTAGTCGAAACGTCAAACCTGTTTGGAGTTTGCGTGTTGATTTTTGGGTAGCATCGGATGTGCTCTAGCTCTGAAACTTTGTGGAGAAGCTAGAACACATGAGATCTCGAAGACCCAGAAATCGTTTGGAGAAATTCCACCTGGAGCTTAAGTTATTCAAATAATTAATTATTTTAATGGAGACCCTAAGTCTAATTACTTTAATGGAGACCCTAAGTGAATTAATTGGGACATGTGGGTGAGAATGTTTTAAGTAACAAGGATCAAGTCTTCTCTAATCTTAGCCGTCAATTAGAGATTAGATCACGACCGTTGATTCGTCAACTAGAAAAGTATGAAAAGAAGGCTTGGGGTCAGTTGAAGAAGACACACAGAGTGGCAACACTTGAGCTAAGTCAAAATTCTAGGGCGCGATTTGCTGAGAATTTTCCAGTGAGCTTGCAGTGCAGCGAGCGGCAGTTCGGCGGTGGGATTTCTGAGTCCAAGGCCGAAAATACAATAGCAGAGAGGCAGATCTATACCACAGAGCAGCGCAAGCCCAGGGGGGGTGACATGGAGGTAGCGTAGGCCCAAGAGGGGTGACAGAAAGCCAGAAGGGCTCACGCAGAGGGACGCAGGCCCAGCGAGGGTGACGCAATCACTCAGTGACCAACGTTGGGGTTTCAATGGGCCAGATCGAGCTCGTATTCAGCAGATCTGAAAGGGTGACGCAGCCACACTTAAGGGTGATGCGGGGACTACGTAGGCACCTGTGGGGTGCTTCATTCTGAGCCGAATCAGCCATAATATATGTCTCCAGAAATAGAGGTACATCTGTCGGGATTTTCTCTGTTGGGTAAACTATTACTAGTACCCTAGTTTGTATTCAAAAATCTGCTTAATAATAAAAATCCTCGAGAGTTGTTGCATCGGTTTTCCCGCATTCGATTTTTCCGGGTATGTTTGTCCGAAAAATCTTGTGTGTCCTTTGTCGAATGTGCTTAATTCTTCAGTACTTGATCTGTATATTTGTGTAGGCAGCAGTGTATTTACTTCGTGTTGATTTTTGTAGCATCAGAAAATGATCTAAGTCTCAAATTTGGTGAGTAGACTTGAACACTAGTATTCCAAAGAACCTAGAAACCATTTGTGGAAATTTCACTCGGTTCATCTTTTATTAAAATAAATTAATTATTTTAATGGAGACCCTAAGTCTAAACTTAGGGAAATTAAATAATTAACAGGTATTAATAAAAGAGAGTGTGAATCTTCTAGAGAACAAAGATCAAGTCAAGTTTTAATATTAGCCATTAATTAGACTTCTAATCTGGGTCGTTGATTCTTCAATGAGAAAATTATAAAAGAAGGCTTGAGGGTCATTCGGAAAGTAAGTCGGGCAAGCATTCAATAACCCGAGGGAATTCGATTCTAAAGGAATAGAATTCGATTTCAGAGGGTGAGTTACAAGGGCGAATGAAGCAAAGGGCATCAGCAGTGTCAGGGCACGAGGGAAGAAGCAAACAGGGAAGTAGAGAGGCAGCATTCAGGAGCAGCGCAGAGGCCTCACGCAGTACTGATGCAGGCTTATGTTGGCTCTTCGCAGAGAGCTACACAAGAGGCACACAAAGTGACGTAGGGAGGGCTAGGGAACCCTCAGGCGTCAGAAATTCTTCGAAGGACATAAGAAGAATTATCTCAGGTGTATCTCAAGAAAATTTCTCAGTTATTTCTACCAGACTTTCCTTGTTAAGATTTCACTGCTGAAGATTAATATATTAACCCTAGTCTGTTGCATTGGTTTTCCCACATTGGGTTTTTCCGAGGACAATTGTCCAAAATTAACTGTCTATGTGATTGATTTTATGCTTGTATTCTTTACTGTTATGTTATCTGCATTTACTTGGGTGATCGCTGCAATAGTATTTCAAGATTGAAATTTTCACACTTCGATGTTTTTCTTGTATTATTCAGAAAAATAACTTGTTAAGTTAATAAAACAAGTAGGAGAAGTAAATCAGATTACTGCCGTAGGATTTTTTGTTGAGTAAATTCAGAAAATTTCACGTTGCGTAGTGCCACGATACCTTGGCAAGTCGAACACTGAGCCTCAAGAATAGCGTACTGCCACGATACCTTGGCAAGTTGGCAATATCGTGTAACCGTGTAATCGTGGTTCTCAATACCATGTAACCGCGATTCTCAATACCATGTAACCGTGGTTCTCTGCAGAACGTTGAGTAGTGATTAGTGGTCCTCTGTGGAACGCCGAGCGTGTAAGGAATTCTGAGGCCGAACAGTGAGAGGAAAAGCTGGTCAGGACCCGAACTGTTCGTGTCGCTGAGGAATAAGCAACCTGTGGGGCTTAAGCTGCCCGAAAGGTGAGAGGAATAGTCGGTGCCGCTGACTGCAACTTTTGCCTATTCACTGCATGGAGTCTGCCTGTTCACTGGAGTTTGTGAAATGGTAAAGCACATTCCGGTTACGGTGATGTTTTAACCAAAAATCTTTAAACCTAAAAATTAAAACCTAAAAGGCAAACGTAAAAGTGCGGCTGATGTCTTTTATTTTGGAAGGTTCCGACAAAAACACGCAGATCCGTTTCTGTTGACAGGGAGTTGTTTCCTAATTTCCCTTATCCACCTGCAAGTCGTATTTTCCACGTATTTGGGCGAATACAGATCCGGATCTGAGGGTCTTGGCCCTCCCACCGGCGGATCTAGTAACTTGGATATAACTCCTTCCCATCAAATTGCATTAACCTTTTCCTGAGATTCATCAACTCCCACTCTGCCTTTTGTTCTAATATGCATACCAGCTAAAAAGCATCTCATCATTGATTTAACTTTATGGTGTTTCCCTCAACAAGATAATGCTCTAACCTCCCTGCTACTCCCCGTCCGATGCCTCCCGCAGCTCCCCCGTTCGCCGCCTCCCCGCTGCTCCCCTTTCGCTGCCTCCCGCAGCTCCCTGTCCGCCGCCTCCCACAGCTCCCTGTCCACTTCCTCTCGCAGCTCCCCCGTCCGCTGCCTCCCGCAGCTCCCCCGTCCACTGCCTCCCGCAGCTCCCCCATCCGCTGCCTCCCACAGCGCCCTGCTGCTCCCCGTCTGTCGCCTCCCGTAGCTCCCCCGTCTGTCGCCTCCCGTAGCTCCCCCGTCCGCTGCCTCCCACAGCTCCCCACTGCTCCTCCATCCGCTACTCCCTGCAGCTCCCCCTCCCGCTGCTCCTCGTCCGCTGCCCCCCCCTCCCCCGTCCCGCTGCAGCCTCTTTCCACTACTTCTCCCACAACCCCCCTCCCTGCAGTCTCTTTCTGCTAGCCCCCCTCCCCCCCTCCGCAGCCTACCGCTTCTCTTCCCTGCAACCCTGCAGCCCCCCGTCAACTACTCTTCCCATAGCTGCTACCTCCCTCTTCGCTCCCGCAACTGCAACGCTCCAACTTCCATTGGCGGGGATGACGGAGAGGAAGGAAAACAAGGACCTCGGGGGACCCAAATTTCCTCCTTCCCCGAATTTCAATGACAGGGGACCACTCAAGTATCTCAAGCAGTGCCACAACGAGCCCGGAACTGTATACAGCCCCACCGACATCGCGCTGGAAACCGACTTCATTTTCTGGACTTCCCAAATCAAGCAATTGTTGAGGAAAATGGAACTCCTTGAAGCGGAAAACTACAAGCTCCACTCCAAGATTGGCACCTTGTCCAACAGGGTTGGGGTGGTCGAAGAAGATAACGCGTCCTTGAAGAATAAGCTGCAGGAGTGCAGAGAACTTATCGCAGTACGCCTGCCGGATGAGATCTTACAGGCGGAAATTTAGGTTCTCAAGGATAAACAAGAAGAAATCAAATTACAAGAAGTATCTTTCAAACAAGAAACAGAATCACATGTAAGTTCATGGGCACAGGTGCTCAGAGGAAAAGAAAAATAAAAGGCCCCACCCCTTACAACGGTGGAAGAGGTTGTGCAGGCCAAGCTGGTGGAGGAAAGGACCAAGCGAGCAAGAGAACTAAACCTCCTCCCACTCCTTCATCGGACATACTAGAGCTAGGCCACAAGTTCCTTCGGGACACGCTTGACATACCCGACATAATACTGGATAGGGCATGGTTGGGGCAAGACTCTACTCTTTTCCTCAAATTCCTTAACTCCACAGATAGGCTTCGGGCGCTTCGGGCAAAGCGGAAATTGTTCTCCCTACCAGACAAGGTATTCCTAGATGAGGACCTCACAAGAACACAGGTAACTGAACTTAAACAGGCCAGAGAACAGGTTCCAGCAACAAGACAGGCAAGAAAGTGGGCAGTCATCAAAAATCTTCGAGCGGTTATTCGAGACTCCTTCCCCTCGGGATGGGTCCCTTGAACCGGTAGCTCTAAATGACGGGGCTGAGCGAAGAGGAGACGAGGCACGAGTATTTCAGTCCACTGCTGGAATGGAAATGGCTCTTTCTAGTCATCACCTGGCCTACTTTATGACGCCCTCACTTCAACAGACATCCTACTTGTTACCGAAACACACGCGAGCCCTGTCCGCCCTCTCCCTGACATCACATGATACTAGTGGACCTCAACTTGCAGACAGGAGACACAGAGTTCAGGAGGAGTCAGAGGTTCTGGAGGAGTAGCATGCCTCGCCAGAGATGATCTCAGAAACAGAATCTTTGTTGTGGCGACCGATGATCATGCCAAATTCATGTAGATTCAAATCAGAGCCAGCGTCCCCCACCAGAGAGACATTTATATTGCGGTGTGTTACCTTCCCCCCATCTCGTCATCCTTTGCTATCCATAACAATGACGGTGACCCCTTCACAGACTTGTACTCTGACATTACCAAATACTCAGCAATGGGGGACATCATTCGCATGGGGGACTTTAATGCCCGAACTAGAGACCTCCAGATACCCATTCATGATCGTATAAAGGACGTGTTCTGCACTCGTGGGGTAGATCCGACCTTGATGAACATGCATTGGACATCAGAGGATAGCTTGGGCCCCACCACAGCCTATGGGAAACACCTTTTGCAGATGGGGGAGTCTCACGAGTTGATAATCCTGAACGGCCTCCCTTGCTTTCCATCCTCCCACTTCTTTACTTGCCAACCCCATGGGGGGGGAGCAAGTGTGGTAGACTACGCCCTTGCCAGCCCGGATCTCCTCCCATACATCCAAAACCTCTCTATCACACCTATCCCCCTGGCTGATCATGCACTTCTCTCACTTTCACTTCAGTTTGACATCCCTCGCACACCCCCCCCTCCCGCACAACCCACCCCGTACCCTCTTCCGGTTCGAGGAAGGCAACCCTGACGTCTTCTCCTCTACCCTCAAGCATGCACTTCCACCTGAAGCCCAGTTCGCCTCCCTTAAATCCGTCAATGATAAATACCATTGCCTCTCATCTACAATCTGGGAGGCCGCGCTCCAGTCCTTCCCTTCCTCCACCCGCTCCATCGCCGCCCCCCCCCCCCCCAAACCAGGAGGATGTCCTATGAATAAGTGGTATGACCACGAGTGCAAATATCTGCACCAGGATATCTGACACGCCTTCAGACATTCCCTACCGTCATACCCCAGCATTTGCTCTGCCTACCGCCGCCTCCTTCGCCGCAAGAAACGTCATTTTATTTCCCAAAAGAGACGGATTCTTTCTGATCTTCTTCTCCATTCTCCTAAAGAATTCTGGGGCATTGTTCTTTCCAGGCGATCTCCCACCCCTACCGACCTTGACCCCACCTCCATGTTCTCCCGCACTTCCAAGTTGTATGACATCCCCGAGCAACCCCCCATTCAGGCTGTCTCTGCCCCAGCCACCTGTCACTTCTTCTCCGACAAAGATATCAGAGAGGCAATCTGGGCATTAAACAACATCAAAGCCGCAGACGAAGAAGGCTTCTACGCAGAATTCTTCAAACTTGGGCTTTGTCCTCTAGTTGGTTACCTAGCGGATCTCTTCAACCATGTCATTCGAGATGGCTTCCCCGATGGATGGTCCCACCACATTATCTACCTGTCATAAAGCAGGGTCTACCTATGACCCGAACAATTACAGAACGATCATGGTCGGGAACACATTCTCCAAGTTGTATGCTGCTGCCCTCCATAGGGGACTCTCCAGCTTTCTAGAGAAGAAACATCTCAGGGCTAGGGGCCAAGCTGGTTTCAGACCAGACCATCAGACCACCGACCATATCTTCACTCTTTGAGTGACGATTGAGGAAGCTCGACATCGGTCCTCCAAGGTGTACTGCTGCTTTGTGGATTTCAGGAAGACCGGGAGGACCTTTTTCAGAGGCTGAGAGAGATTGGCATCTCTTCGACTCTTCTGACTGCTATTATGCGCCTCTACGAGTCCGTACTTGGCCGTCTCTGCATAGTTGGAGGGATGTCGGAGTTCATCCGGAGCACTATTGGAGTCAAGCAGGGGTGCTCGCTTTACCCCACTCTTTTCAGGATCTACATTGATGAGCTGGAATCTTTTCTCCGAGAGCATATCCAGGAATCTAATGGGTGCCTTCTCCACCATGTCTTGATCTCCATCCTACTTTTTGCAGATGATATTGCCCTCCTAGCCTCCTCCTCGGAAGGACTACAGAGACAGCTAGATGCCCTCGCAGCCTTTTGTGATCTCTGGCACCTGACGGTGAACCTGAGCAAAACCAAAGTCATAATCTTCAATGGGGTGAAGAAGACCTCGAGTCTCCGCTTCCTATTCAAGGGAGAAGAAATCGAAATCGTCAGCAGTTACACTTACTTGGGAGTGCAGTTTACAGGTCCCCGTTTAAGCCTTCGGCCCGCCCTTCAGCCCAGGATAAACAAAGGATATGGTTCCCTGGCCCTTCTTGAGAGGCAGTGCTTCCATCACCACTTCTAGGACATTCCATCCAAGATGAACATCATGGATACCTTGATGCGCCCCACCGTGCTTTATGGATCAGAGGTTTGGGGCCACTCATTACTGGAGTCAGATTGGGCCTCGGCAAAGTGAGTCCAGACCCTTCTCTTGTGTTGCTTCATCTGGTGCAAGCAAACAGTTCCTCACAACATCATCCTAGCAGAGTATGGGGCTAAGCCCTTTCGCCTGGAAGCAATCTTCAGGATAGTCTCTTTTCTCCATCGGATTCGTGGACTTGCAGACACGAGAGAAGGTAGAGACAGGTACCCATACCTGGCCTATTGCTCCTCGGAGAACATTGCTCATACGCAGACAGGCCGTACCAAATGCTGGTTCACCAGGATGACATAACTCCTTGGTCTTATAGGGATCCAGATGGATCATCTCCCTCCGTTCCAGTATTCACTGAACACCCCGAGGCACCTTCTCCCAAACCAGCAAGAACTCAACAAAATCATCAGGGAGGACATCTACAGGCAGTACATTCAGACTACAAGGGTCAATCCTCCTCAAAAATCGCGCCCAAAGATGGCCTTTCTATGCTGGAAAAGGCACTGGAGATCGAGATGGACTCATCATTCACCTCCTAAGAGGGCCCGCACGATGGCCACAGATCCCCTCCTGGGCAGCAGCCTCTTTTTTGTGGTTGATCGCACAGCTTCCTTGTGTCAGAGACAAGACCATCATATTAGTCATATTATTGTGATTTACAGGATCCGTTGACTTTGCACCCCAGGTGGAGACTAAGTCACACTTCATCTTCAGATGCCCGGTCTACTATGAGATCCGAGGGCGTTTTCATTGCTTATTCAAGGGCCCCTAGAGCCTCGCCAGCTTCCTTAGATACACTGACCAGAGATGCCTGGCACTTTACCTTCAAGAGACCTTCAGAGAAAGTAAGGGTTTAGAGGTCAAACCCTAGGCCCTAGGCCTTGTAGATGCACTTTCCCAAATGGCCCAAAATTTTAGAATGGAGATGCCACCTGAAAATTAAGATTTTGAGGACCGAAAACCTGCAACACCACCAAAGAATGTCCTGAAAATTTTGAAGGAGAGTTTAGGGAAAATTAGGGCAGAAAAGGCGAATAAAAGCCAACGCTAGGCCAACGAAGGCCAATTTTGAGGGATGAGGCTGCTAGGAGTGCAGATCAACGTCAAGGAGGTGAGAGAAGGCTCAAAGGCTAGATGCTGGCCAAAGAAGGCTGAAAAAACCCCATGGTTTGCCCTAGGGCAGTTGTCTATGGTTCCAGAGGGAATTCGAGGCCTTTTTGGACCACAGCTAGGTCAAATTAGCCTTAAACCCTTAGCGCAGAGGCTTGGAGAGGAGGTTGAGTCCCTTAGGGCTTACGTCCTGCCCTAAAAGAGCCTAAAAATGATGACGCAGGGGCTCAGAGGCTGACGCAGGGGCCTTAGAGGCTGACGTTGGCCTTGGAGAGGCCATATCCAATCTTGGGAGGGCCAAAAACTAAATCCCTTGTTTAAAAGAAAAATTCACCTCTAGATTTGAATTTTGCTGCAAAATCTTCAGTGGGTAGCCCTGCAAAATTCTCTACAAACTAGATCTTACTCTCAAGGCCCTAGATCTAGCTCTACTTCAGCTTGATCCCTTAATCCAACCTGCAAAAAATGAAAAATACAACACCCAAATCCCAAATATGTACAAAAAACTTAAAACCCCAACCCAAGTTGGAAAAACTAATTTACAAATTAAATTTATAAAATTATTTTACAAATTATACAAGGGTTTTACAATAAATTTTGAGAAATAATTTTTTTAAAGATATTTTTCCTTTGATAAATGGCTAAAAATGCTTCAAAAACCCCATGCACACT